>CM040125.1:224105779-224705779 GCA_022559845.1 Amorphophallus konjac | reverse complement strand
GCATTGCATTACACGGAATATGCGCTCTATCTCCTACATCCAATTCTCAGCATCGTCGGTATCAGACGAGCCGATGAACTTTGGCAGGTTCATATTCCTAAACCTTCGGTGGAGATCTCCAGCTCCACGGTTCATACCCCCTTGCGCTACTTGTTCAAGCGCTTGTGTGAGACCTTGGATGGTCCTTTGCATATTTAGGGTTTGAGCGTCGGATCTAGCGATTCTTCGAGGTTCTGATGGCTTGGAGGCCTTCTTTTGATGCTTGAGGGGTAGGGGGTTGAGTTCCCCGTGTTTTCCCCATCACCTGGGGGTGATTGGGGCGTGGAATGGGTTTTCCTGTGGAGTTCGCCATTTTCGGCCTCAGAAGGAGGTGGCGATCGTACTCCACCTCCTTCCGCGGCAGGCTTTGGGGCAGTCAACTGGGGACCACCATTTGGCTGGGAGTCGGTTCTAGGTAGCGGCCTTGCGACTGACTGCCACCTGATGGTAGCGGTCAAGCCAAGACCTCCACCTGCAGGGCCGACGTGCCCTCGGTGGGCGCATCGATGCACTTTTCGTGGGTCCCCCTGGGTTGCGGCCATCTCCAGACTATATCCTTCAGATGATGGTCTAGAGATGACCGTCTTCTGCCAGGTACCCCTGGCAGTTAGCAGTCCATATTAGACCACCACTTGAGGTGACGATCTACAGATGACCGCCACCTGGTTTCCGCGTTGACCGAGTTTCCATTTGATGTGTAGGAATTGTTGATCTAGAGGGGAGGGGTGAATATATCTACCCCTTTTTTCACGATGAAAGCAGCGGAATACAAAAGGCCTTTACACAAAGGAAGAACCACACACGGTAGATGCAATATAGGATAGGTAAATCAGCCTAAACAAGCATCTAGCGAGAGACAGACACAAAAGCAAAATGCAAACCACAGAGGCAAGGATTTTATGGTGGTTCGGACTCAACCTAGAGTCCTACATTCACCCCTCACTCAATAGAGTGAGGCTTCACTAGTGCAACCGCACTAAACAGCTGAAACCCAGGTTAAAGGCACACAAGGCCAGACCACAGATCAGAGAACAACCTCTGTCTGTCTTCCTACAATACCAGGTAGGGATGGATCACCACAGACCAGAGCACACCCTTTGTCTGTCTTCCTACAACAACCGATAGGGACAGTTCAAGGTTTCAACAAGGTGATGTTCAAAGTGAAAAAGGAGAAAACAAAACTCAAGGACCCAGACAGGATATAGAACACTTCAAGCAAGATGGAAAACGCCCCTATCTGGAATCTAGACGACGCTCTTCGCTTCTTCCAGATTGGTTGATTCCTTGGAGAGCAGCTTCTCTTTTGCCACGGGAAGCTGGAGATGAAGCCCCTCCTTCTCACAGGATGAAGAAGGCAGGTACTGGATGAAGACTCATGTTTCAGGCTTCAAGAATCGCAGTAGCTTGCTCCACGGGCTCTCTTCCATCTCCTATGTTTTTATCTCTACTTCTATGGCTTCTCTTATCTCTTCGAACCTTCTATAGTATCTGCTAGTGCACCTACTTCAGTCAAAGCATGCCCCCCTTCACTATTCTTTTTCTCCAGCATATCTTCTCTTTTTGCATGCAAAGTACAGGGTACGTAGTCCCTGATTTGGGAGGAATGAATCTGGATCGTCCATCTCCACAGAATGCTTCCAGATCCTGAGTAGGGTAGCCACTGATTGGCCTAGAAGTGATAAGGAACGCTGGCTTCCCATTGGCTGGCCAATCCCGTTCATGCAGGACACAATGTCATGAAGCTTTCTCCTCAAGGCATATTGTAATTTATGAACGAAAGCCCTCTCCAGGAGTTCTGCCATTGGTCAAGCTGTAAAGATGAGAATATTTTCCATAAGAGATTTTTTGGAGGCTTGCCAAGTGCCTTAGGAACATGTGCCAATCCGGAGTTCGAAGGTCCAATGACTATTGACGTGAGTTCTGCTCTTTTTCAACTTGGGTGATCTATTTGTCACTCTTACGGGCCATTTGTCACCCATAACAAGCCATTTTTCACCCATACATAGTCTTTTGTCACCCTTAATCACCTTAAACCATCACCACTGCTTCTTCCTTCATTATTTGAGTTTGGCTCACAGGCTGCGTCGATGCCATTGAGCATTGCGTCGACTCTGCTTCCAAGCTTTTCAAGGCGTTCAGTGCTATCACCTATTTTTCAGCCTTATACGGCTATTTGTCAACCGTATCTGCCATTTGTCATCGCTGCCTAGCCATTTGTTACCCTTGTCCACTTGAGCCATCGCCCTTGCTGTTTCCCTTCTTTTGCTTGGCCGTCGCCTTAAGCTATTTGTCACCCTTAGGTGTATATTATACACCGTTGATGCTCCATTTATCACCCTTATTAAGGCTTCATTTTTTACCCTGTCTTCTTCAGCCGGCAGAAGACCTCTGGCATACTTGTGTTGACTCCCAAGTCAAAATTTGTTCATTTCACGGTATGACCATGTTGACTCCAAGTTTTGTTAACTAGTCCTTGTGGACTATTTTGCTATTGACTTGGGCCAGGCTTGACTATGTTGACTATTGACTTTGACCAGAGTTGACTATTGACCAGAGTTACCTTGACTTGACTACTGATGAAGCAAGCTGGAGTCACATTGATGATGTTGCCTTTAACTAAAGTCAACTTTGACTTGACTCAACTCCTACTTTCAAACGAAGTTTTCAAGACTTCTTCATATTCTCCTTCAACCTTTTTAGCTTAACAACCCGTTTATCAGACTTCTGAATCTATTTTTCACCCTTGCGAAGGCATTTTTCATCATAACTAGCTATTTGTCAGCCCAAGCTTGTATTTTACACGCTGACCACCTATTTGTCACCGCTAAGCGCTGGGAGCCGTCGCCACTGACTTTGGCTTTTCTGCCTTGCGAGCTTTGAACTGGGGTCGACTCCTTGGGGTCGACTCCTCCTTTACAAAATCCAGGGATTGAGCTCCTTTCAGCCTCATGGACCATTTTTCACCTATAGGGACCTATTTGTCACCCATAAATGATATTTTTCACCTGTATGAGGTTATTTCACACCTTTGTTGCCCACTACTGAATGGTGACCTTGGAGTCGACTTGTAGCAGCTCGAAGTCGACTTCTAAACATCACTTGGAAATTTTTGACTGAAGCCTTCTTCAGCCAACCTATTCTATGCACAAATTAAAAACACTAGAAATGCCATTATCAAAAATATATATATGACTCATAGTTTTAACATCATTAAAATACAGGGACACAATATTCTCCCCCTTTTTGATGATGGCAACATTATGAGTCATAATAATTAAATCTGCATAACAACACATGACAATCCATATGCACAAGAACATGTGTCTCCCACAAATAAATAATGACTCACAACTATTCTCCCCCTTTGACAACATCAAAGCAAATAGATTGAGAGCACAAAAGCAATTCGGAGACAATGTTCATAAGAAAGCTTGGACACAAGTTTAGTAAAGGATGACATAGGTGCATGGAGTTCAAGAAGAGCATTGCATCAGAAGTAACACAATCTGAAACATCATTCATTAGACAAGCTTGTGATTTTCAGATTCTTCAGTTATATGAACTCCCATGATTGAGCCTTTATTATCTGCTTGGTTTAAGAGCAATAAAAGTAGAGTTTATCATTTAAGCTCTTTGAAGAACTTTTGCTCTTAGATTTAATATAAATCAACCAATTCTATAGATGTATATCCATGCTTAACCTCTTGTTACCCTACTTATGCAAAATCAAGGACTCCCTTAGGAGTAACTAAAGACTAGTATTGAAATAAAACAAAATGAACATATCTGATGTTTACCTCAGGATTACAACACTATATCTGACCTTTGGTCAGTTTTCATATTTTTCTTTTGGCTCACTATTTTTTGTTAAGAGCATTCAAGTGTAAAAAAAAAAACCCTTTTTACATAAGGGTGCACGTTGATTAGACGTCAACACCCCTAGTTACTCAGTGAGACTAACCATCCTGCTTCATTTTGAGCAGAGATAGCAACGGCACTTCATGACTAAATCCACTACATTTCTTTGATGAAAGGCTTAGTTTCTCAGTGAACACATAGCCATTGCTCTGCCTTGAGCATTGAAACATAGTTAGATGTGCAGTCCTTTTGAATTTTTCAGATCATTCTATGTTTAAGGACAATACTTACTCTAGGTTGCTCAACCAAGGTTGCCATAGACCTTAAACTTTCAGATTCTAGGAGATTGCACAAGGACACAACATTGTGGTAAGTTGTTGAGGTCTATTAAATTCAGAATACAAATTGTTTCAGGGAATTTATCATTTAAACTCTAGAAAATCAGTAGCCTTAAACCAATAGATTTATTCATGGATAATCACAGAGCCTAATAAAAGAATATTCCTATAAATGAGTTGCTCAATTTAATGAATAGATTGGGAATATTCTAAATTTCAGGCAGTTCAATGATGTGGCAGTAGCAGCAAGTTTTAGGAAAGCTCACAATAATTGAATAAGCAGCAAACAAATGGGCAAGCAGGTGATTTCAATTGAGCAGCAAACACATGGTGACTACAAGAATGGACATTATGATGAGCAGACATCAAGAGAACTTAAGCACATGATGTTCTAAAGTGTAAACACTTGAGCAGCCAGCAAAATCATGAAGAGGATTTTCGGTTGACCGAACCCTGAGATTTCTGAAACATGCCAATTCTGGCTGGTTGGTCCCTTAAGTATGTGCAAGCATTCATCAAAGATTTGTAATTAAATCTCAAGACATGATATGCATGAGAGTAACCAGATGTGTGCATTGACTCCCCCCCTCACTAAATGCAAACTATGCATGATGGAAATACTAATCAAAATATGAGACACTTACTCCCCCTGATTGCATGCATATATTTCAAAAACAGCTCAAATTAATTCACTTCCCCTATCTAAATGGTCCAAAAAGGAATATTGACCTATGGTACAAGGCAGGGGCATGTCCTCACACATAGTGAAAGCTTCCAGGCAAGCGTAACCTGCCTTTCCACAAATCACCATTTTATATACCATAGTCGTGCATAAAGATGCATCTACCAATGCAGTGCAATCCATTATGAACAATGGTCTTTCAGATTATTCATGATAATGCAAACTGATATATACAAAACTTTTCATTGTAGTTCAAAAACAATCAAAGTCCCCCTGAAGATAATTCCCATCAAAATATTCAATAATTCAGCCATCATTCCAATCAAAAAGACATTGACATTAAGAGAGTTAACAATCAGTTCAAACCTGATTAGATTGAGGTCTATACAGATCTAGCTCTCTTCATAGAGTTGAAAACCTGTCATTGCATAATGGCTTGGTGAAAATGTCAGCAACTTGATTTTCTGAAATAACAAAATGTAGCTCAAAGTTTTACTTAAAAACTTCATCTTTGATAAAGTGATGCCTTATATCAATGTGCTTTGTCCTAGAGTGCAGGACTAGATTTTTAGCAAGGTTGATTGCACTTGTGTTATCACACAAGATCGGGACACATCCAAGATCCACTAAGTAGTCTTCGAGTTGGTGTTTAATCCACAACACTTAAGTGCCACAACTCTCTGCAGTGACATATTTTGCCTCTGCAGTAGAGAGGGCAATCAAGTGTTGTTTCTTGGAGGTCCAAGAGACTAAACACCCGCCCAGAAATTGGTAATATCCACTCGTGCTCTTGCGATCCAGCTTGCATCCAGCATAGTCCGCATCTGAATAATAAATGATGGTAAGATCACAAGATGACGGATACCACAATCCCAATTCTTGAGTACCAGCAAGGTATCTAAAGATACGCTTGACAGCAATCAAGTGAGATTCTCTAAGACTGGCCTGAAATTGAGCACAAAGGTAAACACTAAACTGGATGTATGGTCTAGATGCAGTTAATTTAGTAATGAACCAATCATACCTCTATACTTCTTTGCATCCACTAATTTACCTTTTTCATCTGCATCTAGCGATGTAGTTTCCCCCATAGGGGTTGCAATAGTTTTACAGTTTGTCCTGTCAAACCTTTTCAGCAGTTTCTTGATGTATTTGGCTTGACTTATAAAGCATCCTTCATCATTTTGATTGATCTGCAAGCTAAGGAAGAATTAAAGCTCACCCATTAGGCTCATCTCAAAATCACTGGTCATAAGATCAGCAAACTCCTCACACATTGTAGGTTTAGTAGAGCCAAACACAATGTCATCAACATAGATCTGAACTAACAAGATATCCTTACCTTGTCTTTTAGTGAAGAGTGTTTGGTCTACTTTACCTCTAGTGTAGCCTTTTTTAGTGAGGAAGGAGCTTAGCCTATCATACTAAGCTCTGGGTGCCTGCTTCAAGCCATAAAGAGCCATGTCCAACTTAAACACATAATCTTCATGATGAGAGCATTCAAAATCGGGGGGCTATTCCACATAATCTTCTTCTTTTATTAGTCTATTTAAAAAAGTACTTATCACATCCATTTGTTGCAATTTGATTTTATGTGAACAAGTAAAAGCAAGCAAAATCCTAATTACTTATATTCTGGCTATAGGGGCAAAAGACTCTTCAAAATCTATTCTGAAGAGGGGTGATCTTGCGCTGATCCTGAGCTGGAGAAGATGATCACCGAACAGTGAACTGCAAGGATGGGAAACAGATCAGGGGGGCCCAGGGGATGATTCCCTAGGGAAAACTCTCCAATACCTAAGTCAGCAGAGCAGTGGTGGAAGCTGTGAAGGGAGGAAGAAGGAGATGCACAAGATCCCTCTCCACCAAGCTGGTGAAGTGGTTCCTGCTCAGGGAGTGTAGGCGTGTGTTGGCCTTACCTTTCGCTGGAGGAAGTCCCCGATTTAAATAGTGTGCCAGCCTTATGAGTCCCGTAAGCTGAGGAGCTTCAGGCGGGGGTTACGTCCTCGGCGTGGGCTCTTTACGTACTCATCGTGATGTGACACGACCTTGGACTTAGGCAAACAAGCACAATTAAGCATTCAAATGGGCCTTAAGGGCCACCGCTCTCCCGTCGCACTCTATACCCAGAGTGACTTGGCGATGCCAAGTGTGAGGTATGGGAAAGGGCCCTTGCTGGTAGAGGGCCAGCAAGGCCAAGTTTTGACTCCCAAGGTTTGGATGCCCAATTCAATTGGGGTCGACAAAGTGCACAAGGGCACCGGTTCACACTATCCCACGGCGATCACTCTTAAGTCATGGACTTGAGGATCGGGCACTCCCTCGCAAATTCAGCGGCGCATGAAGTAAATATTGAAAGAGCAACACTAATGAGCTAGGATGAGGCACTTACTCGACCGGTTTGAAGAAACCGGTCCCGGTCGGAGACGAGGGCGAGCGGGGAGGCGGTGGTTCCCCACACGCCGCGGCGGTGAAGCTTGACCTGCTCAAACCATGTACAAAACTACGCCTCTCGCAGGAGGGGGATCTTGGGGTGGGGGTTAATGTGAATACAACAATACTACCTCCCGCAGGGAGGGCCTTCAGCCGGCCAAGCGGGGTGGGGAAAGTAAGGTAAAGAACGACGATTAAGCGAGGTTGCCGAATCTGCCGGTTGTCTACGAACAGGGACAGTGTGTTGGTGTGCTTGCTGTAGATCCTTCTCACGAATTTTTCCGATGGCGAGACTGGCGGCAAAAGCTTCGTAACAGGGACAGGAACGCTTCAGATTTTCTTAAATTTCTTCTGAGACCGTTGTTGACTGGGGCAGAGGTTGGAACAGGACATCAGGTTTTCTGACTCGCAGTTGCAGACTTCTGGTAGCAGGTTGCAGAGGACGTCACGCACCCTCCCGAACTCCGATCAGCACGAAACGGGCGGCGACGTCTTCGTGGTCGAAGTAGCTTTCAGCCAGAGGTGACGGGGATGAAATAAGAGGTCGAGGGCAGTCGGTGTACCCTAAAGAGTGGGCACTGGTCGGAGCAGACTGCAGGAGACAAGACTGGAGAGCTCGGGGGAGAAAATTTGAAACTCCTTCCTCCGGCAGCCGAATGAGGTTCCGTTTTTGATCCTGAACGAAGACTGGAGGAGGAAGATATTTTTAGAAGAGCTTCGGGGCTGGTTCGTCCAAGGTTTGTCGTGGCCAAGCTTTTAGTCCGGTTCAGATCCTCAGCCGGAGCAGAACTGCGTGGTCGGGGAAGAACGGACCTCCACAGCAGCACCGATCTCCGATGGGGATGAGACCTCGATCGTTGCGAAGAGGACAGGTAGCCGCTTCCATGGATGCCTCTTGGGTCTTCAAACTTGTCGGAAGGAAGCCGTGGTCGCCGCTGTAAGATGGTACACTTCTGCAGGTTGTCAGCTGAAACGGTAGGTTGAAGATGATGGGGGGGGAAATGGGGTATATGGGAGAGGAAATGGGGGTGGATGAGTGTGGGGAAAGCCTGGGCTGTGAGGGGGTCTAGGATGGGGTGTTTCAAGGTGAGGGAGGGATAGAATGGGAGCTGGAAGGGGGTGTTTTCTGTGGGTGAGAGAGGAGCTACGAATTTGGGGCTTGGAGGGAGAGGGGGGGAAGGTGAGGGGGAACAAGTGGGTGGAGGGAGTGTGAATTTCAAATTTGAAATGGCCTTGGAAGGTGGGTGATTATGTGGGGAAGTGGAGAGTTTGTATTGGAATGGGGTAGATTTGGTGGGAAGGTGGAGAAAGGTGTTGGAATGGGGAAGATGCCACCTAGGGACTATGGGAGTGGAGTAATGGCAACTTGGGGAAGTGGAGGGGTATTAAATGAGGTGGGTAGCTAGAGGAGGTGGTTGGGAGGGGAGGAGAGAGAAGAAAATTTGAAATTTGGGTTGGAGGAGAGAGAAAGAGGGGTGAAATAGAGAGATTAAGAGGAGAATGGGTGGGGAATCTCTCCCCTAGGGTCTCTCACCCAGAAACTAGAGGAATCACTCCAATTTGAACTCAAATGGCAAGTTTAACTCATTCATTCATTCATTGACTTCAAATGGGGGAAATGGGATCCTATATATAGGAAACCCACATTTCTACAAAAGTCCATGACAAAAGACTCAATAGCAAATAACCGAAGGTGGAAGGGGTGCACATGGGCCTAGTCCAATGAATTGGGCCCAATTAGCACATTACATCATCTAATGACACACAATCTTAGGAAAATAAATGCAAGACCTAGAAAAATGACTCAAATAAAATGAAAATATATCAAAATGACTCAAAGGAAAGCTACAAAATGGATAAGGGGTCTTAATAGAGTGAGGCCAAAACTCAACCAGCTCCCGAGTGTGAAGAAGTGGACCCGAGCCAAAGGGAATCGTGGGTGATGCCTCCATCAAATCCCCTGGGCCGCGAAGAGCTCGACTCCGTCGAGTAAGGGTCCATCCGGCTAAGGTACCACTCGAGGAGGTCCGGATCCAACCGCTGGAGGTCCTCCCGACTCACCCATGAGTCTTCCGAAGGAGGCCGATCCTTCCACCTGACGAGATAGTGCTCATATACCTTGCTCCGGGTGGTAGTGACCTGCTCATCCAATATTCGTTCAATGCATTCGCGCTGAGCTCTCTTAGCTAGTGGACTCTCCTCACGGGTGGGTGCTCTCTCAAAGGAAGAAGTAGGCTCAATCTCCTCACTAGGTACCACCGTGGGGCCCTTGTATGGCACTAAGTCGGCGACATTGAATGTTGGACTTATCCCATAGTCCTCAGGGAGATCTAACCAATAAGCATTTGCATCAATGCGCCTCAAAACCTGGAAGGGACCAGTCCCACGTGGCCTCAACTTGGAGTTGGCTCCTGGGGAGAGCCTCTCCGTCCTTACCATCACAAAGTCACCCTCTTGGAACTCTAAGTGACGTCGGTGAGAGTCAGCCAACCTTTTATAAGCCTCATTTTTTTATGCTAATGTGCTTGCAGATTTCCTCATGCAATTTTGTGAGTGCTGACCTTCTAGTGGTTATGGGTGGACCTGGACAACCATATATAGACCATTTATACCATGATGCCATATGGACCTTGATGAGCCTTGGTGGGCCGGGGCAACCATATGTGGACTTATCATGCAATGTTGTCATGTAGACTTTGGTGGGCTTAGGTGGACCGGGGCAACCATATGTGAATCTATCATGCAAAGTGGTGATGCATGTCGGGGGACCCGGACATCCGTAGATGCCTTTGATATGCTTAATACCCATGATGAATGAAGGTGGACCACTACATCCAAATTTGGACCACTCATGCTTTCTACTTGACATGTGGGTGATATGAATGAATGGACCCAACATAGTGTTCATGCCAAGGGGTGTGAAAAGCCTAGACATATGCATACTTTTCCCAAAAGTGACCTCCATGTGTATAGGGGTGGGACAACCTTTGAATTCCCATTGGAACGGATCGAATGGATCTAAGAAGGTGGTCATCATGGGGTGGGGCACAACCTTATTACCTAGGGATATGTGGCCCAAGGTCTTGGCTCCCAAGGTGTAACCCGGGTCATGGATGAGATTGGTTTGGCCCAATATGATGGGTGAGGGTAGGAAAGGGTGGGTGGTGGGTAAGATGGTTGGGTTACATGGGGAACTAGACTCCCATAGGAAGGGATCAAAGGGGTCGTAGAAAGGTCTTCCTAGAGGGAGGCACTCTATGTCTTCAAGGTTCCCAAATTGTGAGTCATCCTCCTCCAAGGTAAGTGGGCCAAGTTTTCTAGTGGGTTGGCCGAACAAAGTGTTTGGGATCTTAATGGGTGGGTATAGGAAGGGATCGAAGGGGTCATGGTAAGGGTCACCTAAGGAGAGGAACCCTAGGTCCTTTTGGTCCTCACAACCCCTTGATGGTGGATTCTCCTCCTCTAGTAAAGTGATCGGGCCAAAGTTTTTGGTGGGATGGTCGGCCATGAATGGAGGACTAGGCTTTCTACCCGAGATAAGAAGCTCTAAATCGAGGAGAAGGTTGGGCTCATCGGGTGTAGGGAGGAATAGAAGGAGGTCACTAGTGTAGCAACCAATGGTGCAAATCGAGGTGATAGACCCTATGCATAGGTGTAGGAGGCCAAGGCTCCTAGGTGGTTTGGCCATAGGGGTCAACATGCTAGTGAACTCAATTTGCCATGTTACGCCCTTAAGAAGATCCTCTAAGGTTTCCACTTGGTAGGATGTTTGGATTATGGTGTGATAGGAGTTAATGGGTGCAATGGGAAGGTTTTTCTCCATGGGTGGGTAAACATAGGACACGATGGGGTGAAGTGGTCTCTCCTTTAGCCATCTAGCTAGGGGCCCATCTATGATTATGGTGCTATTTGTGAAGGCTTGTGGCTCTTGGGGGTCCAAGCTAGGGGACATTTGTGATTCTTCCTTACCACGGATATGAACTTGGGTTTCCTCAATGATGGGGATGGGTTCATCTACTCCCATGTGGATGGTTGTGGTCTCCTTTCTCAAGGGAATGGGAAGGTCTATTGGGGGTGGGGTGATGATGGTTGGTGCATGGTGTACCCGGGGTGGTGGGTGATGGGAAACTTTGGCTTGGGTAGGGAGGGGAAGTAGTGGAAGCCTAGGACTTTGGACTTTTGGGGTAGGGAGTGGGAGATGGGTTGGTTGGGGTGGCTTGGGTTGATTGGTTTTGGGGGGAATGTCCTTTTTCGGGGACAAGGGAGGGGTGGTGGTGGGGACCAAGGGGTTTTGTGGGGTAGGGGTTTGGTGGGAGCTTCTAGATTGGAGGGTGGTGACAATCATGGGCCTAGGTGGAGGGGTGGACACGGTGTCCACTTGGTTTTGAATGGTGAGGGTTGGTTGAGTGGTGGTCATCATGGAGGGGATTGGGTCGATTAGGGGTCTCTTGCCCTTAGGATCGTTTGGGGTGGAAGTGGGAGCTAAAGGAGCTTGACTAGCGTAGGTTAGGGAAGGGGGTTTTGGTTGGGGTATGGGGGCCCTCATGGGGTTAGGTGGAGAGGTGGATGTTTGGTTTATTAGGGTCTTAAGGGAGAGGACTTCGTTGCGAAGTGTAGTTATGATGGTTGAGAGGTGATTTGTTGGGATTGGTGGGGGTGGAGACCAAAGGTCGGTCTCAAATTGGTCGGGTGAGGATGGAGGAGTGGTAGTGCTCCTCGGGCTTGGGGTGTTCGAGTAGGAGGGTTGGGAATATTTTGGGATGTAGATCTTCCTAAGTTCCTTCTTCATATCATCCCACGAAGAAATGGGCTCTTGCCTCCTAACCCTTCTTAATCCCTCTATGTTTGCCCATTTACTCTTGGCTTGACCCCGAAATCGTCCCTTGGCCTTGCGGACTCTCGCGGGTCCATATACCCAAGTCCGTTCAAAATATCTTTCCATGGTAGTTTCCCACCTAAGATAATCACTAGAATGTGATCCGTCAAAGGTAATGTCCCCATCTAGAATGAAATTCAAGGTTGGTGAGTAGGCTAAGTAGTTGGCCATGATGATCGGGGATCAATGCAAGGGTCGGATTGATGATGACTCTAATGCAAGAATGCCCTAGGACTTGACTTGATAGAGACAAGTCAAAGACTTGCTCTGATACCACTTGATGTGACACGACCTTGGACTTAGGCAAACAGGCACAATTAAGCATTCAAATGGGCCTTAAGGGCCACCGCTCTCCCGTCGCACTCTATACCCGGAGTGACTTGGCGATGCCAAGTGTGAGGTATGGGAAAGGGCCCTTGCTGGTAGAGGGCCAGCAAGGCCAAGGTTTGACTCCCAAGGTTTGGATGCCCAATTCAATTGGGGCCGACAAAGTGCACAAGGGCACCGGTTCACACTATCCCACGGCGATCACTCTTAAGTCATGGACTTGAGGATCGGGCGCTCCCTCACAAATTCAGCGGCGCATGAAGTAAATATTGAAAGAGCAACACTAATGAGCTAGGATGAGGCACTTACTAGACCGGTTTGAAGAAACCGGTCCCGGTCGGAGACGAGGGCGAGCGGGGAGGCGGTGGTTCCCCACACGCCGCGGCGGTGAAGCTTGACCTGCTCAAACAATGTACAAAACTACGCCTCTCGCAGGAGGGGGATCTTGGGGTGGGGGTTAATGTGAATACAACAATACTACCTCCCGCAGGGAGGGGCCTTCAGCCGGCCAAGCGGGGTGGGGAAAGTAAGGTAAAGAACGACGATTAAGCGAGGTTGCCGAATCTGCCGGTTGTCTACGAATAGGGACAGTGTGTTGGTGTGGTTGCTGTAGATCCTTCTCACGAATTTTTCCGATGGCGAGACCAGCGGCAAAAGGTTCGTAACAGGGACAGGAACGCTTCAGATTTTCTTAAATTTCTTCTGAGACCGTTGTTGACTGGGGCAGAGGTTGGAACAGGACATCAGGTTTTCTGACTCGCAGTTGCAGACTTCTGGCAGCAGGTTGCAGAGGACGCCACGCACCCTCCCGAACTCCGATCAGCACGAAACTGGAGGCGACGTCTTCGTGGTCGAAGTAGCTTTCAGCCAGAGGTGACGGGTCTGCAATCAGAGGTCGAGGGCAGTCGGTGTACCCTAAAGTGTGGGCACTGGTCGGAGCAGACTGCAGGAGACAAGACTGGAGAGCTCGGGGGAGAAAATTTGTAAATCCTTCCTCCGGCATCCGAATGAGGTTCCGTTTCTTGATCCTGAACGAAGACTGGAGGAGGAAGATATTTGTAGAAGAGCTTCGGGGCTGGTTCGTCCAAGGTTTGTCGTGGTCGAGCTTTTAGTCCGGTTCAGATCCTCAGCCGGAGCAGAACTGCGCGGTCGGGGAAGAACGGACCTCCACAGCAGCACCGATCTTCGATGGGGATGAGACCTCGATCGTTGTGAAGAGGACAGGTAGCCGCTTTCATGGATGCCTCTTGGGTCTTCAAACTTGTCGGGAGGAAGCCGTGGTCGCCGCTGTAAGATGGTACACTTCTGCAGGTTGTCAGCTGAAACGGTAGGTTGAAGATGATGGGGGGGAAATGGGGTATATGGGAGAGGAAATGGGGGTGGATGAGTGTGGGGAAAGCCCGGGCTGTGAGGGGGTCTAGGATGGGGTGTTTCAAGGTGAGGGAGGGATAGAATGGGAGCTGGAAGGGGGTGTTTTCTGTGGGTGAGAGAGGAGCTACGAATTTGGGGCTTGGAGGGAGAGGGGGGGAAGGTGAGGGGGAACAAGTGGGTGGAGGGAGTGTGAATTTCAAATTTGAAATGGCCTTGGAAGGTGGGTGATTATGTGGGGAAGTGGAGAGTTTGTATTGGAATGGGGTAGATTTGGTGGGAAGGTGGAGAAAGGTGTTGGAATGGGGAAGATGCCACCTAGGGACTATGGGAGTGGAGTAATGGCAACTTGGGAAAGTGGAGGGGTATTAAATGAGGTGGGTAGCTAGAGGAGGTGGTTGGGAGGGGAGGAGAGAGAAGAAAATTTGAAATTGGGGTTGGAGGAGAGAGAAAGAGGGGTGAAATAGAGAGATTAAGAGGAGAATGGGTGGGGAATCTCTCCCCTAGGGTCTCTCACCCAAAAACTAGAGGAATCACTCCAATTTGAACTCAAATGGCAAGTTTAACTCATTCATTCATTCATTGACTTCAAATGGGGGAAATGGGGTCCTATATATAGGAAACCCACATTTCTACAAAAGTCCATGACAAAAGACTCAATAGTAAATAACCGAAGGTGGAAGGGGTGCACATGGGCCTAGTCCAATGAATTGGGCCCAATTAGCACATTACATCATCTAATGACACACAATCTTAGGAAAATAAATGCAAGACCTAGGGAAATGACTCAAATAAAATGAAAATACATCAAAATGACTCAAAGGAAAGCTACAAAATGGATAAGGGGTCTTAATAGAGTGAGGCCAAAACTCAACCAGCTCCCGAGTGTGAAGAAGTGGACCCGAGCCAAAGGGAATCGTGGGTGATGCCTCCATCACATCGTGGGCTTTTTATAGCCTTGAGGATTCGTGGGTTCCCTTATCCACGTAACTCCTGCTCAGAAAGGGCTCTCAACGGCAGCGTGGATAAGTAATCCGTCGGTCGACCCAAGCTTGGAGAGTGCCAGCCCTGTCCCGGGCGATAGACATAGCTCGAGTGAGAGTCGGTCGGAGTGGGCACGGGGCGCTAGCCCTTATCCCGGTGAGAAAAATAGATCGGGCATGGGTCTTCCTCCAACTGGACCGATGCTCGGCTTTCTGATCCTAATGGCTGCCTAGGAAGTGCTTGAATCCGAGTGAACTTATTGGGCTTTTATGCTAAGTGGGCCCGGCGGGGTGGTCACTTAGATGAGCTGAGCCTCGTTTGGTCTTGCTGGACCTAGTTCGGCCTGCTCTTAAATGGGTTATAGAAACCCCCCTCTCCACTTATCCCCCTCCTACTCCTGAGCCTTGGTAGGCTCTAAGAGTAGCCGTTAGGGTTTTGGACCAGTGTGGCTCGGGTGGGCGGAAATCTGGCGGTGTTTGGAAGCCACGTGTCGTGGTCACCTAGGCCCGTAATAATGATAATCCTGACGGATTTGAAATGAAGGGACCCCTTTCTCAGAGGTCAGAACGACGCGCCGCCTCCCGCGTGGGGATATAAGCGTTGTGTGCTTGCTGTCGTTCTATACTCCCTCCGTTTTAGGGTTTTGCCATCCTTCGTACTTGCTTTCGGGCTCTCTGATGCGCCGTGGGGATACGGCGGAAGAGCAGAGACTCGCAACGGCATTTGCAGAGTTGGCGGAGATAACCACGGAGGCGGTCCGATAGCTTCCCCTTCCTCTAGAGTCTTCAGAGTCTCAAGAGGCTTCCTCTTCAAGATACTCTTCAGATTTCATGGCGGACCATCGTCCGGAGGTCGAAGAGTTGGAGGGTGAGCCTGAGGCGAGGGCGATGGTGATACCGCCAGTTTCAAACTGCATCGAGCTAGGGGAGGCGGAGGTGAAACGACTGGAGCACCAGTTTCGCCTGCCCTATCAGTATTACTTCGCCGCGGCCACTCCGAACGAGACAAGCTTGGATTCTCGTACGGGCCATTTCTGCTCCTTCCTTCTATCATGGAAGGGCGGGTTCTGTCTTCCCTTCGAGCCCTTTGTTCTTAAGCTTCTCAATTTCCTCCAGTTGGCTCCAATACAGTTGGTAGCCAACTCTTATCTTCTCCTCTCCGCTTTCCGTATTCTCTGCTTCCAATGCGAGATTTTTCCTTCCTTGGACCTCTTTCATTACTTTTTTGAGTTGAAGGGTCATTCCTCGGCTGGGAAGGGCTTCTATTTCATCTTGGCGAGGCGGAACAGAGCTATGTCTCCCTAGCCGCGAAGGAATCTTCTCACAAGGGGTGGAAGACTCAGTTCTTCTGGGTGGGGATTTTTTCGATGGAGGAGTCTTGGAGGTGTCCTGTAATCCCCAACTTTCACCCGAACATTCCTCTGAGGCAAGAGGAGTTCTCTCCAGATGTGGAGAAATATGCAGCCCTACTGATGAAGCATCGCCAGTCTACGGAGGAGCTGGTGACGCCGGAGAACATCGAGCGATGCCTTCAGCGGCTACGGCCGACAGGTAGGGGCACCATGTATCGGCTTTCTCATCGGGTGATGAAGTCATTTTTCTTTTCCTGATCATATCTTCTTTTGCGTAGACGTCAGGCGACCGGCTGCGGAGGAAGAGCTTGCGACCTAGGCAATGACTCGGCTGCCGAAGAGTCGCGAGCTCCCGAGGGTCGCTCCCGAGCCCGAGATAGGGGCAAGGGGGTGGCCCGGGAAGGGTCTTCCAGGCCGCGGGGGTCCAAGCGCAAGGATCCCATGGACGGGATGATCTGGGACGCCGTGAAGATCAAGAAGCGGGCCAAAAAGGTCGGGGCCGTCTCCGCGATCGAAGTTGGCTCTGGCTCGGCTCTCCCCTCTGCTGAGCGTGATAGGGCCGACCCTATTAGGCCGGCTCTCCCATCCACCGAGCAAGAGGGGGCCGAGGAGGCCAGGGCCATTTTTGCGGTTGGCAGCAGTGATGGCCCGGCTCTCCCCTCTGCAGGAGCCGAGGGGGCCAGGGCCGAGGCGGGTGACTCCAGGATCGCGGCCGAGGCAGTAGCGTCGATCGAGGCAGGCGGCGCTCCAGGTGGCGACGTCGGGGCCGAGCCGGTCGAGGCTGGGGGGTCGCGAGGGGAGGCGACGCAGCCCCAACCGACCGAGGCAAGAGGGGTGGATGAAGCAGCAGCTCGATCCGGGCTGGCCGACAGGGCTCCCGCGGGGATGCCGCTCGAAGGGGGGGCCCCTATTCTGGCGGCCCTGGAAGGGATGGGCATCTAGGGCCCTCTGCATTGGAGATGTCGCAGCATAGCTGCGAAGGTGGTGAGGGGAGGAGACAAGCAACGCTCCCCACCTGTGGCCCTTGAGATGGTTATGGAGGGTGGCCTGGTCCTGGCCCAGATGGGGGCCTCTCTGGCTGAAGCTTATGCTCGATTGGAGTTAGAACGGGCGAACCTTGCCTGGACCCTTGGTGCGTCTGACAGGAAGGTAGCTCGGCTCACTGAGGAGCATGATGGGCTTCGGCGGGAGCTCTCCTCGCTTAGGTGAGGGCGAGCCAAGTGGAGGCCCGGACACTGACCGAGCAATTGGCTCAGGCTCGCGTGTCGCTCGAGAGGAAGAGCCGGCTTCTGGAGGAGGAGCGCGTGGCCCATGCCGAGTTAGATGACCAGTGGGAGGCCGAGCGCGCCGAGCTATTAGGCCGAGCGGAGGAAGCCATGCTTCTTCGGTTGGAGGCCGAGGCTGATCGGGCCGAGGCAGAGAAGCAGATAGCCGAGGCAGAGTGGAGGTTGGCCGAGGCGGAGCGGGAGAAGGCCGAGCTCGCCAGTAGGGTGGGATTGGCCGGGGCGGAGGCACTCGAGCAATACAAATGCTTGGAGGCCTATTGGGTCGACCTTAAGGAGGCTGCCCTCCCCTACTATGCGTTAGCACTTCGCCGGGGCATTCGCAAGGGGTTCAAGCAAGGCTACAGCTGGGCCGTCTCCTACATGGAAGAGCAGGCGTCCGGGACAATTGATTTCCCATCCGCGCAGTGCTACGACTCGGATTTGGCGTCCTCCGACTCCTCTAGTTCGGCGTCAGGGGAAGAAGGAGACCAGGGGGACCTGTCTTCATCCGAGGGGTCGCCAACTCCGGATGTCTCTAGAGGGCGCACAACCGTGGCAGTTCCCACACAGGTGTGGTCAGTGCCAGGGTCGGCCGTCGCCGAGGATGCCGGGGGAAGATCGTCCGAGCCTTCAACTTCCGAGCCTCAGGATGGGCTAGGGGCCTGATGTATCTGTTTTTCTTTTTCTCCTTGTACGTTTTTTCCTTTTTTTGAAGAGAAACTTCCCTTTTTGTGTAAAGGAAGGTCAAAAACGTAAAGCAGTAGCGTTATGATAAAGACTTGACTATCTTTTACCGCCATTACCGTGGTTTGATCAGCGTATCCATAGTAGTTGGAAAGTGCCGATACTTTCTACGTGGATCTCGCATGATGGTTGGGCAAGCGTCTGACATGGTCTCTTTCTGCTTTCTCATGCTTTAACTACACGGCCGCTTCGTGTGTCCCACTAGGATGAAACCGAGGAGTCTGAGGTGACTATTTGTAGGGAGAAGTCCCCTTAGCCTGTTTTCGAGGGGAGAATCATTTAAGGCAAGTAGCCTACCTTTGCCTATAAAAGGTCTGAAGGGCGTCTCTTTCTCTCCATCGCTTAGGGTCTTCTCCGACAGTCTTTCCTCCCTCCTTCTTCACGAAGCATTGTGCTGTGAAATTTGAAGCATGGAAGACGCTCTGGAAGACGAAGGTGCTGACGACGGAGGGCAGAGAATCTTTTTCGCTTCGGGTTTGAAGGGAGTTCGATGGCCGGCGGGCAGGTTAGAAGGGGGTTCGACGTGTGGAAGCATGTCACCTTCTTTATCAATTCCGGCCGGCACTTGCGGGGAGGGGCGTGACGGCAGACGGATGGGGGAATCAGGCACCCCTTTCGCTCGTCCCTTCCCGCTCACTCTCTTGAGAGGATCCCTCAAGATTCCTCTCCACTTCCTGCTTCTCCTCCCTTCTCCCACAGCCACTTTCTCTCTCTTTTGCTCTTCTTATCATTTCTTTCACTCTTCGGAGGGTGCCTCTTGACATCCTCTGCTATTAGTTGGCTTTCTCTTCCCCTTCATCTTCCCTAGACAACTTGGAAGGTAGCCTTCTTCTTCCTAATCCCTCTGTCATCTTCGTTCCGAGCTACCCAAAAAAAATTAACGGGTTGGTGTGAGCTTATCCATGCGGTTATGCACTCTTCAAATCAAATAGGAATCCATTTTCTGAAAGATTCTGGCTTTCGTGCTTTGGTGAGTCGTCCGAGATCTTTTCGATGACCTATGTTGTGTTGAAGGGATATCTATATGATCCGAGCCAACGGGGTTGACTATCCTTTATTCAAGCCAGTTTCCGCACGAGGCAGAGTCAGTGGCTGGACGTAGGAAGGTTAACCGAGTCAACCGAGCGATGGGCTCGTATGGCGGCGCCAGATGGATTTTTGCTTTTTTGCTTTTTTGACATGTATTGCATTGGCTTCGGCCTTTCTGATGTACAAACTAGTTGTTTGAATAAAAGAGGAAGGAAAATTTTGTTTTATTTCATATTGCTTACATGACTGAAGTATTCATAAGTAGAACTTACGTAGTGTAGTCGCGTTCCACGTCCGAGGGATGGGTTCTCCTTCCATAGTAGATAACCGATATGCTCCTTTCTCGAGCGTCTCGACCACTCGGTAGGGGCCTTCCCAATTAGGGAATAGCTTACCTGCCGCCTCGAGTGGTCGAGAGGCTTCGGCTTTCCTGAGAACGAAGTCTCCCGACTGGAAGTGTCTGTCTCTAACTTTGGCGTTGTAGTATCGAGTGAGGCGGCGTTGATATTCCGTTACTCGGATGTTGGCAATCTTGCGGATTTCATATGCTAGGCCGAGGTTTTCGAGCAGTTTCTGGTCGTTTGCCTCAGGCGAGAAGCAGATGACTCGGAGGGGATTGCCAATCTCCAACGGGATCACGGCCTCGGTGCCGTATACCAGCTGAAAGGGACTCTCACCGGTTGCCGTTCTGGGAGTTGTTCTATGCAACCAGAGTACGTTCGGCAATTCCTCAAGCCAGCTGCCCTTGGATTTGCCGAGCCTAGTCTTGATGCCTTTTAAGATTGTCTTATTGGCATTTTCGACCAGCCCGTTAGCCTGAGGGTGGGCGACCGAAGTGAAGTAATTGCGATTATTAAGGTCGGCACATCTGTCTCAGAAATAACGAGAATCAAATTGCCGACCATTATCACTCACTATCACCTGGGGGATGCCGTAGCGATAGATGATCGACTTCCAGACGAAACTCCACACTACTGTTTCGGTGATCCTAGCTGTACCTTTGGCCTCAATCCACTTGGGGAAGTAGTCGATGGCGATGATGATGAACTTCTTCTGGTCCTGAGCTATAGGGAATGGCCCAAGGATGTCGATCCCCCATCGAGCGAAAGGATAAGGCTCGGCTAGGGTGACGAGCTCCATTGCCGACGGATGGACCAAATGGTCAAATCGCTGGCATCGGTCACACTGTTGTACGTAGGCCGAGCAGTTGTGCTACAGAGTGGGCCACCAGTAACCCTGCCGGAGCAAGATCCTAGCGAGCGACCTTCGTCCTAGATGCGCTCCGCACAGACCTTCGTGAACTACTTGAATCGCTTGGCTGGCTTCGTCAGTACTGATGCACTTCAGGAAGGGACCAGAGAAGGATCTGCGGTACAAAGTGCCATCCAGAATGACGAAATGCCGAACTTGGTATTTCAATCTCTGGGCTTCTCGAGGGTCGGGAGGCTCCTGAGAGTCTTGGAGCCACGATAGGTAGGGGGCCCGCCAGTCACTTGGAGGGGCCGAGTCAACAGTCATGGGCTCTGAATCAATGCTCGGTTGCTCTAGCTCTTCGAGAAGGACCGATCGGGTACTCTCGGGGTCAAGAGAGGAGGCCAGCCAAGAGAGGGCGTCCGCTCGGGAGTTTTCCTCTCGAGCTATTCGGACTACCTCAAAACTGTCGAACTGTTGCGCCACGGTTTTGACCAGCTGGAGGTATTTGACCATCGGTTCTTCCCGAGCTTCATAATTGTCGTCGACCTGGCTAGCAACTAGTTGGGAGTCAGTGTGGATTCTGACTCACTCAGCCCCCAATCGCCGGGCCATGCGTGCTCTCGAGATAAGGGCTTCGTACTCGAAGGCGTTGTTGGATGGATGGAAGTTGAACTTCAAAGCGTATTGTAGCTCTGCTCCTTCGGGGGACTTCAGGAGGATACCTGCGCCGCTCCCGGCCGAGTTGGAGGATCCGTCGATGAACAATTCCCAGGTTGGCCCGTGCGCGGACGGAGATTTTCTTCGGTCGGGATGGTGCTCTCGGTGATGAAGTCAGCGAGCGCCTATCCTTTGATAGCCGAGTGAGGCCGGTACGATATATCATAGGCCCTGAGCATAATGGCCCACTTGACGAGGCGTCCCGAGGCTTCTGGGTGAGCGAGTATCCTCTTCAGTGGTTCGCCAGTCAACACGATGATGGAGTGCCCTTGGAAGTAGGGTCGAAGGAGCTTGGTCGAGGTAACCAACGCTAGCACGAGTCTCTCGACTGCGGGGTACCTTCTTTCAGCGTCGTTGAGCACCTTGCTGGTGTAGTAGATCAGTCTTTCAACTCCCGAGTCATTTCTGACCAGGACCGAGCTAACTGTGGATGGAGTTGTCGAGAGGTAGAGATGTAGCGCTTCACCTGGAACGGGCTTGGACAGCACCGGGAGCGAAGCCAGGAACTCCTTAAGCTCAGTGAATGCCTTTTGGCATTCCTCGTCCCATGCGAACGTAGCAGATGCCATTTTGGGCCTGCTCAATAGTTTGAAGAAGGGTAGGCAATGTTCGGCCGCACGGGACAGGAACCGGTTGAGCGTAGCAATGCGCCCGGTAAGGCGTTGGACGTCCTTGGTGCAGGTAGGGGGCCGCATGTCCAGGATAGCCTCGATCGCACACTGGGTGACTAAGAAGCCCAGGAATTTATTGGACCTTACTCCGAAGGCACACTTGGTGGGGTTGAGCTTCATATTGTACCTCAGAAGAGTGTCGAAGGTCTCTGCTAGGTCGGCGAAGTGGTCCTTGGCCTTGGGGGTCTTGACGAGCATGTCGTCAATATAGGCCTCGACGTTCCGGCCGAGCTGTCCCTCGAACATATGGTTGACCAACCTCTGGTATGTGGCTCTGGCATTCTTCAGCCCAAAGGGCATCCGGGTGTAGCAGTGCACTCCGAAATTGGTGATGAAGGCGGTCTTCTCGATATCTTCTAGATCCATTCTGATCTGGTGGTAGCCTGAATAGGCGTCCAAGAAGCTGAGTATCTCGTTGCCCGAGGTTGAATCAACCAGTTGGTCGATGCTCGGCAACGGATAGCAGTCTTTTGGTGTGGCTTTGTTCAAGTCGGTGAAGTCCACGCACATTCGTCACTTTTTCGAAGCTTTTGGCACCAGGACGACGTTAGCCAGCCACGTCGGGTACATGACCGATCTAAAAAGACCAGTCTTTTGCCCTTTGGTGACTTGCTCCTGATGACCATCTGCTTCTCTGGCGCATGCTTCCTTCTGCGTTATTGTATGGGCTTCACGGTCGGGTCAAGGTTGAGTTTATGCACTACTGTCTCTCCCGGTATCCCGGGGAGTTGATCATCAGACCATGCAAAGACTTGGATGTACTCGAAAAGAAATTCTTTGTATTGTTGCTGAACCTCGGATGGTAGGTCGGCTCCAATCCTTACTCCTAGGGTCGGGTCATGGTTTAGGAAAACCGTTAACAACTCGCCTCCAGGCTCGGATGTTACGGGTTTTTCCTCGACTTCCCGGGGGCCCTTGTTCTTCCCGTTCACCCTTGTGGCTTGAACCGATATATTATAGCACCTTCTGGCCATCGCCTGGTTGCCCCGGACTTCCCCCACCCCAAGTTTAGTGGGGAACTTCATCTTTTGGTGATAGGTAGAGGGCACCGCTTTCGTTCTGCAGAGGATCCCCCGGCCGAAGATTGCATTGTATGCTATCATACCCTTGATCACTATGAAGTCCACCATAACCGTAACGGTTTTGGGTGGGGTGTCAAGAGTAATTGGCAGGCTTAGGGCTCCATCGGGATAAGTGGCCTGGCCATTGAACCCGTAAAGGGGGGTTAGGATCGGACGGAGTTTAGACGGATTCTCCCCCATCTTAAGAAAATACTGATAAGATAATACATCAGGGAAGCTTCCATTGTCAACTAGAATCCTATCTATGTTACAATGGTTTGTCGTAGCCGATAAAACTAGGGCGTCGTCATGCGGGGTGGTCAGCCCTTCCAGGTCTTGGTCGGAGAAGACTATGACCTAGGGCTCACTTGGGGGGGCCTTGGGAGGCTCGATGGCTCGGCTCGCCCGCTCAGCATGACGCTTCCTTCGTCGGCCACTGTCTCCTCCTGATGCAGCTCCTCCAGCGATGACATTGATGTTGACCCCGCGAGGGGCGTTGTCGATCTCCTCCGGGGCGCCTCGATCTTCCTTATGCCCGGCCACGAACCGGGAGAGGTGTCCCTGGCGGACGAGGCGCTCGATCTCATCCTGGAGCTGGTGGCAATCGCCGGTATGATGCTCGTGATCGCTGTGAAACAGGTAGTGCTTACTGCGATTGCGGCGCTTCGACCTCATTGGCTCGGGTTGGCGGAGGAGACCCGAGCCTTTGATGTCTTTATAAATCTCATACACCGGAGTGTACCACTCGTACTTCCAGGATGGTTTTTTGTGCTCCCCGTCTCGGTTTCGCGTTTTTCCTTGGCCCGAGCTTGACTTGGGTGCTCGCTTCTTGTCCCCCTCCCGACCTGAGCCGGTTGCGTCTCGGCATGCGCTGAGAACTTCTTCACACTCAGCATGGCGTAAAGCCAGAGTCACTAGCTCGGCAAGGGTCGAGGGAGGGTGGAGGACAAGTTCGCGGTGGAGGTTCTCATCTTGGGTGCCTCCGGTCAGCACGGTTATGGCCGAGGCTACATCCAGGCGGGAGATTCTCAGGGCTTGCGACTTGAATCGGTTGATATAAGCCCGGAGTTTCTCCCCCTGCGCCTGTTTTAGAGCCAATAGCCCCGCTACCGACCTTCGGGGGCTGCTGTCGGTGAAACTCTCCTTGAACACTTGCCCAAATTGCTTGAAGTCTCGGATGGATCCGGGGGCGAGGGCCCAGAACCATGCTTGGGCGCCTTGGACCAGGGTGGTCACGAAGACTCGGCATTTGATGGCGTCGGACGCCCTGTGAAGGGTCATTAGGGCGTCAAAGCTATCAAAGTGGTCGGCCGGGTCGCCTGGCCGTCGTAAGGCTTGAAGGTCGGAATGGAGATTCTGGGAGATACCTCTGCCTTCAAGATATAGTCGGAGAACGGAGATTTCTCCTCGTCCTCTGCTGGGGAGGTCTTATGCAAGGCGCGTAAGGCACGCTCCTGCTCTACGAAGCGCCTCTCGAACTCTCGCAGTCAGAGGGATAACTCTGGCAGTTGCTGCACCGTGGGGCTAGGGGGGCTGTCCTGGCGTTCCCTGGGGACTTCCGTCTCTGGGTGCGGATGGCGTGCCCCAGGTTTTCCCCTTTTCGGCATGGAGGAGGCCTCTTGCTCCGGAGGAGGGGCTTGTGAAGGTCCTTTTGACCTGTTGCGAATAAGTTGCCATCCTTGGAGGGTGAAGCGACCTCCTACAGTATGTTGGGACACGTCTCCGCGGGGAGGGCTTTCTGGAGGGGCGCGTGACCTTCCTTCCCTGGCCGCCTGGTGTTGACACCCGTTTTATACCGATAATTTGAGTCGTTTCTCTTACTCCCATTAGTTGATGCCTTGAGTTGTCCATCATTCATTGGGCCATTTTTTGTGGCACGTCTTGGGCTCATTGCATGGGTTGTCTCCCTCCTTGGTGCAATTCGTGGCAATTCGGGGCTTAATGGGCCTTGGCTTGGGTCAGTCGGACGTTTCAGATCATGAACGACCCAACATCAGCCGTTCAGAATATGGGCGGTGGAACATTGACCGTTCATACATTTTGTTAATTTTTGAGGACTTTTCTGAATATTCACCGACAGGCTGTGGTGCGGCCCTATTAGGACCGTTCAAACTAATGGACGGGCTTATTACAACCGCCTATACCTCAGAGTCCTACGCACGCCCACTTTCTCAGATAATTATCCAATTATCCGAATTATCACCGACAGGGTGAAACGGTTGGCTATTGGCCGCTCTACACTAGAACGGTCTCACTAGAACCGTTCATCTTTGAGGGTCCAACGGCGGGCGTTTCGGCCAGTTAGAGAGATAATTGGGTCGGTTTTCTGATTTTTTGAATTTCCACCGACAGCTTAGACGGTCTGAACCAGACCGCCCATATGTTGCGCGGTCTATCGTAAGACCGCTCATCCCGTCGGACGAGGCTTTTTAACAAGATTTTCATCCCTTTCATTCATGGCTTTATCATCAGTTTATTTTGATGATTTCTCCGTGGATAATTAACCATTTTTGGTGCCGTTTCGACTGGATAAGAGATAATGATAATATCTATGATTTATCTTTTATAATCTTGACCTGAAAATATGTAAAAACCCCAATTTCGAGGCTAGCTTTCTAGGCTCTATAAATAGACCCTAGTGACCGGACGTCGAAAAGGGGGGAAGATTTTGGTCGACGGCGAAGCCCTGCCGCATTTCTGAACGACCTAGCACCAAGGAGGGAGGCTCTCTACGTCCTTACGAGCCTCCGATTCCGGGAGTAGTCTGTGTGTCGAGTCATAGCATCATTTTTTGATTTCTTCGTCATCTGTTGCATGCATTGTTCTCTCTCTGCGTTTCCCTCGTTTTTCTCCCCATGCACACACCCACCTATGCTTTTGTCACCCTAGGGGTTTAAAACCCCCCAGGTATCCCCCTTTCCATTTGTTTATGCTTCATTCTTCTTACATGAACGCGTACTACGTCATTTAGCTCTAACCTGGGTGTTCCTTCTGTGTCTTCATACTGTTTTGCAGGTCAGCACTTCATCAGCACGAGGCCCATCCCCTCTGGCCGACCGGAGAGGGTAGAGGTGAACGCTTTTGCAACTCTTGGCGTGGTGGGCTTGCGCGGTTCCTTTAGGCCCGTTCAAGGATACGAGCGGCATCCTCTGCACCGCCCTTACTCCTTCTGCGGTTCACTTCAAGCCGCCCATCTTCCAGGAGTTCTTCTTCCCGCGCGTTCGGCATCACTCTTAGACGGCCTATCGTAGGACTGTGTGTCTTTAAGGCGGTTCCGCATCGACCGCGCCTCCTCCCAGTGCTGCATCAAGGCGAGTGTCTCCCCTTCCTTTCCAAAGTACGGTACGCTAGTCACGTGCTGCGCTTTGGTGGCGATCACGGTCACTCTCTATTTTTCTCCCTCCTCTCACTGCGTTTCGTTTGTTTTACTCGTGATATTATTGCTTTATTCATAACATATCGTCCGCCAAGTGAGGAGAGGAGAAATATATATCTACACCCCTTTTGTGGCGATCACGGTGGGACCCCTAATGCCCATCGTGCTGTTGAGATTGCTGACCCTCCTTCTTTGTTTCCAAGTTTTTTCTTCTTCCCAAGATTGATTTGAAGGTTGGGGTGTGTTTCCATCCCCTGGGACCTGAGCGGTTCCCCCAGAGCCGCCCAACAACAGGCACGGTTGAGATTCCACCGTTCAACCCCTCCAGTCAAACCAGCTTCGCCGGTCTTTCCTATTACAGACGGTGCGATATAGACCGTCTATACGCCAGAGCGGCCTGGATCTGGCCGTTCAGTTCTCCAGCACAGGTATGATTTGCTCTGTTCTTATTGTAGGTACGCGGCTGATAGAGGACCGTTTGTGAGGCTACACGGCTGTCCAGTGACTGTCCTTCTAGTATTTTCTGCCATTGCTCCCTCGTGTTTTTAGGTCCTGTGGTTGCTCTGCAATTTTATTTTCTCCCTGGATTAGACGGTCCCATACAGACCGTTCTACTATTGGAGCGGTCGCAGAGGGGCCGTTCATGTAAGACCCCGAGTTTCTGTACAAATATTAAATGTTGAATAGTGACTGTGGTAAATAGTAAATAGTAAAATTATTGACTATCATATAAAAAAAATTCTGAAAAATGGTAATCAATTAGTAAAGACCATGGTAAACACTTTGGTCTTCTGTACTTGACCCTAATAAAATCATTTACATGGCTTAATCAGTGATTTAAGCCTGACTTAAAAACGCGGAAAACACTATTCATACGAAAATACAACTACCTTAGAAAAATCTGTAAAAATCACATCTGATAGAGGGTATTTTTCTTAGCAACTTTGTCTTCTGAAGTTTCATCGGTAAAAATCAGAAACTCTCTCTATCGACTAAACCGTTGAACATTGGGTTAAATTATTATTTTAATCTTAAGATTGGGAGATTAACAATAAACCTCGTGATAAAATTCCATAAAAATCATATTATGAAAGAGCATGTCTTGATTAGTAATTTTGTCTTTTGGGTCTAATTCATTAAAAATCATTTAGTAATATTAAATTGAGGTTTTAGTTAACCATTCCTTAATCTTTTGGATTAGGCTTAGATTAGGCTAACCTTACCTTGAGAAACACGTGAAACCGTGTTTTGGTTGGCAGAAACACGTTGTCAACAATGCAAAGGATTTTGCGTCTCTGACCAAACCGTGTGTGAAGATTAAACACTCCTCTTCCAAACCTATAAATAGAGGAAGCCCCCTTAAACATCTCTTAAACACAAAAGGGTTCTTGCTGCTGTGAAGAAGCTCTGCAAGTCTACTGTTCATCTTCTTCCCCATTCATCTTTCCTTATTTCATCGGTTAAGGTAGGTAACCATGGCACAAACCTTGAATTTGATAAATGGAATGAAAGGGCATCATGTTAGCTTGTAGAAACCATGCTTTTCCATTTATTTACGTACTCAAATGCATGAATTGAAGCCTTAAACGCCGGATTTATGCTTCTGTTTCGTTGTTCCCGTGTTACAGGGATTAATGGTTCCAATCGGACCGCTTTATCTCTTAGACGGCTCAGAACTGCCCGCCCGACTTATACAAACGGCCCAATTAGAACCGCCCGCCTTGTATAAAACGGCCCAATGATAACCGTTTTACAGCCAGTAGGTTTAACGGCCCACTGTCATCCGTTTAACTTCCAGAAAACTGATTTTTTTGCTATTTGACCCATTTAACAATGTTAATTAGTAAAAATTGACAATCCACATAAATAATAGATAATGACATGAGTAAATTTCTGTTAGTTGTAATATCTATTTTGATAAATTGTTTAAAGTGAAAATCATTGAAATTCACTTGTAACTTTGGATAAATTGAATAAGTATGGTAAATAGCTAAACTTTACCATAGGTAATTTCTGTAAATTACTGTAAACCAGAAAATTACTGGCCGACTTATGGCAAGTCTTTGACCAATTAGCCGGACACTCCATCCGGTAAACTTTACATTTTTACCGTAGAACATTTTTACCGTGGTAAATTACGGTTACATCATGACTATTGTTTTAACTTGATTAATTGACGGATTACCCTTGGATAATCTTCGGTCATATTTGAGCCCGGAATTGATCAATGGACATTAAACTGAAATTGGTTGGTTTAATTGTTATTGGCAACCCGGTGACTATTTTGTATAAATTATCTTATAATTAGATATTATCGTTATGCTTAATACGGATTCTCTTGAACCGTATTTCTTAAAATACGACCCGAATGGTTCGTATATTCGTTCTTCGGAACTTACTTCTCTCTCTCGAACGGCTTACTGTCAACCGTTCATTCTTGGCCCCGTGACTCGTTACTCATGTGAGTACGGCCCGGTGTTTGCCGTACGACTACCTTGTTTTGGGTTTTTCATCGTGGTTATACTCTTGAATCAAAGGAGGCGAGTGTCGTCCTTTACATCTTGTACCCGACAGAAATTCATCTGATTATATTGGCCATAATTGACTATGTCTAGACGGGGGATCGGTGATCCAATTGAAATGAAATGCCAACGCATCATAAGGGCCCGGTCTGGTCCTGGGGAGAGCGCCCGAAAAGATATTGAGCCCATTGGGATGTTTATGACAGGGTGAGGCATTGCACCCGAATACTTGACTTGACATGTTACGTCTATGACAAACTCTTGTTACTTGACTCGTGCGTATTTACTTGGTTACATGTGTAACATACTTGCTGGCCAAATTCTCTACTGTTACTTTACTTGTTCATTACTTGGTAAATTGTTATATTTCTTGACTTTGCAAGATATCTTTTACATTGTTTCTTTTATCGTATCGTCATTCTTTATTTACTGCATTTCATATAAATTGGAAATCAATGGTTAATTACGTAAACCTGTTTGTGGTTATCTACTGAGCACGTTTAGCTCACTCCTACCTTTCCCCTCTTTCCAGGTGATGAACTTGTCGGGAATGGACTGGAGTGATACCGAGAGATAGTTTTAGTTTATTGAGTCAGTTTGTACCCTTAGTATTAGTGAGAGATTGTTCTAGTATTTTGCTTATTATTTGGATGTAGTTGTTCTACCTAGTGTACTCAACTTTACTATCAATAAAACTCTGATTATTATCTTTTCCAACCTTTTGTGCAATGGTTAGCAATGGTTCGGAATTATTGCTCGCTTGCCCCTAACCGTACGTCCTGAGATTCCGCATCGGGGCGTGACAGTTTAGTTGGTATCAGAGCCAAGTTCAATTTGTCCTAGGTATTTCACTTTAAAGTTATAGGTTTATTGGTTATAGGCTTAAGAAAACAACCTTGTGAGAATTGGGTAGAAATTTGGGTTAAGTTATTTAACCATAATCATGTTCTTCTTATCTAGTTCTTCTCTTCTCATCTAAGAAGTTCTTCTCTCATAAATAATCCGAGTAACTATTTTATATAGGCACTTACCTAGAAATGGCAGCCAATCGTGCTGAGATGAGGAATTTACAGCGTACAGTTCAAGGACTTACGCAAGCCTTGAATGCACTGGCTCAGGCAGGAGCTGGAGTTGGAGCGGCACCTCATGGCGCAGCTCATGGCACTGGTGATTTATATCAGAATTTCCGAGGAATGAACCCGCCTAGATTCGCTGGTTCAACTGATCCCGATGAAGCCGAGAATTGGCTCGACGAGATGGCAAGAATTTTTGAGGTCATGCAATGCACTGACCAAGAACGTGTTCTTTTATCCGTTTTCCAACTGGAACGTGATGCACGTGCTTGGTGGGAGTCTGTTAAGCCGACTCTCGGAGATCAACAAGTCTCGTGGGAGGAATTCGAGGAATATTTCAATGATAAATATTTTTCTGAACGCGTGCAAGAAAAGAAGGGAGCAGAATTTGCAGCTTTAAAACAGCGAAGTTTATCAGTATCAGAATATGAGGCTCAGTTTTCACGACTCTCTCGTTATGCAAGACATCTTATTTCGACTGAGAGAATGAAGGCGAAGCGTTTCCTCAATGGTCTTCGACTTCATTATATCAATGAACTTGCACCACTGGAAATTTCTACATATTCTGAGATGGTAAGAAAGGCACAAATATTAGAAGATACTTTGGAAATGACTGAAAGGATTCGTGGTCAAGGTAACAAGAAAGAGCAACCGAAGGCACTCAAGAATGTTAAACCTGGATTTGGCATTGACCCGAGCAAGAAAAGACCCTTTACTAGTTCTGGTTCAAGTTCTGGTTCTGGTTCGTGGAAAGGCAAAATGCCGCGACAAGAAGACAAGAAACATGATTCTATGATTCCATTCAAGGGCGTATGCCGATATTGTGATCGTCCTGGTCACAAGATGGAAGATTGTTGGCGCAAGCTAGGTGCATGTCTGTAGTGTGGAAGCAAAGAACACCGTATACCCAACTGTCCTTTATTATCGGAACAAGCTATCCCAACAAAACCTCTGAATTTCAAGAAGCCTCAAGGCAGGCTCCAGGCTCTCCATGCAAAGGAAAAAGATATCGCCGAGGAGGGTGGACTCGTCGAAGGTACTCTTGTTATATTCGACTTGCCAGCTTTTGTTCTAATTGATACTGGTGCAACACATTCTTTTATTTCACGGAGATTTGCTAAATCTTTAGCTATGGCACCTGTTTTGTTGAGTTCTCCGTTAGAAATATCAACCCCTATTGGTTCTAAATCAGCAATTCAGCATTACTATCCTTCTAGTAAGGTTATGGTGAATGATCAGAATTTTCCAGCTGATTTGATTTGTATGGACATGAAGGATTACGATGTAATCCTAGGAGCGGATTGGTTGGCTCGGTATGAGGCCAATGTTCATTGTAGTTCTTGTTCCGTGTCTTTTTCTAGACACCCCGGATTATCCTTCAAGGGAGTGAAACACCCTAGTTCTATCTCTCTTATCTCGACTCTTCGTGCTGATAAGTTATTGAGGCGTGGATGCGAAGCTTTTCTGGCTTTTGTTCTTGCGTCCCCTGAACAGCAGATGGAGATTAAGGACATTTCTATTGTCCGAGAATTTCCGGACGTATTTCCAGAGGAGTTACCAGGACTTCCGCCTCAGCGTGAAGTTACATTCTCTATTGATCTTATTCCTGGATCGTCTCCTGTTTCTAAAGCCCCTTATCGCATGTCTCCTGCGGAATTACGGGAATTGAAGCAGCAATTGTTAGAATTACTCGAGAAGGGTTTTATTCGCCTGAGTGTTTCCCCTTGGGGAGCTCCTGTATTGTTTGTTCGGAAGGAAGATGGTTCGATGAGATTATGCATCGATTATCGGCAACTTAACCAGTTGACTGTCAAGAACAAGTATCCTTTGCCAAGGATTGATGAGTTATTTGACCAGATTACTGGAGCTTCTTATTTTTCTAAGATCGATCTTCGATCTGGATATCACCAGTTACGGATTAAAGAAGAGGATATTTATAAATCAGCTTTCCGTAGCCGGTATGGCCATTATGAGTTTGTCGTTATGCCTTTTGGGTTAACGAATGCACCGGCAGCTTTCATGCAGTTAATGAACAGTGTGTTCCGACCCTACCTTGATCAATGGGTTGTGGTATTCATAGATGATATTTTGATATATTCCAAGAGTGAAAGAGAACATGCCGAGCATCTGAGGATGGCTTTGCAATTATTGAGAGATCACCAATTATATGCTAAGTTGAGCAAGTGTGATTTCTGGTTACAAGAGGTATCTTTTCTAGGACATATTATTACCAAGGATGGTATTTCTGTAGATCCATCGAAGGTGGAAGTAGTAAAGAATTGGGAACAACCTACCAGTGTTACTGAAGTGAGGAGTTTTCTTGGCCTGGCTGGTTACTATCGACGGTTTATTCAAGATTTCTCTAAGATTGCGGTACCTCTGACGAAGTTAACCCGCAAAGAGATTAAGTTTGAGTGGTCAATTGAATGCCAACGGAGTTTTCAGACTCTGAAGGATTGTCTGACTACTGCCCCTATTTTAACCTTACCTTCTGGTGAGGGTGGTTTCGTGGTTTACACTGATGCTTCTGGTATTGGCTTAGGCTGTGTGCTTATGCAGCACGGCAAGGTGATTGCCTATTCTTCTAGGCAGTTAAGAAAGCATGAAGTTAATTATCCAGTTCATGATTTGGAATTGGCAACCGTGGTATTTGCTTTGAAGATTTGGAGGCACTACTTATATGGTGAATCATTTACGGTATTTTCGGATCACAAAAGTCTGAAATACTTATTTTCTCAAAAGGAATTGAACATGAGACAAAGAAGATGGTTGGAGTATATAAAGGATTTCGACTTTTCTATTGAGTATCACCCGGGCAAAGGCAATGTGGTTGCTGATGCTTTAAGTCGGAAGCCTGTGGCTAAGATATCTAGTCTTATGTTACAAGAATGGAAATTACTGGAGCAAATGGCTAGTCTGGATATCAATATTGATAATGACCGGATATTGATTTCCCAGTTGCAACTGAAGCCCGGATTGTTGGTAGAAATCAAGTTATTGCAAGATATTGATCCCGAGCTAGTCGAGATTAAGGAAAGCTTGAGTAGCAGACCTGATTTCTCGATAGCCGATGATGGAAGATTATTATTTCAAGGTAGAACTTGTGTACCGAATGAGGCTAATATAAAGAATCGGATTCTTGAAGAAGCCCATAGATCCAAATATACTATCCATCCGGGAGGCACTAAGATGTTCAAGGATTTGAAAAGGTCATTTTGGTGGCCGAACATGAAAAGGGAAATTGCAAATTTCATGAGTACATGTCTTGTTTGTCAACAAGTAAAGGCCGAGCATTTCAGACCGGCAGGTAAATTGAAACCACTTGATATACCCCAATGGAAGTGGGAGAGTATTGGTATGGATTTCATTCTGGGTCTTCCTAAGACTCGAGGTGGTTATGATGCTATATGGGTAATTGTGGATCGACTGACTAAATCCGCACATTTCTTATCTATTAAGTCCAAGTGGACAGTCGATGTGCTGGCAGCATTATATTTAAAGGAAGTGGTTAGGCTTCATGGTATCCCAGTCAACATTATATCCGATAGAGATCCGAGATTTACTTCTCATTTTTGGAAAGGATTGCAAGAATCTCTTGGTACCCGTCTGAATTTTAGCACTGCATTTCATCCGCAAACAGATGGACAGACCGAGAGAACTAATCAAATAGTGGAAGATATGTTGAGAGCTTGTATGATCGACTTCGGTGGAAGTTGGAGCGATCATTTAGCATTGATAGAATTCGCCTACAACAATAGTTATCAATCCAGCATACAGATGACACCTTTCGAGGCTTTGTATGGAAGGAGCTGTCGTTCTCCATTATGTTGGGATGAGGTTGGCAAGAAGCAATGGCTTGGACCGGATCTTATCTCGGAGTCATCCCAAAATATTCGTATTATCCGAGACCGGTTACTTGTGGCTCAATCGAGGCAAAAGAGCTATGCTGATAATAGAAGAAGAGATTTGGAATTTCAAATTGGCGAGCATGTGTTCTTAAAAGTCTCTCCTTCAAAAGGTATTCATCGATTCGGTATTCATGGCAAGTTAAGCCCAAGGTATATTGGTCCATTTGAGATCCTTGATCGAGTGGGTGAAGTCGCCTATAGATTGGCCTTACCTCCTCAATTATCTGGTGTACATAACGTATTCCATGTATCTATGCTTCGGAAATACGTGTACGACCCTAGTCACATCATTCAACATGTGGACTTTGAATTTAAGAAGGATCTATCTTATGAAGAAAGACCAGTGAAGGTTCTGGATCGGAAAGAGCAACAACTTCGAAATCGTTCCATACCGATGGTTAAAATCCAATGGAGTCGGCGTGGAATAGAGGAAGCTACATGGGAATCCGAGGACGCCATACGGAAGCGTTATCCCGATCTATTCTAGGTAAGCTATTTTTTCCTTACTATATTTTGGTCCAGTGAATTTGGAGGACCAAATTCTTTAAGTGGGGGAGGGTGTAAGACCCCGAGTTTCTGTACAAATATTAAATGTTGAATAGTGACTGTGGTAAATAGTAAATAGTAAAAATTTTGACTATCATATAAAAAAAATTCTGAAAAATGGTAATCAATTAGTAAAGACCATGGTAAACACTTTGGTCTTCTGTACTTGACCCTAATAAAATCATTTACATGGCTTAATCAGTGATTTAAGCCTGACTTAAAAACGCGGAAAATACTATTCATATGAAAATACAACTACCTTAGAAAAATCTATAAAAATCACATCTGATAGAGGGTATTTTTCTTGGCAACTTTGTCTTCTGAAGTTTCATCGGTAAAAATCAGAAACTCTCTCTATCGACTAAACCGTTGAACATTGGGTTAAATTATTATTTTAATCATAAGATTGGGAGATTAACAATAAACCTCGTGATAAAATTCCATAAAAATCATATTATGAAAGAGCATGTCTTGATTAGTAATTTTATCTTTTGGGTCTAATTCATTAAAAATCATTTAGTAATATTAAATTGAGGTTTTAGTTAACCATTCCTTAATCTTTTGGATTAGGCTTAGATTAGGCTAACCTTACCTTGAGAAATACGTGAAACCGTGTTTTGGTTGGCAGAAACACGTTGTCAACAATGCAAAGGATTTTGCGGCTCTGACCAAACCGTGTGTGAAGATTAAACACTCCTCTTCCAAACCTATAAGTAGAGGAAGCCCCCTTAAACATCTCTTAAACACAAAAGGGTTCTTGCTGCTGTGAAGAAGCTCTGCAAGTCTACTGTTCATCTTCTTCCCCATTCATCTTTCCTTATTTCATCGGTTAAGGTAGGTAACCATGGCACAAACCTTGAATTTGATAAATGGAATGAAAGTGCATCATGTTAGCTTGTAGAAACCATGCTTTTCCATTTATTTACGTACTCAAATGCATGAATTGAAGCCTTAAACGCCGGATTTATGCTTCTGTTTCGCTGTTCCCGTGTTACAGGGATTAATGATTCCAATCGGACCGCTTTATCTCTTAGACGGCTCAGAACTGCCCGCCCGACTAATACAAACGGCCCAATTAGAACCGCCCGCCTTGTATAAAACGGCCCAATGATAACCGTTTTACAGTCAGTAGGTTTAACGGCCCACTGTCATCCGTTTAACTTCCAGAAAACTGATTTTTTTACTATTTGACCCATTTAACAATGTTAATTAGTAAAAATTGACAATCCACATAAATAACAGATAATGACATGAGTAAATTTCTGTTATTTGCAATATCTATTTTGATAAATTGTTTAAAGTGAAAATCATTGAAATTCACTTGTAACTTTGGATAAATTGAATAAGTATGGTAAATAGCTAAACTTTACCATAGGTAATTTTTGTAAATTACTGTAAACCAGAAAATTACTGGCCGACTTATGACAAGTCTTTGACCAATTAGCCGGACACTCCATCCGGTAAACTTTACATTTTTACCGTAGAACATTTTTACCGTGGTAAATTACGGTTACATCATGACTATTGTTTTAACTTGATTAATTGACCGATTACCCTTGGATAATCTTCGGTCATATTTGAGCCCGGAATTGATCAATGGACATTAAACTGAAATTGGTTGGTTTAATTGTTATTGGCAACCCGGTGACTATTTTGTATAAATTATCTTATAATTAGATATTATCGTTATGCTTAATACGGATTCTCTTGAACCGTATTTCTTAAAATACGACCCGAATGGTTCGTATATTCGTTCTTCGGAACTTACTTCTCTCTCTCGAACGGCTTACTGTCAACCGTTCATTCTTGGCCCCGTGACTCGTTACTCATGTGAGTACGGCCCGGTGTTTGCCGTACGACTACCTTGTTTTGGGTTTTTCATCGTGGTTATACTCTTGAATCAAAGGAGGCGAGTGTCGTCCTTTACATCTTGTACCCGACAGAAATTCATCTGATTATATTGGCCATAATTGACTATGTCTAGACGGGGGATCGGTGATCCAATTGAAATGAAATGCCAACGCATCATAAGGGCCCGGTCTGGTCCTGGGGAGAGCGCCCGAAAAGATATTGAGCCCATTAGGATGTTTATGACAGGGTGAGGCATTGCACCCGAATACTTGACTTGACATGTTACGTCTATGACAAACTCTTGTTACTTGACTCGTGCGTATTTACTTGGTTACATGTGTAACATACTTGCTGGCCAAATTCTCTACTGTTACTTTACTTGTTCATTACTTGGTAAATTGTTATATTTCTTGACTTTGCAAGATATCTTTTACATTGTTTCTTTTATCGTATCGTCATTCTTTATTTACTGCATTTCATATAAATTGGAAATCAATGGTTAATTACGTAAACCTGTTTGTGGTTATCTACTGAGCACGTTTAGCTCACTCCTACTTTTCCTCTCTTTCCAGGTGATGAACTTGTCGGGAATGGACTGGAGTGATACCGAGAGATAGTTTTAGTTTATTGAGTCAGTTTGTACCCTTAGTATTAGTGAGAGATTGTTCTAGTATTTTGCTTATTATTTGGATGTAGTTGTTCTACCCAGTGTACTCAACTTTACTATCAATAAAACTCTGATTATTATCTTTTCCAACCTTTTGTGCAATGGTTAGCAATGGTTCGGAATTATTGCTCGCTTGCCCCTAACCGTACGTCCCGAGATTCCGCATCGGGGCGTGACAGTTCATCTGGTGCCACATTGTATTTATGTTATACTTTGATTGTCATATTTTATGTGGTTTGCCATGCCCGGTGCTATTCATTGATTTCCCCCCTGCTCTCTTATCATCATTGCATCATCGTGCTCTTTATTGTTCATGTGTATACTTGCTCATTGATTGATAGCTGCTAGGCTAGTTTGTGCATGCACTCCGGTGTGCATAGGAGCATCGATCTTTTCTCATATTAGTTGCATTCCTACCGAGGTAGGGTTTCCTCTTATCTCCATATTCCTTGGAGCCGACTAGGGACCTTGTCGAGGACCTCCGTAAGCCCCCGTGAGCCGTGGATTCCCACACAGACGCCGGGCAGGTTGTACCGCATCCTCCCCTAGTATAGGGTTGCATCTGCGAGTGAGAGATCCTAATAGAGTCACACAGTTCTTCATTTCTTATCCCAGCTAGGCGCCTAGTGGTTGAGAGGATTTATATCTTCATTAATCCACTAAAGCTCAAAGAAGAAGATATAAGGAACAGACGAGCATCATTTTAAGAACTTGATTGCATTGTCGAGTGATTCTGCTCTCATCTCTCTCCATTGTATGCTTGGTAGTTGCTTGGTAGATCTAGTTGATTAGTTTTGCTGGTGCTAGTCCTAGGTGTCTTGGTGTATGTGGGATTGCTTCTGTCCCTCAGGATCATCTCCTAGGGTCCGTTCTCATTTCCATTCTTGTTTCAACCCCTTGTTTGATTCAGCTTACCCGATGTCGTCCTACGACTTCTCTCAGTCTCACGAGGACTCTCTTCCTCGTGGTCTCCTCGAAGACCCACCTCGGGTCGCCCATATGCAAGGAGGGGAGGGCAATGCCCCTCCGCTCCCGACCGTTCTTGGTGAGGGTTCTCAACCCTCTCTTTCAAATCCCTCCATTCAGAATCCCGCCAGTCAAATCCTCAACATGATGGCTCAGCTGGATCCGACCCAGCTCCATCTCATCCGACAGGCTTTACAAGGGGGCGATGCCCCGACCCCAGTTCTTCCTCGTGGCACGGCTATTGTTGCCACCACTTCCCCCGTTATCGGGACCACCTCTGTGGCACCCGTTGATCTCACGCCTCTTCGTCCTCAGATCCTTTGCTCCTCTAACATGGAAATGGGCCAGGCCTCCACCTCGGTCCATCAATAGCTTGATACGAGGAAGTCTCAGATCCCCTCCATGCCTTATCTTGATCCGTACACCACAGCTTCTCCATCGCCGCAGGCCCTTGTGGCCCCAACGGATTTTGTTAGGTTGCAGCCGGGGGCTGCTCAGCTAGCTCGCGCGGATATGGGCCCCTCCTCAGCCCATTATCCCTCTTACGCGCCGCTCCTTCAGACGGCTCACCCTCCGGCTTCCTATCCAAATATTGCTCTTCCTGCTCCTTCTCCTCCTTCCCGGGAGCGGGAGATCCTTGACAAGTGGGCTACTATGCAGCAACAGATTGATCTCCTCTAGAGGCGAGTTGGTCCGCAATCCCTTGCTGACGACCCTATCCCTAACTTCAGGGACATTCATTTTCCAGCACAGTCCGAGCTCCCCTGTGTACCGTAAATACGACGGGAATGGCAACCCGTTCATCCATATTCAAGAGTTCTTGTACGAGTCAGCACAGTTCCAGCAGTACGAGCGCCTGATGGCCTATTTGTTCTATCGGTCGTTGGAAGGGGTCGCTCTAGAATGGTTCTACACCTTGCCTATGGAGGAGGCCGAGAGTTTCAAGATAGTCAAGGAGAGGTTTATACAAAGATTTCAGGACCGGGTTGGACCCGAATACTCCTTCACTGATTTAGTGGCAGAGAAGATGAAGCCGGAGGAAGATTTTGCAACCTATGCAGATCGTTGGAGGCAGATGGCCTCACGTGTGCCCGGGCAGATCCTGGAAGAAGAAAAAGTGAAGTTATTAATTTCCAATGCTGCGCCGACTTTCAGGAACATTTTGGCAATGAATGATATCTCAAACATGCACCATCTATACAGCAGAGCTCGATTCATACAAACCCAGTTCAAAGACTCCCCCATCCATTCTTTATTCGAGGCACAGAAACCCAAAGCCACCAAGAAAACCCACGGCCCCGTCACTGAGGGAGTACAAATTAATGAGCAGGTCCAGGCCGTTCAATTCCCCCATCAAGCCGCTCCACCTCGTTTTCGCAGCCTCAGCGCAACCCCCAGTTTGATACTCCGCCAATTCCCCAGCCCACCTTCCAAGTCCCGCAATACCCTCAACAGGCACCTCTGCCACCCCAACAGCCTCAGCGGCCCCCGCAGTATAATAATGTTCCTCCACCCGCCGCCTATGGCTCTGCTCGACCAGCCCTGAAAAGGGCTCATTACCCCCCTCTTCCGGAGACTTTGCCAGATATTTTCTCTGCTCTAATGTATACTGGTGATCTTCAGTTGCCTCCTGAGCGTCCGAACTGGAACCCGGCTGCCGATCAATCCCGATATTGCATATTCCATCGGCAACCCGGGCACACGATAGAACGATGTTATCAGTTCAGAGATCTGGTGTATGACTTGCATGAGGGCCAGAGAATTGATTGGGCCCAGATGCACCAGTTGATTGAGGATATCAAGCAGAGGCAGAGACAGGCCAGGCCGCAGCAGGCGGCGCCCCAGCAGCAGCAGCAGCAACAACCCCAGCAGCAACAACAACCCCAGCAACAGCAACAAGACCTCGAGATCCATCATAACCCCATGCCAGTACATCAACCCGCTCCTCAGCAGCAACAGCAGTCGCCGGCACCGCCCCCGACACAAGTAAATGTGGTCCAGCGCCCGGCCCCCAGCGCTGGGTGGACGTTTGATGATGAAACCCCCGCACACCTCTTGACCTTCCACCACCACTACTCTCCCGCACCTACTATCCCCTCCATTCTCAGACCCGCTATTTTGACCACCACACCACTGGTCGCTCCCTCCACGTCGCCCCTTAGGCCCATTACACTCCCCTCCGCTCCTCCCGTCCTTCCGTCGCCGCCCACCGTACCTTCTGTTATTTCCCCTCCGCTTAAAACTTCACCCCTTCTCCCTTCACCAGGGCCTATTAAACCCACTTCCGCCATCATCACCCCCATTTCTACGCCACTTACCTACCCCACCGGGCCAAGCGGGGGCCCATCTCAGCGTATGCCGGCACCAAACTGCGCCCTTCGGAGCAGGCGTCCTTTCCAGAGAATTTTCCCCCTTTCCGGTGCATCTGCACCTAACATCCAAGTTCATCCCCCACAGCTGAAACAGAGGAAGTAGACCCCGTGCCGGGCACAAGATATGACTTATTGCAGCATTTAGACCGGATGCCGGCTAAAATCTCAGTGTTAGAATTGATCAAGAGGTCGCCACTCCACCAAGATGCCTTGAAGACCTTCCTGCAGAAAGTGATGGTGAGTGAAGACGTGGCAGTGGATGGCCTGCCCTCGGTCTTGGCAACGATTACTAAGGGGCCTTCTATTTCATTTTCTGAGTCAGAGTTAGCACCCCCTGAAGAACGACAGATGCCATTATGCATTGCCATTTCTCTGAACAAAATGGCCGTAGAGTCTGCACTTGTAGACACGGGCGCGTCAATAAATGTGTGTCCATTGAGTACCCTTCGTGCTTGCAATATATCAGAGGACATGCTCAAGCCGACACCGACTACAATAGCAGCCTATGATAACTCCAGACGTGCTTGTCACGGGGTGGTGACTGTGCAGGCCGAGCTAGGGCCCTTAGTTATGGATGTGGAATTTTATGTGTTGGACATAGACCCGATGTTCAAAGCCATTATGGGTCGTCCATGGTTGAATAGTTTGAATGCCATCCCCTCGACAGCCCATCAATGTTTAAAATTCCCATTCCAAGGACGAGTGGTCAAAGTGAAGAGTATTTCCACGGTTCAAAATGTTGACGCCATAGCCGCCAAGATTCTGCCTACATTGTGGCCAAGCAACAAGCCTGTTCTCTTCGTCATGGACTTGAACTATTCGTGGGCATATGCGTCACGCAAGCCCACCGCTGCACCGGTCAACGTGAAAGTCAAGCCCAAAATGAGAGATTCTAAAGGTTGGCACATGATTCTAAAATTGGGCTATCAGCCCGGTTTAGGTCTCGGTGCGCAGTTACAGGGCCGGACCAACCCCGTTCCCAAAGGAAGGAAGATGGGCCGTCGGGGCCTCGGCTACCGTGAATCCTCCATGTCGATGCTCGGCGATTCTGGGCCATTGACCTAGAATTACCGGCAACATTTTGTGAAGGGTCCGTTGCAGCCCGGCACCTTGAAGACCTCGCCATCCAGCCCTGAAGAGAAGACAAACGAAGCCTGTGTTGTTGCTGATCCACCACCGTCACTACAAGGATTGGTCGGTGACTAGGAAGATCTTTCTGATTGCTTTATGAAGATGTTTCATGAAAAAGAAGCCAAGCCGAAGAAGAAGGAGATGCAGCTGGTGAAGCGTCCTCCGATGCCATTGGTCCGTCAGGGGCCACGGGAGATGGGGAGCTCTGTCACTACTTATTCTGTATCCCCATCCCGTCTTACTTCCTGGTTTCAATAGTTGGATTTCGCTCCCCGTTCCGCTCCAATTGTGGTCGACCCGTACTTCACGGAGAGACCCGAGATTTTATTTGTTCCGTGTGCTTGCAGGCGCTGCCCGCCCATTGATCTATCAACCCTGTTCACTCCTCCTCCCCCGGGAGCTCAGCTCCATGAAATGTGGTTCTCCTCTTACGACCCCTTCTTTGACTGCATTTTCCCTGAGTTGTTTCCTATGCAGTTACCTCCTCCTCCATCCTCTTCCTCCTCCTACTGCGTGATCACCTCTAGCCTCCAAAAAAAATGCCAATTTCAAAACGGAGGTCTCCTTGGAAGATTACGCTATGTTCTACCCAGATTCCCAGGGGCACGAGACCCCTGTTTCTTTTCCGGTAGACTTCTTCTCCCCTAGATTAGATGTACAGTGCACAGAGTCTCCTAGGATAGTCGAGTCGGTCAGAATAGAATCTAGTTCGTGTCTAGTCAGCCCATCCACGTCTGCGGCGCCTGCCATAACGCGTCCTCCCAAAACCATTCCCGATAGGTTTCTACAAGATTTTTCTGGAAGATGTCATGCCCTATTGAAATGTCCTGAATTCGTAGAGACCGCGATTATCTTGGAAGATGATGAGGAAATCGAAGGGGTATGGAGCAATGATGGATTAGGAGTATATGAAATTATGAATGAGAAGGACCCAGCGGATGATGAGGATGATGAGGTGGATGACACTGCCGATTTATACGCACAAGGTTTGAAGAAATTTGACGAACCTTCCGCGGCAGTAGATGAGCCCACTAAGGAGATCAACCTCGGAACAGAAGAGGATCCCAGGCCCATACTTATCTCTGCTAACCTCCCTCCTCAAGTTGAAGAGGAGCTTGTCAAAGTTTTGAGGGAGTACATCGATTCTTTTGCCTGGTCCTATGAGGACATGCCCGGTCTTGACCCTGCCTTGGTTGAACATAGGCTGATTCTCAAACCAGGGGCAACAGCCGTTAAGCAGAAAGCGAGGAGATTCCACCCGCAGATGGCCTTGAGAATTAAGGAAGAAGTTGATAAATTGCATAAGGCCAGGTTCATTAGAGTTGTGCTATATCCACAATGGGTGGCAAACATAGTCCCAGTAATGAAGAAGGATGGTAAAATTCAAATTTGTATTGACTTCAGGAACTTGAACAAGGCATGTCCGAAGGACGATTTTCCACTTCCTCACATCGATGTCTTGGTCGATAATACAGCTGGGTACGAAGCCCTCTCTTTCATGGATGGGTATTCGGGGTATAACCAAATCCTTATGGCTCCGGAAGATCAAGAAAAGACCTCGTTCACCACACCTTGGGGCACATACTGCTACGTCGTTATGCCATTTGGGTTGAAAAATGCAGGTGCCACATATCAAAGAGCAATGATGGCTATCTTCCACGATATGATGCACGTTTATTTAGAAGCTTATGTGGATGATATTTTAGTCAAATCGAGGTCACAAGAAGGACATCCCGCCATTTTAGCCAAGGTGTTGCAGAGGGCTAGGGAATACAAGTTAAAGATGAATTCAAAGAAATGTGTGTTCGGAGTTGCATCAGGGAAATTGCTCGGGTTTATAGTTAGCAAACGGGGGATTCAGATCGATCCGAATAAAGCAAAGGCCGTTATGGAAATGCCGCCACCGAAGAACATCACTGAGCTTCGAGGTCTGATCAGGCGTTTGTAATTTATCAGAAGATTCATATCTCAGCATTCGCAAAGATGCCGCCCATTTTATGAATTGCTAAAGGCAGGCACGAAATTTGAATGGAATGAACAATGCCAGAAGGCCTATGAGGAACTCAAGGTCTATCTCTCTAATCCCCCGGTTCTACAACCACCCGTCCCTGGGAAACCCCTGATCCTGTACATTTCTGTGATTGAGGACTCCCTAGGAGCTGTCCTGGCACAGGTAGATGATGAAGGAAGGGAAAGGGCAGCGTACTATCTCTCAAGGTTATTTAATCCCGCTGAATCCAAGTACACTGCCACAGAGAAGACCTGTGCAGCACTGGTGTGGGTAGCGCAGAAGCTTAAACACTATTTCCTCGCCCACGAGGTTAGGCTCATCTCTAGAATGGACCCCATTCGTTATCTTTTGGAAAAGCCTGTCCTTTCTAGTCGACTAGCTCGCTGGCAGAGCTTTCTTTCCCAGTTCGACATCACCTTCATAGTGCAGAAAGCAATCAAGGGATATGCTATTGCCGAACACCTGGCTCATTCTCCTATCCCTCGTACTGATTCTATCCAGAACGAATTCCCCGATGAACACCTTGTAGTGATTACTCATCTTCCTTTCTGGTCTCTTCATTTTGATGGTGCCCTCAATTCCCAAGGCAGCGGAATTGGAGCCATTCTTCTCACTCCGGAAGGAGTAACTATCCCTGTGGCGTACCAACTCTTATTTCCTGCCACTAACAATAGAGCCGAGTATGAGGCTCTCCTTGCCGGTCTGAAGCACGCCTACATCTGGGGCGCGCGATATCTTAACATCATAGGAGACTCTCAATTGGTGCTGCGCCAAGTTTTGTCAACTTACCGCACCCGTGACCCTAAGCTTAAACCCTATCAAGATCTAGTCACGCTCTTGGCTAGGCAATTCAGGAAACTCATCTACATTCATACTCCTCGTTCTCAGAACATCTTGGCTGATGCCCTTGCATCGCTCGCTTCTTCCCTATCATTTCCCCTAAGTCGTGCCACTGAGACCATTGTGGTCCAACGGCTAGATGTTCCCTCTCTTCAGGATCCCTGGTTTGACAACCTTAGGAAGTATGTGGAGAAGAAGATAGAAAGGGAAGAAGTGAAATAAGTATCATTAGCTGAGCTCGAGGAGATCATCGAAGAAGAGGAATTGCCGTGGTTTTATGAAATTGAGCAGTATTGTAAGGATGGTACATTTCCGGAAGAGGCAAACGCGGGGCAGCGAAAGGCCATTAGAAGAGTTGCCGCGAGATACACTATCATTGCTGGTGAATTATATAGGCGGGCTCTGAATGGAGTTCTAATGAGGTGCCTAGATGACGAAGAAGTTTGGAAAGTCGTGGAAGCAGCCCACTCCAACGAGTGTGGAGGGCATGTGAATGGACAGGCGTTGGCGAAAAAGATTCTTAGGCAGGGCTATTACTGGCCAACCCTAGAAGAAGATTGTTCCACCTATGTCCGTAGGTGTCTTCAGTGCCAGATCCACGCCGACAAAATCCATGCTCCCGCTTCTTCTCTTCACCCCCTGTCTGCTCCTTGGCCATTCTCCATGTGGGCGTTTGATATCATCGGACCCCTCGGTGATCCGAATTCCGCAGTTAAACAAAAGTCCTTCATTTTGACGGCTACGGAGTACTTCACCAAGTGGGCGGAAGCTGAAGCTTATGCAGAAATCAAAGCCACCACGGTATGCCGCTTCATTATAAAGAACATTATCTTGCGGTTTGGGGTGCCAAGCGACATCGTCACCGACAACGGGCCTCAATTCGTCTCGCAAGAACTCCAGGACCTCTGTAAGAAATTCAACATAGCTCTGCATCATTCATCACCGTACTACCCCCAAGGTAATGGCTAGGCTCAGGCCACGAATAAAACCCTTCTTAAAATTATCAAGAAAACATGTGAATCACATAAATTTGCTGATTGGGCCGACAAACTGATAGAAGCTCTATGGACTTATCGCACCTCTGTCCGCACTCCCACAGGGCAGACTCCCTTTGCTCTCACATATGGAATGGAGGCGGTACTCCCGTATGAGATTCTGATCCCTTCCCTAAGAGTGCAGCTGGACAAGAAACTTAATCTTGACGAACGTCGAGAGGTGTTGCTAGTCCAACTGGAACTCTTAGACGAGAAAAGGTTGAATGCGGCCAATCATGTTTCAGTATATCAAAAGCGTGTCTCACGATATTTTCAAAAGAAGGTCATTGAAAGAAAATTCCAAGTAGGTAATATAGTTTTGAAACGTAAATTCATCAGGTCAGCAGGTCCCAGGTCTAAGCTACAACCCAACTGGGAAGGGCCCTTCGTAATCAAAGAAGCTTATTCGGGTAACGCGTATCGTCTGATCAACGCGGAGGGTGAAGAATTGCCGAACCCGTGGAATGGGTTGTATTTAAAACATTTTTATCCATAAAAGATGGAATCAGTAACGGTTCGATGGCATGGTATACCCCACTAGATGGCGAAAGGAGGACCCAGGTCCAGCATCTCACACACTACACGATTGCCTGTGGCTCGGCATTCTCTCATGCTACCCGACACCGTTTCTCCTTTGGCCATGCTCGGGGAAAGGTGGCAATCCTTGTATTTCCTCTCTCTCGACTGAAGATAGGGGCAAGTGGTGAATAAGGGGGTGAGAACTGACCTAGACCCCCCCATTAAAAGAGGTCTCAAATAGGGGCAATCCGTTAAGACCTCACTCCGCAAAGAAAGAAAAGGAAAGCAAGAAGAAAAAAAGAAAGAAAAGGGGCGAAATCAAAAGATAAGGCCGAAAACACATCAGGCTCGAAGCTCTCAAAATCCCCAAAAGAATACAACTAGGCATGGCAAGAGTGGCAGTATGGTTTCCCCGCGGGACGTTATGAGCCCGGTCGCATGCGTGCCTAGAGCGGATGAAGGTTCGATAACGGATACAAAGCCCCGGCGCAACAGACCGGATTCTTTGAGAAGGGGGTGTCCTGGGAAAGAACTCAAGCCCTAAAAACCTCTATAACTATCGTCAGCTTTCCCACTCGATCTTTTTTTACTTTCCCAAGGAATGAATCCCACCTCGGATATGGCCTTGGTAGAAACACCGTTGAGCAGAGTTGACTCCGACCACAGGCAGTCCCCCCCACCTGCACGCACTGGGCCTGGGAAGTCCATAGCAAGATGAGAAGGTCCCTGCTATTAAAACCCGAGCTGATTTCAAAACCCCAAAAAATTCAAATATTTCAAAACCCAAAAAATCAAATATTTCAAAACCCAAAAAAATCGAATATTTCAAAACCAAAAAAAAAATCAAATATTTCAAACCCAAAAAATCAAATATTTCAAAACTCCAAAAAATCAAATATTCCAAAACTCACAAATCATATGTGTCCCTCTTGCATTCATAGCATTCATTGGCATTTTTCACTTTTTTTGATATTTGCCTGTTTGATAAGGCTTAACCCCTTGACCAAAAATCAAGAAAACGGTCATCTCCTAACTTGCTATAGGCAAGGGGCTAAGCCTAAAATAGATTTAATCTTTTTCATGTTTGCATGTGTACAGGGGCAGGTTGGAAGGACAGTTGGCTCATGATCTCATGAATGTTCAATCCTCGCAATCACATCATAATCAACCCACAGAGCCCAAATTCAATCAAACTCATCCACTTTATTCATTTCATATATCAAGCTGTCTAAACATGAGTCTCATCCAACAATCATCGTCAAGAAAAGGGAAATCACTCAATCCTCCGCTGGGCATCCCCGCGGGGACGTATCTTTCTCAGCTCACTAAGATAGGCCTGGCGTGTCGCCGAGATCTCCCCCACCTCTGCCGGTAGGGTAAGTACCTTGCTCACCTGCCACATAATCAGGGCACTCCTGACTGCCTGCTCGTCCTCCTCCGCGTCGATCCTCCGCGCTTGCAATGCGGGAAGGTGGGGTAGTGCCGGTAGAACCGTCCGGGGTAGCCCGACCTGCAAGTAGCACTGGTGTGGGCTGTACATTGCCAGTGCAGTATCGCTCACAAGCCTCAGGTCCAAGTCGGTCCTCCTGCGAACTCTGACGGTGGTGTCATGAAGGAAGCCCGGGCGCATCACGAACCTGTCCAGGGGCAGCCGATTGATGTACAATCGCCACTCCTCCATGGTCTTCATCTCAGCTGTCCTGCACTCAACCTGTGGGGAGAATCTGAACGCGCCACCTATGAAGAAGAGGGGGTGGCTCCCAAAGATCCTGCTCGCCGTAGTGACCTCCTCCCTTTGAATGAATTTCATCCTAACTCCCAACCAGCACTCCAGTAGGATCATGGAACCAAAGAGGGGACCTCCCAAAGCTGCTGAAGTAAGACCCTCATACAAGTAAGTAAGGATGGCCTGGGAGATGGAAAGTCCCTGCCACAGTCCGCTGATGGTACTAAGAAGGGGCATCTCGAAGATGTGTTCGACTGAGGGAAACAAGAGGGCCCCGCATAAACAAATGGAGGCGGCTTTGGCTATAGCGTCGTCCCGCTCACTCCTGTTCTTACAATGCTTCACTACCCACTGGCTGAGGGGGAGAAGGTGGATCTGACGCGGGCCTACGAAAGTGTGAACCTCTCTACTGTATGGGATGAATCCCCCTAGAATGAGTCTCGGGTCTATAGGGGCAACCGTATGGCATATCAAGTCTTCCTCCCCCACCTTGGACCTAGGGAACCCAAAGTAGGTCTCTACCTCCTCCAGTAGGATAGTGGCCTCAAATGATGGAAAGAAGAAAGTATGGGTCTGAGGGTGCCATATTTCAACTATAGCTGAGATACTGTGCCAGTCAAGGGAAAGTTTTGGGTAGTTTTGACCAAGCACTAGGAGAGGTTGCAAATGCCATGATCGAAGGATGGCCGTCACACCTAGGGGCAAAGCACGGACCATGGGAGCCAGCCACTTCAAGATAGAGTACCGCCTCACGCCAGGAAGAAGATAGATGCCAAAAGAGAGGGAAAGGAGGAAATATAAGTGGAAGGAGATGAATTGAACTGAATGTACCATAATAAGCTTACCTCTCTCATGGGACTTGAGATCAGATGTCGTGGGATTGCGGTCAGCCGTTGGAGCACTTCCCGCTCTTTTCTGGCTGGCTTGGGCCCTTCAAAAAGTGCTCCCTCCATCGAACTCACCTCTAGGGACCTCTTCATGATGTTTTGGTGGTAAGAATCAGAGATTTCAAGCTTTGAAGGTAAGGGGATGTGTGAGCTACGAGTTTAGGCCCCTGTGTTACTTATAGGACTTGTTAGGAAACCTAACCCTCTTGGGATTAGGCTTGGATAAGTCTAGGACGGGTTAAGATAGGGTTGTGATGAGTTCAAAGTGTCTTACCCTCGGGCTGGAGACTCTCCAGGGAGTCCCCGTTCGAGCAGATAGGATGTCCTATTGGACGGTCTTACGATAGACCGTCCATCTTAATGTACGGCCCATCATCGACCGTTCATCGCTTTCAGAAAGCCCGAGTCCAGTGACTTGTGCGGTCTAAAATCTACCGTTCAAATATTCTTACGGTTGATATTTGAACCGTTCCAACGAAATTGGAGCGGTCTCTGGAGAACCGCTCTTCTCCACGAACGGCTCTATAAGAACCGCCCATATGCTCAGCCCCCCCAATCAAACTCCTACACTCTCATCTCACTCAGTCGGCGTGTGCGTCTCTCGTCTCACTCAGTCGGCGTGTGCGTCTCTCATCTCACTCAGTCGGCGTGTGCGTCTCTCGCCTCACTCAAGTCGGCGTGCGTCTCTCATCTCACTCAGTCGACGTGTGCGTCTCTCGTCTCACTCAGTCGGCGTGTGCGTCTCTCATCTCACTCAAGTCAGCGTCCGTCCCTCATCTCACTCCAGTCGGCATATGCATCACTCAACCGGCTTCCCTCTATCTCACCCTAGCTGAACGCATCCCTCAAACTCGCCCGTCTACCTCACTCTACCTAGTAGTTAAGTCACATTCATCCACTCATGCATACATACATTCATCCACAAAGCAAGCGAAAAACAAAAGATAGGCACATCACTATCATATCACACCATGTACAAAAGACGGGCCCAGTACAACAAGTCAAGCAGCTCCCTCTCCTTGGCCCCCGTCGCTGTCCCCCTCACCCTCATGCCTCTTTGGAGGAGGCATCGCTGAGGTCGCCTCGTCACGCTGACGTCACCGGCGCCGCTCATCCTCCTCGTTCCTCCGCTGGCCGGAGGAACCCGTGAAAAAACTCCTCATGGAGCCGTGAGTGCCGTGACTGCCACTCGGAGTCCTGCTGCGCCATCGCCGGCTCATCTCTCTAAAAATCCGCAACTCTCCATTCAGCCCGGACATCTCAATCAGAGCCCGATCCCGCTCCGCTCGAACTCGCACCAACTCCGCCGCATCCGCCCGGAGTCACTCTAGCTCATGCCGAAGGAGTGCCATCTCCACCATGCCCGCTGGCTGGCTCAGCGCAACCTCCTCCCGCACACGGGCTGCCTCCTCCCTAGCCGCTACTCGGCTCTGCTCCAACTCCGCCCGCAGGCGGGAGAGCTCGGACGTCTGCATTCACACATCATTGTCAGTTGGTCACATTTCATACATTTCATAAGCATAAATAAGCAAAGAGGAAGTGTAGAGATTCGCGTACCCTCTCGGTGAGCGCCACTTCGGCCGCCTTGGCCTGCTCCACCATCCGAGTAAAGTCAGCATCCCGCTCGGCACGGTCTGCTGGGGTCTAGGCGGAGGAAGAAGAAGGAGCGTCTGGTCCCTGCCTCTGAGTCCCCTCGGCACGCTGCATCCAAATACTCCAGGTCAGTCACATGCATGCATAATCATATAGAACTACATAATTTAAAGAGGCTAAGGTTTAGAAAACTCACCAGTAAGGCAAGGGCCTGTCGGGCCTCGTCCCTCTCCCGGATGGTGGAGTGCAGGAGTCCCTGCAACTCTGCCACTCGTCCTGCGGGGTCGACCTACATTTTAAAAGTCCAAGTGTCAGTGCATCATCATATAGGAATCATAAGCATAATAGACTGAGTCTAAGTTTAGAAGTCGTACCGGTCGGTGGGCGCCCCGGAAGACCTGGTCCTGGTAGTGCCGTGCGTACGCAGTATAGTACGCGCTGTCGCTCTCTGCCCGGGCGGTCACCACTCGCCCACGCATGGTCCAGTCGGCGACCTGCTCGGCGTTCCTTGCTGTCCAATCAAATGCCTCGCGGAGTCCCCGAGTCGTCCTCGTCACCCGTTCCCCCACCTTCTCAGGCGCAGGGAACTCAACAGCCGGCTGATGGACCCCGATGGTCCTCATCACCAACCTGAAGTACAGTGGCTCCACCACATTCATGTAGTGAAGCCACACGTCCCGGCCAGAAAAGGCCAGGGCCTCGGCCACCCACGGCTGGCCCTCCGTGTCACGCCCCGACGCGGAATATCGGGACGTACAATTAGAAACGAGCTGGAAAGAGAGAGAACTAATCTAAATATATACAAATGCTAAGAAATGGAAATAACTTATTGACCATTAAACAAAACATAACTGGTACATAATCCTCAAATCAACTTAATACAACTTGGATAACAGCTCTAAACCACAATAATATAACTGAAGCACAACACACTCTAAACACAACTAACTGATACACTCAAAACATCACTCCTGCCCTTCCCCATCGGTAAGCGCATCACCTGAAAAGCCTGGAAAGGGGGGGAACAACAACTATGAGCTAACGCTCAGTAGGAAATAATAGATAGGTATAAATGATTAGCAGTTTAATTACATTTTCAAAATATCATGCTACAAAGGATAATGCAATAAAAGAGTAATGATGATATAATGAAACAAAATTTAAAGATCTTGCAAGGTCACGAAATATAAAGGAACAGAATGGTAATACTTAAGAGGAATAACAAAGACAAGAATTTACTACAGGAGATAACGATAAAGAGTTGGCCATATCGAGATAATTCAAGTCATGTCAAGCACGTGTGTAGTTTCATTTCCACGTCCAAGTAACAACAAGTAAGTAAGAACAAGTAGAGTATAGAACAGTAAAGAGTGGAAAGTGAAAAGTAGTAGAGAGTAGTGGCCAGTCCTAGATTTAACCCATGTCATAGTACTGGTGCCAAATGCCACACCTAATCAATCACCTCCCCGGGGTACACGTAGTGTTCGGGCGCTCCTCCCAGGACTAGACCGAGCCATTAATTGTTTGCCAGGCATTGATTTCTTTGGATCAAAGATCCCACGAATCTAGACTTCCACAATTTATGGCAAGAATTCCAAGGTTTGAACCATGTAGCAATAACAATTTCAAGTAGGAAGGAGATTCATTTCAGAATTTCAAGGTAAGCACAATCATCAAGAAGATTGAAAACCAATCACAATAAGAGTTAATCATGCTGCGCTACTGTAGTACAGCAGCTATCCAACAAGCTAATCAACATATTAATCCTAATTATCAAGTTAATATGTCAAAGATTATCCATTATCATTTGCATCAAGACAATTGCCAAAAACTGATTCAAGATGATAAGGTAAAGGAACAAGCTTGTACAGGAAGGAAAATAATACATTAACAGAGATTTAATTACACCATTAACCACTAATTATGTGGGTTTCTATTTAACCATTGTATGCATTGCAATTAAGATGATGAATGACCTGCTTTTACATCGTGATAGAACATAGGAACCAATGCAATTTGAAAATCATAAGGCTCATGATTAGGTCACTGGTTCTTCAAAAGTATAGTTTTCAATTGGTCTAAGTTCAATGGGTCGATCCCCTAATGATCCGGATCGATCCACGGGTCGTAAAACGATGAAAACTGGGTTTCTGGTACATGGGTTGACCCCTGGGGTCGACCCCTAAAAAAATGGGGTCTGCCTGCTGGATGGGTCGACCCTTGGGGTCGACCCCCCACAATTTCTGAAGATGGGTCGACCCCAGGGGTCGACCCCCACACTTTCTGCAGATGGGTCGACCCTTTCTGCAGATGGGTAGACCCCAGGGGTCGACCCCTTGCAGGGACAGGATGGGTCGACCCCTGGGGTCGACCCTCGGGCCTGCAGGGCTGCCCAGAAAATGGGTCGACCCCAGGGGTCGACCCCTGCAAGAACAGCAACGGCAGTAACTTTCGGAAAGCACAAAAACTCTCCCAATTGTGGTCCAATTGAGTTGAAATCAAAACCCCATGCTATAGGAATCTTACTAGAACTATTAGGGTCATAAAACTACAATTTGAAAACACGAATTTCATCAGAATTCACAAGAATCACAACCTAATCTATGAAGAACACAAGAAGACCTAATTCTTGACATACTTCCACTAAATCTAAAAATTCTCCCAACATACACAACGGAAGTTGGGGATTTTGGTGTCAAAAGAAAGCTAACAAGCTACTGATTACATTCATGTATATTAATTAGAAGTTGGGCTATTATAACCTACCTCAAATCGGACCCTAGAATAAAGAACAAGCTTGACAGCAGCTCACAAAAAGCTTGATATCTCCACGGATACCTAATGAAATTTTGGGCTTTCAGTCCCATTGGATAGCTCTCGTCGAGCTGATCAAGATACTATATTTACAAGTCTCAATTGGTTAAGGGTACCTACCTTAATCGACGGATTAAAGGGCTGGAGATGAAGAACGACGAACTACCAACACCCTCCACCAAAACGACGAATGCTCCCAGATCTGGACTCCTCGTCGGCTGACCCAGCTACCAAATTAAACTAGAGTCGAAGAGCTACGTTTCTATAGGTCATGGGGCTTCTGGAGCCTTCGGAGTTGGGAGTATTTGGCGCTGCAAGTTTCGTGTTAGAAACGGCGCCGGAATCCTTGACTCGACCAAATCTATGTCGGCAGCACGTTTTAGGGCTAGGTTTACCTCAAATTGATTGAGGGTAAATGTTCCTTACCTCGTGGCCTTCCATTGCCCTTGATTTCAGATCATTTGGTCGAGTAATAAGGTCGAATTTCACGTTTTAAGTTACGATTAGGTAAAGGTTAGGTGAAAGTCAAATTCGGGATTAATCCTCTAATTAGACAAGGTTACGTAATTAATTTCGGTCAAGTCCAGAAGACAAAATTGCTATAAAAATGATCTTTTACCCAATTACTATTTTTACAGATTTTTCTAAGGTAGTCGAATTTTATAGGTTCTATTTTCTAATGAATTAAATTTCAATATTTTGAAATTCAAACATTAATTTATTTTAATTCAATTTTCAATTAATAAAAGCTCAATAAAACTTAATAAATAATCGGGGTATTACACCCTCCCTACTTAAAGAATTTGGTCCTCCAAATTCACTGCACTATATACGGAAAGTAGGGAAAAGATAGATCACCTAGAATAGGTCGGGATACCGCTTCCGCATAGTATCTTCCGATTCCCAAGTAGCTTCTTCGGTTCCACGCCGACTCCACTGAATCTTGACCATCGGTATAGACCGATTCCGGAGTTGCTGCTGTTTTCGGTCTAGAATCTTGATAGGTCTTTCTTCATAAGTCAAATCTTCCTTTAACTCAAAATCCACATGTTGAATGATGTGAGTGGGATCGTACACATATTTCCGTAACATAGACACATGGAAAATATTGTGTACGCCAGATAACTGAGGCGGTAATGCCAGTCTGTAAGCAACTTCTCCCACTCTATCTAGGATCTCGAATGGACCAATATACCTTGGACTCAGCTTGCCATGAATGCCAAATCTTTGAATCCCTCTTGAAGGAGAGACTTTCAGAAACATATGCTCGCCAACTTAAAATTCTAATGCTCTTCTCCTTGTGTTGGCATAACTCTTCTGTCTTGACTGAGCCACTTGTAACCGGTCTCGGATAACACGGATGTTCTGTGATGATTCTGAAACAAGATCCGGTCCAAGCCATTGCTTCTCGCCCACCTCGTCCCAACACAATGGGGAACGACAGCTTCTTCCATACAAAGCTTCAAATGGAGCCATTTGTATGCTGGATTGGTAACTGTTGTTATAGGCGAATTCAATCAATGCCAAGTGATTACTCCAATTGCCTCCGAAATCAATCATGCAAGCTCGCAGCATATCTTCCACTATCTGGTTGGTTCTTTCAGTCTGTCCATCTGTCTGTGGATGAAAAGCAGTACTGAAATTCAGACGAGTACCAAGAGACTCTTGCAGTCCCTTCCAGAAATGTGAAGTAAATCTGGGGTCTCTATCAGACACAATGCTGATAGGTATACCATGGAGCCTTACCACTTCCTTCAAATATAAAGCAGCCAATACATCGACTGTCCACTTGGACTTAATGGGTAAGAAATGAGCCGATTTTGTCAAGCGATCGACGATCACCCATATCGCATCAAATCCACCACGAGTCTTAGGTAGACCCATAATGAAATCCATGCCAATGCTTTCCCACTTTCATTGGGGTATGTCGAGTGGTTTCAACTTTCCTGCCAGTCTGAAATGTTCGGCCTTAACTTGTTGACAAACTAGACATCTACTCACGAAATCTGCAATTTCCCTTTTCATATTTGGCCACCAAAAGGACCTTTTCAAATCCTTGAACATTTTAGTGCATCCAGGATGAATAGTATATTTGGACCTATGTGCTTCCTCCAGAATCTTGTTCTTTAACTCAGCTTCATCAGGTACACAAGTTCTACCCTGGAATAACAATCTTCCATCATCAGCCACCATGAAGTCGGGTCTGCTGCTCAAACTTCCCTTGATCTCAACCAGCTCGGGATCATTATCTTGCAAGGATTTGATCTCCATCAATAATTCGGGCTTAAGTCGAATCTGTGCAATTATAACCCGATCATTATCAACATTTAGATCCAGGCTAGCTAACTGTTCTAATAGCCTCCACTCTTGTAACATGAGACTTGATAATTTAGCCACAGGCTTCCGGCTTAATGCATCTGCCACCACATTGCCTTTACCGGGATGATATTCAATCGAGAAGTCAAAGTCCTTCAAGTACTCCAACCATCTTCTCTGCCTCATGTTAAGTTCTTTCTGAGAAAATAAATACTTCAGACTCTTATGATCTGAAAATACTGTGAATGTTTCTCCATACAAGTAATGCCTCCAAATTTTTAAGGCGAATACAACTGCTGCAAGTTCCAAGTCATGAACGGGGTAGTTCTCTTCGTGCTTCTTCAGCTGCATAGAAGAATAGGCAATCACCTTACCATGCTGCATGAGTACACAACCTAAGCCAATACCAGAAGCATCGGTATAGACCACGAAACCACCGTCGCCAGAAGGTAAAGCCAATACGGGTGCAGTAGTGAGGCAATCCTTCAATGTTTGGAAGCTCTGCTGACATTCCTCAGACCATTCAAACTTGTTGTCTTTGCGGGTCAATCGAGTGAGAGGTACCGCAATCTTGGAGAAGTCTTGAATAAATCTCCAATAATAGCCTGCCAAGCCTAGGAAGCTTCTCACTTCGGTCACTGTAGTAGGCTGATCCCTGTTCCTTACTGCCTCCACTTTCGAAGGATCAACTGAAATACCTTCTTTGGTGATGATATGTCCTAAGAAGGACACTTCTTGCAGCCAGAAATCACATTTACTGAATTTGGCATATAGTTGATGATCTTTCAATATCTGCAATGCCATCCTCAAATGTTCGGCATGCTCTTCTTCAGTCTTGGAATAAATTAGTATGTCGTCAATGAATACCACGACCCATTGATCAAGATGAGGCCGGAATGCATTATTCATTAACTGCATGAAAGCTGCTGGTGCATTCGTTAGACCAAAAGGCATAACGACAAACTCAAAATGACCATACCTGCTGCGGAAAGCCGTTTTATAAATATCATCTTCCTTAATCCTCAGCTAATGATATCCAGATAGAAGATCGATCTTAGAGAAATAATGTGCTCCCGCTATCTGGTCGAATAATTCGTCGATCCTCGGCAATGGGTATTTATTCTTGATAGTTAGCTGGTTCAGTTGCTGATAATCGATGCATAATCTCATCGAACCATCCTTTTTCCTGACGAATAATACAGGAGCTCCCCAAGGTGAAGTACTCGGACGAATAAAGCCCTTCTCGAGCAATTCCATCAGCTGTTGCTTTAATTCCCTTAGCTCCGTAGGGGACATACGGTAAGGAGCTCTAGAAATAGGGGATGCGCCCGGAACAATATCAATGGAGAAGATAACTTCCCGCTCAGGCGGAAGTCCTGGTAGTTCCTCCGGAAAGACTTCGGAGAATTCTCAGACAATAGGAGTGTCCTTTATCTCAACTCGCTGTTCCGGTGTAGCATAGACAAAGGCTTGAAAAGCCTCGCAACCTCGCCTCATCAGCTTGTCGGCTCGAAGAGAAGAGATGAGCGATACGGGGTTACGGCGCTTGATCCCCGTAAAAGATAAACCAGAATGTCCAGTAAAAGTCACTGAGCTAGAACTGCAGTGAACACTGGCCTCATACTTGGCCAACCAATCTTCTCCAAGGATTACATCATAATCCTTCATATCCATGCAAACTAAGTCGGCTGGAAAGTTCTGTTCATCAATAATAACCTTACTAGAAGGATAGTAATATTGAATAGCCGCTCCAGAACCAATAGGAGTTGATATAACCAATGGAGAATTCATCATAATAGGTTCGACAGATAACGACTTTACAAATTTCTGAGAAATAAAAGAATGCGTTGCACCAGTATCAAAGAGAACAAATGCGGGCTTGTCGATTATAGTAAGGGTACCTTCGACGAGTCCGCCATCATCAGAAATCCCAGTTTCATCCGCATGTAAAGCTTGGAGCCTTCCTTGCGGCTTCTTGATAACTTGAGGTTTTACCGGTGTAGCTTGTTCCGATAGAAGAGGGCAGTCAGGGATACGGTGTTCCCTACTCCCACATCATAAACACGCACCTAGCTTGCGCCAGCATTCCTCCATCTTGTGACCTGGACGATCACAATACTTGCACTTGCCCTTGAATGGAACAATAGGGCCGTGTTTCTTCTCTTCATTTCTTGGCATATTGCCTTTCCACGTTCCCGATCCGATCCATGAACTAGACCCACTCATGGGCCTCTTTTTGCTAGTGCCAAATCCGGGTCTAGGAGTTGGTTGTTCCTTCTTCATGCCTTGCCCACGGATCCTCTCCGTCATTTCTAAGGTATCTTCTAGAACTTGTGCCTTTCTCACCATCTCAGAATAAGTAGAGATCTCCATCGGCGCCAGTTGATTGATGTAGTGAAGCTTCAACCCGTTGAGGAATCGCTTAGCTTTCATCTTTTCTGTAGAGATAAGGTGAGTAGCATAGCGCGAAAGCTGAGAGAACTGTGCTTCATATTCGGCCACCGATAAACTTCGCTGCTTTAGAGCCGCGAACTCCGCCGCCTTCTTCTCTTGTACACGATCGAAAAAATATTTGTCGTTGAAGAATTCCTCGAACTCTTCCCATGTAACTTGTTGATCGCCTAGAGTTGCCTTGACGGAATCCCACCAAGTACGCGCATCCCGCTCCAATTGGAAGGTAGAAAGAAGGACACGCTCTTGGTCGGTGCATTGCATGACTTCAAAAATTCTCCCAATTTCATGGAGCCAATGCTCGGCCTCATCGGGGTTAGTCGAACCAGCAAATCTTGGCGGGTTCATTCCTCGAAAGTTCCGGTATAAGTCACCGGTGCCATGACCCGCTGCTCCAGCTTGCGCTACCTGATGTAACGCCTGAGTCAGGCCTTGAACCGTGCACTGCAGGTTCCTCCATTCAGCACGTTCGGCTGCCATCTACACGAGAAATAGATTACTTAGGTCCAATAAAATAGATAATAACACGATTAAGGAACGAACTTAACCCAAGTTTCTACCCAATCTCACCAGGTCAGGTTCTAGACTTTAACAAGGTTAGAGGTCTAATGCAGCTAAACACGACCAAAAACTCGGTACCTGGCGGAGCTAATCGGTCTGAAGACCACTCGCGCAAGTATGCGACCTTCCTGATAGGCATAGCCTAACGTTCGGACAACACCTTTTGATATACCGATTATTGGGATGCAATGCAAGAAAACCTAAACTTAGGGAACCTAGGAATATGAAACCTTGGGCTCTGATACCAACTAAACTGTCACGCCCCGACGTGAAATATCGGGACGTACAGTTAGAAACGAGCTGGAAAGAGAGAGAACTAATCTAAATATATACAAATGCTAAGAAATGGAAATAACTTATTGACCATTAAACAAAACATAACTGGTACATAATCCTCAAATCAACTCAATACAACTGGGATAACAGCTCTAAACCACAATAATATAACTGAAGCACAACACACTCTAAACACAACTAACTGATACACTCAAAACATCACTCCTGCCCTTCCCCATCGGTAAGCGCGTCACCTGAAAAGCCTGGAAAGGGGGGAACAACAACTATGAGCTAACGCTCAGTAGGAAATAACAGATAGGTATAAGTGATTAGCAGTTTAATTACATTTTCAAAATATCATGCTACAAAGGATAATGCAATAAAAGAGTAATGATGATATAATGAAACAAAATTTAAAGATATTGCAAGGTCACGAAATATAAAGGAACAGAATGGTAATACTTAAGAGGAATAACAAAGACAAGAATTTACTCCAGGAGATAACGATAAAGAGTTGGCCATATCGAGATAATTCAAGTCATGTCAAGCACGTGTGTAGTTTCATTTCCACGTCCAAGTAACAGCAAGTAAGTAAGAACAAGTAGAGTATAGAACAGTGAAGAGTGGAAAGTGAAAAGTAGTAGAGAGTAGTAGAGAGTAGTGGCCAGTCCTAGATTTAACCCATGTCATAGTACTGGTGCCAAATGCCACACCTAGTCAATCACCTCCCCGGGGGTACACGTAGTGTTCGGGCGCTCCTCCCAGGACTAGACCGAGCCCTTAATTATTTGCCAGGCATTGATTTCTTTGGATCAAAGATCCCATGAATCTAGACTTCCACAATTTATGGCCAGAATTCCAAGGTTTGAACCATGTAGCAATAACAATTTCAAGTAGGAAGGAGATTCATTTCAGAATTTCAAGGTAAGCACAATCATTAAGAAGATTGAAAACCAATCACAATAAGAGTTAATCATGTTGTGCTACTGTAGTACAGCAGCTATCCAACAAGCTAATCAACATATTAATCCTAATTATCAAGTTAATATGTCAAAGATTATCCATTATCATTTGCATCAAGACAATTGCCAAAAATTGATTCAAGATGATAAGGTAAAGGAACAAGCTTGTACATGAAGGAAAAGAATGCATTAACAGAGATTTAATTACACCATTAACCACTAATTATGTGGGTTTCTATTTAACCATTGTATGCATTGCAATTAAGATGATGAATGACCTGCTTTTACATCGTGATAGTGTTGTGCCCCTGTGTGGTTTTGATGATGGCTGACACACCATGAGTCACACTGAGGTGTGCTAGATTCTTATAGATGACTGTTTGACTGCCTGAATATCTGACTGTTTGCTTGAACAGCTAATTCATGAATATGGCTAGATTGGGTTAACGTAGTGGCTAATTGTTTGTTCATGCATTACTCTATTTGCCAAGTGTATACATCAGTCAGCATTGCATTTTGTTCACGAAGTCTATACATTCGCTGCAGAGATCACGGTCAAGTGTGTACATTGCATAGCATGTTTCGTCTAAGTCCATACATTGGACTGTTGTGTGCATTTGGCGAAGGCATCGCAAGTCTAGACAGTGGACAGCGTCTTGTGCATATAGCAAGTCTAGACATTGCACTGTAGCATGCATCTCCTTAAAGTCTATACATCGGACTGGTCTGCATAGGCTAAGTGTATACATCGTCAAGTACAATCATGCACTGTTCATGAAGTCTGTATAGCCGTGTCATTCACTGCCAAGTCTGCATAATTGGTCTTCAATGACAAAGTCCATACATTGGACTATTCTTCAAAGTCTGCACAGTGGCTTCACATCTTCAAGTCTGTACAGCCGTTTGCTTTGAACTTCAAGTCTATACGTTGCACTGTTCCTCTCGTGTTCGTGTCATTCCCTTTATTGTGTCTTCATGTCACTTACTATCATACTTCGTGTTGTTTATGTTTACTGTCCTTCAGGTCGTGTGTCCGTGTTGCTTCCACTATATTTCGTGTCGTTTCCTTTGTTTTTTGTTGTTCATCTCGTGTCGATTTCGTTTATTTTTCAAACCACACTTCGTGTCGGTTTCTGTGTTGATCTTCGTGATGTGTCCATGTCTTTCATATTATTTCAGTCGTTTCTTTGTATTCGTCTTCGTGTTGGTCTTTCGTTTTAGACTTCGTGTCTTTCTCGCTTTGACCACACTCCGTGTCGAATTCAGTTTTCGTCTTCATGCTGTTTTCAACTCGTGTCGGTTACTGTTTCATCTTCGTGTTATTTTCTACACCTCGTGTCGTTGTCTCCTTGTGACTTCACCTCGTGTCATTTTCATCGTCTTCGTGTCGTTTTTGTTCCATTGCGTGCAGGACATCGCAGCACTCCGTGTTGTTTTCTGTGCAACTTCGTATCATTCTCTGTGTAGTGTGTGTTCTGTCACTACTACACTTCGTGTCGTTCCTGTTGCACTTTGTGTCGTTTCTGTTTCACTCAGTGTCGTTTTCCGAATTATCTCTTCGTGTTGTTCTTCCTAGACATCGTGTCTTTCATGTGTCGAAACCACACTTACTGCTGGTTTCTGTTTTACCACCATGTTGTTCTTCGTGTCGTTCTTCTTTTTACCTCGTGTTGTTTTATAACCTCACTTCGTGTCGTTCTCTTTGTTGTGTCTGTTCTGTCACAGTGTATCTCGTGTCATTCTTTCCTTACTTCGTGCTGTATTCACCTTGTGTATCTCGTGTCGTTCTCTTTGTTGTGTCTGTTCTGTCACAGTGTATCTCGTGTCATTCTTTCCTTACTTCGTGCTGTATTCACCTTGTGTATCTCGTGTCGTTCTCAGTGCAACTAGTATTGCTACCACATACTTCGTGCAGATCTAGTTAATGTGGCCCTCAGTTTTAATGGCTTTTCATCTCTTTGCAGGTCTGAGGAAGAAATATTCCCCAGTGACTGGGCAGCACGTGATCCGAGGCTGGAATGAAGCCTGCTGAGAGACTGCCACGTGGTCCGAATTCTTAGGGCTGGAAATGTGGAGGTCTCACGTCGGGGCTGATGCTGCTGCTGCTGCTATATATATGAGCCTTCTTCCACAGAAGAAGGCTGATCGAGTTGGTGAGAAGAAATGTCCACATAGAGAGCCACGATCCAGAGAAAAAGAAAAGAGAAAGAAGAAGAGCAGAAGGAGAAGAAGAGAGAGAGATAGTGCTCGTGTGAAGAGAAGAAGAGGAAGAAGAATAGAGAAGAAGAGAGAGCTAGAGTGATAGAAGCTTCAACAGAAGATCTGTTCCTGCTGGACAGTGGATCAAATCCAGGCCAGCCAGCTCCTGCGAGAGCCACATTTGTTTTTATCTTTTCAGCTTTCTGTTGCTGGTTTCATTTTTCTTTTGATCTATTTACTTGCTATTTTTCCGATTCTCTGTAGAGAGGTCGGGGTCCCTCCTGTTGGTTCAGGAGAAGGGAGATTGCTATCTCCAGTTGCAAGTAGCTGGGTGCTACTTGTGGGTTCCCTCTGGTTAGAGGAAGGGAGGCTCGTCCTCCGGTTCTGGGCTTGTAGGATTCAAGTCCAGGGGTCCCTCCGGTTGGGAGGAAGAGAGGTCCGAGACCTCTGGTTTGCAGGTGACTTAGTGTCACTTGTGTTTCCCTCTGGAGTTCAGAGGAAGAGAGACTTGGGTCTCTAGGTTCCCCTCCGATTTGGAGGAAGGGAGGATTGGTCCTTCGGTTCTAGTCTTGTGGGTTGCAAGACTAGGTGTTCCCTCCGGTCTGGAGGAAGAGAGACTTGCGTCTTTGGTTTGCTAGTGACTGGTGTCACTAGTGGTTCCCTCCGGTTGGGAGGAAGAGGGGAGGTTGTTCCCCTGGTCAAGCTGTTTGGCAGCATTTTGTTGCAGACTGAGTCTGCTGTGCTAGTGTTACTAGTGGAAGCCTCACTCCGGTTTGGAGTGAGGGGTGGACGTAGGTCGGTTGACCGAACCACCTAAAAAATCATTGTGCAGTGGTTTGTTTGATTGCCTGCTTCCGCTAGATGCATGCTAGGACCGTGATTTAATTGATTATCTACATCCTAGAATTTAATTGAGTTTGTATATCTTGTTTGATCAATTGTCCACTGATCTAGTTGTTATCATCTCATGCAAATTTTAAATTGGGTAGAATTCCTTGATAGATCCATTCACCCCCCTCTGGATCAGTGTTTATCAATCGCACCTAGTTAACAATTGGTATCAGAGCGGTTCTCTGATTGATCAGATCCAACGATCTGCAGAGGATCCTGTTGTCCCTCGGTGCTTATCTGTTTCTACCCTTCGCTGCATTAATCTGTTTGCGGATTTATTCAATGGATTCTCCACCTGTGTTCAATGGCTCTAACTTTAACTCATGGATTAGCAGTCTTCACAATTATGTGAAAATGATTAATCCGGATCTATGGAAGTTAATTTCACAAGGTCCCCACGGATTGCCAAAGGAAAAGTCCAAATGGACTAAAAGTCACAAGTCAAAATATGGAGAAAATCAGAAGGCCTTTAACCTGATGAGAGCAGCCACTGACAAAACCTTATGGTCTTGTATTCATGATTGCAGGTCCGCCAAGGACATTATGGAGGAGCTGAAGCTTGCTCAGAAGGGAAATGTGGACAACTGTCTGATGGCTGACAAGAGCAACCATGCTAGTGATCAAAATGAATCCGAAGAACGTGATAATGAGGAGGTAAACCCTTTCGAGAATTTTTCATTAGACGATTGGGAAGATGCCTATGCTAATCTGTTAAGATCGCATGAGAAACTAGGGAAGAAATATAAAAGTCTGAAAAAGAAGCTGGAAAATCTAGGAGGTGAAAATCTTGAAACTCTGAAAACTGAAAATGAAATCTTAAGAAGACAACTACAAGACTTTGACTCTATTACTACAGATCTAGATCATTTGAAACTTAGAAACAAACTCTTATGAAACAAATTGGTCTACACAAAGAGGAGAGTCAAAAGCTTGTTTGTGAAATTGTTGAACTAAAGGAAAGGCTTAGCTTCGTTAATCAGACTCATAACAATGACGTTGTTCAAAATGAAAGATTGGTGAGAGATTTAGAGTGTATCAATTCTAAATTGGAAGAATTGAAATCTGAGAATGAAAAACTCAAAAACCAATCCAAAGAATTTGAACATAGATCAATGTACCTTGAAAAAGAAAATGGTTTGATCACTGAGAAATTGAAGGCTGAAAGAACAATGAATTCAGAGATTCAGAAAAATCTTGACAAATTTCAATCTGAAAAACAACAAGAAATGTTTTATGAATGTCAGTCTTCAACAGATAAATGGGTGTTTGATGATGAACTCCTAGAGCAGAATAGTAAACTGAAAGAGGAAATCAATGAGTTGAAACACCTAAACACACAGCTGACAAATAGGCTAATGACAATGGAAAAATGCAAGTGTGTGAGTGTGGATAATTCTGATAGGTTGATGAATGCTGAACAAGAAATTGAGAGTCTAAAAACCATCAACTTAATGTTAAATGGAAATGTCAGTTGCAGTGAACAGAAAATAGCTGGATATGAGCTTACTATCACATCCCTTCAACAAGAAGTTGATGATCTTTACAAGTCCTTATCTAAAACTGACAAGGAAATAGAATTAAAACATGAAGTTGAAAAACTCAAGAGTCTGAATGATGCCTTGCATCAACAAGTCATTTCCTGTGAAACAGATCTGTCCAAATATGAAGCTAAAATTGTTGATTTGAATTTTGAGATTAAAGACGTGAAAAATTCTCTATCAAAATTTGTCAAAGGTAAGCACAATCTGAATAAGCTTCTTGGAAAGAGTGATAACTTTGAGAGAAAGGGACTGGGCTATAGTCCGACAAATAAAAGGAGTAATGGGAATGAAACATCTACTATTTTTGTCAAAGCCACCAATCAGAACATAACATCTGCCCCTTCTGTCTTCAAATTCACTGCACAAAAATCAACTGTGAAACCCAAAACTGTGGAACAAACTCCAAAACAGAAAAAGGGTGAAAATTCACAGAAAAAGGAAAAAGACACTCCTGTTGCTGTAAAGAAGACTGCACACAATTCACATGATCTCTCACACACTCACATTAAAAAGGGTTCATGTTATCATTGTGGGAAAGAAGGTCACATAATGGAGGATTGTGGATTGATGTTAAAGGATGAGCATGCTAGTGGAACTTTACATTCTAGAAATTCTTTTGATAGAAACCATGTTGCTAGGAAGCCTGATGCCTCATGTTATTATTGTGGGAAGCATGGTCATCTCATGAATGAATGTTTTATCATGAAAGAAGACAATAAACCACATGGCAGGTCTTCCATGCACTTTTATGATCCATATAGATCTAAACACAATTCTAGTCAGCACATTGTGTGCTTCAACTGTAATAAGCCTGGGCACAAGGCTGCTGAGTGCTGGTTTAGATCTACTTGGGGTAAAAATAATTTTCATAGAAGAAATTCTTTTGCATGCTCCCACTGTGAGAAACCAGGGCATACAGTCAAGGACTGTTGGTATGTTCAAAAGAACTATGTTAAACCCCATTTTGTCAAATTCCCTGCAAAATCTTTTGTGAAAATTTCATGCTATAACTATGGGAAGCCAGGCCATAAATCTGCTGAATGTTGGATGGTTAAGAACAAGCATCAAACTGCTCATGCATATAACAGAAAATCTTATGAACATGCTTATAAACATCACCCTGCTGCTAACATGTATCATAAGAACCAAAAACCAGCCATTTCATGTAGATACTGTGGAAAAGTTGGACATTCTATGGATGACTGTTCACTGATGAAATTGGATGATAATCTTGCTATGAAAATGTTTAGAATACCTGTTAGAGCTAATGCAGGACCCAAAGCTGCTTGGGTCCCTGCAGGATCAAAATGATCAATATTTTGCAGGTGTGCCTTGGAAGCTGAAGAATGAAAAGGGGGTTAACCAAGGCACTCAAAAAGAAAACCCCAAGACTCAATTCAGGTAAGTTCTGAAATCTGTTTCAATTTCATTATCTGAAATTGTTGTTTTGCTTGGTTGATTTTTGATGATCTTCTCATACTGTTGTTTGCACTAAATAAATGAGATTGCCTTGCACTGCATATGACATTTGCATGACCATCATGGTATATGAAATGGAATAGTGCTGGAGGGCAGATGGAGTATGTCTGGATGCTACTGCCTTGTGTGAGGTGGTCCTTGGACCAAGTCCTCCGCCCAGTATCTTGGGTCAAGTCATATAGAGCAGTGTATTGCATATCATGTTGATCTGTTGGTACTAAACTGAAGTTTTTCTAAAATATGAATTGAACAATCATGCTTCCAGTAATTCTCTTCTGTCTAATTTGCATGAATCATATCTGAATGCTGAATTTGGTATCATGTGATGTGATTTCGATACTCTTCATGCATATAGTCAGGGGGAGCTTTATTATATTGTTGTCACTATTTGAAATTCACACTCTACACTCTCTCAAATCATCAATTGACTATTTTGAGTTCATACCTTCTTGAATCCAAAAATTCGGTTGCTAATCCTCAATCTGTTGAAGAAGGAGTGTTTCATTGAGTGATTGACTCTGCTAGTGGCTTAAACCTTATTCTCTCTTCCTGATTGACTCTTCCACCAGCTTGTACTCTTTCGTCATATACCTCTTAGCTGGTGTGACTATTTTGGATCCATTATTGAGTTGTTGGTCAGCTAAATTTATTATTCTGATCTGAGGAACTTAAACTGCATGTCATGCAATTCAGTCTGAGATTGTGGTAGAAACTCCTATCATATGGGTTTAAGAATTATCACTGAATCAGACTGATATAAGATTAATGTATTCTCAGCTTTGTAATTAAATGAATTGAAAATATCTGTTGATAAGGCTTAATAAACTTTAACCTCTTGTGTCATGTAATCCGTAAAGTCTCTCATCTGATATCTGAAAAATTTGAAATCTAGGCTACTTTGGTAGAGATACATAGAGTGAGTGTTGTGGTTATTCTTTAACTTGAAAAAGTTGATTAAATGAAAATTGTGAAGTCAGAGCAATGACTCACTCACTGAGAAACTGAGTTCTTTATCAATGAAATAAAGTAACTCGTGTCATGAGGTGCCACAGTTATCTCTGATAAAAATTTTAGTGAAACAAAACCTGACAGAGCAATAGCTTATTTGTGTTGAGTAGCTGGGGAGTCTGGCCTCTGATAAAGGTGTCTTCTTATGTAAAAAGACACTCATATTGCTAACTCTGCTCTTAAAGTGAGAGGCAATGCCAGTTATCACACTGAGTAACTGGGTCACTTCAACTAAGACTTGTTGTGCCTCATGTAAAAAGGTGTTGATCAACTTAAATTGCACAGGAAAAATATAATGTGCTTCAAATAAAATTATCTTGAAAAAATCTGTCAACTCATGTTCTTGAAAAAGTGTTTAATTTCAGTACTAACCTGTGTATTTTTTCAAAGGTGCTTTTGAGATCACATTTGCAAGATAAAAGATGATTGTTTTTGAGTGTTTTCTGACGATTTGGTTCACTTTTATTAAAACTTGGATTCAGATATGAGTATTGAGTTTAATTTGGCAAAGGTGGTATACATCAAAATTAAATCAGATTGATAATGTTGCTATTTCATAACTCTTTATGATAGAAGAGTCTACATTTTTTAAGACTTATTGAAGTGATGTATGCATTCAAAACTCTCATGATCAGATTCATGCATGATCAAAACTCCTCTCTTATCAGTTGACTGATTCCTTCTGCATTTTTTTTCTGACCATACAAATGTGAGGTGCCACTCCCATTATTACCTTGTTCACTTGCAGCCCTCTGAACTTCAGATTCCTTATGGTGGTGGATTTCAGATTGATTCCTGAGATGTATTTCTCTCCACACTGTTGGAATCTTCCATCTTGTTCTGCCATAAGTTCTGATTCTGTGGTATTATCACCAGAATTCTGATTCTTTGTAATGGCTGATTTCAGATTGATTTATTGGATAACCAGAGTCCATTCTTGTGCTTCAAGTGGAGAGTAGTCAATCATGCATGTTGATAGGGGGAGAGCTGTTTCATTGTCATAAGGGTGATCTTCATTTTTTAAGAACCATGACTCATTCTCATGTCAAAGGGGGAGTAGTTGTTGCATACGCATCACTACATGAGTTGTTTGACAAAGGGGGAGATTGATTTAATTGCTTCTGATATTGAGATGTCCTCATCTCATATGACATCTCTGAATTATTCGTCTTGCTAAAGAAAAAGGGGCAGTTTAGTCAAAAGGGGGAGTTTTTAATTCACTCTTCAACTCATGTCTTTTTGTTGAAGGCAATGGGGGAGAAGAATCTAATATGAGTCAGTGTAACTCATAGTGTTGCCATCATCAAAAAGGGGGAGATTGTTGTGCCCCTGTGTGGTTTTGATGATGGCTGACACACCATGAGTCACACTGAGGTGTGCTAGATTCTTATAGATGACTGTTTGACTGCCTGAATATCTGACTGTTTGCTTGAACAGCTAATTCATGAATATGGCTAGATTGGGTTAACGTAGTGGCTAATTGTTTGTTCATGCATTACTCTATTTGCCAAGTGTATACATCAGTCAGCATTGCATTTTGTTCACGAAGTCTATACATTCGCTGCAGAGATCACGGTCAAGTGTGTACATTGCATAGCATGTTTCGTCTAAGTCCATACATTGGACTGTTGTGTGCATTTGGCGAAGGCATCGCAAGTCTAGACAGTGGACAGCGTCTTGTGCATATAACAAGTCTAGACATTGCACTGTAGCATGCATCTCCTTAAAGTATATACATCGGACTGGTCTGCATAGGCTAAGTGTATACATCGTCAAGTACAATCATGCACTGTTCATGAAGTCTGTACAGCCGTGTCATTCACTGCCAAGTCTGCATAATTGGTCTTCAATGACAAAGTCCATACATTGGACTGTTCTTCAAAGTCTGCACAGTGGCTTCACATCTTCAAGTCTGTACAGCCGTTTGCTTTGAACTTCAAGTCTATACGTTGCACTGTTCCTCTCGTGTTCGTGTCATTCCCTTTATTGTGTCTTCATGTCACTTACTATCATACTTCTTATGTTTACTGTCCTTCAGGTCATGTGTCCGTGTTGCTTCCACTATATTTCGTGTCGTTTCCTTTATTTTTTGTTGTTCATCTCGTGTCGATTTCGTTTGTTTTTCAAACCACACTTCGTGTCGGTTTCTGTGTTGATCTTTGTGATGTGTCCATGTCTTTCGTATTATTTCAGTCGTTTCTTTGTATTCGTCTTTGTGTTGGTCTTTCGTTTTAGACTTCGTGTCTTTCTCGCTTTGACCACACTCCGTGTCGAATTCAGTTTTCGTCTTCATGCTGTTTTCAACTCGTGTCGGTTACTGTTTCGTCGTCGTGTTATTTTCTACACCTCGTGTCGTTGTCTCCTTGTGACTTCACCTCGTGTCGTTTTCATCGTCTTCGTGTCATTTTTGTTCCATTGCGTGCAGGACATCGCAGCACTCCGTGTTGTTTTCTGTGCAACTTCGTATCATTCTCTATGTAGTGTGTGTTCTGTCACTACTACACTTCGTGTCGTTCCTGTTGCACTTCGTGTCGTTTCTGTTTCACTCAGTGTCGTTTTCCGAATTATCTCTTCGTGTTGTTCTTCCTAGACATCGTGTCTTTCATGTGTCGAAACCACACTTACTGCTGGTTTCTGTTTTACCACCATGTTGTTCTTCGTGTCGTTCTTCTTTTTACCTCGTGTTGTTTTATAACCTCACTTCGTGTCGTTCTCTTTGTTGTGTCTGTTCTGTCACAGTGTATCTCGTGTCATTCTTTCCTTACTTCGTGCTGTATTCACCTTGTGTATCTCGTGTCGTTCTCTTTGTTGTGTCTGTTCTGTCACAGTGTATCTCGTGTCATTCTTTCCTTACTTCGTGCTGTATTCACCTTGTGTATCTCGTGTCGTTCTCAGTGCAACTAGTATTGCTACCACATACTTCGTGCAGATCTAGTTAATGTGGCCCTCAGTTTTAATGGCTTTTCATCTCTTTGCAGGTCCGAGGAAGAAATATTCCCCAGTGACTGGGCAGCACGTGATCCGAGGCTGGAATGAAGCCTGCTGAGAGACTGCCACGTGGTCCGAATTCTTAGGGCTGGAAATGTGGAGGTCACACGTCGGGGCTGATGATGCTGCTGCTGCTATATATATGAGCCTTCTTCCACAGAAGAAGGCTGATCGAGTTGGTGAGAAGAAATGTCCACATAGAGAGCCGTGATCCAGAGAAAAAGAAAAGAGAAAGAAGAAGAGCAGAAGGAGAAGAAGAGAGAGAGATAGTGCTCGTGTGAAGAGAAGAAGAGGAAGAAGAATAGAGAAGAAGAGAGAGCTAGAGTGATAGAAGCTTCAACAGAAGATCTGTTCCTGCTGGACCGTGGATCAAATCCAGGCCAGCCAGCTCCTGCGAGAGCCACATTTGTTTTTATCTTTTCAGCTTTCTGTTGCTGGTTTCATTTTTCTTTTGATCTATTTACTTGCTATTTTTCCGATTCTCTGTAGAGAGGTCGGGGTCCCTCCTGTTGGTTCAAGAGAAGGGAGATTGCTATCTCCAGTTGCAAGTAGCTGGGTGCTACTTGTGGGTTCCCTCTGGTTAGAGGAAGGGAGGCTCGTCCTCCGGTTCTGGGCTTGTAGGATTCAAGTCCAGGGGTCCCTCCGGTTGGGAGGAAGAGAGGTCCGAGACCTCTGGTTTGCAGGTGACTTAGTGTCACTTGTGTTTCCCTCTGGAGTTCAGAGGAAGAGAGACTTGGGTCTCTAGGTTCCCCTCCGGTTTGGAGGAAGGGAGGATTGGTCCTCCGGTTCTAGTCTTGTGGGTTGCAAGACTAGGTGTTCCCTCCAGTCTGGAGGAAGAGAGACTTGCGTCTTTGGTTTGCTAGTGACTGGTGTCACTAGTGGTTCCCTCCGGTTGGGAGGAAGAGGGGAGGTTGTTCCCCTGGTCAAGCTGTTTGGCAGCATTTTGTTGCAGACTGAGTCTGCTGTGCTAGTGTTACTAGTGGAAGCCTCACTCCGGTTTGGAGTGAGGGGTGGACGTAGGTCGGTTGACCGAACCACCTAAAAAATCATTGTGCAGTGGTTTGTTTGATTGCCTGCTTCCGCTAGATGCATGCTAGGACCGTGATTTAATTGATTATCTACATCCTAGAGTTTAATTGAGTTTGTATATCTTGTTTGATCAATTGTCCACTGATCTAGTTGTTATCATCTCATGCAAATTTTAAATTGGGTAGAATTCCTTGATAGATCCATTCACCCCCCCTCTGGATCAGTGTTTATCAATCACACCTAGTTAACAGATTGAACATAGGAACCAATGCAATTTGAAAATCATAAGGCTCATGATTAGGTCACAGGTTCTTCAAAAGTATAGTTTTCAATTTGTCTAAGTTCAATGGGTCGATCCCCTAATGATCCGGATCGATCCACGGGTCGCAAAATGATGAAAACCGGGTTTCTGGTACATGGGTCGACCCCTGGGGTCGACCCCTAAAAAAATGGGGTCTGCCTGCTGGATGGGTCGACCCTTGGGGTCGACCCCCCACAATTTCTGAAGATGGGTCGACCCCAGGGGTCAATCCCCACACTGGGTCGACCCTGGGGTCGACCCTCGGGCCTGCAGGGCTGCCCAGAAAATGGGTCGACCCCAGGGTCGACCCCTGCAAGAACAGCAACGGCAGTAACTTTCGGAAAGCACAAAAACTCACCCAATTGTAGTCCAATTGAGTTGAAATCAAAACCCCATGCTATAGGAATCTTACTAGACATATTAGGGTCATAAAACTACAATTTGAAAACACGAATTTCATCAGAATTCACAAGAATCACAACCTATTCTATGAAGAACACAAGAAGACCTAATTCTTGACATACTTCCACTAAATCTAAAAATTCGCCCAACATACACAACGGAATTTGGGGATTTTGGTGTCAAAAGAAAGCTAACAAGCTACTGATTACATTCATGTATATTAATTAGAAGTTGGGCTGTTATAACCTACCTCAAATCGGAGAAGGACTTCGAAACCCTAGAATGAAGAACAAGCTTGACAGCAGCTCACAAAAAGCTTGATATCTCCACGGATACCTAATGAAATTTGGGGCTTTCAGTCCCATTGGATAGCTCTTGTCCAGCTGATCAAGATACTATATTTACAAGTCTCAATTGGTTAAGGGTACCTACCTTAATCGACGGATTAAAGGGCTGGAGATGAAGAACGACGAACTACCAACACCCTCCACCAAAACGACGAATGCTCCCAGATCTGGACTCCTCGTCGGCTGACCCAGCTACCAAATTAAACTAGAGTCGAAGAGCTACGTTTCTATAGGTCATGGGGCTTCTGGAGCCTTCGGAGTTGGGAGTATTTGGCGCTGCAAGTTTCGTGTTAGAAACGGCGCCGGAATCCTTGACTCGACCAAATCTATGTCGGCAGCACGTTTTAGGGCTAGGTTTACCTCAAATTGATTGAGGGTAAATGTTCCTTACCTCGTGGCCTTCCATTGCCCTTGATTTCAGATCATTTGGTCGAGTAATAAGGTCGAATTTCACGTTTTAAGTTACGATTAGGTAAAGGTTAGGTGAAAGTCAAATTCAGGAGTAATCCTCTAATTAGACAAGGTTACATAATTAATTTGGGTCAAGTCCAGAAGACAAAATTGCTATAAAAATGATCTTTTACCCAATTACTATTTTTATAGATTTTTCTAAGGTAGTCGAATTTTATAGGTTCTATTTTCTAATGAATTAAATATCAATATTTCGAAATTCAAACATTAATTCATTTTAATTCAATTTTCAATTAATAAAAGCTCAATAAATAATCGGGGTATTGCACTCCGGGCTCTCCTCCGTATAAGGAGTCCACCGTACTTGCAAGCATAGGAAACTGCATCAGCATCATAGTCATGAAAGAATTGCATTTAATTAAGGAGTCTGAGTTTAGAAGCATACCGAGGTATACGGTAGAGTGTCCAGATCATCCTGCAGTTCCCGGACCTGTCGTCTCAGGGCTGTCATCTCCCGAGGTGCTGTCCACCTCCGCGCAATCGGCAGGAGCCCAGGACGGGTCTCCTCGCCCCTACCTAGCCCGCGTAGGCGTACGTAGGCCCACACCTGCATCACAAGGTCGTGTCAGCATTTTAGCAAGCATGTAGTATAGCATAACCGAGTCTAGGGTATAGAAGTCGTACCTGAGTAAGGGGGAGAAGCCCCCAAGCATCGTCCGACATGCCGTCGAACTGAGAGTGTCGAAGAGGAAGGCGAGGACCGCCGCTCCCCAAGCGTAGTCACCCACGTGCTCGAGCTCCTGGAGGAAGGGGAGGAAGCGACAGCTCATCACGTCCGCCCGCGTGGAGAATAGAAGCCGTCCGAACATCAGCATCAGGAACCGTCATAGTACTCTGTCCGCCTCAGGTCCTGGTCCCGCTGCAACCCTCGGTCTCGCTAGCCCGAAGAGCCGCTCCAAGTGCTCCTCCGGTCGCTCCCCGACCGCAACTCCCGCTCGTCGTAGACCCAGGCTGTTCTGGAGAGCAGCCCAGGGAAAGAGGGTAGACTGCCTCTCGGGGCGCCGCAGCTGTAAGCCGAGCAACTCCCGAGCCATCCCCCGGTAGTCGGGAAAGGTAGTCCCGCTGACCGGTGACCCGTGCACACGTAGGCCAGTGAGCCTAGCCACGTCCTCCAACGTAGGGACCATGTGCCCCCACTGGAAAAGGAACGTCTGACTCACTAGATCCCAGCGGTCGTGCAGGGCATAGAGCAGAGCTGCGTCAAAACGACACACCTCGATGCTCAGGAAGGGGGCGAACCCCATGGCCGTCAGCCGCTCCCTCTGGAAGTCCGGCAGTGCCAGGTACACTGCACGGACCTGCAGCCACGAGGTGCGGGTCCTGCGCTTCCCCTGCATTCATTTTATCCATTTCATTCATATTAGTAATTTAGCTTTCGCATTTTGTTTCATTTAAATAAAATCTCTCAAGGTCCAATCCTTAATTTGAAGAACAGTTATTCACGGACCGCTCGACAATTGAGCGGCCCCTTTAAAACCGTATGTCTTTCTATCTTCCTAAATAGAAGCGGCCCACCTTTGGCCGTGTGAATTGTGGACGGTCCTATGTGGACCACATTGTTTCATCTTGGCTGCTTGTTTGAACGGACCGATGTGGTTCGTTTACTATTTGAACGGTGATAACCTCACCGTATCTATTTTGTGGTGGTTCGTTTGCTGTGTGAGTTTGAACGGCGTTCCCTAAGCCGTGTCAATTTGGACGGTCCTATATGGACCGCATTGTTATACTGTGCGATTTCTGTTGAACCGTTCTGCCGTCGTCATCCCCGACGACGGTGAACGCCCCCCGGCCGGCTGGGAAGACCATCATGGCCCCTAACCGACCCCTAAGCATCTACCCCCCCCTAAAAGCTTTCTAAACTAACATGCATTGATAAAAATTGAAAGGAAAATGAGGTTTGGGGTAGGGGGCCTACCTCGGGATCACGGGGCTTCTTGGCCGCCCCCGTCGGTGGTTGTTCTCCGGCGATCTCCTCCTCTCTAGCAGGGGCCTCTTCCACGGCGGCGACGATGGCGAGCTCCTCCATCGTCACTCTGGTGACTCTCCCTCCTCAGGCGGTGGTGGCGGTTGCCTCGGCGGCGGCGAACCCTCACCGGCGGCCGATGGCCTGGCCGCCTGGTGCTTCATCCGAGTCATCGAGGGAGCTTGAGAGAGAGATGGAGAGAAGGGGGGGGGAGAAGTTTGAAGAAGTTAGAGTGAGGGAGTGGGAGAATGAGGCCTTGTTGCCCCTTTGTCCCTTCCACCGTTGGTTACGGTGGAGGGAGGCGAGGGGGTTTCAGTTTTTCAAGGTTACAGAGAAGAACGGTCTATCGTTAGACCGTTTGTCTAGTGGGCAGTTCCAATATGACCGTGCAACCCTGGTGACCGTTAACTTTAAGTCGGTTGAAATTCCAAGCCCGAGCGGTTCTGAAGGAGCCGTTCTTATTTAAACGGTATGATCCGGACCGTTCATCCCTGGCAACCGGCCCCTTAAGAATTGTCCAAAGGTCAGGTACGCGCGGTTAACATAGAACCATTTGGAATATTGCACGGTTATAGTAGGGCCGTTTATCTTGATAGTGTATTTAGATCATGAATATTGATATTTTATTTGGAAAATTATTTCTTAACCATCTTATGCAGCATCTTTTCCTCCAGCCTCGCCGTTTCGCCTGCACAGGTAAGTCAGGTATGGCCTTCTATCCCTAATCCCTTATTGCATTAATTATATGGTATTATATTATATTATTTCGAGAGCCGGCAGGTTATCTACGTGTCCCAGGATCTGATGTTCCCCTTCAACAAAAACAATGATGATCCAGGCTCATGTACCTAATCTTCGGATAGGCCGTTAAGTTGGGAAGTCACGAGAAGGACGGTTCTATCTGCACGCTGTGGTTGCGGACGATATCTTGACTCTGATGTTCCCAGCTTAGCAATACTACTCTCGAATATTTTATATTTTAATCTTTCTTGGCATTTGTTTTAATGATTTCCTTTTGTTTTAGCCCAGCATGCATCATACGCATCCTTTTGAGCTTTCATGCCCCATGATTGGCTTAAGAAATGTCCCATCAGTAATGGTCAGCTGTGTGTTCAAATGCTCGAGTAAGAGGAGCTAATTCCACTCTGAATTCGAAGGTTTTCTTTGGTCGATTCGTTTGGTCCAGTTGATTGAAAGGTCCCGTCTGGAGTTTTAGCCTTTTTTCTTTTGTGGCCCCCTCATTGGACCGCAGGATTGTGTCCCCCATGAGGCCGGTCTTGTCGATTTGTTTCATTTAGTTTAGTTCCTCCAGATTTGGCGTCGCTTTCAGTTAACTATTCCCGACGTTCGGTTCAAGGTTTTCGGAAGATTCTCATCACTTGTTGGTAAAAATGGGTGTTGTTTTACCTTAACGCCCACTTTTTTGGTCCACTCCGCTGCATTTCCGCTCCACCTCCATGTTCCATGTCACTTCCGCTTCACCTCCGCTCACTCCCCTACAAAGAGGACGTTAAGGAGGGGCATCTGTTGACACCCGTTTTATACCAATAATTTGAGTCGTTTCTCTTACTCCCATTAGTTGATGCCTTGAGTTGTCCATCATTAATTGGGCCATTTTTTGTGGCACGTCTTGGGCTCATTGTATGGGTCGTCTCCCTCCTTGGTGCAATCCATGGCAATTCAGGGCTTAATGGGCCTTGGCTTAGGTCAGTCGGACGTTTCAAATCATGAACGGCCCAACATCAGCCATTCAGAATATGGGCGGTGGAACATTGACCGTTCATACATTTTGTTAATTTCTGAGGACTTTTCCGAATATTCACCGACAGGCTGTGGTGCGGTCCTATTAGGACCGTTCAAACTAATGGACGGGCTTATTACAACCGCCTATACCTCAGAGTCCTACGCACGCCCGCTTTCTCAGATAATTATCCAATTATCCGAATTATCACCGACAGGGTGAAACGGTTGGCTATTGGCCGCTCTACACTAGAACGGTCTCACTAGAACCGTTCATCTTTGAGGGTCCAACGGCGGGCGTTTCGGCCAGTTAGAGAGATAATTGGGTCGGTTTTCTGATTTTTCATATTTCCACCGATAGCTTAGACGTTCTGAACCAGACCGCCCATATGTTGCGCGGTCTATCGTAAGACCGCTCATCCCGTCGGACGAGGCTTTTTAACAAGATTTTCATCCCTTTCATTCATGGCTTTATCCTCAATTTAGTTTGATGATTTCTCCGTGGATAATTAACCATTTTTGGTGCCGTTTAGACTGGATAAGAGATCATGATAATATCTATGATTTATCTTTTATAATCTCGACCTGAAAATATCTAAAAACTCAAATTTCGAGGCTGGCTTTCTAGGCTCTATAAATAGACCCTAGTGACCGGACGTCGAAAAGGGGGGAAGATTTTGGTCGACGGCGAAGCCCTGCCGCATTTCCGAACGACCTAGCACCAAGGAGGGAGGCTCTCTACGTCCTTACGAGCCTCCAGTTCAGGGAGTAGTCAGTGTGTCAAGTCATAGCATCATTTTTCGATTTCTTCGTCATCTGTTGCATGCATTGTTCTCTCTCTGCGTTTCCCTCGTTTTTCTCCCCATGCACACACCCACCTACGCTTTTGTCACCCTAGGGGTTTAAGACCCCCCAGGTATCCCCCTTTCCATTTGTTTATGCTTCATTCTTCTTACATGAACGCGTACTACGTCATTTAGCTCTAACCTGGGTGTTCCTTCTGTGTCTTCATACTGTTTTGCAGGTCAGCACTTCATCAGCACGAGGCCCATCCCCTCTGGCCGGCCGGAGAGGGTGGAGGTGAACCCTTTTGCAACTCTTGGCGTGGTGGGCTTGCGTGGTTCCTTTAGGCCCGTTCAAGGATACGAGCGGCATCCTCTGCACCACCCTTACTCCTTCTGCGGTTCACTTCAAGCCGTCCATCTTCCAGGAGTTCTTCTTCCCGCGCGTTCGGCAGCACTCTTAGACGGCCTATCATAGGACCGTGTGTCTTTAAGGCGGTTCCGCATCGACCGCGCCGCCTCCCAGTGCTGCATCAAGGCGAGTGTCTCCCCTTCCTTTCCAAAGTACGGTACGCTAGTCACGTGCTGCGCTTTGGTGGCGATCACGGTCACTCTCTATTTTTCTCCCTCCTCTCACTGCGTTTCATTTGTTTTACTCGTGATATTATTGCTTTATTCATAACATATCGTCCACCAAGTGAGAAGAAGAGAAATATATATCTACACCTGCGTCCTCATGAGTTCCACGAGCACGTCTAGTTTTACGTTGAGGGCTTGGAAAGCGTCAGTGCCCCCGTTGGATGGTTGCTCTACTGCCACGGGCAGAGGCGGTTCGTCGGCTGGGGTGCTGGCGTTGGAGGGGGGGGGGTCTTGTGCGGCCTGAGAAGGGCCTTCTCCCCCTACCGCCATGGCCTTCCCCCTATCACTGGCGATTCTCCTCCCTGTACTTCTTCCCACCATGCTGGCTCTTTGATCGTTTCCCACAAACGATGCCAGATGAAGAGGGGCGATCTCGCGCTGATCCTGAGCTGGAGAAGATAATCACCGAACAGTGAACTGCAAGGATGGGAAACGGATCAGGGGGGCCCAAGCGATGATTCCCTGGGGAAAACCCTCCGATGCCTAAGTCAGCAGAGCAGTGGTGGAAGCTATGAAGGGAGGAAGACGGAGATGCACAAGATCCCTCTCCACCAAGGTGGTGAAGTGGTTCCTGCTCAGGGAGTGTAGGCGTGTGTTGGCCTTACCTTTCGCTGGAGGGAGTCCCCGATTTAAATAGTGTGCCAGCCTTATGAGTCCCGTAACCTGAGGAGTTTTAGGCGGGGGTTACGTCCTCGACGTGGGCTCTTTACGTCCTTATCGTGGGCTTTTTATAGCCTTGAGGATTCGTGGGTTCCCTTATCCTTGTAACTCCTGCTCAGAAAGGGCTCTCAATGGCAGCGTGGATAAGCAATCCGTCGGTCGACCCAAGCTTGAAGAGTGCCAGCCCTATCCCGGGCAATAGGCATAGCTCGGGTAAGAGTCGGTCGGAGTGGGCGCGGGGCGCTAGCCCTTATCTCGGTGAGGGAAATATATCGGGCGTGGGTCTTCCTCCGACCGGATCGACGCTTGGCTTTTCGAGCCTAATGGCCGCCTAGGAAGTGCTTGAATCCGAGTGAACTTATTGGGCTTTTATGCTAAGTGGGCCTGGCGGGGCGGTCACTTAGATGAGCTGAGCCTCGTTTGGTCTTGCTGGACCTAGTTCGGCCTGCTCTTACATGGGCTACAGAAATCCCCCTCTCCATATTCCAAATTCTTGGCTGTAACCCTGAGCCACCAATCTAGCCTTATTCCTGATTATTTTTCCATCTTCACTAAGTTTATTCCTAAATATCCATTTGGTGCCTATGACATATTTTGTTGAGGGTCTAGGAACAAGATGCCAAACATTATTTCTTTCAAATTGTTTTATTGAATCTTGCATGAAATTTATCCAATTTTCATCTTTTAAAGCTTCTTCAACACTTTTTGGTTCAATTTGGGAGAGAAGAGCAAGTTGATCCAATTCTTCAACTATTCTAAAATATGACCTTATTCTAGGTGGATCATGCAAGCTACCAATGATATTTTCTGGAGGATGGTCTTTATGCACTCTAATATTAGAAGAATTGTTACCTTCACCAGTAGCCGTGACCCTTGCATTGCTTGATTCTCCCCTGTCATCATTTCTTCTTGTCTCCTCATGTGAAGGATCATGTTTTTCCTTTGTTTCTAAGAACTCCCCATCATCATCTTTCCTGCAAGACCTATTATTATCAGTTTCATCAAATGTGACATGGGGTGATTCTTCCACACTTAAACTCTTAAGATTGTAGATTCTATAAACCCTAGATCTATCAGAATAACCAAGAAATATGCCTTCATCACTTTTGGGCTCAAACTTCTCTAATTCTCATTTGTCATTGTTAAAGCACTTTGATCCAAACACTTTCATGTGATGAAGAGAGGGCTTTTTACCTTTGAACAACTCATAGGGAGTCTGGTGAATGGCCTTACCATTGAGCGGTTGATAATATAACGTGTTGTGTTTACCGTTTCAGCCCAAAACCTCCTTGGTAGTTACTTTTCAAAGAGCATAGTTCTAGCCATCTCTATGAGTGTTCTATTTCTCCTCTCAACCACCCCATTTTGTTCAGGGGTCCGTGGTGATGAAAACCTGTGAGTTATCCCTTCGGCCCTGCACAAGTTATCAAAGTTAGCATTGTCAAATTCACCACCATGGTTAGAAAGAATGTTGGAGATCTTGAACTTACCATCTTGCTTTATCTTCATGTAGAGTGCCTGAAATCAAAAGCATCATTCTTGTGCATAAGAGGAAACACCCATGTAAACCGAGAGAAATCATCCACTAACACATAGCCATATCTCCTAACACTTAATATAGCAATTCTTGTTGGTCCAAACAAGTCCATATGGATTAGTTCAAGTGGTTTGGATGATAAACTTTCAGTTCTGCTTTTGAAAGATTTCCTAGTTTGTTTACCTTGGGGGCCTGCATCACAAATTTTATTATGTTGTTTAAATGAGAGTTCAGGTAAACCTTTTACCAATGAATGTTTCATGTCTTAGTCTACGATGCCATAAACATGCAAGATTAGATTTTGATGTAGTAAGACAAAGATTCACATGAGCTGGATCATCTAAGTCAATAATGTATACATTGTTGACTCTTTTATCAGAAAATTTGGTTTCATTAGAATTTGATTCCAAAATTTTACATTCATGAGAGTCAAACACTATTTTATGTCCTTTATCACACAATTGACTTATACTTAACAAGTTGTATTCCAATCCATCAACTAGCAACACATTCTCAATAGAATTGGAGAGATTGTTACCTACTTTACCTGCTGATGCGCTTGATAGTCGTCGTTTAAAAATGCCGTGCCACACAAATTTCAAAATTTATAATACCGCACTCACTCACTTAAATGATTTTGAAAATACGAGTAAAGTGGTAAATACGGGTCGATCCCACGGGGAGGGAAATTTGAATATAAGTTGGAAAATACCCTTATGTTTTAAAAAAAAACCAATTGCTTTTGTTTGATTTGAGTGCGATTACAACTAACGGAAATGAATTTACAATTTTAAAGAACAAGAGATAAGTTTAAAGGAATAATTAGCCAATGAATTGAAGAACGCCGTCGTTTTCCGCGCCGAGCCTTTGATGAAGATCACTCCGCCTTGGAAGTCGACGCCGTGAGATGATTTGAAGAAGACCACCGCTTTGGGTGTGAGTGAAACACTTAAGAAGAAATGATTTGAATATAACAAGTTTGAAAACTTAAGTTTGAAAACATAACAGAATTCTAGTGAAAATAGGGGTTGGAAAAAAATTAAATAACTTACAATCTAGATGGAATTAGACAAAGTGGAATACATGAAAGTTGTATATAATTGAAGGATGAAGAACTTTGATGAAGAACACAGAATCATAAAACGAGAGGAAGACAATGAAAAACTTAAAAAATCAAAATCTATTGCTGCTGGTGAACAGTAACTGACAGAAAAATAGAACAGTAAAGAATTAATTCTAGAGCTCCAACGAAGAAGAATTAGACGAAGTGCAAGAAGAACAAAAGTTAGATCTACAAGAGGAGAACAATGTTTATGAAGAGCTCAGAATAAAAGTATGCTTGTAAAGGTTTCAAAATGACAAATTGGTGGAGACTATCACTTCAGATGAACAGTAACGGACACAGGATAGCACTTAGAAACACAGAGAATAACTTTTAAAATAGAAGGAATTGGACAAAATGATGAAAATAGAAGTTGAAGAACACTCACAGATGAACAACTCTTATGAAGACAAGAAATTGAAATTGAGATTAGAACAATAAGTTATGAGACTAAGAAGAGGCTGAATGCTTAAACAAAGCTTTTCATTAAAACAAATTGAACTTACAACTTTTGCATCAAAACAACATCTTATGAAATCTTAGTAAGGCCAACATGAAATAACTTGAAGAACACAAAGAACACTCTTACAATTCTTCACAATCTCTAAGCTTACAACTCTATCTCCCCTCTCTTCTTAGCCCCCTTTCATTACAAATGAACCCACTTTATATAGGGTACTCAACAACCCCTCTCTTCATGTGAACATACATGCCAATGTGAATAAACACGTGCTGCTATTTTTGACCCAAAATGGTGGGCTGACATGTGCTGCGCACTTTGCTATTTTTTCTGATTTGTTTAGAATTTTTCTAGCCCATTTTCTCCTTCTTTCTCTCTCTTTCTCTCTCCTCGACGCGTCGCGCCGGCCGGCCGACACCGCGTGAGACACGGCCGCGTGGGCCGCGTGTGCGTCGCCCCGCGTGCGAGCGCCGCGTGGCGCGTGCGTGGGCGCACCGTGCCACGCGCCCCGCCGGCCTCCTTTGAGCGTCCGTGCCCCGACCCGCCTGGCCGCGTGCGCCGCCGCCCAATGCGCCACCATAAATATATATATATATATATATATATATTACATATATAGTTATATGTGATATATATAGCTCATAAAAATCCTAAAAAAATATCTAATAAATTTATTATTTTTTTCTTTTTTTCTTTTCATTTTGGAACAAGTCCAAAATTATATTTTTTATTTTTATAATATATATATATATATGTATATATGTATATATTATGTATATAGCTTATTAAGGCCTAAAAAATATCAAATAAATTTATTCTTTTTTTCTTTTATTATTTTTATTCTTATTGAACAAATTCCTGGGCTTTTGGCCCATTTCAACATACATTGTATTTTTTTGTTTTTTCTTATTTTTATTTTTTTGAATGCTTGTTAAATAAGGAAATATCTTTATTAAAATCATTTAATTCCAGAAAATTAATTATTTTACTCTAAATTAAAAGTAAGTGTGATAAGTGCATATTTATTATTATTAAAGCCCATAAATAATGTAAATAACATGAATTAAGATGGAAAAATACACACTTATCACCTGCACCAATAATCTTGCCTTTATTGTTCCCTCCAAAGGTGTCATGACCAGCTTATCTTTCCACCAAAAGACAGAATTTAGTTCTATCCCTTGTCATATGTCTTGAACAGTTGCTATCAAGGTACCATCTGTTGTATACGGCTGCAAAACTTTCCTGCACTGGGAATTAAACAACAATTTTTGGAACCCAAACACAATTGGGTCCCATCAAACCATTCATCTCTGCAACACATGATACCATAGACTTAGGAATCCGTATTTTCTTCTCCTTTTTGATTTCCTTTCTTGATGGAGGATTTATGTTCTTATTTTCAATTTTCACATTGGCTTTTTGTTTTGGAATGCTTTTAGCCTTTGACTTGTGATAAGTGTCATGCCCCGAGATTATGCAGCGGAAACAATCGGGAACGTGAACAGTCGGCTAGTACGCCTCGAGCAAGTAATATAATCAGAGTGCAAGTCAATCACATAAAAGTAATTGCACAAGTATTTTTTCCAAACCTCACTTTATTTCATAACAATAATAATCTCAAAGTACAACAGATCTTTGACTCTTTACTAGACTCAATAAAATAAAAATTACATCATGACTCGACTAGACTTAATGACTATGGCTTCTCGCGAACCATCAATCACTCTCGGAACCACCACTTGAGTAATCCGAATCTGACCCACTAGAATTTCCTAAAAAAGATTAGAAAGTAGGGTAATGAGAACACATGCCCAGTAGGTATCTTCGTATTAACACTGTCACGCCCCGACGCGGAAATATCAGAACGCGGTAGTAGAAAGAGTAACAATATGTTGATTTCCAGACATGCTGTGTCTGCGCTAGTGATAAAATAACTTCAACACCACACCACAGCAAAAAGAAGAAATGCTTTCCAAAGTAACCATCAATTCCATCCAATTAAACGTAACGAGTGACAATATCCATCAATACTCTAAAGTATCAAAGAATCTCACAATCCACCAACTTAACATAGTCACATAACAACCGACTTAAAATAAAAATTTCAAATCTTGAATAGTTACAACTCTCAGACTCGAACTATCTAATGGCATCTCTAAAAGACTATCTAGCTGGCTCGCTCCAAGGACTTCACTCCTGCCCATCCCCATCAGTTTGAGAGTCATCACCTAAGCTACCTGAAAAAGGGGGGAAAACAATTAGGTGAGCGAGCGCTCAGTAGGTAATAGCAGGCAACGTGTAAGTAATTAACCAATTACGTTAATGTCATGCGATGGAAATAAAAGGAATTACGACAATGAAATACTGAAACTAAGAAGGGAACATAGCATATCAAGGAACTGGCCAATCAAGCATGTAACAAGTAAGTTGTAGACAATTCCACGTAGGAGTCTATTAACTTGAATTCAAGAGAAGGAATCTTGTAAATGAAATGTCATAGACATCACGCTAGTCATGCACTTGGTGTAATGCCTCACATGTCATTACAACTCCCCGAGGCACTAGTACTTTTCGGGCGCTCTTCCCAGGACTAAATCGGGCCCTTATGACGCATTGACATTGATTTGGTGGATCCAAGATCCAAAGTTATGTCTAGACATTTACTAGATTTCGCCAGGAAGAGTTCTCAAGATATAACTTGGAAATAACAAGAATAATCCAGGGTTCAAATAGCACAAGCTAGACATGGCCCGACTATCGACGCGCACAAGAAAACCATGAAAATCAATCTCTGGAAGGTAAACGGTCCAATAAGGCCCGTGTGAAGGATAGAACGATCTCAGATGGGCCGCTAGTCAAAGAAAGGCGGTCCACATTTGGGCCCGTGTGAAGGATAGTCAAGGAAATCGACCAGCAGAACCTGGCTCGTGGCTAGCAATAGAATGGTCAAGACAAGACCGCCTAAAGAACTAAACGGTCTAGCCCAGGGCCACCTACATCGAGACAGACACAAACTCCGGGCAGTAAAACAAGCGATTCGATCGGGCAATTTGGTGTAGGTCTAGAGGGTACAACCCACCCGGCGTCCTAGTGAGAATCCCAGGCTCGCGGGGTCTTACGGAGGTCTCGTAATGGTGGTCCAAGTCCGACGGAAGGAGTATCCGACGGAGAGTCCCAGCCATTACAAGAATTGAGGGATAATGAAATATCGGAAACAATGTATGGCGGTCAGTCAACACCACCGGAGTGGAGTGACTGTCAAAACAATCCAACTGAGAATTTCTTCCAATACATAGCACGATTAAAATTTATATATTCATTATTTAATACAAATAAAGAAGATATGATTGACAAAAAGAAGAACAAAATTATACAAGCAAGGATTTACCTTAGTTAACTTTCATATTTGCCAATTAATCGTGGGTTTCTACCCTATCACTAGCATCATTTAACTAGAACTAATCATGCTTACAAAATAATGTTTAAACAATTCTGCGACATAGACGGTCTACCCAGAACCGCTGGACGGGACTTAGCAGTCTGTCGCTAGGCCATTCAGGTCATGCAGGCCCGAAAGCCTTACCGGCCCTGCGCAGTCTATCTAGCGGCCGCTGGGTCTCCGCGCGGTCTAGAGATGAACTGCCTGCCCAACTCCACGGTCTGTCGTTGGGCCGTCTTCGTTTATGAAGGTTTTTGAAAGCAATAATCAATTAAACGGCCAAACAATAACCACCGCCCTAGACCTCACGGTCTATCGAGGGGCCGTTCATTGTAGAGCAGTTCCTGTTAGGATCGCGTTCAAACCAGCATGGCCGAACTCCGGCGAGCTTGGCCATGATCGACTAAAACGACTGATACACATGATAGGGGGCATGAAAATTGGGCAAAGAACTATCAATAGAACGAGAACAACAATATGCATATCCTAGCATGATCAATTACATCTTAACGCCTGTTAATCCCTACATTAATAATGGACAAACATGAAAAACCCTAGTTTTAACATGCTCAAACTAAAATGGTTAATACTCTCATGATACTAAATAACTTTTAGGGATTTTTACATCAGTGGAAAGAGAACTTAACGACGAATCTAGCAGTACATAATTCTTACGGTTTGATCCACAAGAACCTACCTTCGACGAAGGAAGAAGGGACGACATCGTCGGTCGGACACGCTAAGAAAAACCCCAAGAACACGCCCAAATACGCCCACGATTGAGTTCCTCGTCGGCCACCGCAGCATCCAATCATTTCTAGGTCGGCCTAGGGTTTGTTTTATAGTAATCGACTTCTAGAGGGATCGATCGAGAGGATGGAGTCCACACTCCGATCGCGCGCGCGATTCACGAATTGACTCGGTCACGCCGCCCTTAGCATCAAAAATTTGAATTTCTAAGTTAGTGTTTCGGTGAGAAAATTGAGGGAAAATGATCTACACATCGTGGCCATTCGATTGGGTCCGATCTGAGCTCAAACGGTCGAGAAACGGGTCCGAATTTGATGATCCAAGACCCGATATGGTAAAACGTGGATTTAGACCTAATTCTCTTTATTCGACTGGCTTTGAATTTTATTTAAGGTTCCCTGTAGAAGACAAATTGTCTATGTTTTTTGTCCTATGCGTGATTATAATTTTCTTGGATTTTTATAAATTGGTCCAACTTTTACCTACTGTATTTTCCATAATATTTCTTGTAAATTCTCGTTATTTTATCGAACGCTCTACCGGGGTGCTACACCCTCCCCCACTTTAAGAAATTTGGTCCTCCAAATTTTGCATTTATCGAAATGGGAAGGTATGATACTAACCTCAGAATAAATTGTGGTATTGCTTCCGGATAGCATCTTTAGACTCCCAAGTAGCTTCTTCAGTTCCACGTCGACTCCATTGAACCTTGACCATAGGTATGGAACGATTCCTGAGTTACTGCTGCTTATGGTCCAAAATCTTGATGGGTCTTTCTTCATAAGTCAAATCTTTCTTTAATTCCAGGTCCGCATGTTGAATGATGTGCGTGGGGTCATAAACATATTTCGTAACATAAATACGTGGAAAATATTGTGTATTCCAGATAACTGAGGTGGTAAAGCTAATCTGTAAGCAACCTCTCCCACTCTCTCCAAAATCTTGAAAGGGCCAACGTATCTTGGGCTTAGCTTGCCATGGATGCCGAACCTTCGAATTCCTCTCATTGGCGAAACTTTCAAAAATACATGCTCGCCTATTTGAAACTCCAAGGCTCTTCTTCTGCTATCAGCATAACTTTTCTATCTCGATTGTGCCACTTGCAGACGATCTCGGATAATGTGGATGTTCTTGGATGATTCAGAAATGATATCTGGTCCCAACCATTGCTTCTCGCCTACCTCATCCCAACACCTGATCGGCAACTTCTCCCATAAAGTGTCTCAAATGGAGCCATCTGGATACTGGACTGGTAACTGTTATTGTAGGCGAATTCAATGAAAGCCAAGTGTTCATGCCAACTGCCTCCAAAATCAATCATACAAGCTCTTAACATATCTTCAACGATCTGGTTAGTTCTTTCAGTCTGCCTGTCTGTCTGAGGATGAAAGGCAGTGCTAAAATTTAGACAGGTTCCCAAGGATTCTTGTAACCCTTTCCAAAAATGCAAAGTAAACCGGGGGTCTCTATCTGAAACAAATGCTTACCGGTACTCCATGTAGTCTTACCACTTCCTTCATATACAAGGCAGCCAAAACATCAACTGTCCACTTAGACTTGATGGATAAGAAATGAGCGGACTTAGTCAGCCTATCGACAATAACCCATATTGCATCAAATCCACCACTAGTTCTAGGTAGACCCATGATAAAGTCCATGCCGACACTTTCCCACTTCCATTGTGGTATATTGAGTTGCTTTAACTTCCCTGCGGGTCTGAAATGTTCAGCCTTGACTTGCTGACATACTAAACATCTACTCACGAATTCTGCCACTTCTTTTTTCATGCTCGGCCACCAAAAGGTCCTTTTTAAATCCCGGTACATCTTAGTACCTCCAGGGTGACCAGTATACTTGGACCTATGGGCTTCTTCTAAGATCTTGCCTTTTACTTCGGCCACATCAGGAACACATGTTCTTCCTTGAAACATTAACCTGCCGTCATCAACTAACATAAAATCTGGTCTATTCTTCAGATTCTCCTTGACTTCTACCAACATAGGATCATTTTCTTGCAAGGACTTGATTTCCGTCAGTAATTCTAGACGAAGCAGAAATTGAGCGATCAGGACCCGATCCTTACTAACACTGAGATCCAAACTACCTAATTGCTCCAGTAATCTCCATTCTTGCAACATGAGACTTGACAATTTTGCTATTGGCTTGCGGCTCAAGGCATCAGCCACCACATTACCTTTTCTAGGATGGTACTCAATAGAGAAATCAAAATCCTTCAAATATTCCAGCCACCTTCTCTGTCTCATGTCAAGTTCCTTTTGAGAAAACAAGTATTTAAGGCTCTTATGGTTAGAGAATACAGTAAAAGCCTCTCCGTATAAATAGTGCCTCCAAATTTTCAGGGCAAACACTACTACAGCAAGTTCCAAGTCGTGGATGGGATAATTCTCTTCATGTTTTGTCAATTGCCTCCAGGAATACGCTATCACCCTGCCATTCTGCATAAGCACACAACCCAATCCAATGCCCAAAGCGTCCGTGTAGACCTCGAATCTTCCTTCTCTAGAAGGCAAAGCCAAAACAGGGGCAGTGGTCAAACAATCCTTCAGAGTTTGGAAACTCCGCTCACAACCTTCCGACCACTCAAACCGATTCTCCTTGCGGGTTAATCTAGTCAAGAGTACCATAATCTTGGAGAAATCTTTAATGAATCTCGGATAGTAACCTGCGAGGCCTAGAAAACTTCTTACTTCCGTGACATTCGCAGGCCTATTCCAATCTCTTACTGCCTGCAACAGAAATTCCCTCCTTGGTGATGATATGTCCTAGAAAGGATACTTCCTGCATCCAGAAGTCACATTTGCTAAGCTTTGCGTACAACTGGTGATCTCTTCACAATTGCAATGCCATTCTCAAGTGCTCAGCAAGCTCTTCTTCACTCTTAGAGTATATCAAGATGTCATCAATAAACACCACAACCCGCTGATCTAGGTAGGGTCGAAACACATTATTCATCAACTGCATAAAAGCTGCAGGAGCATTCGTCAGTCCAAAAGGCATCACTATAAATTCAAAATGCCCTTACCTGCTACGGAAGGCAGTTTTAAAGATATCCTCATCCTTGATCTGTAGCTGGTGATATCCCGATCAAAGATCGATTTTAGAGAAATAAGATGCTCCCGCTATCTGATCGAACCGTTCATTTATCCTCGGCAATGGATACTTATTTTTGACAGTGAGCTAGTTCAATTGCTGGTAGTCGATGCATAGTCTCAACGAACCATCCTTCTTTCGTACAAACAACACAGGGGCTCCCCACGGGGATGTACTCAGACGAATATACCCATTCTCGAGCAACTCCATTAATTGTTGCTTTAATTCTCTCAACTCCGCAGGAGACATGCGATACGGAGCTTTAGAAACAGGAGACGTGCCAAGAATCAGATCAATAGAAAAGACTACCTCTCTCTCAGGTGGAAGTCCTGGCAAATCCTCTGGAAAGACATCAAGAAAATCCCGGACAACTGGGATACCATTAATCTCATACTCCTTATTAGCTAAAGAAACTAAGGCTAGAAAATCCTGACATCCTTTCTTCACCAACTTTTCAGCTCGAAGGGCCAAATGAGCGGCATGGATCTAGAGTGCCTAACCCCAAAAAAAAAAGCTCGGGGCGTCCAGAAAAAGACACGGAGCCAAATCTACAATGAACGCTGGCCTCATTTCTAGCTAACCAATCAGCTCATAGGATTACATCATAATCCTTCATTGCCATACAAACCAAATCAGCTGGCATATTCTGCCGATTAATCAGGATCTTGCTAGAAGGGTAGTAATACTTAATTGCTGAACCCGAACTAATCGGATTTAGCAAAATTCTGAGAAATAAAAGAATGCGTCGCTCCGATATCAAATAGAACAAATGCTGGCTTATCAAAGACAATAAGTGTACCTTCAACAAGTCCACCCTCCTCGGTGGTTCCAGTCTCAATTTCCTGTAGGGCCTGAAGCTTGCCCTGCCGCTTCTGACCTCCATGCGGCTTGTTCGTAGTAGCTTGGTCGGACAAGAGGGGACACTCAGAAATGCGATGGTCCCGGCTTCTAAAGAAGCGCCTAACTTGTGCCAACACTCCTCCATCTTGTGACCTGGATGGTCATAGTACTTGCAAAGGGCCTTAGATGGCACAATCGCGCCAAGCTTCTTCTCATCATTTCTTGGCACCTTACCTTTCCACGAACTAGACCCATCGTTGGGTCTCTTCTTGTCATTGTTGGGTTTGAAATTCCCAGAACTAGTGGTCTGCTCTTTCTTAGGGTTCTTCCCTCGAATCCACTCGATCATTTCTAATGTGTCTTCCAGAACTTGAGCCTTTCTCACCATCTCTGCATAGGTCTGAATTTCCAAGGGTGCCAACTGGTTAATATAATGGAGCTTCAACCCGTTCATAAAATGCTTGGCCTTCATCTTCTCGGCGGACACCAAGTGTGTTGCGTAGCAGGAAAGTCTGGAAAACTGAGCTTCATATTCTGTGACAGATAGAGTTTTTTGTTTTAAAGCAGCAAACTCCGCCACCTTCTTCTCTTGTACTCGGTCTAAAAAGTACTTACTGTTAAAGTGTTCCTTGAATTCGTCCCACATCGCACGCCTATTTCCAAGCGTAGCTTCTACCGCCTCCCACCAAGCGCGTGCATCGCGTTCTAGCTGAAATGTCACCAAAATAACTCGATCTTTATCATTGCACTGCATCACACGAAAAACCCGCTCTATCTCCTTCAGCCAGTTCTCAGCTTCGTCGGGATCCTCCGATCCACCAAAACGCGGGGGATTAAGGTCTCTGAAATTCCGGTGGAGGTCACCGGCTCCATGGTGTGCTACACCTCCTTGGGGTACCTGTTGGAGGACCTGAGTCAAGCCTTGCATGGTTCGTTCCATGTCCCTCCATTGCGCACGTTCTGCCGCCATCAGAATTGCACTCCTACATATGCCAACAAATTGATTAAAAGAATAGTCTAGAGAGAATCTTTTAGTGTTTATTAATTAGCTCAAACCAAGTCTCTACCCAATCTCACTGGGTTAGATTCTTAGACTTTAACAGGGCTATAGGTTCTACGACATCACTTACAAACATAGGAACTTATAACCTAGGCTCTTATACCACCAAACTGTCACGCCCCGACGCGGAAATATCAGAACGCCGTAGTAGAAAGAGTAACAATATGTTGATTTCCAGACATGCTGTGTCTGCGCTAGTGATAAAATAACTTCAACACCACACCACAGCAAAAAGAAGAAATGCTTTCCAAAGTAACCATCAATTCCATCTAATTAAATGTAATGAGTGACAATATCCATCAATACTCTAAATTATCAAAGAATCTCACAATCCACCAACTTAACATAGTCACATAACAACCGACTTAAAATAAAAATTTCAACTCTTGAACAATTACAACTCTCAGACTCGAACTATCAAATGGCATCTCTGAAAGACTATCTAGCTAGCTGGCTCGCTCCAAGGACTTCACTCCTGCCCGTCCCCATTAGTTTGAGAGTCATCACCTGAGCTACCTGAAAAAGGGGGGAAAACAACTAGGTGAGCGAGCGCTCAGTAGGTAATAGCAGGTAACGTTTAAGTAATTTACCAATTACGTTAATGTCATGCGATGGAAATAAAAGGAATCATGACAATGAAATACTGAAACTAAGAAGCACAAAGATATAGCATAATAAGAACTGGAACATAGCATATCAAGGAACTGGCCAGTCAAGCATGTAATAAGTAAGAAATGTAGACAATTCCATGCATGAGTCTATTAACTTGAATTCAAGAGAAGGAATCTTGTAAATGAAATGTCATAGACATCACACTAGTCATGCACTCTGTGCAATGGCTCACCACGTGATTACAACTCCACGGGACACTAGTACTTTTTGAGCGCTCTTCCCAGGACCAGACCGGGCCCTTATGATGCATTGGCATTGATTTGGTGGATCCAAGATCCCAAGTTATGTCTAGACACTTATTGGATTTGGCCAGGAGGAGTTCTCAAGATATAACATGGAAATAACAAGAATAATCCAGGGTTCAAATAGCACAAGTCAGACATGGCCCGACTACCGAGGTGCACAAGAAAACCATGAAAATCAATCTATGGAAGGTAAACGGTCCAATAAGGCCTGTGTGAAGGATAGAACGATCTTAGATGGGCCGCTAGTCAAAGAAAGGCGGTCCACATTTGGGCCGTTCCAGACAAGAAGCATTGAAGCCCACGACGAGAGATGCACAGTTTTATCTTGGCCGCCCAGTCACCGAACGGTCCATCGATAGTCCGTTCAGTGGACGAACGGTCCAGGAACAACCGCGTACCAAATGGCCAAGCTAAACTAGATTAGTTGACTGAACGGCTCCCGGCCTGCCCAAAACACGATGGGACTGGACCAAGGTCCAGCCCACCCTTCTCAGGTCGAGCCATGGCTGTTTAGTCAACCTAGGTATGACTAGGTTGAAGGATAATCAAGGTAATCGACCAGCGGAACCTGGCTCGTGGCCAGCAATAGAACGGTCAAGACAAGACCGCCTAAAGAACTAAACGGTCTAGCCCAGGGCCGCCTATATCGAGACAGACCCAAACTCTGGGCTATAAAACAAGCGATTCGATCGAGCAATTTGGTGCAGGTCTAGAGGGTACAACCCACCCGGCATCCTAGTGGGAATCCCAGGCTCGCGGGGTCTTACGGAGGTCTCGTAATGGTGGTCCAAGTCCGACGGAAGGAGTATCCGGCGAAGAGTCCCAGCCATTACAAGAATTAAGGGCTAATGAAATATCGGAAACAATGTATGGCGGTCAGTCAACACCACCGGAGTGGAGTGACTGTCAAAACAATCCAAATGAGAATTTCTTCCAATACATAGCATGATTAAAATTTATGTATTCATTATTTAATAAAAACAAAGAAGATATGATTGATAAAAATAAGAACAGAATTATACAAGCAAGGATTTACCTTAGTTAGCTTTCATAGTTGCCAATTAATTGTGGGTTTCTACCATGTCATTAGCATCATTTAACTAGAACTAATCATGCTTAATGTTTAAATAATTCTGTGACCTAAACGGTCTACCCAGAACCGCTGGACGGGACTTAGCGGTCTGTCGCTAGGCCGTTCAGGTCAGGCAGGCCCGAAAGCCTTACAGGCCCTGCGCGGTCTATCGAGTGGCCGCTGGGTCTCCGCGCGGTCTGGAGATGAACCGCATGCCCAACTCCACGGCCTGTTGTTGTGCCGTCTTCGTTCATGAAGGTTTTTGAAAGTAATAATCAATTAAACGGTCGAACAATAACCACCGCCCTAGACCTCACGGTCTATCGAGGGGCCGTTCAATGTAGAGCGGTTCCTGTTAGGACCGCGTTCAAACCAGCATGGCCGAACTCCAGCGAGCTTGGCAAGGATCGACTAAAACGACTGATACACATGATAGGGGGCATGAAAATTGGACAAAGAACTATCAATAGAATGAGAACAACAATATGCATATCCTAGCATGATCAATTACATCTTAACACCTGCTAATCCGTACATTAATCATGGACAAACATGAAAAACGCTAGTTTTAACATGCTCCGACTAAAATGGTTAATACTCTCATGATACTAAATAACTTTTAGGGATTTTTACATCATTGGAAAGAGAATTTAACGACGAATCTAGCAGTATATGATTCTTAGGGTTTGGTCCACTAGAACCTACTTTAGACGAAGGAAGAAGGTACGACGTCGCCGATCGGACTTGCTAAGAAAAACCCCAAGAACACGCCCTAATACGCCCACGATTGAGTTCCTCATTGGCCACCACAGCATCCAATCGTTTCTAGGTTAGTCTAGGGTTTGTTTTATAGGGTTAATCGACTTCTATAGGGATCGATCGAGAGGATAGAGTCCACACTCCGGTCGGGCACGCGATTCACGCATTGACCCGGTCACGCCGCCCTTAGCGTCAAAAATTTGAATGTCTGAGTTAGGGTTTCGGTGAGAAAATCAAGGGGAAATGATCTACACATCGTGGGCGTTAGATGGGGTCCGATCTGAGCTCAAACGGTCGAGAAACAAGCCCGAATTTGATGATTCTAGGCCCGATAGGGTAAAACGTGGATTTAGACCTAATTCTCTTAATTCGACTGACTTTGAATTTTATTTAAGGTTCCCTGTAGAATATAAATTGTCTAAGTTTTTGGTCCTCTGCGTGATTATAATTTTTTTTGGATTTTTATAAATTGGTATGAATTTTACCTACCATATTTTCCATAATATTTCTTGTAAATTTCCGTTATTTTATCGAACGCTCTACCGGGGTGCTGCAAACATGGTAGAAAGTTTAAGTGATTAATATTTTAGCTCTAGAGAATAAGATAAATCATGCAAATATGACAAAGCACGTGAATAAATCCAAAGTAACCAGATATGATCAAGCTTAAGATATGGGAATATGATAAATCAAGTATATACCAAGAATGTAAATTTGGCCTTTCCATGAACAAGGATGTAACTATAATATATTTTTCATGACCATGAAGGCTATGCACTAGAAAGTCATGTAAGAAGTAAGAAAGTACTCTTCACTTAGTAGTAGTTCTTCATGAATTTATGTGGATCCCGTGGATATTTCACTTATTTATAGAGAAAGTACTCCCAGCGCAATGCGACACCAGTAGCATCATACCCAGGGTTTACAGTATGTTTCCGACAATCAGCCGAGGGGACTAGCATAGGGGTTGAACACAATCAGTGCTCGAACTGCATCTTCAAGTATAAATCAAGCTACTTCTATGTTTATAACAATAATACGGCCAATAATGTACAAGTTCAATAATAATTCCATAATAAGGTAGCCAAGATATAGAACGTACCAATAGTTGATCATGAGAATTCAAGAAATGCATTAATAACTAGTTTATGCTATAGAGAAAATTCGGCAGCCTAACGGTACATTCTTTACGTTTCATAATTCAAGTTTAACTTGGTTAAACATAATTTAGACTCCAGATAATCCTAAGATCATCTAGGAACTCAAGAAAATCAACCCCAAAGTCAAACCTTGGGTTAGACATAATCAGGAACCAAGCGGTCTATTACTGGGCCGTTTAGCACGCTTGGCGGTCTAGATATGGACTGTTTCATAGATTAACAACATTGATGCAGTAAAACCATCTGGAGCGTTAGCGGTCTAGCGGATGGCCGTTAGGTATCCGTTAGCGGTCTAGTGCATGGCCGCTAGCAGAAGTCAGACGGTCGTTCATATGGCCGCTAAGGTCCAGCGTATATAAAATACCGGTAAAAGTGCTTTCTAGATAATGGGCTTTAATGGTACAACCAGCTCGACGTCCTAGTGGGAATCCCAGGCTCGCGGAGTCTTATGGAGGCCTTGAAACAAGATTTTTTAGTCCGTTGGAAGGAATATCTAATGGAGAGGTTATCAAGTCCAAGATTATGTACTTAATGTGCAAAAAGTGTAACTAATGACAACATACCGGGGTATGTGCCATGTAAGAATATCACTCTATCACTATAGAAGAGAGAGAATCATGCAAAACTGTGATCAAGTTAAATCATGAATCCTTTATCATTTGAAACATATAATTATTACAAGAGTATATGATTTTGGTCATAAATTAACATAAGTTAAAAACAATACCAATCTGCATAAAAACATGAAATCCACTATGATGAACAATAGAATTAACTAAGTATATGAAATCATTGCTCAAACCAGGAATAAAACTTAGTTAACTAGGCTTATCATATAATCATTATGGCTAATCTACAATATGTTTTGGGTTAGCAATATTACAGAAATCAGTAATTGAAAATGGTCTAGTGCAGGACCATTTCACTTGGCCAAACGGTCTATCGAGCGATCGCTAGAGTGTCTGGCGGTCCACGGGAAGACCGTTTCCTCCTGTGTTACAGAAAACTAAATAATAATAAGACAAAATACTAATCCAAGACATATCATGCCTGGAAATTAACATAATTAAACTTCTATCATCATGATAGAATGAAGATAGGAAAACAATATGCATAGGTTTGTGCGATAAATAAGAAAATTTCCTTTTCACTCCATTAGGGCTAGGTTCATGTATGAAGATTTTACTAGATGCATAGTCCTGATGAAAAAAATAAAATACTCAAGGTACAATGCATGAAATCGCATGAAATCAGAGGGTTTTTACTCTTGACTTCGAGTTTAAGCCATTCATGAGATAACCTACCTCTGTCTTGGACTTTAAATTTTGAATTTAAGACTAAAAGTCAACCCTAGTTCTCTGATCGTCCTGAACAGAACTAGCAACTTCACCCTCCTGTATCACCTGATTCCCTTGACCTAAGAATGTAAAATTTTGAAGGTAAGAAGAGGGTACAATAAGGAACAAATTGTTCTAAAGAACCTCTATCTAATTACCTCATTTAGGGCTTCTATTTTGCTCATCTTCTTGGGTCGGTTGCATAGTTTCCTAAGTTATTAGTGTAGGATTAGCAACTTTGGAAGCCTCTAACTCCGTGTAGACTTGGTCTCCTAAAACGAAATTCAGAGGGCAGTTAGACCTTAGTATTATGAACAAAATATTCTAAAGAACTTACCTCTAATTCTTCCTCCTTACCTTAGTTCCACGTGAGCCAAAAGTAAGGGTCGTACACGTTGGCTTCGGGGTCTATTTATAGGTTTAACTAGGGTTTTGAGGATTAGAACGAACTTAGAGTCCCAATTAGGCTTTCTATTCAATCTTCTAGCCTTCTAGACTTAGCTAATTAGTAGATAGCATCGAACGTAAGCGATTTGGATGCTAAAGTTCCAAGCGTTTCACATTTACTTCTTCTCACGGAATCTGTAGTGTCTTAGCAGTCTAGGACTAGACCGTTTACCAGCGTCTTGCCGTCTCGCGATAGACCGCTTTCACTATTGGGCTCCGAATTTGAAATTAGTTCAAACTCGTTTGATATTATCCACGTTATTATCCATTAACTTATCTTACTAAAGAGTGATTATCCCCTTAAATTCTGAGATTACATCTTCTTTTATGCTTCTAGAATATGGGCTAAGGTCCAAAACAAGCTTTTGGGCCAATTTGGGTTTATTAGATGGGCCTAATCCTCTTGGATTAGTGTAGGGCTTAATTATTAATTTATAATTCACTATAATTCAATTTATAGCCCATTAAATGCTTAATAATTATATTTTAAATCCAAAAAATTCTTAGAAAATCCTTAGGCATTACACCCTCCCCCACTTAAAAAGAATTTATCCCCAAATTCAATACATGGATTTATGGAGAGTATACTTACATTCAAATATCTCTGGGAAGCTTTTACGCATGGCTTCTTCAGTTTCTCATGTTGCTTCATGTGGCCATGACTTGGTCCACTGGATCTTTACCATAGAAATAGTTTTATTCCACAATTGACGTACTTCCCATTCAATGATCTTGACTGGCTTTTGCTCGTATTATCCTTTTTAATTTCCAGGTTGTCGTAAGTAATGACATGGAATGGATTAGGTACATACTTCTTGAGCATTAAGACGTGAAATACATCATGAACTCCTCCTAATTGAGGGGGTAAAGCTATTCTATACGCGACTTCACCGATCTTGGAGTGAGCTTGTCTTTAATACAAAATCTTCGAATACCTCGACTTGGAGAAATCTTAAGAAATACATGGTCTCCTACTTAAAATTCCAAGTCGCGTCTTTGATTGTCATCATATGATTTCTGCCTGTCTTGTGCCATCTATAGTCTTTCCCGAATAAGTTTTATCTTCTCGGTAGTATCCCTAATGATATTGGGATCGAGAAATTGTCTTTCTCCTACCTCATTCCAGCAAATAAGCGAACGACAGCTTCTACCATACAGAGCCTCGAATGGTGCCATTTGTATGCTAGCCTAATAGCTATTGTTATAGACAAATTCCACTAGAGATATATGGTCGTGCCAACTTCCTCCAAAGTCAATAGCACATGCTCTGATCATATCTTCTACCACTTGATTTGTTCTTTCGGTTTGATCATCAGTTTGTGGATGGAACGTAGTGCTAAAGTTAAGTCGGGTCCCTAATGAATGTTGTAGACCTTTAGAGAATTATGATGTGAACAGAAGATTTCGGTCAGATATAATAGTGACAGGGACGCCATGTAATTTGACAATCTCTCTCATGTATAATGCTGCTAGCACATCCACAGACAATCGCTTTTTATCGGTAGAAAATGTGCAGATTTAGTAAATCAGTCTATGATTACCCATATACCATCATATCCTCCTCTGGTCTTAGGTAAACCCATGATAAAATTCATCCCTATACTTTCCTATTTCCATTCGGGAATATTCAAGGGGTGTAATTTCTCAGCAGGTTTTAAATGTTCTGCTTTTACTTGCTGACAAGTGAGACATCGGGACACAAAATCTACTACGTCTCTTTTCAATTGGGCCACCAAAAGTTTCTTTTCAAATCTTGATACATCTTGGTAGCACCATGGTAAATAGCATACCTTGATTTGTGAGCTTCTTCCATGATCAATTTCTTAGTACCCTCATGATTCGGCACATAAATTTGATCCTTGAATAATAGTCTTCCTTCATTTGAGATAGAAAATTCCTGTCTCTGATCAATACTATCCTTAATTTCCCTTAATGTGGGGTCATTTTCTTGCAATTGGACTATGTCCTTGATCAATGTAGGTTGAAATCTTATGTTGGCAATCATACCTCCTTCTCCTTCTCTATCAATATCAAGATTTAAATAAGAAAAATCTTCAATGAGACAAGTTATACCTTTCTTGAGGCTTGCTAGAGTTGCCATTGGTTTCCTGCTAAGAGCATCGGCTACAGCATTAGCTTTCCCTAGATGATATTGGATAGTAAAGTCGAAGTCCTTGAGATACTCCAACTATCTGCGTTGTCGCATATTCAATTCCTTCTGAGTAAAGAGGTATTTTAGACTTTTATGATCTGAAAATATGATGAATTTCTCCCTGTAAAGGTAATGTCGCCAAATCTTCAATGCGAATATAACCGCAGCTAGTTCTAGATCATGCACAGGGTAATTTTTCTCATGACGTTTCAACTGCCTTGATGAATAACAAATCAGCTTTCCATTTTGCATAAGGACGCACCCTCGGCCAATGCCAAACGCACCCGTATAGACTTCAAAGCCACCACCCTTTGTCGGTAGTGTTAATATTGGTGCAGTGGTAAGGTGTTCTTTAAGAGTAAGAAAACTCTCTTCGCAGTCCTTCGACCATACAAAAGGATTCTCCTTTCTTGTGAGTCTAGTCAAAGGAACGGCGATCTTTAAGAAATCTTTGATAAATATCCTGTGATAACCAACCAGGCCTAGAAAACTTTTGACTTCAGACACGGTCGTTGGCCGGCTCCAATTCTTAACAGCTTCTTTTTTAGAAGGGTCGACAGCGATACCTTCATTTGAAATAATATGACCAAAGAAAGAGACCTCATTTAGCCAGAACTCGCACTTACTAAGCTTTGCATAGAGTTTCTGCTCTCTTAGCGTTTACAAGGCTATCCTTAAGTGCTCTTCATGTTCCTCTTTTATTTTGGATTATATAATAATATCATCTATGAAGACGACTACAAATAGGTCAAGATAAGGAAGGCCTAAGGAGATTATTATTCATGAGTTGCATAAATGCTACTGGGGCATTAGTTAACCCGAACGGCATTACCACGAATTCATAGTGGCCATATCTGCTCCGAAAAATAGTTTCATGTATGTCTTCATCTTTGATCTTGGCCTGATGATACCCTGACCTGAGATCTATCTTGGAGAAATATTCTACTCCAGAAATCTGATCAAAAAGTTCATCGATTCACGGCAACGGATATTTATTCTTAATTGTGAGTTGATTCAGTCGCCGGTAGTCGATACATAGCCTGAGAGATCTATCCTTCTTCTTGACAAATAGTACTGGCGCACCCCAAGGAGATTTGCTAGGTCGAATAAAACCCTTGTCTAATAACTCCCGAAGTTGTTTCTTAAATTCCTTAAGTTCTGTGGGGGACATCCTCTAGGGAGCAATTGAAACAGGTGCTGCTCCGGGAATGAGTTCAATGAAGAAGTTTACTTCCCTTTCGGGCGGTAAACCGGGCAAATCTGAATGAAATACACCGGGAAACTCCTTCACAATGGGGATGTTTTCTAAGATGATTCCCTTGGACTCGATAATGATTACGGAAGCAAGAAAAGCTTCACATCCTTGCGAAAAAAGTTTGCAAGCGTGAAGAGATGAAATAATGGTAGGATGCCGTTGACATGTTTTTTCTTTCTTCCCTACCCGGCTTAAAAAGATCTCTTCCTATCCCTTCTACTAAATGAATGTGAGAGATAAATGGAAAGTAGAAGGGGACGGAAGGGTGTAAACCTGTGTGATCGCCACCAAGATGCCGAATGTGATGGACACGCCGTACCTTGGAAAAGAACAGGAGACACTCGCCTATGAACCAGCACTACAGGGATGCACGGCTCGTGAAGAACCACCTTAAGGATGGTGCAGCCGCTCGATAGACCGCTCATCAGTGCTGGGTGCAACGCAGGATGAAGAACGAGGGAGGAAGAACGGTTCAGGATCGGTCGCGGGAAGGAGATGAACGGTGCAATATCGGCCGCACTTCCCTTAGAACGGACAGTATGGAACCGCCCAACGTCACCACGCCCTAAGATGCAAAGGTCCAACCTCCACCCTTTCCGGCCGGCCAGAAAGGATGGGCCTCGTGCTAGTGCGTCACTGACTTGCAAAACACAGTGGATACACAAAGAGAAAACCCAAATCAGAACTAGAAAGTGTAGTAAATGCTCAAACGGACGGAAATGAACATGACTAAATGAAATGGGAGATCCCTGGGTATTTTTAAACCCCTGTGGGCGTCAAAAAAAACATCGGAGGGTGTGTGAATGATGCATGAGGATGAGAAAAAAAACGTGGAGGAAACGTGGAGAAAATAATGCATGCAAACAAGAGAGAACGACGGATTAACAAAATAAAGACACAAACAACGAGATACTCCCTTAAACCGGAGGTCTGTATGGACGTAGAAGGCCTCCCTCCTTGGTCGTAAGTCACTCTAGAATCCGGTAGGGCTTCGCCGTGACCTTGAAATCTCCCCCCCTTTCAAAGGTAGCCTTTAGGGTCTATTTATAGAGCACCCAAATGCTAACTCCGAAATTAGGGTTTTGAGGCATTTTTATGTCAAGATAATGAAAGAAAAGTTGAAGATAATCGAATTATCTTTCATCTGGAAGAAACGGCACCAAATTTAACTCAATATTCGAGGAGAAACAGTTCGAGGAAGTTGGGGATAAAACCACGGATAGAGAGAGAAAATCTGTTAATCTTCAGAAATCGGGCATATGAACGGTCGCACGATAGACCACTCATCATGTTGGGCGGCTACCTGTAAGCCATCCATCCCTGTCGGTGAAAATTCAATAAATAGAAAATATTATCCAAATACCCATCGAACTGACCGAAATTATCACCGTTGGACTCTCATAAGATGAACGGCTGATAGTAGACCTTCCATCCACAAGAGCGGCCAAGAGACAACCGCTCATACCTTGTCGGCGGAATATCAGGATAAATGAGATAAATAGATAATTATCTGAATAATCAAACGAACGTAGGTTTCTGGGACAAGAACGGCTAATGTTAGCCCGCTCATCAACTTGAACGGCTACTATTGAGACCGTATGAAAGCGTGTCGGTGGAAATTTAGAAAAACAACCAAAATATCCCATAAGTATATGGACGGCCCATAAGCGACCGCTCAAATGGTTGTGCGGTCAGTGGTGAACCGTACATGTTTCTTGATATTTGATTTTTCAAAAATCAAGGCCCATTAAGCCCTAAATTGAAATAGACCTAGCCAGGGAGGGTGGCTGCCCATAAAGAAAGCCCAAAGATGTTGCTTGAAAAATAACCCAACGAGTAACGGATAACTCGAGGCATCAATAAATAGGAGTAAGAGAAATGACTCAACTTGTCGGCAAAAAACGGGTGTCAACAAATGCCCCTTTTTAACGTCCTCTTTGTAGGGGAGCGAGCGGAGCTGAAGCGGAAGCGAAATGGAACATGATGAAGCGGAAATAAAGCGGAGCGGACTGAAAAGCGGGCGTTAAGATAAAAAGACACCCATTTTGCCAACGAGCGATAAGAATCTTCTGGAAAACTCTAAACCATTCACGAGGAACAGCTAGACTAAAAGCGACGCCAATCTGGAGGAACTAAACTAAATAAAAAGAAACACACGATCAACCTCATGGGGGACACAATCCCTCGGACCAATGAGGAGATCGGAATAAGCAGCGAAAAATGAAGAAACAGATTAAAACTCTAGACGGGGACCTCTTAACCAACCAAACGAAGCGAATTGACCAAAGCGAACCTTCCAACTCAGAGTGGAATTGTTCCTCTTACTCAAGCACTGAACATATTGCTAACCATCACTGGTGGGAGATTTTGCAGGCAAACCACGGGTCATGAATGCTCAAGAGATGCTCATGATGCATGCTGGGCTAAAATAAAAGAAATCATTAAAATAAATATGAAGAAATGATAAAATATAAAATACTCGAGAATAATATTGTTAAGCTGGGAGATTCAGAGTCAAGACACTATCCGCAACCACAGCGTGCAGGATAGAACCATCCTCCCCAGGTTTTCCCAACCCAACGGCCTATCCGGAGATTAAACACGTGAACCTGGATCATCATCGTTTTTGTTAAAGGGGAACATCGGATCCTAGAACACGTAGATAACCAACTGGTTCTCGAGATAATATAGCATAGTACCATATAGTAATGCAATAAGGGACACAGGGACAGAAGGCCATACCTGACTTACCTGTGCAGGTGAGATGGCATATTTCTTGGATTTTCATTTTCAAATTTTTATGGATTTTCATATACAAGACAAATATGATCATAGCGTAGATAACAGTTGAACGACAAACCTCATGACATAACATAACGAACAAATGAAATGGGAGACAATGCAACATAACATAACAAAGGCAAACGAGCACATATGCAAGGGCATGAACAGAAACAACATGCATGTATGAACGCAGTGCGACAAGATAACGACGCAAAGGGACAACACACGGTTGGGACAACACACGAGATATAGAAGGACGACTAACAACATATGCAAGACAACTAACAACACATGGTGAGGAACAAAATAACATGCATGGGATGACACGGTGGGACATAAACACATGACAAGGACACGGCGGGATAAAAGACATGACAAATACGCCCTTCAATCAAAACCCAAGATCAGAAAGAAGCAAAATCGCCAGGTTCATAATCGTGAGACAAATCCCTCTCACAAAGATATGATCATTGCAAACAAAAGCTGAGAAGGACATGAGCTTCAGAACAGATCGAGAGAGTGGATCGAAGAAGGAAAGAACAGATCAAAGATGTGGACATGAGGTGGAGCACAAAAATATAGCAAGGAACGCCTGAGTATTTGTAACCTGCACACTTAGCAAACGGATTGCGTATCTGTCCTTAAAACAAATGCAAATGCATGAAAAAGTCACATTTTTTAGATTTTTTTTGTAATTTTTTTTTATAGATTTTCATCAATATTTCATTTTTTCATATTTTTTGAATTATTTGATTTTTTAGGTTTTTGAATATTTGATTTTTTTTTTATTTTGACATAGCAATCCGCAGCACCTAAAGACGGGCTCAAACTACTGGCCAGGGATCGTCGTTCCTACCCCTTTCATCAAAGGCTTCCCTTGAGCAGGGCGTGCATGTGAGGGTGGCTCACCACAACCAACCGCTTCTAAAGAACGGTGCCCCTACTAAGGCCATGCCCGGGATACAACCCAGCCTAAGAGGGAGAAGCAGAAGAAAAATGGAGACAAGCTTCGTGCAGGATGGGAGATATCAAGACTCGAATTCCTTCCAAGGCACTACCCCTCAAAGAGATAGCCTGTTGCGCCGGGGCTTTGTGTCTTTGATTTTGAGACCCGTATTTACTAGGCACGCATGCGACCGGGCTCATGATGTCCCGCGGGGCTTTGCCACTCTTGCCATGCCTTTGATTTATAATTTTGCATTGATTTTCATGTATGATTTTCATTTGACAGCCCTTATTGGCTAGATAAAGCATGAAAGCTCACTTTTGAGGGTCAAGACTGCCCCTATTTGAGACCTCTCTCGTATTAGGGAGCACCTAGGTTGGTCATTTTATCCATCAATCTCGTGCCCCTGCACTTGGCCAAGCAGAGAAAAGAAAAGTTCTTCGTGCATAGCCAAAATATGGCCAAAGCTGCAACGATGTTGCACTAGAGAGATCGGCTATGGCTCGCCGTGTAGTGTGTGAAAAACCCGTGCTAAAAAGGACACCCTCAACAATCAGGGAAAGAAACTAGACTCCTGAAGCAGAGCTATCACCAGCCTAAGATGCTGCAGAAGCGACTCATTTGACTAAGCAAACTAACTAAAGCCTAAGGCCACTCAACCATGTTTTAAGGAACCAACAGCGCATGCAGAAATAACAGAGTAATAGCAATGATAACATGTTCCGGCATAAAATCAAAGATACTTTTGCAAATCAATGGCGTCGAAACCAGCATCCTGAAGCGATCTTGACCATCGAGCTTTGAGGAGCACGAACTTTGCATTCCTTGCGTGTCTGGATGAAGGATGAAAGGAGAGCAAAGAATTAGATTCCTCAACATAGAGGAGTGGCAGACATCATACTGGACGAAGAAGGGATAAAAAAAGGAAGAGAGACGAGGCTAGAACTCCCTCTTCAAGGCACTAAGGCCCTGATAACAAGGAATCGAATACAGAATGAACACAGATTAACTGAAATCAAGGCGGGCTAAAGCCTCGAAAACAGTAAGAAAAAGGGTAATGACCCCGAAAGGGTGAGACAGAAAGAGTAGACGAACCATAAAAAGATTGTGGCAAAGATAAGGGGGAAGAGGAGTGATCATTCGACGTGGTCGGAGAAAAGGAATTAAAATCACCCGATAGGGTCGGGGAAGGAGAGTGAGAACCACCCGACAAGGTCGGGGAAAGAAAATGATAAACACCCGATAGGGTCGAGGAAGAAGAATGAGAACCACCCGACAGGGTCGGGGAAAGAAAAGGGTAATCACCCGACATGGTCGGGGAAGGATCAGAAAAACTACCCAACAGGGCTGGGGAATGAGCATGAGGAACCCCCAACAGGGTCGGAGGAAAAGGATGAGAAGCGGAATCCGGACGTACCCGAGGAGGAAAACCATACGAGGCCCCTGGATTAGGGGAAGAGGAGGACAGGCCGAGATCTAAAATGGTGAGGGTAGGAGAAGATGGTATGAACATGATCCGGTGGCGGAAGGTACACCACCCAAGGATAAGAACTGAGCAGAAGAAAAGATGAATGGACGGAAGATGAAGAGGCAAAAGACGGAGGTGGAGTGAGCCCCCGAATACACAACTGTTGGCCCTTGAACTTATGCCGCCGCCTCTTCTTGGCAGAAATCTGCTTGCAACAACTCTGCCTGGTGCAGACTCGGGCCTTCGGGCTCCTTGTCTTGCAATGTTTCCTCAAAGAACGGGCTCATCTGGCAGATGGCCTAGCCCGGTCATGGATATGCAGCTTCGTCGGGATGGTTGTCCCTAGACACCCAGTGCTAACCATAGAGGGACATTCTTGGACAGATAACTCCTTGGGATAAACATCAGAAAACCGTGGGGTTCTGTCACTTGGCACTAGCAGCATAAGATTCGGCAACTCCACTTGGCAATCAGGCATGAAGCATAACTCCCTTACCAGAAGAGCCGGATAAAACTGAGGGAGAGTAATGTGTGGCGTTGACGTGGCCGATTCACCAATAAGCTGAGGAAGATTACATGAAACGTGCAGAATGTCCTTGGAAAATGTAGAAGATACGGCCAATTGCCCCTTGAGTGCTGAACTCATTAAACTTTTGGCGGCCGTGTGGGTTAGCACAACCTGAGTGAAAAGTTCTTCTGGGCCGGTAAACGGAACAGCAATCAAGCGAGGGGTGATAACAACATCAATAGTGAATTCTCCGGCGAGCAAAGAGATTGTCACCGACCTTGCTTTTGACGAAACTGGCACCAGTGCTAAGGAACTCTTTTCAGCAACCGTCTTCATAGCAAGTGCAGGCTCATTATCCCCAGAATAGCCAGGGACCAGGACTCGGACCGGCATGCGGCAAATGAAATCTTGAAGCTTGTAATGCATAATCAAAGCCTGGCTCGGCTCTTTATCTCCCTGGGGACTAGATCCGAGGGGCACCAAAGGTAGCGTGCACCCGCTCCGTGGGGTGGAGATAGGTGGAGAGAGGGGTGGAGAAGGCTTGGCAGGTGTGGGCGAAGGCAATGCTACCGGCAGAGAGATAACGACGATGATAGGCTGGGGTAAAGGTTTGGAGGGTGGAGGTGTAGGAGAGGGCAAAGGTAAAGATGGTGGCGTGGGTGGAGCTGAAAGCAATGGTGGGGGTGTGGGTGTAGGGGTAGCTTGCTCAGGCTCGGATGATGATGGTGAAGGGAGCGGCATCGCTAGCGGGGATGGTTATGAAGGTGACGGAACAGGGATCGTTACGAGGGGAGTTGATGGTGACGGCAATGGAGATAATGGAGGTGGCGATGATGGAGATGTGGTCAATGGAGGCAGCAAAGATGGGGGTGGAGAAGGTGGTGGCGAGGCAGAAGAGGTGGCAGGTCGTGGCGCCCATCTCCGACGCGTCGGTACAACACGTCGAGCGGCGTTGGGAGTAGAAGCGGTGGTGGAAATGGAGGGGGAAGGAGAAGAGTTTGTGTAACGTCCCGAGAATCCGATTATCGGGAAGGCCCGATAATCCGAGACTCGAACCGTCGCCCACGAGCTGGAAGGGCTCGGAAGGGCTAAAAAGGAGTGTGAAGGTACAAAGAAATAGGAAATAAAGCAGGACAATTCAACAATTAACAGAATTAAATAAACAACTACAACAGAGTCCAGTCCAACAGAAAGTACAGTCTAAAGCAGTAAAACGTACCATATGCCAAGTGAACACTCGGCCCGGCAAGCTGGCAACTAAGAACCTCCGTGCAGCACCCTCAAACCCCGAGGAAGAACCGACCCACCTGAAATGCAGGGGTGAGCCTCCTGTCACTGGCCCAGTAGGGATCCCGCGGAACCCCAACTAAGAAACAACGGCGGCACGGAAATAAGTAACTATGAATGCAGGAAAGTAACTATGGTGGCCGGTAAAACCTCGGCTCTACAGCTACTCCTACTGTACCAAAAAACACGACCTAGTCTCCGGTCGGGGGACAACCAAGCCACGCACCCAACTACCCGATTCCACGATCGAGGACCACCAGACACGAACCGCCCTTGCCACGCTACTAGAAAAAGTGCCACGATACCTCCGTAACGGAGGCCTGCCCTCAAAAGGGCCCGAGCCAAAACCACACGGTCAGGGAACACGGTCACGACCTCACCGTCATGAACACAACACTGTCTGGGGAAAGGCCCTCGGTGACGCTCACCGAAAACCCCAGACCTCGACTCTAGGAACACTCCCGAAACCACTCACGAAGTCCCGTCTCACGGACGGAAACAGAACCCGGTACACGACGACTCGATCTAGCAAGAACATGGAAGCCCGAAACACCTGGGGTCACCTGGACCCGCCAAGCCCATGGGCACGCTTATCGAGGTAAATAGAACCTCTAGACATACCAAAACACGGTCACAGAACTCCACAGGGTGTCTGGGACACACACGGCCCAAGGGGAGCATGATCAGCCGTAGACTGCCCGCCCTAGGCAGCCCGACTGGTCACCCCAAGATCGCGCTATCCTCGCATAGCGCGTTCAGAACAGAACGCGCTATACACTGGTAGCGCGACCAGACAGATCACGCTATAGACCTATAGCGCGACCAGGACAGATCGCGCTAGGATCACCTAGTGCAACAAGGTAGAACAAGCTAGGACCCTATAGCGCGACAGGAATCACCTTACTGTTCATCTTCTCCGATGAACGCGCCCCATGGGGGCGGCGCGACCCTCAATAACGCGCTACCTGAGACTAGCGCGTTCTCAGTCCGCGCCTGGAAGAACGGGAAAATGGCGGGAAATCCATTCCACGCCCCATCCGCCCCCAGGTGAAGGGGAAACAAAAGGGGAAAAGTCCCCCAAGCCCCTAGGCATGCATCTAAACCCCTGGAACGGCCAAAAACACTGTAAAACGGGAGATCCGGCTCACACCCCAAAAACATGAGTTTTCCCCCAAATCCCTCGAATAAGCCCGCTCGGCTCACCACGGCCTACAAAACTCACGGGAAATGAAGTACGCGGGTTGAGGGTCCATCTCCCTACCTCCACCGAAGATTCGACGCACCGTGGACACCGATCCATGAAGAAAATGCCGTTGAAGCCTCGCCGTTCCACGAACCCACGCCCGAGCTTCACCGCCCCTCCACCGCCTCGATCCTCACCCATCCTCGCCCACGCTCCACCCCGTCGGCCGCCGGAGAGAGAGGGAGAGAGGAGAGAGCGTGAGAAGAGAGAGGGGGAGAAGAGAGAAATGAGAGGGGAGAGAGAGAAAAGGGTTATATATATTGGAAAATCTGAAAATTCTGAAAAATACCAAAAATAGAAAAATCACGTTTCTGCGATCCTCGGAACGCACCGATCGCAACGGTACCACACTCGCCTAGGTGAACGGCCCGGTTCACCTGTAACGAGGTTCCGAAGGAATTACCGAAACACTCACGGGGAATCAGAAAACACACACGGAAAAGCCACGGAATGCTTCCGGGCCTCCGAAACAACTCCGGATCGCGCCGATCCGAACACGAAAGATGTCCGGAATGAAATTTCAGACACAACGGAGTCGGACACTCCAAGCAACCAGATCCGAGACCCATGAACAAGGATCTGAAAAATCCGGGGTATTACAGTTTGTGCTGGCCTGAGCAGAGGCTTGGGTTTGTGGGGACCGTGGAGGTTGAGTAGGAGACGGTGAAGGTGAGGGGGTAGGTGAGGGGATAAATAATAGAGCGGGTGCTTTATCAACTGAAGAATCACAGGGATCCCCCTAGTCTTGAGACGGAGATGGCTGCCTGGGCGGTGCTTGCTGCTGCTGCTGCTGTTTGCGAAGATCTACAACAACTCGGCGCATGACAGCCCAATCAATCATCTTCTTGTCTTCCAACTTGTAAACAAGTTCCCGGAACTCGGGGCAGTCCTCAATCAAATGCCCCTGTTGACGACGAAACTCACATAAATGGAGCAAATTCCTGACCGAGGTTGGCAAGGCACAACCGGAGGTAGTTGCAACGCATGGATGACCATCAAAGCCCTGAAAACGTCCGTAAAAGATTCTGGCAACCAAGAGTGAGGAGCCCGCTTCGGGCAAGGTAGGTGCCGAGGGGTATGAGAAGGTAGTGGGGATGGTAGTGGAGGTTGTGTAGGTAAGGGGGATTCCGTAGGTGAAGGCAGAGGGCTAGTAAGTGAATGGTGTGGAGGCATGGAGGGAGTGGGAATAAAATGGACGGCATCCACCCGCTCAGGGTGTGATGTTTCCTTGACCGAAAGTGGAGAGGTGTGGGGAAATAAAACATCGGAGGGCTGACTCATGGAGGAAGATGTAGTGGGGTGACATGGGAAGGCATATGGATAAGTGGGAGCGGATGGCTGACTCATGGAGGGATATGAGGTGGAGGGCTGACTTGTGGGGGATGGTGAAGAGCAGGGGTATGTGGAAGGTGAAGGTGGAGGAGACTCATGGTCGAGGGAAACTAAGAGTTGTTGGCTAATGAAGCGGGCTCGGCTGTACAATTGTTGCCATGAAGGGATATCATTCAGGGCTAAGATGCATCTAAGCTCAGGCGTTGCATTCGAAATAACCATCTTGATTTGTTCGCCCTCCGAAATATGCCCCGGGACTTGCGTGGCCAGGCGACGCTATCGGTCGGCGAACGTGGGGAATTCCTCGTCAAGCTTCATCTTCTCTTGGGCCAGATCCACCATAGAGTACTTGGGCCCCACCTGCTCCTGGTACTGCTGAATAAATCTTGCTTGGACGGCTTGAAAATTTACCACTTGCTCTTGCGGCAATGAAAAGAACCAATCCCGAGCCGGGCCTTCTAATGACAGACCAAATAGATAAGCCATCAAACGTTGGTCATATCGGAACTGGGCCGACTCATACAAGAACTCCTTCAAATGCACGTAGGGGTCACCAACTCCACCATAGCGACGATAAGCCGGAATTTGTGAACGTGGTGAAAGCTGAAGACCTTGAAAGGCAAACAGGACATCCAAAGAAGTTTGGGGATTAATTCGGCGATGCAATTCATCATGCTGGCGTTGGGCCTGAGCGATCATTTCTTCGGTGGGAAGAGTCCGAGAAGAATGTGGGCCAGCCTGAGCAAGAGAGTGAAAGTTTAGACCAGGATGATGATGGAAAGAATTAAGGGAGGCCTGAGGAGAAGGAAAGCTCGTTCCAGGAGTAGAAGGATATATGGGCCTGGAAAGATCATGTATGTGGGGATGAGAATTGATTGGGCTAGTAACAGCATGGGCGGGACAAGAAGGCCCGTTAAACGGAGTAGGCCCATTGAGAGGAGAGGGCCCGTGAAGAGAATAAGGCCCATTAGATGAGTGAGGCGACGGACCCGCATGGGAAGAGGAATCCACGCGGGGATAAGAGGAAGAAGAAGGATAGGACAAGGGGGAGAAATGCTCCATGGGAGAAATGGAGACTTTATACAGTCAAGGATGGGAGGGGATACAAAATGGGAAGCAACCTAGGACAAATGTGACAAAATGAAGACACACAAAGATGAACTAGTCTAAATGAGCCTAATCTGATAAAAAGATACAAATGATGACACTGCAACATACAATGGAGGGAAGAGATGAGAAAAGGATCAACCAATTGACCACCCAAGTTATAAACGATGCACGAACAATCTTATAAGTTCCTCTTTAGGACCTTAGTGGACTAATTAATATCTAAATTCACTCAACCACAAGGTACCTAACCAGGGTAAGAATGGGAAACTGGGTGATTCTAAGGGACTCTCCCTCACGCGGATGCAAACTCTTAGACTGGGGGATGATGTGGTACAACCTGTCCGACGTCCGTGTGGGAATCCACGGCTCGCGGGGGCTTACGGATGCCCTCAGCAAGGTCACCTAGTCAGCTCCAAGGAGTATGGAGACGAGAGGAAACCCTACCTCGGTAGGAATGCAACTACTAATGAAGAGTATGTATGCCCCTATGTGCACCGGAGTGCATGCAAAATCTAGCCCAGATCTAGCAATCCATGATCAAGCACATATGAGAGAAATAAAAAACAAGTACGCAATCAGCAAAAGAACAACAGGGGGAGATCAACAGCAGCACCAAATATATATATGTGATGATATAAATCAATGATCCAAATATAGACTCATGTGCACTGTAGCAGTATAGGACGGTCTTAGGAAGACCGCACAGGGAGGTTGACGGTCCTGGGACCGTTCATTGGCAAGGAGTGACGACAAATACTGATAGAAAAACATATTGGTGGAAGGCTTAATCGTACCTGGATGGTCGGTCTAACGACAGACCGTGCGAGCTCTTGAACCGCTCAACAGCAACTGCAGAACGTTAATGGAAGCTAACAATGTGAAGGTAGAAACGCACCTGAGCCTGGAATTTGGGCGGCCGAGATCTAGCCGTATGAAGAGTTAGACGGGCAAAGGTAGACTGCTGAAGGCAACAGGCTCGCAGGACGATCCGGGCTGGAAGCAACGAAACACGGACGATCCTCGGCCGCACTACGTCCTAGACGGCTCTTAAAGAACCGCACAACCACCAGAAACACTTAAACTCAGATCCAACAAACAACCTGTGACAACTCAACACAAAAGAGACTAACAAACACCAAACAGGGGGTCAGCAAACCACTAACACGACGGGCACTAGGTGTCCCACCGTGATCGCCAAAAAAAATGGGGTGTTGACGTGTTTTTCCTTTCTTCCCTACCCGGCTTAAAAAGATCTCTTCCTATCCCTTCTACTAAATCAATGTGAGAGATAAATGGAAAGTAGAAGGGGACGGAAGGGTGTAAACCTGTGTGATCGCCACCAAGATGCCGAACATGATGGACACGCCGTACCTTGGAAAAGAAGAGGAGACACTCGCCTATGAACCGGCACTGCAGGGATGCACGGCCCGGGAAGAACTGCCTTAAGGATGGTGCGGCCGCTCGATAGACCGCTCATCAGTGCTGGGTGGAACGCAGGATGAAGAATGAGGGAGGAAGAACGGTTCAGGATCGGCCGCGGGAAGGAGATGAACGGTGCAATATCGGCCGCACTTCCCTTTGAATGGACAGTATGGAACAGCCCAACGTCACCACGTCGTAAGATGCAAAGGTCCAACCTCCACCCTTTCCGGCCGGCCAGAAAGGATGGGCCTCGTGCTAGTGAGTCACTGACCTGCAAAACACAGTGGAAACACAAAGGGCCTCTTTGTTTCTTGAATAGCGCCGTGGGATTACCCACATGATGAGAGAGAAGTTCATGGGTTCCACTGGCACCTCTCACATATAGTGCTCTTACCTGGGGTCGAATATCTCATTCGACCGAAAAGGGTCGAATGAGTTATTCTACCCCAATAACAAACAAGGCCAAAGAGAAAACCCAAATCAGAACTAGAAAGTGTTGTAAATGCTCAAACGGACGGAAATGAACATGACTAAATGAAATGGGGGATACCTGGGTATTTTTAAACCCCTGGGGGCGTCAAAAAAAACATAGGAGGGTGTGTTAATGATGCATGAGGATGAGAAAAAAAACGTGGAGGAAACGTGGAGAAAATGATGCATGCAAATAAGAGAGAACAACGGATTGATGAAACAAAGACACAAACAACGAGATACTCCCTTAAACCGGAGGCCTGTATGGACGTAGAAGGCCTCCCTCCTTGGTCGTAGGTCACTCTAGAATCCGGCAGGGCTTCGCCGTGACCTTGAAATCTCCCCCCTTTCAAAGGTAGCCTTTAGGGTCTATTTATAGAGCACCCAAATGCTAACCCCGAAATTAGGGTTTTGAGGCATTTTTAGGTCGAGATAATGAAAGAAAAGTTGAAGATAATCGAATTATCTTTCATCTGGAAGAAACGGCACCAAATTTAACTCAATATTCACGGAGAAACAGTTCGAGGAAGTTGGGGATAAAACCACGGATAGAGAGAGAAAATCTGTTAATCTTCAGAAATCGGGCATAGGAACGGTCGCACGATAGACCACTCATCATGTTGGGCGGCTACCTGTAAGCCGTCCATCCCTGTCGGTGGAAATTCAATAAATAGAAAATATTATCCAACTACCCATCGAACTGACCGAAATTATAGCCGTTGGACTCTCATAAGATGAACGGCTGATAGTAGACCTTCCATCCACAAGAGCGGCCAAGAGATAACCGCTCATACCTTGTCGGCAGAATATCAGGATAAATGAGATAAATAGATAATTATCTGAACAATCAACCGAACGTAGGACTCTGGGACAAGAACGGCTAATGTTAGCTGGCTCATCAACTTGACCGGCTACTATTGAGACCGTATGAAAGCGTGTCGGTGGAAATTCAAAAAAACAACCAAAATATCCCTTAAGTATATGGACCATAAGCCACTACTCAAATGGTTGTGCGGTAAGTGGTGAACCGTACATGTTTCTGGATATTTGATTTTTCACAAAATCAAGGCCCATTAAGCCCTGAATTGAAACTGACCTAGCCAGGGAGGGAGGCTACCCATAAAGCAAGCCCAAAGATGTTGCCTGGAAAATAACCCAACGAGTAACGAATAACTCGAGGCATCAATAAATAGGAGTAAAGGAAATGACTCAACTTGTCGGTAAAAAACGGGTGTCAACAGATGCTTCTTATATTTGATACCAGTGAAGGAAAACCTTGGAAGACCAGATTTTCAAAAAGAGATAATCCGATTGCGGCAATTTATATAGGCCTCGTGATCTACAAGCCAATCTACACCTAATATAGCATCGTAGCCCTCCATGTCAAGGCATACGAGATTCGCAGGAAGATTGTGTCCTTCTACCATTACCTCACTCTTAGGATAGTAATTTGTAAGTTTTGTTCCAGGACCTAAAGGTGTAGTAATAGCAAGGTCCGAAGGTAAAGGTTCTGATGCAATAGGTAAGGTTTTTGCAAAAGTAGTGGATATAAAGGAATGAGAAGCACCAGTATCAAATATCATGAATGCAGGATGAGAATAGATTTGGATAGTATCTTCCATTAGGCCATCATTCTTGGGCGCTTCTTCTTCTTCCAAAATAGCATTTAGACGAGCATGTCGCTTATGTCCACCACCCGAAGGTTGTTCCTTCATAAGAGGGCAATCCGACATGCGGTGCACCCGACTGCCACAACGTAAACAAGCGCCGAGACGCTTCCAGCAGTCTTCGGCCGCATAACTGAACTTCTCGCAGAAGGTGCAAGCTGTCATGACTTGCTTTTCTTCTTCTTTAACATTCTTGTTCTTGTGGTAGCCACTACCACTCCCATTTCGGGATCTCTTCTTGCTATCACGGGATTTGTAAGGTTCCGTGATACTAAACTTCCCCTTCTTTTCATGCCAATCTGACCTTCGGCTCTGCTCCTCTCCCTTGCCTTTTAATTTCTCGACCTTCTCTAAGAACCTTTCACATAGATGCGCCCGTTAGACCATCTCTGCATATGTACGGATATTCTGAGTCCCAAGTTGTTGAATATAGCCGGGCCTCAAATTGTCCATAAACCGGTTAGCTTTCAATAGGTCGGTACTAATCAAGTGAGGAGCATAAGGTGCTAACCTGGAAAACTGAAGTTCATACTCCGCTACCGTCATCATGCCTTGGCGCAACAAAGAAAATTGAATAGCATTTCTCTCCTTAACATGTTTAGAGAAATATTTGGCTCGAAAAAGCGCAAGAAAACCTTCCCAAGTATGTGGTGCATCTGCTGGTGGTGTAGGAATGGACTTCCACCATGTGCGGACATCTTTATTGAGTTGGAATGTGGCTAGACGGACCTTCTCTTGATCTGCACATTGCATAACTTCAAAGATGCGGTTCATATCATCTATCCAATTCTCGGCTTCATCTAGATTAGAAGAACCCAAAAATCATGGAGGATTTAAGCTCCAGAAATTACGATGTAAGTCTCCAGCTCTTGCCCATGTGCCAGCTTGTGCCATGTTTTGTAACGCCTGGGTGAGACCCGCAATGGTCTGTTGCATACCACCCCAATCCACGCGATAAGCCATTATGAGAGTAAGGTACCTGAGAAGAGTAATGAATTTGTTAATCTATTGGAATGAGTGGGGTTAATCTTAGAAAGAATTCTAATTACTATCTCGTCCCGGGTTCTACCCAATTCCTCTCATAGGTTGGGAATTTCTTCCCTAGTTTCATAGGAGTGGGTCCTAAAACCTTTGACTTAACCTATGACATGACTTTTCCTTAGGACTTCTAGTCCTAGTGCTCTGATACAACTTTCACTCTCACGCCCCGAGATTATGCAGCGGAAACACTTGAGAACGTGAATAGTCGGCTAGTACGCATCGAGCAAGCAAAATAATCAGAGTGCAAGTCAATCACATAAAAGTAATTGAACAAGTAATTTTTCCAAACTTCACTTTATTTCATAACAATAATAATCTCAAAGTACAATAGATCTTTGACTCTTTACTAGACTCAATAAAATAAAAATTACATCATGACTCGACTAGACTTAATGACTATGGCTTCTCTCGAACCATCAATCACTCTCGGAACCATCACTTGAGTAATCCGAATCCGACCCACTAAAATTTTCTGAAAGAGATTGGAAAGTAGGGTAATGAGCACACATGCCCAGTAGGTATCTTCTTATCAACATGGTGGCAAGTTTAAGTGATTAGCATTTTTGCTCTACAGAATAAGATAAATTATGCAAATACGACAAAGCACGCGAATAAAGCCAAAGTAACCAGATATGATCAAGCTTGAGATATGGGAATATGATAAATCAAGTATATACCAAGAATGTAAGTTTGGCCTTTCCATGAATAAGAATGTAGGTAGAATATACTTTTCATAACCATGAAGGCTATGCACTAGAAAGTCATGTAACAAGCAAGAAAGTACTCTTCACTTAGTAGCAGCACTTCGTGAATTCATGTGGATCCCGTGGATATTTCACTTATTTATAGAGAAAGTACTCCCAGCGCAATGTGACGCCAGTAGCATCATACCCCATGGGTTACAGTATGTTTCCGACAATCAGCCGAGAGGACTAGCATAGATCCCTTGAACACAATCAGTGCTCGAACTGCGTCTTCAAGTATAAATCAAGCTACTTCCACGTTTATAACAATAATACGGCCAATAATGTACAAGTTTAATAATGATTCCATAATAAGGTAGCAAAGATATAGAATGTACCAATAGAGGATCATAAGAATTCAAGAAATGCATTAATAACTATAGAGAAAATTCGGCAACATAACGGTACATTCTTTAAGTTTCATAATTCAAGTTTAACTTGGTTAAACATAATTTAGGCTCTAGATAATCCTAAGATTATCTAGGAACTCAAGAAAACCAACCCCAAAATCAAACCTCAGGTTAGACATAATCAGGAACCAAGCGGTCTATTACTGGGCCGTTTAGCACGCTTGGCGGTCTAGATATGGATCATTTCATAGATTAACGACATCGATTCAGTAAAACCATCTGGAGGGTTAGCGGTCTAGCGGATGGCCATTAGGTATCCGTTAGCGGTCTAGTGCATGGCCGCTAGTAGAAGCCAGACGGTCATTAATATGGCCGCTAATGTCTAGAGTATATAAAACACCAGTAAAAGTGCTTTCTAGATAATGGGTTTAATGGTACAACCAGCTCGGCATCCTAGTGGGAATCCTAGGCTCGCGGAATCTTATGGAGGCCTTGAAACAAGATTTTTGATGTGACACCACCTTGGGGGTGATAGTCACAATACCGAAGACCCCTCGGACTTAGCAAGCAAGCAATGCAACGGACAGGCAACTTCACTCGAACGGACTTACCCGCTTGGCGCACACTAGGGCCCGTAGGCAAACCGGTGATGGTGGTGAGGGTCCGAGATGGGACCTCGCTGCTCTGGGGGTTGGCTAGCCTAAGAGTGAACCCCTAAGGGCCATGGGATGCCCACCCTTGGGGGCGGCCAGGACGCTAAGGGCGTGGGTTGTAGGGTCTCTCTCACAACTCGCTCTGCGGTGGTCGCTTAATTTGATGGCAATTTAGGACCAGGCACTCTCTCATTGCCGATGGAGCAACCAAAAACAATACTAAACTAAGCAATGAAGGGCCAGCAATGAGAAGTGTTCTGAAGCTCACCTGATCGACGTGAATACACTGATCCCGGTCGGAGACGAGGGCGAGCGGGGAAGCGTGGGCTTGCCCGCACGCCACGCCGATGAAGCTTCAACCTGAAATCAAGTGGGTTACAACACTACACCTCTCGCAGGAGGGGGATCTCGGGGTGGGGGTGAAGAGATTTACAATCAAAAACTACCTCCACGTAGGGAGGGGTTGTAAGTCGGCCAGGCGGAGAGGGGAAAAACTAGCTTAGAGGATTAAAACAAGAAGTCTGCCGAATCTGTCCGCTCTCAGGAAAAGGGGACAGACTGTCACTCGGCACCGCTACGAATTCCTCCGAACTTCGATTGCAACGAAACCAGTGGCAAAACCTTCATAATTGACCCAAGAGGATGTCCAATTTTTGGGGGAATTTCTTGACGTTGTCGGTGGCCGGGACAAGGGCTGGACCAGGGTCGAACTGTTCTGGCGCAGACTGCTCTATGGTTGCTGCTACTGGAAGATGAAGGCGCCACGAACACTCCCGATGTCCAAATGATGCAGGACTAGAACCGTTGTATCCGTGGACGAGTCTTCTTTCCGTTGGGACCAACGGCGCCATCGGCAGATGTTGGAGATGATCGTGGAGGCCCGAACAGTAGGGGGGTGTCAGTTCAGGCTCAGAGAAACTGACCTGACCCACCTTGGAAGGAAAATTTTGAACTTTTGATGCCGAGGTCCTAAATTCTCTCTGCTTCTTGGGGATGACATAAGACTTGTAGGGGAAGCCCTCAACCAAGTGGCGCTCCAAGAATCATAGGAGTCAGACCGTGGGAGCTTATGCAATCCTTCTCTGGTTGGCTGCCTGGGAGGAGCGGCGCAGGTTGCTGAGAATCGCTCCTCTGGACAGCTCCGGTGTCAGGTGAAGACGTAACCACCTCGGCTGCGAAGCTGACTGGATGACAATTCCAACGGCATATGGTACGCTTCGTGAAGCCTTACGATGATGCCGTGGCACTCACTACAATCTGCTGGTGCTTCTGCTGCATGTGACCCAGAACATGGCCTAGTAGGGAGTGGAGGTAAGAGAGGGGAGAATGGGGAAGGAGGGCCGATGGCTAGCTGTGGGTGCAACCCAGGTGGTGGGGGGTGATGGGGAGGGGAGGGAAATTCAAATGGCCTAGGGTTTAAGCCCCTTCAGCCTTGGGGAGATGGAAGGATGCTTGAGAAAGGGTAGTGGGTGGTTGGGGGTTGGAGGGTGACTTGGAGATTGGTGGGTTCTACCTTGGGGGTTGGGGGGACTTGAATGAGTGTATGGGGAAGGGGGGATATTAATGAAGAGTGAATGGGAGGAGAGAGAAGAAATTTCAAAATTTGGGGGTAGGGAAGAGAGAGAGAGAGGGGGACCCCTTGGAGAGAGAGAGAGAGATATGGAGGGGAGATAAAATTCCAAGGGAATTTTTAATTTCATTGATCATCAAAGGTTACAAATGAGAGAGTGGGGTGGCCTATTTATAGGCATTGGACTTTTCACATGACAAAATTGACTCCGCGAACCAATACGTCCATTTCTACGTGAACTAATTCTTGGTATAGGTTTTGTCATATTTTATCATCTCATAAATATGAGTCAAAAATATACGGAGATATCCATTTCATGTTAAAACAAATTCTTTATTTTTACATTGATCCTTATCCTTCCTTTAAAAAACTCAAAAGATTATTCTTGTCTCTGTTTATGTCTTAGATTAGAACAAATCACTATAATTCGTTCGCGCCTATGGATCAGTCGACATTTTTCACAAATTTTACGATGACTAATGACTTAATGACTAGACAAGTCCAAGGGGAGGCGCCCCTGGGCCTAGCCCACTAGTTGGGTCCATTAGACTACTTAATTCACCACATGACTCAAGACTTAGCTAAATGACCCTTATACCTAGGTACTGGACTCAAATAAAAGGAAAATTAGATGGTTTATGACTCAAATAAAATATGAAAATTACATGACTAGACTCAGAAAAATAGGACTAACATAATGACGCATGCCGACGAACAATCCGAGCCTTGAAAAAAATGTAGAGGGATAAGTGATGCCCCCATCATACCCCGGGGGTGGGGAGAACTCGACCCCGTCGAGTATGGGTCCACCGGGGAAGTGGTACACCAAATTCAGCTCCGGGCGAGCCACGATCTCCAAACTCAACCCCGCGTCCATGGCCATGGGATGGCGCTTCAGCTACACAAAGTGGCACGGACACACCCTCATGCTGGCAATGATACCTTGTAGGCAATGCCCCCGTCAATTTCCTAGTCCTTTGGAAGGAATATCCAATGGAGAGGTTATAAAGTCAAAGATTGTGCACTTAATGTGCAAAAAGTGTAACTAATAAGAACATATCGGGATATGTGCCATGTACTTAAGAATATGACTCTAGAAGAGAGAGAATAATGCAAAACCGTGATCACGTTAAATCATGAATCCTTTATCATTTGAAACATATAATTATTACAAGAGTATATGATTTTGGTCATCAATTAACATAAGTTAGAAATAATACCAATATGCATAAAAACATGAAATCCACTATGATGAACAATAGAATTAACTAAGTATATGAAACCAGTGCTCAAACCAGGAATAAAACTTAGTTAACTAGGCTTATCATATAATCATTATGGCTAATCTGTAATATGTTTCGGGTTAACAATATTACAAAAATCAGTAATTGAAAACGGTCTAGTGCAGGACTATTTCACTGGGCCAAACGGTCTATCGAGCGACCGCTACAGTGTCTAGTGGTCCACAGGAATACCATTTCCTCCCGTGTTATAGAAAACTAAATAATAATAAGATAAAATACTAATCTAAGATATATCATGTCTGTAAATCAAAATAATTAAACTTCTATCATCGGATAGAACGAAGATAGGCCAACAATATGCTTAGGTTTATGTGACAAATAAGAAATTTTTCTTTTCACTCCATTAGGGCTAGGTTCATGTATGAAGATTTTACTAGATGCATAGTCCTAATGAAAAATATAAAATACTCAAGGTACAATGCATGAAATCGCATGAAATCAAAGGGCTTTTATTCCTGATTTCAAGTTTAAGTCATTCATGAGATAACCTACCTCTGTCTTGGGCTTTAAATTTTGAATTTAAGGCTGAAAGTCAACCCTAGTTCTCTTCTCGTCCTGAACCGAACTAGCAACTTCACCCTCTTGTATCTTCTGATTCCCTTGACCTAAGGACGTGAAATTTTGATGGTAAGAAGAGGGTACAATAAGGAACAAATTATTCTAAATAACCTCTATGTAATTACATCGTTTAGGGCTTCTATTTTCCTGATCTTCTTGGGTCGGTTGCATAGTTTCCTGAGTTATTAGTGTAGGATTAGCAGCTTTGGATGCCTCTAACTCCGTGTAGACTTGGTCTCCTAGAACAAAATTTGGACGACAGTTAGACCTTAGTATTATGAACAAAATATTTTAAAGAACTTACCTCTAATTCTGCCTCCTTACCTTAGTTCCACGTGAGCCAAAAGTAAGGGTCGTACACGTTGGTTTCAGGGTCTATTTATCGGTTCAACTAGGGTTTTGAGGATTAGAACGAACTTAGAGTCCCAATTAGGCTTTCTATTAGATCTTCTAGCCTTCTAGACTTAGCTAATTCGTAGATAGCATCGAACCTAAGCGATTTGGATGCTAAAGTTCCAAGCTTTTCACGTTTACTTCTTCTCACGGAATCTGCAGTGCCCTAGTGGTCCAAGACTAGACCGTTTACCAGCGTCTTGCGGTCTCGCGATAGATCGCTTTCACTATTGGGCGCTGAATTTAAAATTAGTTCAAACTCCTTTTATATTATCCACATTATTATCCATTAACTTATCTTACTAAAGAGTGATTATCCCCTTAAATTCTGAGATTACATCTTCTTTTATGCTTCTAGAATATGGGCTAAGGTCCAAAACAAGCTTTTGGGCCAATTTGGGTTTATTAGATGGGCCTAATCCTCTTGGATTAATGAGTGTAGGGCTTAATTATTAATTTATAATTCACCACAATTCAATTTATAGCCCATTAAATGCTTAATAATTATATTTTTAATCCAAAAAATTCTTAGAAAATCCTTGGGCGTTATAATAAGAGTTTGGAAATGTTTGATGTTGGTTCCAATTCATTATTTTCGGTTGATAGAAATTATTGTAGATCATAGGGAAGTAGGTTAGGCCCGGTCTGTAAGTGTAAGAACTGTAATGAGGCCGACCTGTTGACTATCTTGGCCTATAAGGGAACCTTTGTTGACCTATTCCCTGTTGCTCCCAGTAGTAACACCTACTTTGAGGCAGATTCATTGGCTTTCCATAGAATGTGTGATGACTTGTGTATGGCTTTCTGTCATGTGGACTGGGCATTGACCATGAACTTGATGACCTCACTCTAAGGAAATATCTACCTGCACTACTCTTTTGACCACTTCTAGCCTTATTGTGGGTTGGCTTGGACTGGGATTTGTGGTGTTTTGGCTGAGATTTCTGAGAAGGTTTCTTGAGAATTTCAGGATTTTTCTTTTGAGGTTCCTCCATTTTTTCTTATCCCTTGCTTTGAGTGGGTTTAGAATTTAAGCTAGATGCACCTGCAGAAGACACAAAAGTGGTGGTTTTTAAACAAACTTGCTTTTTGTTCGTGGGATTATAGCCCAGCCCTTCTTTATTAAAGTTCATTTTTGTTTCTAACAAGGCATTCAAATTCTCACTTCCATCCACAAATTTCTCCAGTGATTTTTGTTTATCTTCCAACTCCTTTTGGAGCTTTTCAACATTTTCTTGCAGTTGTGTGTTAACTTGCTTGACAGCTTCATATTTTTCATTGGACAATTTGCTGTCAATTTCATAGCTTTGCATTTTTAGTTTCAGTTCATCAATTTCTTCTCTTAAACTTTCATTTTCAACTTCTAAGTCCTTCATTTCGGTCCTTCCATATTCCAGATCTTCAACTGCTTTCTTCAAATTTTCAATTTCAAATTCCAGGGAGGCATTCTTTTCTTTCATGTTATTATCATGCACAGTGAAGTTAATTTTCATATTTAAGGCTTTTTTTTCCTTCTTGTACATGTCATATTTATCCATAAGCTCAAGATATGCCTCTTGCCAATCACCAGATGAAAAATGTTTGAATGGAGAGTTTTTTTTTTATATAAACTCAGTCATCTAGTGGGTTTTAGGGAGAGTTCACCCCCATTCCAGAGGAAGGGAATGTTCTCACTCCACCAAAAAAGCCACTAGATGCTTTTTCTATTGATAAATCAAAAAGATACAACTTCAGGAGAGGCCATCCTCTTAAGTACAATGAGAAGAAAAATAAAATCTATACAACCGAAAGACTTCTAAACAGAGTTAACAGAAGGAAAGGAGTCCTCGAGCAAATCTCCATCCGAGCAATTACAAAAGGCAAAGCTCTGATTAAAATAGATGCATAATCCTATTAATCTGCTAGCAGGATTGTCGCCTCGGAGCAAAAATTCCATGAATAAAGCAGCAAAGGAAATCGGTGCAGCTGAACGTGCAACCCGCTTCCTGACTGTAGCCCGGTCCATGCATACCACCACTAAATTCCGTGCAACCCACTTCCTGACTGTAGCCCCATTCCAAGCAAGAATACTGAAAGCCTGGTTCAAGCCAAGAATAGAAGACAAGTGTACGAGGCTCTGGATAACAAGTAACAGTAACACTCAGCATTGTGATAAGCCATATTATTGGAATCGGATGCGAATATTAGGAATGCAAGAAGCATCAGCTGTACAATATCCTCTTGCCATCAGAGGTAATTCTTTAACAGAGAAGTATTCCCTATTACTGCCCGAAGAGACTGCATAATTAGCCAAGGCATCCGCAACTTGGTTAGTTTCTCTGTATGTATGAACAATTGGGCACTGCAATGTATTAAGAATATTCAGAAGCTTGCTCCACCATGGAATAAGAGACCAAGGTGGACTACGTTTGTCTTTGAGCATATCAATTAGAGATTTGGAATCAGAGTATATAATGGAAATAGGAATGCCATACTGCTGAGCCAGTCTGAGACCATCTAGAAAAGCACGTCCTTCTGCCACCATGTTAGATCCGTAGCCATAAAAGTACGAGAAACCCAGTAGAAGTTTACCACTAGAATCTCTAAAACAACTACCCCCCCTGAAAGACTGGGGTTACCCTTACTGGCACCATCCACATTAAGAGAAAAAGGAAATTGAGGAGCAATCCATTGAACAATTAGACAAGACAGAACCTTATGCTTAACCGTGATGCCCAAGGAATTGAGAGCTTGATTGAAAGTGTTACCAGCACCACTTTTGAAAGTAATCTGCTGCATGATGTAGATAATTTCACCTAAAATTTGATCTGCAATACGAAATGGATTAATTCTAGTGCCTTCAAACCTGTTGCTGCACCTATTCTTCCAAATATTCCATATTATCAACAAAGCCACTAGCAGAGTAAGAAAACCTTTTGGATTGTTCATACTAACTGTATTGAGAATGTGCTTTAGGCGGCTATTTAGATCACTTGTTACCAAACAGGCATTGTCCATAACAGAACCGAATTTATTCCAAAGAAACTTAGCCATTTCACTATGTAAAAAGAGATGATCTGAATCTTCAACTGCATGAGATAAGAAACAACAATTGCAACAGGATGCAAAAACCACAGCACTTTTCTGAATCTGACAGTTTGTTGGTACTGCATGGTTAATAACTTTCCAATAAAATAGAGATGCTCGGGGTGGAAATTTCCTGTGCCACAATTTGATAAGAGGAGAGCCAGCATGCTGTCCTTTAATATATCTATGAGTAGACTTAATGTCAAATTTTCCAGATGTAGTAAAGGACCAAATAGGAATATCATCCCCTTCTTGTAAAGTAAATCTATTAATTTCAGACCTTAAAGTGCTGTCATCAATAGCTTGCCATACAGGATGTTGACAGTCAGCCAGAGCAATTTGAACCGAGCAATCTCCGAGCATGGAAATATTTCCAAAAGAAGAAAGTTCTAGCAGAGGTTTATCTTTGATCCAAGCATCTTTTAGAAAATAAGTGTTTGAACCATTATTAACAATCTTCCTCATGCCTGCCATCAATACTAACCGAGCTTTATCAAAATCTCTAGCCTTGATACCAATAGGAAATGGAATTTTGCAATCAGAAATGTGCTGATTTTGCATGTATTTACTTCTAGTAAATTTAGCCCATAAAGAATTATTATGTATGGAAGACCATAACTGTTTGACATAAAAACATAATTGAATGTCTCTCAATCTGCAAATGCCCAAACCGCCTTCAGAAGTGGGACGACAAAGTTTATCCCAAGATACCCAATGCTTCCTATGGATAATTTCCAGACCTTGCCAGAAAAAATTAGCACAAATCTTCTCCACTTGTTTATGAATTGATTGAGGTATAGCCGCTGCACTTGCGGAATAAATTGGGATAGACAAAAGAACTGACCTGATCAATGTTGCTCTGCCAGCCTGAGATAAGAGTTTACTTTGCCATCCAGCAAGTTTAGCATTAACTTTGTCCAGTAAATATTTGAAATGAGGTATTTTGGTTCTGCCTTTGAAAAGAGGGATTCCCAAATAAGTAATACTTCCAGTTCTGTGCAGAAAGCCAGTGAGCTGACATATCCGATCAACAGCAAGCGGGGGCATAGATTTTGATATCAAGAAAAGGCTTTTGTTTGTGTTAATCCGTTGACCAGAGGAGACTTCATATCTTCTCAAAAAATTAATCAAAGCTTTAATAGATGAAAGACCACCATTCATGAAAATAATGGAATCATCAACATATAGGATGTGAGAAATAGGCAGAACATTCCGAGCAAGATGGTAGTAGTTGCATTGGCCAGAATTAAAAAGCTGGCTGAGACCCCGACTTAGAACTTCCTCAGCTAACACAAACAAAGCAGGAGCTAATGGATCACCTTGCCTCAGATTCTTCATCCCCATTTGCCATAAGGCACATGTCTTCATTTTCTTCCTCTAAGGACGTTGTCTCATCCTCTTCTTCTTCTTCATCACTCCATGTAGACGCCATTGCTTTATTCTTCTTCCCTTTCCATTTCTTGGAAGCTTTCTTCACTCCTTCGGTGCACTTAGATTTGATATGCCATAGTTTCTTACAAGAATAACAGACAATTTTATGAATTTTTTTTCAAATTTTCAGATTTTGATCTGAAAGTTTTCTTTACCTGAGGCTTCCATTTCCTGAAGCCTTTACCTTCTTTTCTTAGAAATTTTCTAAATTTTTGGGTGAGCATAGCAACCTCATCTTGATCTTGATCACTACTAGATGAGTCACCTTCATCAGAGGTTACTTGATTACTTGGTCCAACTTTTAAAGCTAAGGGCTTTTTCTTGCTTACCTCCATCTCCTTATTCTTAAGATTTATCTCATAGGTCATAAGAGACCCTATGAGTTCATCAACTTTGGTTGTTGACAGATCTCTAAACTCCTCCACTATAGTGGCTTTTGTGTGCCAGGCCGGGGTTAAGGATCTTAGAATTTTTTCTCACTATCTGCTACTCTGAGTAACTCTTCCCTAAGTCAGTTAGACTGTTAGTGAGCTGAGTTAGACGAGCATACATATCTGATATGGATTCACCAGGCCTCGTCCTAAACATTTCATATTCTGTAATGAGTAAGTTGGCCTCGGTTTCACGTACCTAAGAGGTGCCTTCATATATTACCTCTAGCCGGTCCCACATCTCTTTGATTGTGGCACATGTCGATACTCTTGAAAACTCCACCGGATGTAGATAGCACTACATTATAAGCTTGGCACCCTAGTTAAGTGTGGACTTCCTTATTTGCTCACGGGTCCAAGTCTCCTCATCTTCAGGCAGCTCGTAGGGACCCTTGCTTACAACTCGCCAAATAACATGATCTTGAGCCCGAATGAACACCTGCATGCAATTTTTCCAATAAGGATAGTTAGATCCTGTGAAGAAGGGTGGCCTATTAACAGAATGACCCTTAGGCATATGACCCTTTGATGCCATTCCACCGTTTCTCTCAAGGTCGTTGGACCCTGGCTCTGATACCACGTGATGTGTAGGAATGTCTGATCTAGAGGGGAGGGGTGAATAGATCTGCCCCCTTTTTCATGATGAAAGCAGCGGAATACAAAAGACCCTTACACAAAGGAACAACCACACACGGTAGATGCAATATAGGATAGGTAAACTGGCCTAAACAAGCATCTGGCGAGAGACAAACACAAAAGCAAAATGCAAACCACAGAGGCAAGGATTTTAAGGTGGTTCGGACTCAACCCATTGTCTTACGTCCATCACTCACTCAACAGAGTGAGGCTTCACTAATGCAACCGCACTAAATATCTGAAACCCAGCTTAAAGGCACACAAGGCCAGACCACAGATCAGAGAACAATCGCTGTCTGTCTTCCTACAATACCTGGCATGGACGGATCACCATAGACTAGAGTACACCCTCTATCTGTTTTCCAACAACAACCGGTAGGGACGATTCAAGGTGATGTTCAAAGTGAAAAAGGAGAAAACAAAACTCAAGGACCGAGACAGGATATGGAACACTTCAAGCAAGATGGAAAATGCCCCTATCTGGAATCTGGATGGTGCTCTTGGCTTCTTCCAGATTGGTTGCATCCTTGGAGAGCAGCTACTTTTTTGCCACAGGAAGCTGGAGATGAAGCCCCACCTTCTCGCAGGATGAAGAAGGCAGGAACTGGATGAAGACTCGTGCTTCAGGCTTCAAGAATCGCAGCAACTTGCTCCACGGGCTCTCTTCCTTCTCCTATGTTTTTCTCTCTGCTTCTATGGCTTTTCTTATCTCTTCGAACCTTCTATACTATCTGCTAGTGCACCTACTTCCGTTAGAGCATTTCCGCCTTCACTATTCTTTTTCTCCAGCATATCTTCTCTTTTTGCATGCAAAGTACAGGGTACGTAGTCCCTGATTTGGTAGGAATGAATCTGGATCGCCCATCTCCACATAATGCTTCCAAATCTTTAGTAGGGTAGCCACTGATTGGCCCAGAAGTGATAAGGAATGCTGGCTTCCCATTGGCTGGCCAATCCCGTTCATGCAGGACACATTGTCATGAAGCTTTCTCCTCAAGGCAAATTGTAATTTTTGAATGAAAGCCCTCTCCAGGACTTCTGCCATTGGTCCAGCTGTAAAGATGGGAATATTTTCCATAAGAGATTCTTTAGAGGCTTGCCAAGTGGCTTAGGGACATGTGCCAATCTGGAGTTCGAAGGTCCAATGACTATTGACATGAGTTCTACTCTTCTTCAGCTTGGGTGATCTATTTGTCACTCTTACGGGCCATTTGTCACCCATAACAAGCCATTTTCACCCTTACATAGTCATTTGTCACCCTTAATAACTTTAAGCCATCGCCACTGCTTCGTCCTTCATTCTTTGAGTTTGGCTCACTGGTTGCGTCGACGCCATTGAGCATTGCATCGACTCGGCTTCCAAGCTTTTTAAGGAATTCAGCACTATCACCTATTTTTCAGCCTTATACGGCTATCTGTTAGCCTTATCTGCCATTTGTCATCGCTGCCTAGCCATTTGTTACCCTTGTCCACTTGAGCCATCGCCCCTTGCTGTTTCCCTTCTTTTGCTTGGCCGTCGCCTTAAGCTATTTGTCTCCCTTAGGTGTATATTATGCATTGTTGATGCTCCATTTATCACCCTTAGGGTTCATTTTTTACCCTTGTCTTCTTTGTTGTGTCCCCTAATTTTGATGATAACAAACCATAAATTATGATTGGATCTTTGTGGTATGTCTAACAATTTTGTTAAAATTCCGTTTTAGACAAGTACAGGTGAAGCTCATTCAAGGTGTCGCCCTATCAATAGGACGTGTCGGCATGTCAAGAAGAAACTCATCTTCTAGCCGCTTCTGGTTGGGTTATGTTTGGCACAGGGTGTCGACACTTCATTTAAAGGGTGTCGACACCTCGGTTCAGCGCAATGGATTTCGTCTCTGTCTGGCGCACATGACTCGACACTTCATCTTGATGCCCCGACACGGAGGCTCGAGCCGCACGCAAGTGTGGCGCCCGTGTCGACCTGCGACCATTGAAGTGTCGACCTGTTGATGAAGGAAGCCATGTTTCTTCAAGTCTTCCATAAGAAGTGTCGACCCTTCAGCTGGAAGTGTCGACACAAACAAGTTCACCCAAAACAGATCTGAATCCAGTAGCGTCCACTTTTCAAGATCTGCAACCGATCTTGGAGGATCCGTTCATACTTGAAAATCCTTCTGGAAGCTCACCTTTTTAGAGGTTTTGATTGGATGTCAGATGAATCTTCCAAGAATGGGTCCTTTTGCTGCTTTGGTGCTCTACCTACCCACGTACATAGGGTGCACGGCAGAAAAGACAAGGGACGCAGAAGCAAATGAAGAAGTGGGTGTGCGACGTCTTGGTGATAGGGGTGTTCGTGTAGAAATAGCTTGGAGGATAAGTAGAGGAACAAGAAGATAAGGAAGTAGGAGCAGAGGAACAAGGCAGAGTAGGACATCGGAGAAGCCTTCGTGGAGATCTCGCCTTCCTCTTGCCGCTGGCATGAAAGCAACGCCGCAGCTTATCTCCTTTTCCTTCTGGAGCTCGAACTGCCAAGGAGATAGCATCCTCAGTCGCCTGTGAAAGCTGTGAAGCTCATCCACCATTCCTCTTGTGTTCGTGGTGAAGACCCAAAAAGAAGAGGAAGGGCATCCCGGCGTCCACCAGTTTTCTCACAGACAGGAGTTTTTCTTCTCCCACAGATTTCTATAGTCGTACCTTGTCTGTTTAACCTCTTTCTAGTTTGTTTTTCTCAAAACTCATATTCCAACATTGTTCCCTACCTACGTGTAGGAAGACGGACGGCGAGTTCACAGGTCCGTGGGTTTTGGGTTGTGTACCTACAAGCTATTTGATAGCAGATTGGAGAGAGTCATCTCTCAGTTGGAAATTGTGAATCAGCGGTAGTGCAATTGCACTAGTGAAGCCTCACTCAGTTGAGTGAGGGGTGGACGTAGGTCTCCGGATAGAGACCGAACCACCTTAAAATCTTGCGTCTCTATGGTTTGTTTTCTCTCTTGCCTTGTCACTAGATGCTTGTGTAGGAACGTTGTTGATACATCATCCATGCATTTAGCTCTCTAGCTGGCAACTGTTCTTGCTTTACTGCTCTTCAGTTTTATCTATTTATAATTTTCGCAAAGAAGGGGCTGATCTATTCACCCCTCCCCTCTAGATCCGGCTATCACTACTCACCACGTGGTATCAGAGCTAGTCTCTATGTATGTGGTCTAACGACCTTGAGAGAAGTGGTGATATGACAGCAAAGAGTCCTATGCCCGAAGGGCATTCCGTAAATAGACCTCCCTTTTTCACTGGGACAAACTATCCTTACGGGAAAAATCGTATGCAGGTTTTTATCAGAGCCTAGGATCATGAGGTATGGCGGGTGATTAGCAAAGGTCCGTTTGAATTGCCTAAAGATGGACCAAGGAGTAGATTAGAAGATCAACATTGAACTGTGGTGTCAAGCACATAATGCAATGCTCCCTTCACCCAATAACATGCGCCACTGTAAAAGTAATGTGGGACCGTCTTTAGGTAATATATGAAGGGACATCCCAGGTACGTGCAACTAAGGTAAATATGCTGGTTTCTGAATATGAAAAATTCAGAATGAAGTCTGATGAGTCTATTTCAGATAAACCATGCTCACTAATAATTTGACTGAGCAAGGTAAGAGCTATTCTGAACAGGAGATTGTGAGAAAGATCCTCAGGTCTTTAACACCTGCTTGGCTTACAAAGTCAACCGTAGTTAAAGAATCAAAGGACTTGGCAACCACCAAAGTAGAAGAGCTCATAGGTTCCCTGATGACCTATGTGATGAACCTGAAGAACAAAGAGGTTGAGGCAAGTAAGAAGAAGCCCCTGGCTCTCAAAGCAGGGCCAAGGACCAAGGACACCTCTGATGATGAAGAACCGTCAAGTAGCAACTCTGACGAGGATGAGGTTGCTATGTTAACAAGAAAATTTAGAAGGTTTTTAAGAAAGGAAGGTAAAGGCTTCACAAAGAGGAAGCCTTAGGTAAAGAAAAGTTTCAAACCAAGACCTGAAAATGCTAAGAAATTTGAGAAACTTGTTTGCTATTCTTGCAGGAAACCTGGACACATCAAGTCTGAATGTCCAGAAGGAGCTAAGAAGACAATGCCCAAGTGGAAGGGCAAGAAGAAACAGGCCATGATTTGCACATGGAGTGATGAAGAAGAGGAAGAAGATGAAAACAACTCCAGTGAAGAGGAGAAAGAAGATCTATGCTTAATGGCAAACGGAGACGAGGATAATGAGGTAAGCTCTCCGTTTGAACATTTTTCTACTGACGATTGGGAGGAAGCTTATTTTGAATTGATGGATTATGAACTGTATAAGAAAGAAAACTAAGCCCTAAAGAAGAAAATTGACTCCTTGGTGCATGATCAAAGCTCAAATGAAAAAACTGCATCCCTAGAAACTGAAAATGAAGATCTCAGAAAAATGATTGAAAACCTTGAAGAGGGAAGAAAAGAAATGAAGGATTTAGAAGATGAGAATGAAAGCCTCAGAGATGAAATTGATGAGTTGAAGTTAAAAATGCAAAGCTATGTGAAAGACAACAATCTGTGTAATGAAAAATTTGATACAATTAATCAAGTCAACTCTCAACTTCTGAAAGATAATGAAAAGCTTCAAGTAGAACTAGCAGATAAACAAACATCCTTGGAAAAATTTGTTGATGGAAGTGAGAATTTGAATGCTCTGCTAGGGACCAAAATGAACTTTAACAGGGAAGGGCTAGGATATGATCTAGCTAAGAAAAAGACTTTTGGAATAAAAATGGTAACATTTGTCTCATCATCTGAAGCATCTTCATATAAAACAAAGCTTAGCCAAAATCAAGAAAAAGTGAAAAACAAAGGAAAAGAGAAAATGGGAGAGCCTATGAAGAAAACCCCTAAAAAATCCACAAAGGTTCACCAACAACACCAAACAGGCCGACACCAACCTAAGTTCAGGTATGCACATCCTAAGGGTAGACACGCAGGTCACAGGGAGTCGACACGCCTCTCATCCAGAGACCATTATAGATGGGTTGAACGGGAGACAAGTTGACACGCACATGACAGGAGGTCGACATAGTCAATAAATAGAGACTGTTATAGATGGTCAGAACAGGGGAGAGGTCGACACTTCACTTCATACATGTCGACACCTACATACGTCTGGGGTAGTTATGAGCCTTACTGTCATATGTTTACCCAACCTCAAGGATGATAGACTTACTTCCTGGGAAAAATAGATATTCAAACGATATAACTTCAGCATACCTTAACTCTGGACAACTACCTTTCATCTCATGGGGGATCCTACCTTGTACAATTTGATTGGATGCTAGCTCTGCCCTAGTTCTAGTACTTTTATGTACCTTCTCCACTGTAGACCATGCCTGTTGTGGCACGGCTGATTTCTCTAGAGCAATCAGTCTAGGTTTGTCTAGACATTGCTCACCCATTGTACACTTTTTTACTTTTCTATAATATTTACAAGCTTACCGATCAAAAAAAAATGTTTACCCAACCTCAACACCCTAGGAACTATAACAACTGCTACCACTATAAACCCCATCATTGGAACAAATGGACTAAGAATCAATCCTCTTTCAACATCCATAAAACCTCAAAAGTTCAAGAGGTTAAAAGAGAGAAAAGGAATGTAAACAAAGTAAAGACGATCCAGAACATCCAACCAAGCAAGGAAAACATGATTGCTAAGAAAGTCTGGATTACAAAGCCCATGTTATCTTATTTTACTGAGATGAAAAGATTATTGGGACCCAATTGTCCTTGAGTTCCAAACATTGTCACTTAATTCCTTATGCAGGAGTGTCTTACAGCCGTGCACAATCGTTGGTACCTTGATAGTGGCTACTCAAGACACATGACTGGGGACAGAACCAAATTATGTCTCTTGATAGAAAAGGAAGCTGGACATGTCACGTATGGAGGGAACAACAAGGGAAAGATCATTGGTACATATAAAGTTGGTAAGAACCCCTCCAACTCTATTAAAAATGTCTTGCTTGTTGATGGTTTGGAATATAATCTGTTGAGCATAAGTTAGCTATGTGATAAAGGCCACACTGTAGTGTTTGACTCTAATGAATGAAGGATCTTGCACCCTAATTCAAAAGAAACTAAGTTTTCTAGAAAAAGAGTCAACAATGTGTATATGATTGACTTAGATGACCCTGCTCACATAAATCTTTGTCTTGCTGCACCTAAGTCTGATTTAGCATGCTTGTGGCATCGTAGACTCATGCTAGCTACAATGCACTTCATAAATTACTGAAGCATTCTATTGCTAAAGGACTGCCTGAAATTAAATTCAAACAGAACTCTAAAATTTGTGATGCTTATGCACAAGGAAAATAAATTAGGAAGTCATTTAAAAGCAGAACTGAGAGCTTATCATCCAAACCATTTGAGTATCCACATAGACTTGTTTGGTCCAACCAAAACGCCTAGCTTAAGTGGTAAAAGGTGGCTATGTTTTAGTAGATGACTTTACTAGATTCACATGGCTGTTTTACTTTGCACATAAAAATGACGTCTTTGATGAGTTTCAGGCACTCTACATGCAAATAAAGCAAGACAGTAAGTTCAAAATTTCCAACATACTTTCAGATCATGGTGGTGAATTCGACAATGCTGATTTTGATAATCTTTGCAGGACTGAAGGAATAAATCATAGGTTTTCATCACCAAGGACCCCTGAACAAAATGGGGTGGTCTAGAGGAGGAACATAATTCTCATGGAAATGGCTAGGACCATGCTTGCTGAAAAGTAACTACTAAGGAGGTTTTGGGCAGAAGCGGTAAACACAGCTTGTTACATCATCAACCGCTCAATGGTAAGGCCATTCACTAAAATGACTCCTTATGAGTTGCTCAAAGGTAAAAAGCCATCTCTCTCTCACATGAAAGTATTTGGTTCAAAGTGTTTTGTTCATGACAATGATAAAAGAGATTTAGACAAGTTTGAGCCCAAGAGTGAAGAAGGCATATTTCTTGGATATTCAGATAGGTCTAGAGCTTATAGAGTTTATAATCTTAAGACTCTATGTGTGGAAGAGTCACCCCACATCACTTTTGTTGAGACTAATGATGAAAATTCTTGCAGGAAAAATGATAATGGAGAATTTTTGAATGCAAAAGGAAAAGAAGAACTTCCACATGAGGAGAGACAAGGAAATGAAGACCAAGGAGAGTCAAGCAATGCTCGGGTCATTGATGCATATAGAGGTAACACTCAGACTGAAATAAGAGTGCTGTAAGACCATCCTTTAGAAAATATTTTGGGTAATCTACTTGACCCACCTAGAACTAGGTCTCTTTTTAGAATTTTGGAGGAAATTGAACAACTAGCACTTGTGTCTCAAACTGAAGCTAAAAACATTATAGAGGCTTTAAAAGATGAAAAATGGATAAACTCCATGCATGATGAATTAAACCAGTTTGGAAGAAATAATGTGTGGCATCTAGTTCCTAGGCCCCAAGAAAAATCTGTCATAGGTACTAAATGGATCTTTAGGAATAAACTTAGTGAAGATGGAAGGATAATTAGAAATAAAGCCAAATTAGTGACTCAGAGGTATAATCAAGAGTTTGGCATAGATTTCGAAGAATCTTTTACCCCTGTAGCCAGATTAGAGGCCATTAGAATTCTGATTGCATTTACATGTTCTCATAAAATCAAACTGCAACAAATGGATGTAAAGAGTGCCTTTTTGAATGGTTTAATAAAAGAAGAAGTGTATGTAAAGCAACCCTCTGGCTTTGAATGTACTCATTTTAAAGACAATGTTTATAAGTTGGAAATGGCTCTATATTGTTTGAAGCAGGCACCTAGAGCTTGGTATGATAGGCTAAGCTCATTCCTCACCGAACAAGGCTACACGAGAGGTAATGTAGACCAGACATTATTCACTAAGAGACAAGGTAAGGACATCTTGTTGGTTCATATCTATGTAGATGATATAGTGTTTGGGTCTACAAAATCTCAAATGTGTGAGGATTTTACTAAACTCATGACTAATGAGTTTGAGATGAGTCTTATGGGTGAGCTTCAATTCTTTCTTGGCTTACAGATAGCAACGAAGGATGTTTCATTAGTCAAGCTAAATATGTGAAAGAACTGCTGAAGAGATTTGACCTAACCAACTGCAAACCAATAGGAATTCCTATGGGGACTGCCACTTCACTGGATGCAGATGAGAAAGGTACATTTGTGGATGCAAAGAAGTATAGAGGTATGATTGGCTCATTACTCTATTTAACTGCATCTAGACCGGGCATTCAGTTTAGTGTTTACCTTTGTGCTAGATTTCAGTCTAGTCCTAGAGAGTCCCACTTGACTATCGTCAAGCGTATCTTTAGATACCTTGCTGGCACTCAAGATCTGGGATTATGGTATCCTACATCTTGTGAGCTTTCACTCATTTCATATTCAGATGCAGACTATGCAGGATGCAAATTGGATCGCAAGAGCACTAGTGGTTATTGCCAATTTTTGAGTGGGTGTTTGGTTTCTTGGGCCTCCAAGAAACAGCACTCGGTTGCCCTTTCTACTGCAAAGGTAGAATATGTCGCTGCAGGGAGTTGTGGCACCCAAGTGCTGTGGATCAAACACCAACTCCAAGACTATATGTCGCTACAAGGAGTTGTGGCACCCAAGTGCTGTGGATCAAACACCAACTCCAAGACTATCTAATAGATCTTAGATGTGTCCCCATTTCGTGTGATAACACTAGTGCTATAAACCTTGCAAAAAATCTAGTCCTGCACTCTAGGACTAAGCATATAGAGATTAGGCATCATTTCATTAGGGATGAAGTCCTTAAAAACCATTTTGAGCTCTATTTTGTTGATTCAGAAAATCAGATTGCAAATATTTTCACCAAATCTTTAAGCAATGATAGGTTTTCAACCTTAAGAAGAGAGCTATGCCTATGCAGACCTCAATCAACTCAGGTTTGAGCTATTGTATTTTTTTATGCTTAAAATACTTGTCATTGCTATGATGGTTGCAAATATACCTGATTTGTCTTGAAATGGTCTATTGATTGATTAAATTGCTTCATGAATGATGGTCACATTGAGGGGGAGTTTGTGTGCATATACTACCTTATGTGCATTTTGAATGGTTTGCATTGAGATTTGTTTCTTCCACTTTAATTGCTTTAATTCCAAAAAAACCAAAGGCAGTGGACATTTCAGACTACAGGTCAATCAGTCTTTGCAATTTCTTTTATAAGATCATCTCTGCCATTGTCAACAAAAGGTTAGCAACAATACTGCCAAATATTATGTCTCAGGAACAAACTGATTTTGTAAAAGGGAGGCACATTACTGAAAATATTGCTTTAGCTCAAGACTTGACTCAGGAACTTGGCAGAAAAACCAGAGGGAAAAATATCATCTTTAAACTAGACATGGCCAAGGCATATGATAGACTGGAATGGGACTTCCTGTATGCTGTTCTACAAAGATTCGGCTTCAGTCAAACTTTTATACAGCTGATTGGCAAGCTTATCCAGAATTGCTGGTTCTCCATTTTATTGAATGGTGATGTTGCTCGATTTTTTAAGTCATCTAGGGGTGTCCGGCAGGGTGATCCGATTGCCCCCTCCTTATTTATTATTGCTGAGGAAAGTTTGAGCAGAACTTTAAAAGAAGCTCAGTACAAGAGACAAATTGAAAGTTTTCAAGGGCCTTGGAGGTGTCCTACTGTTTCCCATTTATTATTTGCAGATGACACATTGATATTCAGTAAGGCTAGCATTAGCTCTGTTAGGAACTTACTGAAATTGCTTACAGCTTACGAACGTGGATCAGGTCAGCTTATGAATACTAGTAAGAGTGGTTTTCTTTTACACCCTAAGACAAATAATTCCACTGCTAATCAAATATCCAGGATAACAGGTTTCATCAGACACAGCTTCCCTCTCAAATATCTTGGCTTCCCTCTGGCTATAGGCCGCACCAAAAAAGTTCATTTTGCAGGTATCATTCACTCCATACAAAAGAGGATTTCAGGTTGGAAATCCACTCTCCTTTCACAAGGTGCTAAGTTGATTCTGATAAAGCATGTCCTCACATCTATTCCCATTTATACCCTGTCCACTACTCCCTTTCATTCTGGTACTCACCAACTTCTGGAAAAGTCATTTGTAAATTTTTTCTGGGGCTCCTCCCCTAATGGACACAAAAGACATTGGAGATCCTGGGACCTCATCTGCAGACCCATTTCTCAGGGAGGTCTTGGTATCATGTCCCTTAGGCAGATGGATATTGCTCTTAGAGTTAAGATGCTATGGCAAGCATTGCATTCAAACTCCTTGTGGGCAAATTACTTCAGAGCTAAGCATATTGGGCAGCATCACTTGAGAGATGTGAACTTTCATAAAATGGTTGGACCTGCAAGACGAAGCTGGATCAAGGCAAAACAGATTGTCCTACAATATCACAAGACCATCATTGGAGATGGGAAACACACAAACTTTTGGCATGATCACTGGATTGGTCAGCATTGTCTATCAGACTTTATTCCTGAAAACAGTATCCCAAACTCTAATATTACTGTGAATGACTTCCTGCAGCATCCCCAAAGAGAGGAAATTGAATTACTAGACAGCTTTCTGTCTGCTAATCTAAAAACAGCCATTCTTCATACCTCTCTTAAACCTGAAACTAATCTCCCAGTTTGGAGTCTGTCCTCCACAGGACGTTGCTCGGTGGCTTCCACTTACAAAATTCTTTCAGACACCTCATTCAGTCAGCAAGCCATTCAATGGTCTAGTCTTTGGTCTCCGTGGCTACCAACCAAAATTTCAGTCCATCTATGGAAAATTCTACACAACAGCCTTCCTGTTGACAGAAATGTCCAACGACTGGGTGTCCAAATGTGTTCTAAATGCTCCTGTTGTCAGGCTCATCAGGGGGAAAGCCTCAATCACCTGTTCATCCACAGTGAGTTAGCAGATTATATATGGTCTTATTTCCAATCGAAGGGGCTGTCTTTTGAAGGTAATTCTGTTGTATCTTTCATTCCCAATGCTGCCTGCCACATAAAGCCGAATTCAGCCCATGGTCTTCTAGTCCTAGTAGTGATTGGTTTTGGTTTCTGGGAAATGTGGAGAGCAAGAAACTCTATGAGATATGACGGCTGTGATATTTCCAACCGACGTGTACTCCTTCAAATTATTGCTAAAGTTAAACAGGTTTGCACAAGTGCTTCCTACAAGGAGCATGATATTAGCAAATGGAGGGTACTTGACTCCTTTGGGATTTCTCCCCCTTTTTCTATAGGTGCTCAGTTGAAAGCTATTAAATGGGTTTCTCCCCCTTGGCCATCTTTAAAATTAAATACCGATGGAGCTTGCAAGTCGGATGGAACCTCAGGGGGAGGTGGTGTCATCAGAGACCATAAAGGAAATGTTCTTCTAGCTTTCTCCCATTTCTATGGTCAGGCCAACAGTCTAGTTGCAGAGGCAAGAGCACTAATTGATGGTATTAAGTATTTACATACAATTTCAGTTCACTCTGCTTATATTGAATGTGATTCTCAAGTTCTTGTTCTAGTTATCAACAAGGAATACCATTGTCCATGGTCAATCCTTTCTTATGCTAGAGAGATTTGGAGATCAATCACTCATTTTGACAAGATTGTTCACACTTACAGAGAAGGAAATAAAGTTGCGGATCTGCTGGCCTCTTTAGCCTGCTCTTCAAAATGTAATACTTTTTTTTCCTACATTGATTTACCCCTTGCTATAAAGGGAGAGGCTCGAATGGATAAGTTGGGAATGCCCAGCATCCGACAGATGTAATTGTTTTTCCTATTATTCAGCAATAAAATTCACCCCCTAGTGGCTGATGGCCCACCCATCTGTCCCTAGGTAGGGCTTCTTGGATCAAAAAAAAAATGGTTTGCATTGCATATCATCTTTTGACCTCATGGTATGTCAAATGTCGAGTTGTAGAAAGATAGGTTACGCCTGTCTGGAAACTCTCCCCATGCGTTAGGACTGACCTCCGCCAAGTACCATGAGTGAGAGTTGCATATTAAGATCTGCATGGTTAATCTTTAGTGCATGAGCATGTTTAAAGCTTTAGCATCAAATAAAGCACTTCTCACTGGCAGCAAGCAGATGAAATTTTTTGATGATTGACTGAAATCAGAAATTCAGAGGCACTGGTATCATAAATTGGCAGAACTGTTTCAGAAATGAAGCAATCAAAGAAGGATAAGAACCAGAGACACTAGCTAAGAAAAGGCTATTGAACTGGTCGACACTCTCTGGTGATGTGCCGACACTTGCCTTGAAATGCTCAAAGAATAGGCTTCTGTTTCCATCAGTAGGCCGACACCTTCATACGAAGTGTCGACACTGCCATTCAGCTACTCAGGTCTGTGGTCCAATAGAGAGTCATTCTGTTTATTAACCCTACCTTATCATTGCTTTCTTTATTGAAGATTCCTCTTCATTTCTTCATCAAATCTTTTGCTTCTGAACCATTGCTTAGTCGCCGGTCACTAATTCAGGGGGAGTTGAAAAGGTTTAAACTCTTTAACAAACCTTGGCTAAGTTATTACGTTCTACCTCTGTGAAGGAAATGGTTTAATGTTTATAACCCTCAATTTTGTTGATAATTGTATTAAGTTTCACCCACCTTGCACTTATAATAGGGTTAAAACATTCATCAAAGTCTTTGATTATAACCATGGCCTAAGCCTATGAAAGTTAATTGTAAAAGGGCTTCTTTGGATAAAGAATCATTAGCTTGTATTATCCTTAAACAAGTCACCTAAATTGAAGCCAACTAGAGAATACGCCTCCAAAAACCATATTGCAATAATTTCAGAGCAATGGCATCATCTTTAGAGAAATTAGATCCTGCATCAATGAAATGCAGCAAATCTAGTCTTGATGAAGACTGCTAACTCTGATCAAAAGAGAACAGGAAGATATGCTACACTGAGTAACCATGGACTTTGGCGTCTGAACAACGTGTTTCCTTGTGTCAAAAAGTGAATGCCATATTAGACTATTTAATCAAAAAAAAATTTAGGGCTGACTCTGGGTTTTACTTCAAACATGCTATTTTATTTATTTTCAATACTCGATTAATTTTTCTCCCAATCTTGCCTAATGAATTTAATGAGTAAGATTAATCGACTTGGTTAAAAGAACACTTCATTTAAATATTTTGATCTTAATGCATAAATGATTTTTCTTAAACCTTTATTCTTAAAAATTAAGCTTATAACCATTGAAATAAATAATAGGGGTATTTCAGCCATTTCTTATCTAAAGGGTGTTCTTTTAAAAAGAAAGTTCTCTTCTTCACCTTTTTAACTAGCCGGTGAATATTTTTTCTTATCTTTACCCATTATAACCTTTCTCTCCGCAAGGCCATTCCCCGACGCGTCTACACGTTCTCATCGCGGAAGGTCGACACTTCTTCCCGTCTCCCTCCGCCAGTGAGTCCTAGCACTCCAGCTAGCTCCACTGTGTGTTGCAACCCTCCAGCATCCATTCCCTTCTCTCTCTCCACTCAAGCCATGACTCCTCCGGTCACCCGCGGCAAAAGGAAAGATGCGGCAACAGCAAAGAGGGATCCTATTCAAGCTCCTGTAGCAGGGGAAACAAGAAAGGAAGGTCGCTCTAAACGCATTCATGACAGACCAGCTACAGCTGCATCAAAAAAGAGGAAAGAAGCATCGTCTAGGGACACCGTGACTGACGAGGGACATTCGCGAGGGAAACCGACCAAGAGGAAAAGAGTGTCTGGTGTAGAAAAAGGGAAAGAAAAACAACAGCCTGCTCCTCAGTAGCCCACTGCTACTCCAGCTATCAGGGAAGAGGAGAGTGATCCTACAAGAATCCTGTTTCCGAGGTATGTGGATTTTGATGATCACAAGATGCTCGACGTTTTTCTTGAGTTACTTCCACTTATAGAATTCCAAGATTGGAGGAAGTTTTTGTCTAGACACAGGGTCTACTACCCTTTTCTGGTCCAGTTGTTCTACAAGAACCTTTTTTATGACCAGAACCAAAAGGCTCTCTGGACTGAAGTCAAGGGAGTAAAGATAAAACTGTCAACAAAGCTTCTTCACAAAGCTTTACGTATACCTCGGGATGGGTTATTAGAGTCTGAATTTCAAATTGACTTATTTGCTGCATACACTATCTTGACTGGGAAGCCTACCAATCCTGATGGTGAAACTCAAATTCTTGTGAACTTTTTTGACACTAACCGGTTTCCCCCATTGCAACGGGTACTGCACCACATGTGCACAACCATCATTACCCCACAAGGGGGTGGCAGAAGTCGGATTATAGAAACCTAGAGGTTCATCTTTTATTGCATGTTCAATAATATGCAAATCTGTCTTCCAAAAATTATGCTGCAGATGATGGGAAGTTGCACAGGGCAAAGAAGAAACCTGCCATACGCAGCACATCTAACTGCCTTTTTTCAGAGAGTAGGGATCTCTTTGGTGAATGAGAAGAAGAAGCACATTCCTCAAAGCAATGTCTATTGCTTGAGGTTTATTAAGAAATACATGCATTTCAAGAAAGAAGGGGACAAGGTTATAAGAAACCTACTCGGTCATCTACCAGAACAACTAGAATAGCCTGCATAGCCAACACAACAAGAGTTACAAGGTGATCAACCAGCTCATGTTGAGCACTTTTAAAAGCATGAAGAACAGTTCCATATGGATGCTCACTATGAACAGGATCAGCAGTAGCAGGATGTGCCACAGGACACGTATTTTGGTCCCATGACACAATTTAGGATTCTTCTACCTCAGACTCCTCCATTTGAACCTAGAGTAAATGCTGAAGGAGAGGCACCTCCTGGATTTCATATAGAAGCCTCATCATTAAGAGGACCACAATTTGCTGCCACTGAAGGTCTGATGGGTATTCACCCAACACTGATAAGTTTTTTAATTGCTCAGTTTGCAAATGTAAATTCATCCAGTATGCAGCTTAATATGAAGGTTGAGAGACTGGATGCAAGGCTTGTTCACATTGAACAAACTCAGAACATCAAATGGGAGAGGTTTGTAAGAGATAAGCACAAGTCTTATGGACAATTGAATGCCTTTATGAACTCTTTGATGCACGTTTGTGAAAAAGCAGGGACTTTGATGAAAAGACTGAGAGAGGTTCACACTGAAACACAAAAAAGACAACTAAAATGCTTATGCATGCATATGACATTCGGGAAGATCAAAGCAATATGAATCTCAAATATGCAACCCTCATTGATACCTCTAATAGAATTGAAGAAAGAGTGGTTGTTGATTCTATCACAATCAGAGAAAAGGTGACTGTTGAGATTGCAAAAGTTTTAAAAGTCACCACTACTCTAGAATCAGCAGTACATGCCAACTCTGCACGGGTCATTGATGAATCCATAAGGCTAAAAGGAAAAGTTCATACTGACTCTAAAAAGCTCATCGATGCCTCCACCAAGCTTGCAAAAAAAGTCAGTGCTGACACAGCCACGATGGTGAACATCTCCACAAGAGCTGAAGAAAAGATGGATGTTGTATATAACAAATTAGATATGGTTCGAGCAGAAATTCTTGAATTGATTCGTCTACACAAGGCTCAATGTCAACCTATTTTGGAAGACACAAGTGATGCATGGTATCCTCGTCCCTCTGAAGCTACATCCTCCTATGACTCACCATAGGGCTCCCAACAAAAAGCACAGACTCAATACATCTGTGAAATGTTACACAACTGGCTAGATGCTATAAATGACAACATCAAGTCTCTTCACAGTTTTGTGCAACAAAGGGATGAGCAGCTGACTCAGAAAGTAGATACTCTGGCTGCATCAGTTCTCCACTTGCAACAATAATTCTCAGAGGCTCAGACACTTCAATTTCCAGGAAGTTCAAGCTCCATGCCTCCACCACAGCAACCACCTCGTTCACCCCCTCCTTGCTGATGACAAAGGGGGAGGAGAGATGAAGACTGATGAGATATATATATATGAACTTGTCCTCCTTTCCATATCTGGCATGGCACTAAGGATATATATATGATTCACCAATATATCCAAACATATCAACTCATGGTTCTGATAAAGCATGTAAAAATAAGTAACTGATAGGTTCCTCCAGTGGGATTGTGGATGTGTGATTTTGCTTTGAGCTTCCCCATGTGAGGGCTAAGTGTGCTAGAAATGCTAGAGGATGGAGTTCATAGTCCTGTTTAGCATGCTTTCTTTAGTGTCAATCTCGGGCATAACTATGGACTTGCTTATGTTTCCTTCGATGTAGACCCTCATGGCCCTGATTTCAAACCATATACAGCCTTGAATTTACCTACTTTGACCCTCTAGCTGTAGCTATGTACTTGGTGGGGACACCGGGCCCACTATCGGACCCACTACTCTGAGCTGATGCCGCACCGCCCCGACCACACCGAGCTTGTGACTCGGAGACTCATTTGAAGACTCGGCGTCTTGAGTACGTATTTGTATGTATTTTGGTATTGTATGTATTTTCATTTTTATGGTGGTATTTGTATTATTAAACCACCGAAGTCAACATATCTTATTTTATTTTTACCAAAGTCAAAGTATTTTATTTTATTTGGTCAAAGTCAAATGTTGGTAGTTGGATTTTGTTTTATTAGGCTAGGACATAAATGCTATTAGGTGAAGGTTAAGGGTATGATTGTCTTAGCCTTTCCTATATATAAAGGGGGCTAGAGTGTGTTGTTTTCATATGAAGATTGAACGAAAGTTGCATTCATGTAAGCGTTTCTCCTCTTGCCACCCTCCCTTCCCTCCTTCTTCCTTGTGAGAATAGAGTGTCACCCGGTGAGAGACCATCCGGTGTGAGGCCGAGCTGCGCGATGCAGTGGTTATCCAGTCCTGGTCGCATCCCCGGAGTTGCCATCGATCCTTCCTCCAACGCCGACTGTGTCAAATTTGATATCAGAGCCCAACAACGGGGCCTCCATCATCCCCGACGTCCCCATCATCTCCTCTCTTTTCATTCGGTTGTCAGAAGTGAAAAAAAAAGAAAAAGAAAAGAAAAGAAAGAAAAAAAGAAAAAGAAACGAGAGAGCAAAAGGGCTTCGGTTGAGAGAACAAAAAAAAGAAAAAAAAGAAGAAGAAGAAGAAAAAAGGGGGATTATCTCTCTCGGTTGAGAGAGAAAAAGAAAAAAAAATTCTAGTTTGCGGCACGGGCATCGTCGCCCGTGCCTAAATTCAAAGCTTTATTGGCTGCAACGGCCATCCCCCAGCCCGTGCCCTCCACCGTATACCACCGCGCGACGCCGCCGTGCACCGGCCGCGCCCGCAGGTGCCCCCTCCTCGCGCCTACCGGTGCGCCAGCGCCCACAGGCGCACCCGTGCCCGCCAGCGCCATCTGGCCCCGTGGCCACCCGTGCCTGGCCCGTGCCCAGCCGCGCCCGTCTGTGCCCCGCTGCCGCACCCGCCCTCCTACGCTCGACGCTCGCCCTGCCTCGTGGCAGCCCGCCAGCGCCCACGTGGCGCATCGCCATCCGCGCCCACCTCGCCGACCGCACCTGCCTGCCAGCCTTGACCCGGCTGTGATTTACGTTGGATTTGTGCAGGAAAAGGTTGAAAGCTTGAAAAAAAGTGAGTTGATTGGAAGAATCAAATATATATATATATATTATATATATTATATATCATGGATATATATATAATATTATATATATATATATCTATATTATATCTATATTTATATCAATTAATTAAATTAGTAATTTTGACACCCGAAGTCCACAACGACGGCTAGACCGGTGCCCGAGTCGCTTGGTAGCCGACACACAGTCCGTAAATTACGGAGTGTGAGTGCCTGAGAGTCTCCCTACGCGGAGGAAGTTTGAATTAATTTTTTCCCTTACAGTGAAAATTTTTAAATTAAGTGGTTTTGTAATAATTGCACCCTCCCTACATGGAGTGAATTCGTTGTAACCGATCAAGCTTCATCGACGCCGTGCGGACACGCACGTCCCCACTCGCCTTCGTCTCCGGTCAGAGCTAGACTTTTCAGTCTAGCTAGGTACGTGCACCAATCACTTGCTTATTTAGTATCTTTTCAATTGCCGCACAACGAAGTGAGAGAGAGCCTTATCCATGCAGCCTGTCTTTTGAGCGCATCGCTGTGGATGGAGAGAGAGATCTTGTATGTACCCATCATTTAAGCCCTAGAACTGTCGCATTAGGGCAGCATAATTGTCAGGAGGTAACTCCACAACTACTTCACCTACGGGCGAGCAACTCTCCTTGACCGGTCCCTTCAAAAAAGGAGTTGACCCTTTGCACATTACCCAATAAATGTGGTCTATAGCTTGCTAATTTTCGGTCCCAAGATTGCATCATTTAGGTCTGAGCCCGTGCATGTCACACGGGTCTAGGAATTCATCAGGCCATCTAGAGCACCCTTCAACGCCACAATCACCCATGGATCAGAAGAGCGTGAGTACTATGTTAGCCCAGCTCGAGCATAACCTTACAGCCCAATTTGAAGAATCCATAGGCCAATTACGAGCCGAGTTAGGGGAGAGGATCCAAGCCTTAGAGGATCTTGTGAAAAAAAAGGAGGGAAATCCCGCGGCCAATCCTAGGGAAGAGAGAAACCAACCCACCAAAATCAGGCTCCTCGAGGTCGAGAGCAAGAGGATTGCGCGCCTCGAGGGAGAGACTACGACGATGAGGATATCATCCTACGGAATGTCAAAATCGACGCTCCAAGTTTTGATGTGTCCCTAAACCCCACTATATACCTTGATTGGGAGACCGGGATGGACCAATACTTTGATTGGCATCACCGCATGAACCCTGCCACAAGGGTGAGGTTTACCAAGATGAAGCTCCTAGGTCAAGCCAAGACCTACTGGTGCAATATTGAGAATCTCCTAGCCAGGAGACGTGAGGAGCCCATAAACACGTGGGAAGAAATGAAGGAGAAATTAAGGGAGAAGTATCCCACCCTCCTACCATCAGCGTCTTTTAGACCAATGGCAGAAACTCACCGAAGATGGAAAGTCCGTGGACGAGTACATCGCCAAATTTGGTGAATTCTTCCTTCGGAGTCGAATCGTGGAGGATGCCTCTGTCACCCTCTCACCGTTTAGGGCTGGCCTACATGAGAGCATACAGCGGGAGCTGTTCCTACGAGAGGTTAATACCCTCGAGCATGCCTATCAAGTTGCTCGAAATGTCGAGCGGTTTCAAAGGGTGGTCCCACTTCGGGTTCCCACCTACCGCCAACCTGAACCCCGAAACCCCGTAGTTCGCTACTATGAGAGGCCTGTTCCCTCCACTTCCTATGTCCCCACTGCTACCCCACTTCGGGCCGTTGCCCCTACTGTTCCTTTCATAAGGAACCCCCTACCTGCACCCACTGCTGTGCGCAGGCTGGAGTACAGTACTCCGCCAACTGATAGGAGGGATGACAAGGGAAATGGAGTCATCCTGAGCACATCCCAACTAGTCCCTATCTCGGGAATTCGTTGCTTTAGGTGCCATAACCTAGGGCATGTTGCCACCAATTGCCCTACCCGAGCCTTAGTCAACACCTACCCCCAGCCTATGGAGATTCCACCCCAGGAAGAAGAATCCATTGAGAGGTATGAGGCCGACCTGACCTCATCACCCAGTTTGAGGAGATAGACGCTAGATTTGAAGGCACGCATGTCGAGTACATGCAAGTTGATGATATTGTCAAGAGTTCTAGCCATGGATCACTGGGTGTCATCCGCTGCATCCTAAGATACCCCCAGGAGGATGACTGGCGTCGAACCTCCATCTTCCAAACCTACATCATGGTGAAGTCTCAACCCTGCAAGGTGATCTTTGACAACGGGAGCTGTATCAATGCGGTCTCTTCAGACTTTATCTCCCGCCTAGGTCTACCTACCCACCCTCATCCTAGGGCCATACAATGTGGCTTGAGTTGACGACACTTCTATCCTAGTCACCACTACATGTGTCATTCCAATTCAATTCCAGTCCTACCAAGGATCGATCTTATGCGATGTAGTGCCAATGAAGGTCGATAGCATCATCCTAGGATGACCATGGATCTATGATGTAGACCTCACTATATTTGGTCGACCTAACCAGTGTTCCTTCTCCCATAATGGGAAGAAGATTCAGTTATACCCAACACCTCCAAAGGTGGCCTCGGGAAAGAGCTCCACCTCCACCCCCACTGGAACCCCCAAGGTTCAGGAGAGTCCTTAAACTCCTAATGAAGGGAAACTTCCCATTCCCTCTTCTTTTACATCTATCACACCCCTTCTTTCCAAGGCCCCTAAGGTTGGTCACGACTTAGTTAGATGCCTTAACTTCATCAATGTTCGAGAGCTAAATAGAGAGGTTGCTAAGGGTGCCCCTGTTTGGGCTGTTGTTGTCACCATCACACCCGAGGAGTCCCAAGCCTCAGTCCCACCTGAAGTCCAAGCAATCCTGCAAGACTTCTAAGACATCTTTCCTGAGGACTTGCCTTCTAGACTCCCTCCCATGCGTGATGTACAACACCTATTGACCTTGTCCCCGGGTCCACCCTACCCAACCTTCCCCATTACCGATTGAACCCCAAGGAGCATGCTGAGCTCCAAAGGATTATTGAGGATCTTATTCAAAAGGGTTTCCTCAGGGTGAGCAAGAGCCCCTATGCTGTCCATGTCTTGCTTACACCCAAGAAAGATGGCACATGGCGGATGTGTGTTGACAGCCGCGCCATCAACAAAATCATTGTCAAGTATAGATTTCTAATTCCCCGTTTTGATGACATACTTGACATGATGAGTGGAGCCACCATCATTTCCAAGATTGACCTGAAAAGTGGCTACCACCAGGTCCGAATCCGACCAGAGGATGAGTGGAAGACATCCTTCAAAACAAAAGAAGGGCTATATGAATGGCTCGTCATGCCGTTTGGGCTATCCAATGCCCCTAGCACTTTCATGAGGCTTATGATAGAAGTCCTCCACCCCCTCATTGGTCGCTTCGTTGTCGTCTACTTTGACAACATTCTCATCTATAGTCACAACCGTCAAGACCACGTCCAGCATTTGAGGGAAGTCTGCGAGACATTGAGGAGAGAAACCCTGTATGCCAACATTAAGAAGTGTGAATTCATGACTGACTGGGTCAGTTTCCTCGGCTTTGTGGTTTCGAGTCAAGGAGTATCTGTAGATCAATCTAAGGTCCAAGCCTCAGAACATCCATGACGTTCGCAGTTTCCATGGGCTAGCCACTTTCTACAGATGCTTCATAAAGAGCTTTAGCACAATTAGGGCACCCATTACGGATTGCATCGGTAAAGAGAATTTTGAGTGGACCAAAGATGCCTCCCAGGCTTTTTCTATCATAAAAGAGCTCATGACCAAAGCCTCTATCCTCCGCCTACCGAACTTTTCCAAAGTCTTTGAGATATCATGTGATGCATCTGGCGTAGGTATAGGAGGAGTGCTTAGCCAGGAAAGCTACCCAGTGGCTTACTTCAGCGAGAAGCTTTCTGATGTAAAGCCTCGGTACTCCACATATGATAAGGAGTTCTATGCCATGGTCTAAGCCCTCAAACACTAGAGACACTATCTCTTACCACAAGAGTTTGTCCTATACTCGGACAACGAGGCTCTGAAATTCCTTAGCTCTCAGAAGGGCTGAAACCCAAGGCATGGTCGGTGGGTAGAATTCCTCCAGTCTTTCACATTTGTCCTAAAACATAAGGCTGGAAAAGAGAATAAGGTGGCCGACACCTTGAGTCGAAGGGTCTCCCTTCTTTCCACTGTTGGGGTAGAGGTCACTAGATTTGACCACATGAAGGAACTCTATGGAGAGTGTCCCGACTTTGGCCTTGCCTACTTTGCCTTGTCTGCTAGAACCTCGACAGCATTTGCTGACTATCTACTCCAAGATGGTTTTCTTTTTCGAGGATAGCAACTCTGTGTCCCGAGGACTTCTGTACGGGACTTTCTAATGGAAAATGCATGTTGGAGGTCTTGCCGGTCACTTTAGACGCAACAAAACCATCCATTCTATGGAGGAGTATTTTTACTGGCCTGGCCTAAAGAAAGATGTGGCCAAAATTGTAGCCCAGTGTAGGACATGGATAATGGCCAAACAGGTCAAACAGAACATTGCTCTCTACACTCCTCTCCCCATTCCTGCTAGACCGTGGGTTGATGTGATCATGGATTTCATCATTGGATTACTTCCTACTGCTCATAAACACGACTCCATCTTCGTGGTCGTTGATAGGTTCTCTAAGATGGTCCATTTCATTGCATGTTCCAAAACATCGGATGCATCTAGCGTAGCCCACCTATTCTTTGATGAAGTCGTGCGTCTGCATGGTCTCCCCCAAACCATAGTGTCTTACCAAGATGTCCAGTTCACTAGTTACTTTTGGAAGACACTTTGGCACCTAGTTGGCATTAAGTTCAAATTCTCCAGTGCCTATCACCCACAAACCGATGGACAAACAGAGGTCGTCAATAGGAGTTTAGGGAATCTATTGAGGATTCTCGTAGGGGATCATTCCGGCACTTGGGATCTTCTCTTACCCAGAGCTGAATTTGCATACAATTGCTCTGTCAATAGGTCCATAGGTATGAGTCCATTTGAGGTCGCGCATGGATACAAACTTAGAAAACCTGTGGATCTTATTCCCATTCCCATCGAGTTTAGAACGTCCAAGTCAGCTGAAGAGTTTGCACATGTTAAAAATCTGCACGAGTCCATTAGCAAGCAAATAATTATTGAGACTTACAAACGATTGGCTGATTCGCACAGGCTTCACCATAAATTTCAAGAAGGTGACTTGGTTATGGTACAGGTTCGACCCGAACGACTCCCCTCGGGAATCGTTAAAAAGTTACAACCCGTAGTGATGATCCCTTCCACATATTACGGAAGATTGGTTCCAATGTTTATATTGTGGACTTACCTCTGTTGAGTATATTCAGGTGATTTTGATGATAACAAAACCCAGGACGTGTGTTCTATCACGTGCCATGTCTTAGCAATCAAGTTCGACTTTCTTACGCATTCAAGGCCTAATTTGATCATGCACTATGTTTAAATGTTTAATTCCTTCCAAATGCATAAATCCATCTTGGTTCCTAAACCACACAGGCTAAGCTTAACTCACCTGTTTTAATTAAGACAAGATGTGTCAGAAACTGATTAGCTCACAGATCATGATCTACTATCTAACTCTTTCAATTTTGCAAGAATTCCAGCCAGCGGTCGACCGCCAGATGGGGCCGGTCGATCGATTTTTCCAGCAACAAAAGTCTCATTCCTGTAAAAATTCTGGTCGACCGCCCCCTCCTACCGGTCGATCGGCAGCCTCGAAGCAGCCATGTTTGACTTTATTTTCTACAACGTGGGAAGCCCTCTTCATGGGGTTTGTTTAATCCAAAAGTCACCAGACCTACCATGATTTATGGATCTAGTTCCTGGCTTGTCTCTTGACCATTCAAGAGTTATAAAAATATCTCTTTGGGGCTTGTAACCCTAATCAATCCAAGGAGGCTAAAGGAGGCTATCAAGGGGAGATTCAAGTGCTGGTAGTGTAGCCGTGAACAGTGCTCCGGGAAGGAAGTTCTTCATCCATCCTCAAGTGATTCAAGCCATATCTGGAGCAGATCAACCCCAACCCAAGTGGAGATCAAGCCGCATCCAAAACCTTCTTCATCAACTAAGGGGGAGCTTGAATCTGAAGTTTTCTCTTTGTGTCTTCCATTCGATTTCTATTTCAAATTCAAGTGTGTGTTCTTGTAATATCTAAATACTTGTGTGTGTGTGTGGATCTGTGCAGATCTGTGTGTGTGTGTGTGTATCTAATTCTTCACCTCTCTTTGTGATTCGGTGTTTGTACCCCTTTGTGAGAGTTTCGAACTCCTCACGTGTGTGTGTGTGTGTGTTTTGATCTTGTAATCTTCTACAAGATAGCGTGGGAATCCTCACAGATCGTGAGGGGTGGACGTAGGTTGCTGTTGTTGCATCTGAATCACCTAAAAATCTCTGTCCATTGTGTGGTTTGTTCATTTTCCTCTATCCCCATTCTGTGCAGCATATGCGTAGTTTTCTTGGTTGCATTGTTTGTGTTAGATCAAGCATAATTTATTGTTTCCATACTAGATCTTGGGTATATTAAAAGGTGGGTTCGGATCGACAAGACAAACCTTGTCAGGAAGATAACATCTTGCGTGAGTTGAATCTCCAGATTCTCACCTCCACAATAGTACCAAAGATCGGTTGAGTGCAATAGATTCTATTAGATCTCTTTGTTTTCATATAGTCTTGGAATTCATTATGGCCTTTATTTCTTCCTATTTGAATCGGGCATAAATTTGTTAAAAGTTTGTATACACCCAATTCACCCCCCTCTTGGGTGTCATTGATCGCGGGACTTCAATTGGTATCAGTGCTAAGGCTCTATTTCTTTCAGATCTAACGATCTAGAGTAATATCCAGATCAATGGCAAATAAGGGTATGATGCCTGAGGGTCACTCCATTCATTGTCCTCTATACTTCGATGGCTCAAATTACTCCTATTGGCAAAATAGAATGCATGTTTTCTTGAGAGCCCAGAAGTATGAGATCTGGAGAGTTGTGGACAAGGGTCCTTACAAACTCTCTAACGATGAAGAGAAATGGACACCCGAGGAAATTAAGAAATGCACTGTCAACTTTAATGCTATGAATATTATGCAATGTGCTATACATCCTAATGAATTCTCTCGTGTATCCATGTGTAGTTCAGCAAAAGAGATGTGGGACACGTTGCGGCTCATATATGAGGGAACATCCAAGGTTAAGGAGACCAAGGCAAATCTCCTTGTAAGAGATTTTGAGCTGTTCAAAATGAAGCCTAAAGAAACCCTCTCAGAGATGTTCGCAAGATTAACGGAGATCACAAATGATCTCAAAAGCCTCGAGAAGGAGTACACAAACTCCGATCTTGTGAGGAAGGTCATGAGATCACTTTTGTCGGCGTGCACACAAAAGCCACAGTAATTGAAGATTCAAAAAATCTGTCCACACTTTCCTTGGACGAGCTCATAGGGTCACTCATGACCTATGAGATAAATATGAAGAGAACAGCCGAGGAAGATACGAAGAAGAAGAAAGTGATTGGATTGAAAGCTCATCAATCTGATGAAGACTTTCAAGAAGAAGAATCCAACGACGGAAGCAATGAAGAAGAAGACTTGGCCATGATAACTCACCAAGTGAGGAGATTTTTGAGAAAGAAGAGGAACTTCCAAGGCAACTTCAAAAAGGGGCAAAGAAAGCCCATTCAAACCAAGGGCGAGTCAAGCAAGCCCAACAACGTCATTTGCTATGAATGCAAGAAGCCCGGACACATGAGAGGAGAGTGTCCAGATCTGAAGAAGAAGTTCAAGAAGGAGAAATTCAGGAAGCCAAAAGCAATGGTCGCTACATGTAGCGACGAAGAGGAAGAGCTGTCCGAAGAAGAGCTCGGAGAGCTCATGGAAAGCTTGTGTCTCATGGCACATGAAGATGATTAGACCGAGGTAAATTCTGACCCAGATTTTATTTCAAATGAACAATGAGAGTCGGAATATGAAAAATTGTATACAAAATATAAGAAAATCAGATCTGAAAATAAAACTCTCAAAAAGAAAATTGATGATTTGTCACATGAAGATATTTTTGTTAAGTTTGAAAAAGTGGAACAAGAATGGTTTGAGCTAACCGAAGAAAAAGAAACTTTACTTCAAACGATTTCAGATCTTGAAAAAGCCAAAGAGGAATTATCATGTAAAATGTCTGAAATTGAAAAAGTATGTGAAAAGCTCAAGAATGAAAAAGAAATTCTGACCTCATCCATTTCAGAAATTGAAAATTAAAATGTGAGTTTGAATAAAGAGGTGACTGACTTGTAATTCACTCTCTCCAGGTTTGTCAAGGGCAAACAAAATCTAGTTAACTTGTTAGGAGTTAGAGTCAATTTTCAGAAGGAAGGATTGAGATGTACTCCCTAAAATAAAAAACCCTTTGAGCATAAGGTCACTACATCCTATGTTCATGAAAAAGAAAACAACCATGTTTCATGTTCCAACACTAAGCCGAAATATGTCCAACCCAAACCACGAGAATTCCAAAGGAGGTTTGCACCTGTTAATTGCTATCATTGTGGTAGATTTGGTCATGTTGTTGCAAATTGCTGGTTCAAACAAAACTCACCAAGAAATCTTACCTTTTGGACCAAGAAAAGATATGCGTAGAATTGGACTAACTCCTACAGACCCAAACTAGCTTGGGTACCAAAATCAATTGCATGAGAATGTTGTTTCTTATAGATATGTCTTGAAGCCAGGGGGAGCAAATGGTACTTGGATAGCGACTGTTCAAGGCATATGACAGGGGACAAGAAGGTGCTCTCTACACTGCAAGACAAGGATGGAGGTTCAGTTGCGTTTGGAGACAAGGACAAAGGTAAAATCATTGGAATCGGCAATATAGGTAAGAATTCTAAAATTCTTATCGAGAATGTGCTTTTGGTGAAAGGCTTAAATCATAATCTCTTGAGCATAAGCCAGACATGTGACATAGGGTTCAAGATTATTTTTGATGAGATGCAATACTTTGTCATGAACAAAAACACAAATAAGATCAAATTCATTGGAAAAAGAAACAATAATGTCTACACTGTTGATATTGATTATGTTTCTTGTGATGATACGTGTTTGGTAGCTAACAATCATGAAAATGCTTGGCTTTGGCACCGAAGACTAAGTCATGCTAGTTTTGGAGTAATCTCCAAGTTATCTAAACATGACTTGATGAATGGTTTGCCAAAATTAAAATTTGAAAGTGATAAAATCTGTGAGGCTTGCACAAAAGGCAAGCAAACACACATATCTTTCAAAAAATAAGAACATTATTTCTACCTCCCGACCTTTGGAATTGCTGCATCTTGATTTGTTTGGCCCAACTAGGACATCCAGCCTTGGAGGGAAATCCTATGGTCTTGTGATTGTTGATGATTATTCCAGATTTACTTGGGTGCTATTTCTATCCAATAAAAATGATGCATTGATGGAGTTTCAAGTGTTTTGCAGGAAAATCTAAAATGATAGAGGTTCTCTAATTACTACCATCCAAAGTGATCATGGTGGTGAATTTGAAAATCACGAGTTCAGCAATTTCTGTGAAGAGCATGGGTATACGCACAACTTCTCATCACCAAGGATGCCCCAACAAAATAGAGTGGTGGAGAGGAAAAATAGAACATTGATAGACATGGCACAGACCATGTTAAGTGAAAATTCTCTACCAGAATACTTTTGGACTGAGACGGTAAGTACAGCGTGTTACATCATCAACAGGGCAATGGTAAGGCCCATTTTGAAGAAAACCCCCTATGAGCTCTACAAGGGTAAGAAACCAAATATTTCCCATCTTAAATTATTTGGATGTTCATGTTTCATCTCCTGAACAATGGTAAGTCCAACCTAAGTAAGTATGATGAGAAAAGTGACAAGGGAACTTTTCTAGGTTATGCACTTAACTCTAGAGCTTATCGAGTGTTTAATAAACGGACTTTGGTTGTTGAAGAAAGTCCTCATGTGATTTTTGATGAATCTGAACTAAAATTGACTATTCAAATTGTGGATGCAGGAGAAGCCCCCAAAAATTCAACTAATGCTGGAACATCTAAAGCCAAGGATGAACCAAAGGAAGGAATACCCAGCAAGAGTGAAGAAGATGAAGATCCTTCAGTTGAAACACTGCAAGAGCAGTAAGTGCAGCATCTCGACTTGCCAAGCACCTCCACATTCTTAAAATATCATCCAGCTGAAAACATAATCGGTAATCCTTAAGATGGGGTTAGAACCAGAGCATCTCTAAGGCAAGTAGAAGAAGAGGATTTGATAGCTTTAATCTCACAGGAAGAGTCTAAGGATATCCATGAAGCTATTCAAAATGAATCCTGGATCCATGTTATGCATGAAGAGTTGAACCAGTTCTAAAGAAACCAGGTGTGGGCTCTAGTACCACGACCTAAGAATCAATCCATAATTGGAACCCGATGGGTTTTCAGAAATAAGTTAAATGATACGAGATTAGTTGTTAGGAACGAGGCCCGGCTTGTGGCCAAAGGGTATAGTCAGGGGATGGATATTGATTTTGATGAGTCATTTGCACTGGTTGCACGTCTAGAAGCAGTCTGGATTTTATTATCTTATGCTTGCTCCTCTAACTTCAAATTGTTTCAAATGGATGTTAAATCTGCGTTTCTAAATGGGTATATCAAAGAGGATGTCTTTGTAGAACAACCTCCAAGTTTTGAAGACCCCAAATATCCACAACATATGTACAACCTCTAGAAGGCCTTGTACGGACTGAAGCAAGCACCAAGGGCATGGTTTGAACGGCTCACCTCATTTCTGATTGAAAATGGTTTCAAGAGAGGTAAGGTTGATCAAACACTGTTCACAAGGAAATCGGGTAAAGATATATTAGTAGTTCAAGTGTATGTGGATGACATAATTTTTGGAGCTACTAATAATGCGTTATGTGATAAATTTGCAGAAATTATGCAAGGAGAATTTGAGATGAGCTTAATAGGTGAACTAACATTCTTTCTTGGACTGTAGGTGAAGCAAACATCTGAGGGCATTTTCATAAGTCAAGCCAAGTATACAATGGAGCTTTTGAAGAAATATGGGATGGCTGAAGCAAAACCTTTGTCAACTCCAATGGCCACAACCTCGAAGTTAGACTAAGATGAAAATAGTAAAACAGTAGATCCTATACTGTTTCGAGGTATGATCGGATCACTACTGTATCTTACAGCATGCCACCCTGACATTGAATTCAGTGTATGTCTTTGTGCCCGTTTTCAGTCATGCCCTAAAGAATCTCATTTATTGGCTGTTAAACGTATTTTTAGATACTTACTTGGCACAATAGATTTTGGCTTGTGGTTTCCCATCGGTAGTTCTTTTGATTTGATTGCATACACCGATGCGGATTATGCTGGATACATTATAGATCATAAAAGTACTAGTGGATACTGTCAATTTCTTGGTGGGTGCCTAGTCTCATGGGCCTCCAAGAAATAATATTTAGTAGCTCTCTCAAGGGCCGAGGCTAAATATGTAGCCGCCGGAAGTTGTGGAGCCCAAGTACTTTGGATCAAAAATCAATTGCTTGATTTAGATATTAAAATGAAATGTGTGCCAATCTTGTGTAATAATACCAGTGCAATCAGTTAGTTTAAAAATCCTATTCAACATTCTAGGACCAAGCATATTGATATTCGTCACCACTTTCTGAGAGATCATGTAGGAAAAGGGGTCTTTGAATTAAATTTCATTGACACACACAATCAGCTAGCTGACATCTTCATAAAACCCCTAAACCAGGATCAATTTAACAAGATAAGAAGAGAACTTGGGATGTGCAAGGGTGTGAGCATACATGCATAGGTTTGCACTTAGGATAAGAGTTACATTTGTAGAAACTCATATGCATCAAGAGTAAGAAAACATGCATATTGTCTATATTTACCTTTAATACCTTGTGTGTTCACATACACTCCTGTATGCTTGAATGTATTTATATATATAGCCCTCCTTGAAAAACATTTCTAAGGCCAGATATTCCTTGGTTAAATAATTGTGGACTCAGTGATGTTGGCTCTTAGGAAACTTCTGAGGGGGAGTTAGAAACTTTCTTCAACTCTCCATATCTCCATATCTCTCCTTCTCTCCACTTCAAGACGTTGGCTCAAATCTGAAGGTCGGATGATAATCCCCCCAAACAAAAAAATAAGAAAAGAAAAGAAAAGAAAAAGAAACAAAAACTACAAAAATTAGGGTTTTGGGGGCTAGCAGTCGACCGCTGCCCCCGCACCGGTTGACCGATGGTGGCAAACCGGCCCGACCGGGTCTCAACCGAGCCATCATATGTGGGGGTCCAACACCCCCCATTCCCTCATTCTATCACCTCCACTCTCTCTCATACCACATTTCCTAACCCTAGAACCTCAAAACTCCACCTCCCAAGCCCCTAAACCTAATCATTCCTCCACCTGCACAAGATCCGGTGTGTTCGTCACGATTTCAAGACGAACACCATTCGGTCGTCCGTGCATTCATAGAGTTTCCTCTTAGGTTCTAGGTTGTGGAGAAGGCCTTTGCAAGCCCCTAGAGTGTCCGTTGATCTATCTGTATTCCCCGGGATGAGGGTCATCTCTTCAAGGGTTTTTCACCGGGTTTATAGTTCGGGATGCTGCCTAGACGAAGCTCTCGGTGTTCTGCCCAAGGGGAAGCGAGTGGCCGGAGATGAGAGGCCCCGGTTCCTCCACCACAGCAAGCTCCTGCACCTTGTCGTGCACCTCGGTTGCCTCTTCGCCCCATTATCGACCCTCGGCTGGTCGACTTCAATGAGGTGAATGAGCTTTTGCCCGACTTATGTGCAGTCTTTAAGATTCAGCCAGGATGGACTGATTTCATCACTAGATATACACGTTATTACCCCAGTCTTGTGCAGCAGTTTTATGGGAATTTGATTGCAAGGAATGAGGAATTATTATCTGTTGTTCAACGGGTTGAAATTCATATTACCCCCGATCTGTTTGGGAGATGCTTAGGAGTTGCGGCTAGAGGAGCCGACATGAGTTTTGGTCATGGAGCTGTTGAGGAAACCTTTCTTGCTATGACCAGTTGTGAGTATGTGCGTGGTGTCAGCAATTAAATTGAATTCAATGCGAATCATTTTCCACCACTGCAGCGTGTATTGCACCATATGTTTACCTCTCTCATTTATCCAAAGAGTGGCAGCAGAAATGAAGTGACATAGGTGCACAAATTCCTATTTTACAATGTTACGAATGGAATTCAAGTTAACATGGGTCCCCTCATGACGACTCTCATTGGAGCTTGCCGAACAAATTTGCGACGATCTTTGCCGTATGCTTCACAATTGACCGGGATATTCATACATGCTGGGATCAATTTGGTAAATGAACAGCTCATTTATGTTCGACAAAATGATATATATAATAAGCATAAGATCTTTACAGATCTGGGATATTACTATGGTCCCGATGGTGAGTTATGCCGGGATGTGCCTACTTATGGAGAAGAAGTTGATAGTGAAGAAGAGCAGGAACAAGAGCAGTAGCAGGATCAAGGGGATGCCCCCCTCCAGTTCAGGCCAAGGAGCAGCCCCCTCCACCCTCACCTCATCATATGGATCCGGAGATGCCTCCTCAACCACAGTTCCATCATGGAGAGTCCTCCACTCAGGGGGCCACACAGCACTCTTGGGTGGACTACGAGACTTTTGACAGGCGGTTTACTGGGCTAGAGACTCGTGTGGATACTTTTGGGGATCGCGTCGACACTATGGGCAATGTGATTGACACCATGTCATGTCACATAGATTCCTTCTCCACTGTTCTGGATACCTCTCCACTCAAATGGTCACACTCTCCACTCATATGACTACTCTCACCGATAGTGTTACTGATTCCTGCCAGGCCTTCCACATCATGAACATGACACTTCTTGGCATGTCTCGCCGTGATGCGACTCGTGACCTCGCCATTGGCTGTATTCGGGATACCCTTCAGCTTCAAGATCATTGTCTTGAAGACATCCACCGTCGCCTTGGTTACCAGCCTCCTCCCCACAGGATCAGCCACCTGCAGATGCACCATGAGGATTTTTCCTTTTTCTCACTCTAGCTTGTTGGACTTTGGTCTTGTGTCACTTGGGTCCCCCTTCATCTATCCTATCCCCTTTTGATGATGCCAAAGGGGGAGAAGTAGTAGTGCAGGTTCTATATATTTAAGTATGTCGGTATGTGTTTGTGTGTTTGCATGTATGATCATGTGAGGATCATTGAGTCAGTTCAGTATTTGTGCATTTGTTTAGTCACTTGTGTCTAGAGTCGTGCATTCACTCTCGCATTAATGTACCTTGTAATGAAATGATGAATTGAATGCAACTGGTGTTTGATTTCAAATGGTTGGCTCTTGTATCTCATTTCCTTTCTAATTAACAAATAAAGTGTTGAATGATTTGCGTTCGCTGGCTTGATGGGATGTGAGTGAAATGCCTTGATTTCAAACTTTGATCTAAATTTTCAAACATTGCTTAAAGGCACATTCATGTATTTCAATACCCTCTCAGTTTTGTCATCATCAAAAAGGGGGAGATTATTGAGTATATTCAAGTGATTTTGATGATAACAAAACCCAGGACGTGCGTTCTATCACGTGCCATGTCTTAGCAATCAAGTTCGACTTTCTTACGCATTCAAAGCCTAATTTGATCATGCACTATGTTTAAATGTTTAATTCCTTCCAAATGCATAAATCCATCTTGGTTCCTAAACCGCCCAGGCTAAGCTTAACTCATCTGTTTTAATTAAGACAGGATGTGTTAGAAACTGATTAGCTCACATATCATGATCTACTATCTAACTCTTTCAATTTTGTAGGAATTCCAGCCAGCGATCGACCGCTAGATGGGGCCGGTCGATCTGTTTTCCCAGCAACGAAAGTCCCATTCCTGTAAAAATTCCAGTCGACCGCCCCCTCCTACCGGTCGACCGCCAGCCTCGAAGCAGCCATGTTTGACTTTGTTTTCTACAACGTGGGAAGCCCTCTTCATTGGGTTTGTTTAATCCAAAAGTCACCAGACTTACCATGATTTGTGGATCTGGTTCCTGGCTTGTCTCTTGACCATTCAAGAGTTATAAAAATATCTCTTTGGGGCTTGTAACCCTAATCAATCCAAGGAGGCTATCAAGGAGAGATTCAAGTGCTGGTACTATAGCCGTGAACAGTGCTGCTCCATGAAGGAAGTTCTTCATCCATCCTGAAGTGATTCAAGCCACATCTAGAGTAGATCAACCTCAACCCAAGTGGAGATCAAGCTGCATCCAAAACCTTCTTCATCAACTAAGGGAGAGCTTGAATCTGAAGTTTTCTCTTTATGTCTTCCATTCGATTTCTATTTCAGATTCAAGTGTGTGTTCTTGTAATATCTGAATACTTGTGTGCGTGTGAATCTACGCAGATCCGTGTATGTGTGTGTGTATGTATCTAATTCTTCACATCTCTTTGTGATTCGGTGTTTGTACACCTTTGTGAGAGTTCCGAACTCCTCACGTGTGTGTGTGTGTGTTTTGATCTTGTAATCTTTTACAAGATAGTGCGGGAATCCTCACAGATCGTGAGGGGTGAACGTAGGTTGCAGTTGTTGCATCCAAACCACCTAAAAATCTCTGTCTATTGTGTGGTTTGTTCATTTTCCTCTATCCCCATTCTATACAGCATATGCATAGTTTTTTTGGTTACATTGTTTGTTTTAGATCTAGCATAATTTATCGTTTCTATACTAGATCTTGGGTATATTAAAAGGTGGGTTCGGATCGGCAAGGCAAACCTTGTCAGGAAGATAACATCTTGCGTAAGTTGAATCTCCGGATTCTCACCTCCGCCATAGTATTGAAGATCGGTTGAGTGCGATAGATTCTATTAGATCTCTTTGTTTTCATATAGTCTTGGAATTCATTACGGCCTTTATTCCTTCCTGTTTGAATCCGGCATAAATTTGTTAAAAGTTTGTATACACCCAATTCACCCCCCTCTTGGGTGTTATTGATCGCGGGACTTCAACCTCCCGAATATGGGATTAGTTCTACTTTTAATGTAGCAGACCTAGTGGCCTACAAGGAACCCACAGTGATTCCTAGTGACCCTTTCGAGCCTTCTCCTCCCATTGAGAGTGAGCCCACCCCTGTGCGTCCCACAACCACTAGAGCATGCGCCATGAAATTGAGAGGATACTGGATGAGTAGGTGACAGCTTTACGGAGCCAGGTGTACCAGCGTTACCTTGTCCGCTGGCGGGACCGTCGACCTTCTGATGATTCCTGGATCAGCCGGGAAGATCTCCAGCGTCTCGATCCAGACCTGTTGGAGCACTACCAGAGCATTATCCCCCCTCTCGACGGAGTCGAGTTCCAGCAGCCCCGGGAGGGTTGGTAGAGACACCGGGCCCACTACTGGACCCACTACTCGGACACGACGCCTCATCGCCCCGACGACATCGAGCTTGTGGCTCGGAGACTCATTTGAAGACCCAGCGTCCTGAGTACGTATTTGTATGTATTTTCATTTTTATGGTGGTATTTGTATTATTAAACCATCGAAGTCAACATATCTTATTTTATTTTTACCAAAGTCAAATTATTTTATTTTATTTGGTCAAAGTCAAATGTTGGTAGTTGGCTTTTATTTTATTAGGCTAGGACATGAATGCTATTAGGTGAAGGTTAATGGTATGATTGTTATAGCCTTTCCTATATATAAAGGGGGCTAGTGTGTGTTGTTTTCATATGAAGATTGAAAGAAAGTTGCATTCACGTAAGAGTTTCTCCTCTTGCCATCCTCCCTTCCCTCCTTCTCCCTTGTGAGAATAGAGTGTCACCCGATGAGAGATCGTCTGGTGTGAGGCCAAGCTACACGAGGCAGTGGTTATCCAGTCTTATTCGCGTCCCCGGAGTTGCCGTCGATCCTTCCTCCAACGCCGACCGCGTCAGTACTTTCCTTTCTAGATGTATTCTGTGGGATGAACCATAGACAAACCAAGATATATCCACTTCTTTTCTTGCTTATCTAAATAGATGAGATATATCATAATGATAAATCAGGTCAATTCTTCAAGCAATTTTGCTCTCATGGAGTTTCCATTTGTTAGCAAATATCATTCATGTCGGAGAAATCAATTATAGCACAAATTAGGAAACTTCACCTTCTGCTTCAAAATTTGGTAGGATGTGAATCATCCATGTTAGAAATAGGTAAAACAGTGAGGGTAACCACACCAATCATCTTGAGCTACCACCAAATCATTCTATCTGACCTTCCTTTCAAGATCACAAAGTTGGTCTAGGATTAGTTGAGTTTGCAAAGCATGGTAATAAAAGATATAAGACAGTATGAAAAAAGCCTTCTGGGTTGCTACCGACACAGATGCTACCGACGGATGGGGAAGCGACGGCAGTTACCGGTGGGTGGGCGAGGAAGCAGACAACCTCTGTGGACTGTGCGGATGGCTCCTACCGGCAGTAGGGAAGCTGCAGCTACTATCGAAGGCGGGGAAGGAGCGGCTGCTACTGGTGGGCAGGGAAGCAGGCGGCTGCTATTGGAGGCAGGGAAGGAGCGGCTGCTACTGGTGGGCAGGGAAGTAGGCGGCTGCTATCGGAGGCGGGGAAGGAGCGGCTGCTACCAGCGGGCAGGGAAGGTGGTGTCGATGCAGGCGGCTACTACAAATGGGCATGGAAGTAACGACGACTGGTGAAGGCACGCGACACTGTTGTTGTAGGTAGGGCGGGCGGGGAAGCAACACCGTGATGTGCGATGGCAGTTGGGCGCCCTCCCTAGAGTCGGTGTGTCCTCGATAGGGGGGAAGGGGGCCAGGCAGTGGTGACTCTAGTGCCGGTGGCGACGATGCCAGGCAGCGGCGACTCCGGTGGCAGTGGCGACGATCGTGACGACGGCTCTGCTAGGAAAGATGTTTCCACGATGGGAAAGAGCGAGAGAGAAAGGGAGGTGAGGAGGTGGGGGAAGGAAATTTGGTTGAAGAGGGAAATCAAAAATCAAGTCCGCGGTGTTTCCAAAAGTGAATAAAAGGCAAGTCTTAATAGTGTCTTCTAACTAATAATTTTTATAAGGCATAATTTAATATTATGCCTTTAATAGAAGATATTTAATATAAATAGAAGACATATCTTGTTTTTACTTTTTAATTTTTGAAATACAAGTTGCAATTTACTTCTACCTTCTATTATTATTCATCTTATATATGCAAATTTTTAGTAGCGCCAAAAACATAGTATAAGGAAAAGGATAGCCACGGAGGGGTACATATGGATGTGACACAAACTTGATTAAAGTTTATCAAAAGAAAATGAAAAGTTATATGCACTCCTCTCTGGAATCCTACCAAACATTGCAACTTCAAGCATTACAGCTTCATCATGTTCTTCAGACGATATGCCTCCCCACTTGATTCACAAAAGAAATGGAATTAAAATCTTAATTATTTATAGAAGGAAAAATTAAAAGAAAGGTAACCTGAAATAAGAATAAATACTTTCCATCCAAGGTGTTGGAGACAAGCCTAGGTGCTCGAGAAGGGGAGAAACTACCATTGGCCTGAGAAACCCTAGGTGAAGGTGAGAAGGGGCAGAAGCTCCCGCTACCAGCAAGCCAGTGCTGCACAGCTCACCCCCTGCTGGCACCAGCTACCGCCGTCAGCCACTGTTCCTACCGTGCCCCTGCTTCACCCCACCGGCATCGCAAGCTTGCCCCTCCCCTCCGTAGAGCCACCCGGCTCGTCCTATCATGCCCTTGCCTGCCATCACGTCCGTCACCCACAGTCGCTATCGTCGCTGGCCGCCTCGTCCTCCCATATCCGCCGTCGGCTGCCAGTAGGTGGGAGGAAGAGGAAGGGGGAAAGAAGGGGAGAGGAAGAACGAGGAGAAGAGGAGGAGGAAGGGTTCAGTTTCGCGGGGACAAAAAGGGAGATGGGGTAAAAAAAAAGTGTTTCCAAAATTGAATAAAAGGCATAATTATAATAGTGCCTTTAATTTATTAAATTTTATAAGGCATAATTTAATATTCTATCTTCAATAGAAGATATTTAACAAAAATAGAAGATAGACTTTATTTATACCTTTTAATCTTTGAAAGATAAGGCATAATTTATTATTGCCTTTTATTTTCTGCCTTTTATATGTAAGTTTTTAGTAGTGGACAGAGACAGAAAATGTCGTGAGCAAAATAAAGTGCATAACCACTACTCATTTATCTAAGAATTTAAATAAACATACCAGCAGTAGGTGGTGGGGGCGGTGCACTCTGTGTAACTGGTGCGGAGACATAAAATAGCGTGAGGAAAATAAAGTGCATAATCACTACTTGTTTATCTAAGAATTTAAATAAACATACTAGCAGCAGGTGGTGGGGCGGTGTAACTGGTGCGGAGACACTCGGACCTACAAACACGAAATGTCGTGAGCAAAACAAAGTACATAATCAGTACTCATTTATCTAAGAATTTAAATAAACATACCAATAAAATCCCTCCCACAGCCACCTCTCCTCGAAGTCCCGGTACGACCTCGAACCATCTAATTATTGACAATAATAAAAGTAGTGCATATTAATCCACAACTAATTATGAGGAGAGGTGGTAATTAATAATGATAAGAAGTGCATATATGTTAAATTCCTTACAGAATATATAATCATTATCTATTTCAACTTCAGATGCTGAAGATATATCAAACTCATCCTCATCTTCGTCATCTTCCTCATTCTCACTAGATTCATACTCTTCATTTTATCTATTTTCTTATTACTTTGTAAAATCTGCATAAGATCTAAAGTAAGGTCCCTAGAATTAACATCTGTTTTAAAAATGGAGTGTTCTTAGAATATTTTGAAGAATGTTCCATGCACATGTTAAAATGAAGAGAGTATCCTCATCTTCAGCCTCCTATGTCCCTCTTCAAACACTACGCCCAAGGCCATGTATGATGTATCTTCCCTCCCCAAACCCCCAACCACCCTTTCTCTCTTATTTATCTCCGATGCTGCTGCTAGTGATGAGACTGAGAAAAGAATGATCATTGACTCGTGTCAACAGCAAGAGAGGGCGAAAGGGCAGCAACCCGCACCGCTCTGTTGGGACGGGTCTTTCCACGTTGGGAAAGGGAGAGAGGGAGAGAGAGAGAGAGAGGTGGTAGGGAGGTGAAGAGATGGAGGGAACTAAATTGCGTCTAAGAGGGAAACTAAATTCGAGAGCTACTATAATTGAATGAAAGACATAAATTATTGGTGCCTTTTATTTATTAGACTTTATAAGATTTAATTTAATATTCTGCCTTCAATAGAACATATTTAATTATTGCAAAGATCTCTTCCATCTTGGGCGACCCGTTGTATTTGGACAAGCTAACAGCGGAGCGCAAGAGATTGGCTTATGCTAGGGCATGCATCATGATCTCATCGGGAGAAGAGCTGCCAGATTTCGTTCATTATAAAGACCTTAACGGGAGTGTCAAGCGAATTAAGGTATTCTACCAATGGAGGCCAAGAAGCTGCTCTACATGCTGTTCTTTTGGACACGCAGATGGAGCGTGTAAACCTGTCCTCCAACATAAACAATCTCATGTTCAGGTGTTCAAACCAAAGGCACTTTCTAATCCATCCGATGTTAGTGTGCTCACTCATAATTCTTTTGAGATTCTACAGTCGGAATATGGTGCTAAAGAGGGTATTGGTGACCCTGCAACTCAGCTCTCTGAGCCTCCCAAAGCCCTTGTGGTTCAGAGGACTCAAAGGCCTGAGCTCAGGACCCACCCTGAGGCACGCCAAATTACTGTATCCTCGCAGAAACGGAATGGCAAGAACACTCCAAGGGATTCGCAACTTTCGAAAGCTAAGGTACTCAACCCGGTGGTTAAGCCTAACTCATTATCTTCAAGTGTTTTTGTACCATCTATTACTGAGGATTTGGATGCTGCCAACATTTTTAATAGCGGTTCTACTCTTGTAGACCCACCGGTTGTCCCTCACTTGATTCAAAGCTGCCATGATGCCTTCTTGCAAAGTGGCTTCCCTCCCCATGCGGACCCAGCGGCAGCAGCTGCCATGGCTTTTCAGCCAACCCCTTCGTCCTTCACATCTCTTGATGCTCTCTCCAAAGAAAGCCAAACACAACCAGCTTCCATTTATGGAGCATCGTCAGCCTTCACTACTGTTGGAGGGGCCGTAAACCTTTCAAGTGTCTGCCCCTCACATTTGGCGCACTCAAAGGAACCTCTTTATGGAGAATCGCAAGTTGGAGAAGCACATACCAACAATCCACAAGGGGGGACCGCCCCACCCCCACCGTCCTTCCCATCTCTTGATCCTCACTCCAAAGATTGCCAAGCACTTCACCGTTCTTTCTTTAATGAGAGCCTTAAACTAAGGGATTTGCATAGCTCGGATACCAACAATCATAACCATGTTAAGGTTATGCCATCTTTGGTGCCCGCCACCCATTGTGGCTATCCTTCTCTTGATTTTCTAGATGCTGCCAACGTCCATTGTATAGCTTCCAAGGAAGTTAGCCAAGCGCATGTGATTGTACCTTCTCTTGAAGGCAACCATGCTCCCACCGTTTGTCCTTTACCCAAGCTTCAACCTCCAGCGCATGTGATTGAGGGCCTAGCGCATGTGAATGCACAGCAACTTGGGCACACTTTGGACCCGCCGCTGCCACCCTTGGATCCTTTAGCGCATGTGGATGCACAGCAAACTTCTTTGCATGTGAATGCGCAGCATTTTGATACCACGTTTTGTCCTCCTCTTGCTGTCCAAGATGCTCACTTCGGCCTTCCTTCAGCATCCGATTCTAACACCCAACTGAATGTGATTGAGCAGCTTTATGGCCACTCTAGCAGGCACCGATCGGACCCGCAACCTGTTTGTTGCTTTGCTGCAGATGGCGTCGCAGTGACTGATGGCTTAGTGGAGGGCCCCGTTCGTAGTTCGACTGCTTGCTCCAAAGCTTCCCTTGATGCCTTGGTGGTGGACTCCTCCTCTGGTGCTGCCCCAGCTACGTGCGTGGATGGGGCTGCTGTCTTACCTACTTCAGGGGGGTCCGTAACCCACAAATGCCGGGCTCTTGGAAAAGCCGATGCTACCCGTGACCCAGGTGCTGGTATAGCATTTGAGGCGATCTCCAAGGATTGTCCATCCCAGCTCCATGAGAAGCACTCCAAGGTAGCACCAGTACAAGACCCTATCTATTCTGAAGCAGTGCCAGATTCACTTAGAGGGGAAAAGTACTCGGGATCACATGCTGGCAACATTATTGTGCAAAAAAAAACCTACTCCACAGCGCCCCACCTTCAACCAAGATAAGCGCTACCATTCTTCATTCAGGAACCTGCAGTCTGTGGATGAGATGGACAAGTTGAAATCAAGACCGTCCGGCAAAGATGTTGAAGGAAGGTCTACAGTGACAAAGCACAGCTAATAATTAGAATCTCTCTCCTACAAAGTCTGTTATGAAGATTCTTGTCTGGAATGTTAGAGGGCTCAATAAGAGGGAGAAATGCAGAGAATTAAATACAATGATCAGAACCATAGCTTGTGACTTGGTTATTCTAGCCTGAAACAAAAATTAACCCTGCCCATGTTATGCTCTATAAAAACTTAATTTGGCCAGAAGCTGAAGTTATCACTAACGACTTGTACGGTGGTAAAGGGAGAGTGTGGATCCTTTGGAATAACAATCTCATTAACGCTCATTTGGATGCGGGTCTGCCAATTCCTTCATCTGCGATGCAGGAATAAGTACAACCATTGGGAATTCATGATTACTGGTGTATATGCATCCAATTGTGCGAATGACAGGAGCAGTCTGTGGAAGGACATTTCCTGTCTTTCCAACAACATCAACACTCCTTGGATGGTAACTGGTGACTTCAACACTGTTCGATACCCACATGAGAAGCTGGGAGAGGGCGTGTGGTCCCAGAATCCATATTGGAGGAATTTAATCTGTGCATCCAAGATTCAGATCTCGAGGATATCACCTGCTGCGGGAGCAAGTTTTCCTGGACCAACAGAGGCGAAGCACACCGTAAAATCATGGCCCGATTGGACAGATGTCTTATTAACTCACATTGGACTGCTTCCTACCCAGACAGTTGCCTCGAGTACGAGAACGAATATTTTTCTGACCATACACAAATGCTAATTAAGACGGATAAAAGTATGCCTAATGGCAAGCTCCCATTCAGGTTCTACAATATGTGGGTCTCTCATCCATCATTCATAGACGTCATCAAAGCAGCCTGGGAAACCCCTGTCAAAGGGTCCCCTCCCCATGTACTTTGTATGAAGCTAAAGGCATGCAAACAGGCTCTTAAGGATTGGAATAGAAACATCTTTGGTAATGTTCAGAATAAGGTGGCTGATTCAAAAAGGAACCTTCACCAAGCTCCGAACAAACTTCATGACTGCCCCACTGACGATGCACTAATTCAGCAAGAAAAGGAGGCGAGGGAAAATTACATGCATGCTATACATTTAGAGGAAAACTTTCTCAGGCAGAAGTCAAGACAGAACTGGCTAACATTGGGTGATTCAAATACTAAATTCTTTTATGCTTCCATGGCGGCTAGAAGAAGTATTAACCAAATCAGGCATTTTACAGATTAGAATGGTGATACTATCACTGACATTAACCAGGTGAAGGACCACACTATAGACTTCTACCGTCAACTATTGAATCAACCTCTTAAGCAAGAAGTACTTGACATAAACCTGGCCTTGCAGCTCTCTGAAGATGACAAGCGAGTTCTTAATGCTGAGTTTACTGTAGAGGAGATTAGGAAAGCTGTTTTCCAATCCCCGAAAAATAAGAGCCCGGGTCCGGATGGCTTTCCTGCTAAATTCTACCAATCTACTTGGCCAATTATTGGCAGAGATGTTACCAACACTTGTCTTCACTTTTTTAACACGGGCCAACTATACAAACAGTTCAACAATACCTTCATTGCACTAATTCCTAAAGTGGTGGGAGCAGATAATCTGGAAAACTTCAGACCCATTTCATTATGCTATTTCATCTACAAATTGATTTAAAAGCTTATGGCCAATAGAATTGCGAGGGTTATTCCTAACATCATTGGCCCTCAGCAGACTGCATTCATTAAAGGTAGAAGCATTACCCACAATATCCTTCTTGCTAATGATCTGACTAAAGATTTGCATTCAAAGGACAAGGGAAGGATAATTTGCCTTAAAGCAGACTTGAGGAAAGCTTTTGACACTGTTGACATATGATTTATTTACCATATGCTGTTGAAAATGGGGTTTCCTGCGAAGTGGATCCAGTGGATTAGAAGTTGCATTGACCGTTGTATGTTCTCCATTCTCTTCAATGGTTCACCTGCAGGTTATTTTGAAGGTTCAAATGGAATCAGGCAAGGGGACCCAATGTCACCTTATCTCTTTACCATCGCAATGGAAGGCCTCACCTGTATGATAGAGGAAGCGGTGAGCAAAGGTCACATCAAGGTTCCCAAGTGTGCAGAAGTCCATGTCTCTCATATTACTTTTGCAGATGACTTAATTATTTTTCTTAAAAATGACTTGGAATCATTTCAATATCTTGCTAACATTCTAGAAAAAATTGGTAAATGGTCTGGACTACAGCTCAACCACAAAAAAAGCAAGGCATATATAGGCGCAATGGTTCATGACAAAATTACTATTACAAATACTTTGAGGGTGGATGAAGGTAACTTGCCTATTCCTTATTTAGGCTTACCTCTGATCTCTACTGATATGAAAAAGAATCATTGCCAACCTATCATTGAAAAAATCAAAAAAAGAATAAGCTCTTGGAGAATGAAACTTCTATCTAAGAGTGGGAGACTGGAATTGATTAGATCTATCTTATCCACCTACTCCATCTATTGGTCTACGGCATTTCTCCTACCATCAGGATTAATTCATGAGATCGAAAAAATGCTTGCCAATTTCTTTTGGCAAGGGACACGTGATAAAAAAGCTCTTCATATGATCAAATGGGAAACTATCTGCAGACCGAAGAATGAAGGTGGTCTTAATCTGAGAAGGTTGGCTGATTGGAACAAAGCTTCTTTGTCTAAACAGTGTTGGGATATTTTGCATAAGGACAGTTTGTGGATAAAATGGGTTCATGGAAAATACATCTCCAAATGTAACTTTTGGCACATTAAGGCTAGGTCCTATCACTCTGCAGCTTGGAAAGGAATTCTGAACATGAGAGCCTGGCTAATCAAACAAATCAAATTCTCAATATCCAATGGTCATTCTCTGAGCATGTGGTATGACCCATGGGTTAATGGGAAGAGCATTTTCCACATTTATGGAGATCGTATCAGGCAAGATCTGGGAGCTAACAAATGCAGCACTGTTTCTGACTTCATTAGTAATGGTAATTGGGCACTTCCAACTCCAATCTCTCCTGACATGTTTGAACTTTGGCCAATTATTTCTGCTATTCCTCTGCGTAATGGTCTTACTGACGAAATGATCTGGATTCATGACAAAGAAAGCTTTTCATGTATTTCTGCGTGGAATCAACTCAGACAAAGGCACCACATTTGGAAACCGGAGAGTTGGGTTTGGGACAGACCCGAATGCCCAAAACATTCACTTTGCTGTTGGCAGACACTTCACTACAAACTTCCCACTTTGGATATGCTTCAGAAAAAAGGATACTCTCTTGCAAATAAGTGTGTCATGTGTAATGAGGCTGAAGAGACCGTGGACCACCTATTCTTCTCCTGCAGATACTCCAAACTGATTTGGACTAATTGCTTAGAGAGATTTGACATCCACAGAAATCCAAGTAGCTCACTTTTAAATGAGCTTCACTCACTTCAGGCTGGTTTTCCCTTCAAAGGTACCCTCACTAAGCTAATTAAGCTACTGCTCTGATGCACAATCTGGTGGATTTGGAGGGAGAGATGCATTCGTACTTTTGAGAACAGGGAAAAAGGTTATGGAAGAATTCTCGTTGACATACAGTATGAGGTTAGATGTTGCTTGGAAAATGAACTAAAGTTTCATCAGCTTACCACCAGGGAAAGACAGATCTTAAAACGTTACAACTTCTCCCTCCCTTAATTCTGGTCACAAGTTTTCTACACACCTTCATCTGGACTTGGTGCATGATCATTTACATCATCTGAGTGACATCTCTTGCTATCAGCTTTCTTTTGTGTTTTAATCATCATCTCCACGCTTTGTGTGGTCATGGACTTCTCAGGAGCAATCAGTCTAGGGATGTCTAGACATTGCCCACTCTCTGTACACCCACTTATTCCTTTATAGAGTTTACCTTTTTACCGATAAAAAAACATATTTAATATAAATAGAAGGTAGATTTTATTTTTACCTTTTAATCTTTAAAATATAAGTCACAATTTATTTCTACCTTTTATTTTTCACCTTTTATATGTAAGTTTTTAGAAGTGTATCCACATTTATGGACACACATTTATTTCCACATCCCCCTTCCCATCCACATTCACACACATTCACATTGGCATCATCACTTGTAAACAAAAATTTAGTATTTCCAGTCACATACACATTCATATCCGCATCCACTTTCACGTCCATATTCACACACATACATTGACATCGACATTGTCTTCTAGAAAAAAAAAATCATATCCGCATTCACATACACATTCATATCGGCGGCATCCACACTTGTCAAAAAAATTAATTCACATTCACATACACATTTATATCGGTGCAGAGCCATGGCCGCCGCGGCGGCTTCTCAGCCGTGGGACGCCGGCACCATAGCAGAGGCCGCGCGTGCAGGTGGGCTGCCGCGTATGTCGCAGACGGAAGAGGGTAGGAGGAATATAGTGATTATGGTGGATGGGTGAGAGAGAGAGACGGGGGGAGATTGAGAGTGGGGGGAGCGGGAAGGAGGAGAGGAGAGGGAGATCAAGAGGAGGTGGAAGCAGGAAGGAAGAGAGGAGGAGGGGTTAGGGCATGGGCCCGCCCACAAAATTTTCATTTTTAAAATTTTTTTTCCCTCTCTCTATTTCTTTTCTCTTTTTATTATCATTTTCATTATTTTTTTCATTCATTCATTCGACATTTTTCTCATTCGTTCATTTTTTAAATAAGACAAAATATCATTCACTATAAAATATCATTACATTTGAAAAAAATAATATTTATTATTTAGAGATCTGAAGATCTATAATTTAGAAAATTTTTACTTTATTTAGAAAACGTTACATGAGACCCATTGGAACGCTCCGAAACCCATGAATGTTAGAGTGGAGAGAGCAGCAGCACTGGCGATGGGGAGCTAGGCTCCTCACGATAGGGGTGACGAGGGCTTCGTGGCTCCGACGATGGCGAGGTCTCCTCCCGATAGTGGTGGTCTCTACCGACAGGTTGGGATAGAGTGGGAGAGAGCGACGGCACCAGATTTTTGGGTAGAGTATCCACAGATTTTTCATAACATTTTTGTAAGTCCTCGAACGTGTTCAAGGGCTTAATCAAGATTTATATCATATATATGATATATTAATTATAATTAAGTATAATGTATTACTAATTAATTATAATAAAATTATATATAAGTATATTAAAAAGAATATAATTTAAGTATAGTTACAAAGTTATAAAAATAAGTCAAAACTTTCCGACGTATTTCCAACCACATTCGATTCCGTCGAAAACTGTTGATAAATTTCTGCCTACACTTTCTCGTGCTTTAGGGCTTTCCGACAAAATTTAATTCGGTCAAAAGTAAGTCAGAAATTTTTGATGTATTTCTGACGAAATTTTATTCCGTCGAAAAATAATGCTATTAAAAGAAAAATACTTCGGAATTTTTAGACGAAAAAATGGTTTGTCGAAAATACGTCGAAAAATTTTCAACGGAAATAATTTGGTCAGAAATATGTCGAAACTTTCCGACCACATTCGATTCCGTCGGAAACTGTTGGTAAATTTCCACCTACCTTCCTCCTACTTTCGGACTTTCCGATGAAATTTAATTCGGTCAGAAATACGTCAAAAATTTTCGACGTATTTTCGACGGAATTTTATTCCATTGAAAAATATTTCTATTAATCAAAAAAGATTTGAAGAGTTTCCGACGAAATAGAATTTAGTCGAAAATACGTCAAAAAATTTAAACGGAATATAATTTAGTCGAAAATATGTCAAAAAAATTCTGACGTATTTCCGACCATATTCGATTCAGTCGGAAACTATTGGTAAATTTCCACCTACCTTCCTCCTACTTTCGGGCTTTCTGACGAAATTTAATTCGGTCGGAAATACGTCAAAATTTTTCAGCATATTTTCGACGAAATTTTAGTATGTCGAAAACTATTTATATTAGTCAAAAAAAGATTTGAAGAGTTTCCGACGAAATAGAATTTAGTCAGAAATACGTCAAAAAATTTCAACGGAATATAATTCAGTAAGAAATACGTCAAAATTTTCTGACGTATTTCCGACCATATTCTATTTCGTCGGAAACTGTTGATAAATTATTGGTGCTACTTAAGACTTTCCCACGAAATTTAATTCGGTCAGAAATACGTCAGAATTTTTTGACGTATTTTCGACAAAATTTTATTTCGTCGAAACTTTCTGACGTATTTTTGACCAATGTAAAATGTCAGAAATAGGTCGGTAATTAGCGACTGATTTCCGACAGATTATTTTTCGTCATAAAGTAATAGAATTTTCGACGTATTTGTGACAAAAAAATTTCCGTCAAAAAGTCCGTCGGTATTTTCAATTTTTCCTGTAGTGAAAGGAATATCCTGACAGTGAATTGATTAGGAGGATTCTTAGATCTCTCACCCCAGCATGGCACACTAAGGCCACGGTAATTGAGGACTCAAGGACTTGTCTGCCATGATAGTAGACAGGTTGATAGGTTCGCTCATGACATATGAGCTCAAGTTGAAGAGAAGTGAAGCAGACGTCAAGCCCAAGAAGACTGTGGCTCTCAAAGTTGTTGAGAGCATAGACGGCTCAGATGAGGACGATGGAATTAACTTCCCAGAGGCAAGCTCAGCTGACCATGCACTCCTCACCCGGCAGTTAAGAAAAATTCTAAGAGGCAAAGGTATATTTCAGAGAAGGAATAAAGCTCCTAAGGTAAGCAGAAATTCCAATTTCAGATGTGCACAAGTTAAGAAATCTGACTAAGTTATCTGCTACCAATTTAAGAAGGCATCACATGCGAGGTGAGTGCCCCGAACTCCTTAAGCAAATGTCCAAGGCTAAGGGAAAGAAGCCCAAGGCAATGGTCTCCACCTGGAGTGATGATGAAGAGGAATTCAGAGTTCCTCTGCCGATGAAGATTAGGATGACTTCTGTCTCATGGCTGACGGGAGTGAGGATCAGGTAAGCAACCTTTTTGAAACCTTTTCAATTGAGGATTGAGAAGATGCATATGCTGATCTACTTGAGAAGTATGAAATGTATAAAAAGGAGAATAAGCATTTGAAGAAAAAAATCAACGCTCTTGCTCATGAAAATCTTGCCAACAAAGAGTTAGGAACCTTAAAAACTGAAAATGAAGAACTAAAAAAATAAGCTAAAACTCTTGAAACCACATGTTCAGATCTGACAAGATTAAAGGAAGAAAATGATGCTCTTAGAGCTAAGCCAAACGAACCTGAAATGTGAAGATTGGGAGAAAGAGAACAAACTCAATCTTGAAAAATATAAGGCTATTAACGCTGTTAATATTGGGCTGTAGAAAAATTTGGAAAAAGTAGAAGAAGAGGTAAAGAACAAACAATCCGCCCTAGAGAGGATGACCCAGGGTAAATCTAACTTAGAAGCTTTCTTAGGTACCCGGGTTAATTTCAGAAAGGAAGGGATGGGTTTCAATCCCACTGAGAAGAGGCCTTTTGGATTCAAGACTACATCCTTATGTCCTGAAAAAGGGAAAGGGAAGCTGATTGTTGATGAACAAATAGAAGAGAGCCCTAGCAATCATGCTACTCAATCAGGTTGAGACACCAACCTGCAGAGTCGACACAATTATACTAAGCCACAAGCTCAGCACAGGCACGCCAGACCGCAAGGTCAACACCATGGCCAAACAAGTGGACACTTTAGTGCTCCACAAGGCTCTTTTGGTCGATACACCAGGGATATGCCTCGACGCAGAAGAGCCTTGTGGAGCACTAAAGTGATGGTAGCCAGTGTCTTTCATGCCTTTTCCCCTTGTATCTATATCATTTATATATATATAATGTAATGCATGTTAACATCTTACTCATATCTTTAAAAATCCGTACCTACAAAATTATGTAAAATAACATTATAAAATATATATTTTTGGAATCCTTAGATTTTTCTCCTAATTATCATAGATTTTACTTCTCCAAATGGTGGCGCGAACTGAGGTGGTAGATTAAGGGAGAATTAGGGCGAGGATCGACGAATTGTTCGCGGATTAGGTTTTTCGCGTCATCCCCTCTCTTCTTCAATTTAGGTAGGTTTCTCTCATATCCAACCTAATTAACTAACATGATTGTATAGAGCTCGTTCTTAGCTTTCATTTGAATCCATTTTGTCCAATTTTTATGAAGTGTATGGATCGAACTTAGTCCATTTGATTACAACGTGTTATGCAGTGTAAATCCATGTTACATAACTTGCTGGTAGGACGTTCATGTTAAATATCGCACTGTTAACTAGGAAAAATGAAATTTTATGATCTAAGTTAACCTTCTTCATGATTATTCCTCCATGATCATCATTCTTGATATCTTATGATTGAAAGGAGTAGAGTAATTAAATGATAGTTTCACCTTTCTTTCTTCCTTATTTCATTATCACATTGCTATCTTATTAGTTCTACTTTAAGGTCGTGCCACTCCGGTGGTGGCGACTGGACCGAATACATCATTTTTCGTTGATTGTGAGCTATTAAATTCTTGGGCATCGAACTATCTCTCTGTCGGATATTCCTTCTGTCGGATATTCCTTCCGTCAGACTAGGTGTTCATGTTCCGAGGCCTCCGTAAGACCCCGCGAGCCTGGGATTCCCACTAGGATGCCGGGCGGGTTGTACCTACAAGCCTGAACCTTCGGATTCGATCGAATTGCATGATTTGGCCCTATGATGGAACTGGGGTTGTCCTGTTGTTAGCGGCCTTTCTGGGACCGCTACTATTAGTACGCGGCCCAGAATTGACTGTTTAGATTGCTGAACGGTCCTTGGGTGACCGTATACGTCCAGCATATGCACCGACCTTCCAGCATATGCACCGACCTCCCTGGCTTGTGCACCGATCTTCTGGGTGCATCGACCTCCGTTTGTAAACGGCACCTTTTGGACCGTTCTATATTCGGCGGCCCAGTTAGGACCGTTTACACTTGCTTGAGGCCCAGGGACCCCACTCGCTCTGAGCGGTCTCCCTGGAGACCGTTTATATGAATGATTGAACGGGCCATCTAGGACCGTTTACATTCCCAGTATTGCTTGTAGCGGTCCATTTCAGACCGTCTACTTTATCTTAGCGGTCCTTTGCTGACCGTTTCACATTCCAGCTTTCCGGAAATTGATGTTTTCACGGTTTTTATATATGTAAGCTACTCTAGCCTAACTAGGCTATTGTACCTCGAATTTTGACCTATTGTTAGGTCTATTGTCAACATTTATCCATTCAAGAGTCATTTCTTTAAATGACTACTCCTTTCGATTAACGAGCTTATTGTTGGAATCTCTAGTAAATCATGTTCTTATACATGTTACCTTGATTACACGAGCTTGATCTTGGAACTCTTAGCCATTAAACATTGTGGATGTCTAGATTTCGAGGGTTCTATGATCCAAACAAATCAATGCCAAGGCAATCATATTTAAGGGCCCAGTCTGGTCCTGGAAGGAGCACCCGAAAAGTACTTGATCCCCGGGGAGGTGAATGACTGGGTGTGGCATTTGGCACCGAGTACTATCTAGCATGTTGAGTCTATGACATTCCACATTCCCATGAAACTTATTATTCACGCTTGCAGCGTGAAGTACTTGCTTGCGTGACTTGACTTGACTTGATAAATGGCCATTTACTTGAAAGTTCTCATTAATAGTGCTTGATATCTCGACTTGAAATATTGCTTTCCATTTATCTATCGACTACTTTATGATTGTGTTGGTTACTTGCTTGCTTTATTAAGTTTCTCGCATTATTCATACATTCATGGAAATGGTTAATTACTTAAATTATACCTGATGATAGAGGGTAATTCCTACTGAGTTTTTTGCTCACTCCTATCTACTTTAACATTTTTCAGGTAATGCGGTAGATGGAACGTTTGCAATGGGGTTCGGGCCAGCGTGAACGAGTGAACCTGGAACTTAGAGATCAGAGTTTTTTTTATCTTCTTGAGTCTAGTTAGTATAGTGAGTCTTGCTATTTTCTCTTCTTTATTTCTGTTAATTGTGTCAATTTGTAAAATTCAATTTCCAAATATCAATAAAACTATATTCTTCTCAAATTAATGGCTTCCAGGTGTTTGAATATTATTTATTATGTTTAATTATTTCTTGCTCTAATTATCATGATTGTTTCGCTACCACGTTCCGAGCATTGCTTCCCACTGCTATCGGTTCGGGGCGTGACAAAACTATAACTCATATTCGGCTACGGGCATCATGCCCTGACGAAGTGACGCGAATTCAGCTGCCTTCCTCTCCTTGACATGCTCGGAGAAGTACTTGGCTCGAAAAAGAGTCAGAAATCTATCCCAAGTGTGTGCATGCGTCTGTAGGCGGTGCTGGAATTACCTTCCACCAGGTGCGGGCATCTTTATTTAACTGGAACGTAGCAAGACGAACCTTTTCTTGGTCGGCACACTACATCACCTCGAATATACTGTTCATTTCATCGATCCATTTTTCTGCCTCATAGGGATTAGAAGAACCTGAAAACCGCGGAGGATTTAAACTCCGAAAATTGTGGTGTAGGTCTCCAGCTCTTGCCCCTGCGCCGGCTTGAGCCATATTCTGTAATGCTTGGGTGAGACTAGCAACGGTTTGCTGCATACTATTCCAGTCAACACGATGAGCCATTATGAGAGTAAGGTACCTTAGAAGGGTAACAGAGTTTGTCAATTCTAATGGAATGAGTGGAATTAACCTTAGAAAGAATTCTAATTATTATCTCATCCCAGGTTCTACCCCATTCCTCTCATAGGTAGGGAGTTTCTTTCCTAGTTTCATAGGTGTGGGTCCTTAAACCTTGGACTTAACCTCTTACATGTCTTTTCCCTAGGACTTCTAGTCCTATGCTCTGATACCACTTAAACTGTCACGTCCCGTGCTTTTTAATACAGCGGAAGGAATTTAGGGAACACGAACAGCCAGCATGGTAAGCCTCTCGCAATCAAGAAATCAGAGCGCAAGATAATCACACTAAAGTAATTACACAAGTAAAACCTTTTCAAACTTCATTTTATTCCATAATAACAATAATATCAAAGTACACAAGATCCTTGACTCTTAACACTCTTACATCATAGACTCAAGAAAATAGAAAATTACAATAAGACTCGATTAGACATTTGATACTATGGCTTCTCTCGATTCGTTTGACCTTCAATCACTCTCGGACCCGCTACTTGTATACTCCGAATCCGATTCATCTATACTTCCTAAAAAGATTTGAAATAGTAGGGTAATGAGCACACTTGCCAAGTAGGTATCTACGCATCAACATGAAAGTAATATTTAAGTGATTAATGTCTTAGCTCTAGACTGGAAGAGAAACATAAGAAAGTGCGATAAACAATCGATATAACTAAGTAACCAAGGACATGAAATTGAGCAAGTAGTCAAGATAGCATGAACAAGTAAGATTAAGCATGTAGACGTAAATTGACCTTTTATAAACAAGAATGTACGAGCATGTAACTAGAAAGTACTTTACACAACCTCATAAAGGCTATGTACTAGAAAGTCATTTATCAAGCACGTAATTTTCATAACCAATCTCATAGTGTTTCACTCATTTATAAGAGAAAGTACTCCCAGCGCAATGCGACGCCAGTATCATCGTACCCCATGGTTTATAGTACATTTCTGACAATCTGTCGAGGGGACTAGCATGGAGCCCTTAGACATAATCCGTGCCCGATCTTGCATCTTCTAGTTATAAATCCAGTTACTTCCATGAGATAATAATTTTGACCAATAAATCAATTTCAAATAATAAGTTTAATGATCAAGTAACCAAGGCATAGAACGTACTAAAGTTGACATAAGATATCAAAGAAAGATTTAAGATATATTATGCTACGGCGGTGATCCGGTAGCATAACGGTATATTCATTAGGTTCTATAATTCAAATTTAACTTTGTTAAACATAATTTAGGCTCCAGATAATCCTAAGATCATCTAGGAACTCAAGAAAACTAGCCTTAAAGGTCAAACCTTGGGTTAGACACAATTAAGAACCAAGCGGTCATTTACTGGACCGTTTAGCAAGCTAGGCGGTCTAGTCATGGACCGTTAGTCAGCGCTATGCAGTCGAGTCAAGACCGTGTATGACGAGTCAAGCCAGAAAACAAGTACTTAACTCAGATAACATGCGGTCATATGACAGACCGTTTAGACATGATAAGTGGTCACGGTGACGACTGTTAGACAAGCCTTAGCGGTCAAATGTAAGACGGTTTAGGAATCAAGACTCCGAAATCAACGGTAGTGCTTTCTAGATAAATTGGGCCTCTAAGGGTACAACCGGCTCGACGTCCTAGTGGGAATCCCAGGCTCACGGAGACTTACGGAGGCCTAGAAATAAGATCACCTAGTCCGGTAGAACGAATATCTAACGGAGAGGCTTTCAAGTCCACGATTGTGTGCCTATAAGTGCAATGGTGTATCTAATGGTCACATACCGGAGTATATGCCATGTACTTATGAAAATGACTCTGCGCTGAGAAAGGTAGTGATAACCAACGATCAAATCATAACTAGTCCATGACTCTCATACATTCAAGTTAACTACAAAAGTATATGACTTGGTCTTGAAAAATATCATAAGTTTAAAATAACTTTAAGTGCATAACGAATCATGAAAACTACTAGAATGAGCTGTTAAGATAACTGGTTATATGAAAATAATGTTTAAAATAGGTATAAAACCTACTTAACTAGGCTTAGCATATAATAATTTGGACCATTCTGCATTAAGCCTCGGGTTAGCTTAAATACAGAATTAAAAAATGAAAAATGGTCTAGTGGGTGACCGTCTCTTGTGGCAAGCGGTCTATCGTACGGCAGTTAGGGTTTCTGGCAGTCTACAGGAAGACCGTTTCTTCCTGTGTTAACAGAAAACTTAATAATATTAAAATAAAATACTAATCTAAGGCATATCGTGCATGAAAATCTACATGAATAAACTCTATAGCATGATAGAACAAGAATAGGTCAGCCAATATGCGTGGGTTTATATAATAATAAGAGAATTTCATTTTTACTCAATTAGGGCTAGTTCATGCATGAATATTATACTAGATGCATAGTTCGAATGAAAACATAGAATTCTCTATGTATAATGTATGAAATCGACTGGAAACAGAGGGCTTTTATCCCTAATGTCATGTTTAAGCCGTTCATGGGATAACTTACCTCAAATAGCACTCCTAGACTGTCTTTTTCTGACTAGAAGTAAGCCCAGTTCGGCACGTTCTGTGCTAAACCAGTCACTTCACACCATTGTATCTCCTGATTCCCTTGACCTATGGACCTGAAAATTGGAGGGTAGATAGAAGATATAAAGGGTAACATAAAGTTCTAAAGACACCGTCGCTAAATACCTCGTTTAGGGCTTCTAATTTCCTGATCTTCACTGGACCGTTGCACAGATTCCTGGGTTATTGGTGCTGGATCAACAACTTTGAAAGATTCTAACTCATTGTAGACTTGATCTCCTAGAACGAAATTTGGGAGGTAGTTAGTCCTCAGTATTAGTAACAAAAACCTTTAAAGAACTTACCTCTAATTCTGCCTTCTTACCTTGGTTCCACGCGAGCCAAAAATAGGGGTCGCACTGGTCAAACTTGGGGTCTATTTATAGGATTTAGTTAAGGTTTCAAATATTTGGATGAATTTAGAGTCCTAATTAGGTATTAGATCGATCCCTGAGAGTCCCAAGCATGTTTACAATTCAGTATACTTCGGTCTCTAGGAGTTTGGACGCCAAAATTCCAATCTTTTTACACTTTCTTCCGCTCACTAACTCAACAGCGTTTAGCAGTCATATGGTGACCGCCTTCATCTGCAATGCGGTCTCGCGATAGACCGTTTGCTCTCCCGGGCACAGACTTTGGAATTAATTCAAACTCTTCCTCCATTATGCATCTATTTATCATCTTTATCTCTAAATTCCGTGACTATATCAATTTCTAGCTTCTAGAATATGGGCCAAGGTCCAAAACCATAATTTGGCCAAAAGGGTTCCCTTAAATGAGCATAATCCTCTTAGATTAGAGTAAGGCTATATTAATTAAAATAAATTCATTCAATAGCACGTTTAGTCCATTTAAATATTTAATAAATTCTTAGAAATTTCTCGGGCGTTACACCCTCCCCAACTTAAAAAGAATTTATCCCCAAATTCAATACATGGATTTATGGAGAGTGTACTTACATTCAAATATCTCTGGAAATCTTTACGCATGGTCTCTTCGGTTTCCCATGTTGCTTCATGCGGCCAAGATTTGCTCTATTGAACTTTGACCATAGGGATAGTTTTGTTCCGAAGTTGACGCACTTCTTGCTCAAGTATTTTGATAGGTTTTTGCTCGTACATCAAATCTCTTTGAATTTCCAAGTTATCATAACTTATAACTTGAAACAGATCTGGAACGTACCTTTTGAGCATTGAAACATGAAATTCGTCATGAACTCCAGCCAATTGGGGAGGTAAAGCCAATGGATAAGCTACTTCGCCAACTCTCTCAAGGATTTCAAAAGGGCCGATAAATCTTGGAGTAAGCTTGCCTTTGATGCCGAACATTTGAATACCTCGATCTGGAGAGACCTTGAGGAATACATGGTTATCTACTTGGTATTCTAGGTCACGCCTTCGATTATCAGTATATGATTTCTGTCTATCTTGAGCTATCTTGAGTCTTTCTCGAATTAGCTCTACTCTCTCAGTAGTATCCCATATCAACTCGGGACCTAGCAGTTGTTTTTCTCCTACTTCGTTCCAGCAGATCGGTGAGCGACAACTTCTCCCATAAAGTGCCTCAAATGATGCCATCTGAATGCTTGCCTGATAGCTATTGTTATAGGCAAAGTCCACTAGAGGTAAATGGTCGTGCCAGCTTCCACTGAAGTCCATAACACACGCTCTTAGCATATCCTCCACCACTTGGTTGGTTCTTTTCGTTTGTCCGTCAGTTTGTGGGTGAAATGCGGTGCTGAAACTTAATCGGGTCCCCAAGGAATTCTGCAGACCTTTCCAGAATTGTAAAGTGAATCGAGGGTCTTGATTAGAAATAATAGTGACATGGACACCATGTAACTTAACGATCTCCTTCATGTATAATGCCGCTAGGATATCCACAGACCATCAGCTTTTAATAGGCAAGAAATGAGCTGATTTGGTTAAACGGTTTATGATTACCCATATTCCATCATGTCCACCTCTCGACTTAGGCAGTTCCATGATAAAATCCATCCCTATACTATCCCATTTCCATTTCAAAATTTCCAAGGGATGTAATTTTCCAGCGGGCCTTTGATGTTCTGCCTTAATTTGTTGACAAGTAAGGCAACGCGACATATAATCTGCTACCTCTCTTTTCATATTGGGTCACCAATAGCTTCTTTTAAGATCTTGATACATCTTGGTAGCACCAGGATGAATGGTGTATTTATATTTATGAGCTTCTTCTAAGATCAATTTCTTAGTGTCAGCATGATCTGGTATACAAACTCGGTGTTGGAATATCAATCTTCAATCATTTGTAATAGAGAAATCTGACCGTTGCTCTATATTGGCCTTAATCTCCAATAACACAGGGTCATTGTCTTGCAGCTTGACAAGTTCTTCTATTAAGGTGGGTTGAGTCCGGATATTAGCTATAAAGCCATCCTCTTTCTTCTTCATATAAATATCTAAATTCAATTGAGCAAATTTAGAAATGAGATTGGTCATACCTTTCATGAGACTTGATAGTTTTCCCATTGGTTTCCTGTTGAGTGCATCGGCTACAGCATTCGCCTTGCCAAGATGATATTGGATAGCAAAATCGAAGTCTTTAAGGTACTCCAACCATCTCCTTTATGGTCCGAATAGACCGTGAATCTCCTTTGTGGGTGAAATGCGGTGCTAAAACTTAATCGGGTCCCCAAGGAATTCTACAGACCTTTCCAGAATTGTGAAGTGAATCGAGGGTCTCGATCAGAAATAATAGTGACAGGGACACCATGTAACTTAACGATCTCCTTCATGTATAATGCCGCTAGGATATCCACAGACCATCAGCTTTTAATAGGCAAGAAATGAGCTGATTTGGTTAAACAGTTTATGATTACCCATATTCCATCATGTCCACCTCTTGACTTAGGCAGTCCCATGATAAAATCCATCCCTATACTATCCCATTTCCATTTCAAAATTTCCAAGGGATGTAATTTTCCAGCGGGCCTTTGATGTTCTGCCTTAATTTGTTGACAAGTAAGGCAACGCGACATATAATATGCTATCTCTCTTTTCATATTGGGTCACCAATAGCTTCTTTTAAGATCTTGATACATCTTGGTAGCACCAGGATGAATGGTGTATTTATATTTATGAGCTTCTTCTAAGATCAATTTCTTAGTGTCAGCATGATATGGTATACAAACTCGGTCTTGGAATATCAATCTTCAATCATTTGTAATAGAGAAATCCGACCGTTGAATAGATATTTCAAGCTTTTATGGTCCGAATAGACCGTGAATTTCTCTCCATAGAGGTAGTGACGCCAAATCTTCAAGGCAAATATGACAACTGCCAATTCCAGATCACGAACAAGATAATTTTCTTCATGTCGCTTCAATTTTCTAGAAGCATAACAGATCACCTTGCCATTCTGCATAAGTACACAGCCTAAGCCAATCTTCACCATACCAGATGCATCGGTATAAACTTCAAATCTGCCACCTTCTACGGGCAATGCTAGTACGGGTGCCGTGGCGAAATGTTTTTTAAGAGCTAAGAAGTTTTCTTCACATTCCCTTATCCACTCGAAAGGATTTTCCTTCCTACTAAGTCTTGTTAAAGGAGCGGCAATTTTTGAGAAATCTTTGATGAATCGCCTATAGTACAGACCAATAAAACTTCAAACTTCAGCTACGGTATTCGGTCGGCTCCAGCTTTTCACAGCTTCAACCTTAGAAGGATCTACTGCAATGCCTTCTTTAGAAATTACATGGCCAAAGAAAGAGACTTCCTTAAGCCAAAATTCACATTTATTCAATTTAGCATAGAGTTGATGTTCTCGTAAAGTTTGCAAAGTAACCCTTAGATGTTCCTCGTGTTCCTCCTTTGTCTTTGAATAGATGAGAATATCATCAATAAACACGACTATGAATTGGTCAAGATAAGGTCGGAACACATTATTCATCAGTTGCATGAATGCAGTAGGTGCATTAGTTAAACCGAACGGCATAACCACGAATTCATAGTGTCCATATCTACTTCGAAAGTGATCTTGTGTATGTATTCTTTCTTAATCCTCAGTTGATGATAACCTGACCTGAGGTCAATCTTAGAAAAATATTTCGCCCCTAAAAGTTGGTCAAATAGTTCACAATACGCGGCAGTGGGTATTTATTCTTGATGGTAAGTTGATTCAACTGTCGGTAATCAATGCATAATCTGAGAGAACCATCATTCTTCTTGACAAATAGGACTGGTGCATCCCAAGGGGATGTGCTAGGTTGAATAAAACCTTTTTCTAGTAGCTCCTGAAGTTGCTTCTTTAACTCCTTCGACTTTGTGGGGGACATCATGTAAGGAGCTATTGACACAGGTGCTGCTCCAGGTATGAGTTCAATGGTGAAGTAACCACTCTTTCGGGCGATATACCCGGTAGGTCAGAAAGAAAAATGTCAGGAAACTCCTTAACTAAGGGGATTTCTTCTATTTGAATTTCTTTAGACTTGGTAATTACTACGGAGGCAAGAACATCTTGACACCCTTGCAAAATGAGTTTGCAAGCATGAAGAGAGGAAATTATGGCAGGATGTTTCCGATACTTGATACCAAGAAAGGTAAACCGGGGAAGACCGGATTTCCAGAAAGAGATTATCCTACTGCGACAATTTATGTAGGCGTCGTAGTCTACAATCCAATCAACTCCTAGGATAGCATCATACCCCTCCATGCCAAGGCATACTAGATTGGCGGGAAGGTTATGGCCTTCCACAGTGACTTCACTATTGGGAAAATAAGTTTTTAATTCCATTCCCGTCTCTAAAGGAGATATTATGGTTAAATCTGATGGTAGGAGAACAGGTGAAATAGGTAATGTTTTTGCAAAGGAATTAGCAATAAAGGAATGAGTAGCACCAGTATCAAATAACACAAAAGTAGGATGTGAATGAATATGAATTGTACCTTCAATAAGCTGCCCTTCCTTTGTTGTTTCATCTTCTAATACGACATTTAATCTAGCATGCCGTTTCCGTCCACCATTATTCCTCGTGGGTGGCTGTTCTTTCATCAAAGGACAGTCAGGCATACGGTGCTCCCGACTCCCACAACGTAGGCATGCGCCTAACCTCTTCCAACATTCTTCGGCCGCATGACCGAATTTATCACAAAATGAGCAAGCCGCCATGGCTTGCTTAGCTTCCTCTTCCTTGACCTTCTTGTTCCGATGTTCATCCCTGCCATTTTCACTCCGGGATCTCTTCCTACTATCCCGAGAATTATAGGTAATGCTGAATTTTTTCGGCTTCTTACCTCGCCGTTCAGACCTTCGGCTCGGCTCCTCCACTTTACTCTTGAGTTTATCGACCTTCTCCAAGGTCCGTTCACATAGGTGTGCCCGTTGGACCATCTCCGCATAGGTCCGAATGTTCTGTGGGCCAAGTTGCTGGATAAAAATGGGACGTAACCCGTCCATAAAGTGATTTCCCTTTAAGAGATCTGTGCTTACTAGGTGTTGAGCATAGGGTGCCAGGCGAGAAAATTGTAACTCATATTTGGCTACAGACATCATGCCCTAACGAAGTGACGTGAATTCAGCTGCCTTCCTCTCCTTGACATGCTCGGAGAAGTACTTGACTCGAAAAAGAGTCAAAAATCCATCCCATGTGTGTACACCATCTGCAGGCGTTGTTGGAATTGCCTTCCACCAGGTGCAGACATCTTTATTTAACTGGAACGTAGCAAGACGAACCTTTTATTGGTCGGCACACATGGGATTCATGTTCCTTTCATCGGGATTCTAATCCTTCACCAGGTGCAGGCAGTGCTAGAATGACCTCGAATATACGGTTCATTTCATCGATCCAGTTTTCTGCCTCATCGGGATTAGAAGAACCTAAAAACCACGGAGGATTTAAACTCTGAAAATTACGGTGTAGGTCTCCAGCTCTTGCCCCTGCGCCAGATTGAGCCATATTCTGTAATGCTTGGGTAAGACCGGCAACGGTTTGTTGCATACCATTCCAGTCAACACGATGAGCCATGATGAGAGTAAGGTACCTGAGAAGGGTAACAGAGTTTCCCAATTCTAATGGAATGAGTAGAATTGACCTTAGAAAGAATTCTAATTATTATCTCATCCCAGGTTCTACCCCATTCCTCTCATAGGTAGGGAGTTTCTTTCCTAGTTTCATAGGTGTGGGTCCTTAAACCTTAGACTTAACCTATTACATGTCTTTTCCCTAGGACTTCTAGTCCTATGCTCTGATACCACTTTAACTGTCACGTCCCGAGCGTTTTAATATAGCGGAAGGAATTTTGGGAACGCGAACAGCCGGCATGGTAAGCCTCTTGGAAGCAAGAAATCAGAGCGCAAGACAATCACACTAAAGTAATTGTACAAGTAAAACCTTTTCAAACTTCACTTTATTCCATAATAACAATAATATCAAAGTACACAAGATCCTTGACTCTTTACACTCTTACATCATAGACTCAAGAAAATAGAAAATTACAATAAGACTCGATTAGACATTTGATACTATGGCTTCTCTCGATTCATTTGACCTTCAATCACTCTCGGACCCGCTACTTGTATACTTCGAATCCGATTCATCTATACTTCCTAAAAAGATTTGAAATAGTAGGGTAATGAGCACACTTGCCTAGTAGGTATCTTCGCATCAACATGAAAGTAATATTTAAGTGATTAATGTCTTAGCTCTAGACTGGAAGAGAAACATAAGAAAGTGCGATAAACAATCGATATAACTAAGTAACCAAGGACATGAAATTGAGCAAGTAGTCAAGATAGCATGAACAAGTAAGATTAAGCATGTAGACGTAAATTGACCTTTTATGAACAAGAATGTACTAGCATGTAACTAGAAAGTACTTTACACAACCTCATAAAGGCTATGTACTAGAAAGTCATTTATCAAGCACGTAATTTTCATAACCAGTCTCATAGTGTTTCACTCATTTATAAGAGAAAGTACTCCCAGCGCAATGCGACGCCAGTATCATCGTACCCCATGGTTTATAGCATGTTTCCGACAATCCGTCGAGGGGACTAGCATGGAGCCCTTGGACACAATCTGTGCCCGATCTTGCATCTTCTAGTTATAAATCCAGTTACTTCTACGAGATAATAATTTCGGCCAATAAATCAATTTCAAATAATAAGTTTAATGATCAAGTAACCAAGGCATAGAACGTACCAAAGTTGACATAAGATATCAAAGAAAGATTTAAGGTATATTATGCTACGGTGGCGATCCGACATCATAACGGTATATTCATTAGGTTCCATAATTCAAATTTAACTTTGTTAAACATAATTTAGGCTCCAGATATTTCTAAGATCATCTAGGAAGTCAAGAAAACGAACCCCAAAGGTCAAACCTCGGGTTAGACACAATCAAGAACCAAGCGGTCATTTACTGGACCGTTTAGCAAGCCAGGCGGTCTAGTCATGGACCGTTAGTCAGCGTTATGCGGTCGAGTCAAGACCGTTTATGACGAGTCAAGCCAGAAAAGAAGTACTTAACTCAGATAACATGCGGTCATATGACAGACCATTTAGACAAGATAAGCGGCCACGGTGACGACCGTTAGACAAGCCTTAGCGGTCGAATGTAAGACCGTTTAGGAATCAATACTCTGAAATCAACGGTAGTACTTTCTAGACAAATTGGGCTTTTAAGGGTACAACCGGCCCGGCGTCCTAGTGGGAATCTCAGGCTCACGGAGACTTACAGAGGCCTTGAAACAAGATCACCTAGTTCGGTAGAAGGAATATCTAACGGAGAGGCTTTCAAGTCCAAGATTATGTGCCTATAAGTGCAAAGGTGAATCTAATGGTCACATACCGGAGTATATGCCATGTACTTATGAAAATGACTCTGCGCTGAGAAAGATAGTGATAACTAGCGATCAAATCATAACTAGTCCATGAATCTCATAAATTCAAGTTAACTACAAAAGTATATGACTTGGTCATGAAAATATCATAAGTTTAAAATAACTTTAAGTGCATAACGAATCATGAAATCTACTAGAATGAGCTGTTAACATAACTGGTTATATGAAAATAATGTTTAAAACAGGTATAAAACCTACTTAACTAGGCTTAACATATAATAATTTGGACCATTCTGTATTAAGCCTCGGGTTAGCTTAAATACAGAATTCAAAAATGATAAACGGTCTAGTGGGTGACCGTCTCTTGTTGCAAGCGGTCTATCGTACGACCGTTAGGATTTCTGGCAGTCTACAGAAAGATCGTTTCTTCCTGTGTTAATAAAAAACTTAATAATAGTAAAATACAATACTAATCTAAGGCACATCGTGCATGAAAATCAATATGAATAAACTCTATAGCATGATAGAACAAGAATAGGTCAGCCAATATGCGTGAGTTTATATAATAACAAGAGAATTTCATTTTTACTCAATTAGGGCTAGTTCGTGCATGAATATTATACTAGATGCATAGTTCTAGTGAAAACAAAAAAGTCTCAGTGTATAATGTATGAAATTGACTAGAAACAGAGGGCTTTTATCCCTAATGTCATGTTTAAGCCGTTCATGAGATAACCTACCTCAAATAGCGCTCTTAGACTATCAATTTCTGACTGGAAGTAAGCCCTAGTTCTGCACGTTCTCTGCTAAAGCAGCCACTTCACACCCTTGTATCTCCTGATTCCATTGACCTATGGACGTAAAAATTGGAGGGTAGATAGAAGATATAAAGGGTAACATGAAGTTCTAAAGACACCATCGCTAAATATCTCGTTTAGGGCTTCTAATTTCCTGATCTTCACTAGACCGTTGCACAGATTCCTGGGTTATTGGTACAGGATCAGCAACTTTGAAAGCTTCTAACTCCTTGTAGGCTTGATCTCCTAGAATAAAATTTGGGAGATACTTAGTCCTTATTATTAGCAACAAAAACCTCTAAAGAACTTACCTCTAATTCTATTTTCTTACCTTGGTTCTACGCGGGCCAAAAATAGGGGTCGCACAGGTCAAACTTGGGGTCTATTTATAGGATTTAGTTAAGATTTCAAAGATTTGGACGACTTTAGAGTCATGATTGGGTATTAGATCGATCCCCGAGAGTCCCAAGCATGTTTACAAGTCAGTATACTTCGGTCTCTTGGAGTTTGGACACCAAAATTCTAATCTTTCTACACTTTCTTCAACTCACGGACTCTACAACGCTTAGCGGTCATATGGGTGACCGCCTTCATCTGCTATGCGGTCTCGCGATAGACCGTTTTCTCTCCCGGGTGCCAAATTTGAAATTAATTCAAACTCTTTCCTCCATTATCCATCTATTTATCCTCATTATCTCTAAATTCCGTGACTATACCAATTTCTAGCTTCTAGAATATGGGCCAAGGTCCAAAACCATAATTTGCCTAAAAGGGTTCCTTTAAATGGGCCTAATCCTCTTGGATTAGAGTAAGGCTATATTAATTAAAATAAATTCATTCAATAGCCCGTTTAGTCCATTTAAATATTTAATAAATTCTTAGAAATTTCTCGGGCGTTACAAGGATTGATCCTTGCAATACTTAGCAATTTCATAGAACCACGGCTTCTCCTCGTCGGCCAGTTCTTCTTCTAATTCTACCAACATGGTTTCCCTTTTCTGAATGATTTCTCCCTCTTGGGCCATCCTTAACAATTTTTCCTTGATCCTCACTTAGGAAGCGTCATGGACAGTAGGGGCGTGACACTTGTAGATGGAGATGGGCTCAAACCATCGACCTAGAGGGAACCTGAAGGAGGATGCCCACGAGGCGAGGGCATTGGCCGTAATATTTTGGTCACGAGGGACATGGACAAAGATCAGTTTGGTGAATAGTTTGGCAAACACAACAGTGAGTTCTTGGTAAGGCTTCAGCTTGGGATCGCGAGTGCGGTATTTGGTGAGCACCTGGGGTAGAATGAGTTGAATATCACCTACAACTCACAATTTGGTGATATAAAAAGAATGGGCAAGTTCCAGGCCAGCTGGAAGAGCCTCATATTCGGCTACATTGTTGGTAACCGGGAATGTGAGATAATATGCCAATGAGACAGTAACACCTCCGGGCGACAGGAGGGCAATGCCGATTCCCCTCCCCTGGGAATTCAGAGCTCCGTCAAAATGTAACGTGCACATGCAATCATCTGATTGGTTGATGGACATTAGTTCCTCATCTGGAAACTATGATTGGACAAGGTTGAATTTTGGGAGAGGATGATGAGCAAGATGCTCGGCTATGGCATAGCCTTTAATCACTTTTTGCTGAATGTAGGTGATGTCGAACTGAGATAGAAAGCTTTGCCAGCGTACAAACCTATCAGTAAGGATAGATTTTTCTAGGAGAAACTTGATAGGATTCATCCGGGCAATTAGCTGGACTTCATGAGCCAGGAAGTAGTGTTTCAATTTCTGCACCACCCAAACGAGGGTGGCACATGTTTTTTCCATAGCCGTATACTTCTGCTCACAGGGATTGAGAAGTTTGGACAACTAATAGGTTGCCCTTTCCTTGCCCTCTTCACTGGTTTGTGCCAGGATAGCTCCCACAGAGTCGTCTAGGACCGAGACATAAAGAATTAAGGGTTTGCCTGGTGTGGGTGGTATCAGGACGGGTGGATTAGCTAATAATCCTTCAGTCCTTCAAACGCTTTCTGACACTTAGAATCGCAACGAAACTCGGACCCCGGTTTGGTCAACTCATAGAAAGGGTTGCACCTTTGTGAATGTTGAGACACAAACTGACAAATGAATTGTAACCTCCTCGAACTTCTCTCAGATTTCTCGGAGGTGGCATATCCCTGATCGCCTTAACCTTGTTGGGATCTATCTCAATACCCCTTTTGCTTACAATAAAGCCAAGCAACTTGCCCGATGAAACACTAAATACACACTTTTTTGGATTCATTTTCAGATTAAATTCCCTCGATCTTTGCAAAACCTTAGTCAGAAGTTTTGCATGTTTCGCCTTGGTTCTTGACTTCACCAACAAGTCATCCACATCCACCTCCAGATGTACATGCATCATGTCGTGAAATATTACCATCATAGCCCTTTGATAAGTAGCTCCAGCATTCTTCAATCCAAACGGCATGACCAGATAATAGTAAGTTCCCTAGGGTGTGGTGAATGATGTTTTCTCTTGATCCTCTTCTGCCAAACGAATTTGATTATAACCCGAAAATCCATCCATAAACGAGAGAGTTTCGTAACTAGCCGTGTTATCAACCAACACATCGATGTGAGGGAAGGGGAAATCATCTTTGGGACACGCACGGTTAAGGTCCCAAAAATTAATACAGATTCTCACCTTTCCATCCTTCTTCATGACCGGGACAATGTTTGCCACCCATTGAGGATATAGGATGACTCTAATGAACCTGGCTTTGTGGAGCTTGTCGATCACTTCCTATATTTTCAAAGCCATCTAAGGGTGGAAACGTCTTAACCTTTTCTTTACCGAGAAGGACCCAGGTGGCGAGGGATAAATTAGCGGCCCAATAAATGTATGATTGAGAGCGGTCCAACACGGTCTAATCTAACCCAAACAGGCCGAAACCTCCAAGCGACCGCCCCACTTACGGGCCCATTTAGCTTGAAGCCCAACGGCCCCTGGCCCGGAAGTCTGAGCAACCGTCGAACGAGGAAAGCCCAAGCGGTGCCCGATCGTAACGGAAGGAGGGAAGATTGGGAGTCAATGAAAGGGGAGACCAAGCGACTAAGCCACAAACGGCCGAGTAACGCCCCCTATACTCTCCGCCTCCTCCGAGCGCCTTATAGAGAAGAACACTATATAAACCAAGCGAAACCCTCCAAAAAAAAGGTAGATCCTGAGCGCCTAACACCACACCCACTGGTGGAGAGCGATCTCGCGTTCCTCACTCCTTCTACTCACCTTCCCACCTATGCTCTATAACTTTGCTGATTTTTGCATCGGAGGGTTTTCCCCAGGGACTCAACCCTGGGCTCCTCTGACTCTTTTCCTGCTTTACAGATTCCCATTCGTGGTACCAGCAGCCCAAGCTTGCCCTGCATCGTGCGGCTCAGGACTTAGTGTGAGATCACGCCTCTTCATCTGGCGCCGTCTGTGGGAAACGAACGAAGAGCCAACATGGTGCGAAGAAGCTATAGTAGGAGAAATACCGGCAAAAAAGGGAAGGCACCGACGGTCGAAGAAAGGGAGCTTGAGCCCTCGCATTCTCGGATGGGCACCCCCTCGAATGACCAAGCTAACAACCCACCTCCGCTGACCGAAGAGGGACAACTTGCTCCTGGGAACCAGGACGCCCTCCAAACCCTCAACGCTAAAATGGACGTCCTCGTCGACTTGATGAAGACCCAGATAGCAGGAGAGGAGAGGTCACGGTTTCCTCGGAGAAACCACCCACGCGCGGAGGCCTCCCGGATGACAGCCGGAGGCCGATTCATCTTTCAAGGGGGATGCATCCTCCAGAGCGAGCGGGGCGAACCCTCACAGCCCCCACCTCTAGAGCAAGAGTCCTCCTCCAGCCCAAGAAAAAGGAAGTCTGACCTCAATCAACAACGCACTAAAGAGGATGTTCCAAACCCGGAACGCCAGGAGAACACTCGGAGCCCCCGGCCCCATCCTGGCGACAAGAAGAACTATCCCTCCGACTGCGAGACTTCGAGCGGCGTTTTGCCGATCAAGAGCGCGCCCTTCGCGCCCTCCAGAAAAACTCTGCCCTAGAAGACAAGGAGCAATCCCCGTTCTTCGACCAAATCATGAAGGCTGAGGTTTCCCCGAGAGTATCGCTCCAGGCCTTCAAACCTTATGACGGCTAGGGCGACCCAGCCGACCATTACGACAACTTTGACGCCCTCATGACCTTGCACGGGGTGTCGACGTGGTCAAATACCGAGCATTCGTGACTACTCTAGTCCAAGGTGCACAGGCATGGTCCGAGCGGTCGGCCCCGGGAGCGCCACCAGCTTCCGACAATTCGGGCGACTATTCAAGGAGAGCTTCACCGACAGTAGCCCTCCAAGGTCGATAGCGGTATTACTGGCCCTCAAGAAAGCGCAGGGGGAAAGGCTGTGAGCTTACATTAACTGTTTCAAAGTGGAAGCTCTGCGCATCCCCCGCCTAGATGTGGCCTCTGCCATCACCGAACTGACCAGAGGTACCCGCGATGAAAATCTCCGGTGAGAGTTAGTGCTTCACCCTCCCTCCTCCCTCGCCGATCTTGTGACCTTAGCTCTGCGCCATGCGGAGTGTGAAGAGGTCCTCAATGCCTGTCGAGATCCCACAAGCACGGGGCGAGAGGGGGAGAAAAAGAGGTCATCCTACCAATCTTCAGGGTCGGGGAAGAGGAGGAATCAAGAGGGTGACCGAAAGGAACCCCCGCGCAATTTTGAGCGCTATACTCCTCTTTCTAACCCCATCTACCAAATTTATCAAGAAATAAAGGACTCAGGACTACTCCGTCGTCCCGAGTCGATGAAGGCCGACCCCAAGCGTCGGAGTCGCCAGAAACACAGCCAGTTCCACGACGATCATGCCCACCACACGGGAGATTGCCACCAGCTCAAGGACGAGATCGAACATCTCATCAGCCAGGGGCACCTCTCCAAGGACGTGGCAGAGAAGAGGGAAGACTGTGGAATTCCTCCTGAAGAAATTGACAATCACCCCGAGGAGTCCACATAAACGTCATCTCAGGTGGATCAGCCTCGGGCGGAGATACCAGCCGAGGGAGAAAGCATCATGCCGAGCGAGCCAGCCGAGCTTCCGAGTCGCCCAAAGCTCCTCCCCTGGTGACCGACCAGTAGTCCTTGGTCTTCTCAGACCAGGACCTTGAAGGAGTAGTCACCCCGCATGATGACGCCCTTGTTATCTCGGCCACGATAAACCATTATAACGTGGACCGGATCTTAGTGGATAATGGCAGTGCCCCCGACATTTTATCGTACGAGTGTTTGCTACAGATGGGTAAAAACCCATCAAAATTTCAGCATTTGATAGCTTGGGCCATTTGCTTTTTATTTGCTGGAGGATTTATTATTGTGGAACATAAAGGTGCAACATGAAAGGGTATTTTCAAATTAGTCACTCTTACCACAGGATGGATGATTCACAATGATTGACTATTGAGTGACTTGTAGGAGTCAGCTTTGGTTGGACTGACCACTATGTACTTGTACTTTAACCTTTCATTTCCTTCCTTCTCATAGTCCACGGTTGTGTGTGGTCATGGATTACTAGTTCTCATGAGCACCTAGTCTAGGCATGCCTAGACTCTGCTCAACTTTGTACCTCCCTTACTTTTATAGAATTTAACACTTTACCAATCAAAAAAAAAAAAAAACCATCAAAACTACGTTCGATCCGAACCCCCCTCTGTGGGTTCAATGGCCAGGTGACCTATCCCGAGGGATCCCTAAGCCCACCTGTTACCCTCGGTACCCCGCCCAAAGCTGTAACCTTTATGGCAAACTTTGTAGTGGTCAAGGAGATATTGGCCTATAATGCCATTTTCGGCCGAGGCATCCTCGGTCGAATCAATGTAGTGCCGTCCACATACCACAAAAAAATGAAGTTTCTCACCAAATACGGCATCGGGGAAGTCCAAGGCAATCAGGCAATGGCTAGAAGGTGCTACACGATCTCGTGGAAACCGTAAGGCCAGAGGACAAGGGCAAAAATCTCGAAATGATTGAAGATAAAACAGCAAGCAAGCCCGGGGGAGAGCTACTGTCTATTTTCCTCAAAAATGATCCGGCCCTCAAAGTAAAAATCGAGGCAGATCTACCACTCGAACTACAAGCTCAATACAAACACTTTCTTTCTGAGTATGTGCACATTTTCGAGTGGTCTGACGAGGATTTCCCTAGCATTCCCAAGGATACAGTAATGCACCACCTCAACCTCGACCCTGCGGTAAGGCCGGTACAACAACGAAAGAGGAAGCACGCCCTTGAGAAATAGGCGATTATTAAAGAGCAAATCAACGAGGGGAAGAAAATTGGGTTATTTAACCTGGTCCTTTACCCTACCTAGCTCGCCAACGTCCTCCTGGTACCCAAAACCTCGGGTAAATGGCAGATGTGTGTCGACTTACAAGAGGCTGGTCAGATCTTCGAGGATCAGATTGGGCGGAACGTCAAAGCCTATATCGACGACATGCTTGTAAACTCGCAGAAGGCCGAGCACCATTTTTCCGACTTGGTTGAGACCTTCAGCACCCTCCAAAGGTACCAGATGAAGCTCAATCCGCCAAGTGCGCCTTTGGGGTCATGTCTGGGAAATTCCTAGGCTTCCCGATGACCCAATGAGGGATCGAATCCAACCCCGACAAGGTCCAGGCCATCCTGGATATGCGGCCGCCCACCTGCATCAAAGATGTGCAACGCTGACCGTCCAGATCGCCACGCTAAACTGCTTCCTATCCCGAGTGGCAGAACGCTGCCTGCCCTTCTTCAAGTTGCTGAGAGGGTCAAAATTGGCAACCCCTGCGTTTGCCTGGGATGAGGAGTGCGAGAAGGCCTTCACCGAGCTTAAGGAGCTTCTGGCGTCACCTCCTGTATTATCCAAGCCAGTGCTGGGAGAGACTCTATACCTTTATGTCTCGGCAACACCATCCACAGTAAGCTCGGTCCTCATTTCAGATGACCAAGGAAGGCAAAGGCCCGTTTATTACACAAGCAAAGTGCTCTTGGATGCCGAAAGGAGGTACCCCGCAACTGAGAAACTCGTGCTAGCGTTGGTTACCTCGGCCAAGCGCCTCCGGCCATACTTCCAGGGACACTCCATTGTGGTGCTGACTAGCGAGCCTCTGAAGAAAATTCTGGCCCATCCAGAAGCCTCAGGTTGACTCGTCAAGTGGAAAATATTGCTCGGGGCCTACGACATTTCCTACCGACCCCTCACAGCCATTAAAGGACAAGCTCTCGCTGATTTTATCGCAGAGACTGTTGTCCCTTCGAGAGAGGCGTCCGAACCTACGGTCGGCCCGGCCTGGGATGTCTTCGTGGATGGATCTTCCAATTCAACTGGCAACAGAGCTGGCATCCTCATCACATCCCCAGAAGCTGTCGAGCTCCAGTATGCCTAAGATTCAACTTTCAGGCCTCCAACAACGCCTCCGAGTACGAAGCCCTGATTTTCGGGGCTAGGATGGCGAAACGCCTAGGAGCCGAGCGAGTCAACATATACACCGACTCTCAGTTGGTCGCCAGCTTGATCCATGGAGACTACGAAGCTCTGGAACCACAGATGGTCAAATACCTTAACCTGGTGAAAGAGATCTCCCAATCATTTCAGGTAATCTAAATTGCCCAGGAAGAAAACTCCCGAGCGAATTCTCTCTCTTGATTGGCCTCTTCCAACACCACAGAAGGGACCAGGTCCGTCCTACTCAAAGAGTGGGATTGGCCGAGCGTGGAAACCGAAACCGTAGCAACTGTGCAGGCATCTCCTGGAGACTGGAGAACCCCATATATAGCCTGGCTAACTGACTCTCGAGAGCCTGCTGACCCTCGGGAGGCTAGGAGATTCAAATACCAAGCTCGGTGATTCATCTTATTCGATGGAAATCTTTACCGACGATCCTTCACCGGCACTCTCCTCAAGTGCCTTAGCACTCCAGAGGCCCAGCAAGCCATTGAAGAAATTCATGAAGGGATCTGCGGAGCGCACCAAGGGGGGAGGTCGATAGCGAAGATCTTGCAGCGCCGAGGTTACTGGTGGCCCACCCTCCAGCGAGACTACTCAGCATATACTCGGAAGTGTGATCGATGTCAAAGGTTCGACCACCTGATCCACCAACCAACCTCGGAGATCATAACACTAACCGAGCCATACCCTTTCGCTTGGTGGGGAATTGATATCCTTGGGCCCTTCCCAGTGGCCCGGGCTCAGAAAAAGTTCCTCGTCGTCGCCATCGACTACTTCTCCAAATGGATCGAAGCCGAAGCTACCACCAAGATAACGGAAGTAGTGATCTGGAGTTTCGTGTGGAGGATGATCATTTGTCGTTTTGGCATCCCCCGGGTGATTGTGAGAGATAACGGTCGGTAGTTTGATAGTGCTTATTTTAAGAATAAGTGTGCTGACCTACATATTCGCAACCATTTCACTTCGGTAGCCCACCCCCAGGCTAACAGGCTGGTCGAAAATGCCAACAAAACCATCCTCAAAGGCATAAAGACCAGGCTCAGTAAAGCCAAGGGTAAATGGCTCGAGGATTGCCTAGCGTTCTATGGTTGTACCGAACCACTCCGAGAATCGCCACGGGCGAAACTCCATTCCAGCTAGTCTATGGCACCGAGGCAGTCATCCCACTAGAGGTCGGCAGCCCGTCTCTTCGGGTTATCCACTTCCCGTCCAAGTCTAACGACCAGAAATTGCTGGAGAATCTAGACCTGACCGACGAAGTACGCGAAGTCACAAGAATGCGAGCAATGGAATATCAACGGCGCATGATTCAATAGTACAACGCTCAGGTCCGAGAGAGGCAGTTCCAGCCAGGCGACCTTGTTCTCAGAAAGGTCGAAACCTATCGACCACTGTAGGCGGTGAGAAAGCTAGCCCCTAACTGGGAAGGCCCCCATCGAGTAATCGAGACGCTCGGGAAAAGAGCATACCAACTATCCACCATGGAAGGGATGCCAATCCCTCGGACTTGGAACGCGGCGACCCTACGGAAGTTCTATTTCTGAGCTCATCCATACATGTAGGAAACCAATAAAGATAGTAACCTCTCCATTTCATTAATGTCAAAATTTTGGTACATCAGATGGGCCTTAGCCAGCACAATGTGCATATAAAAAATAATAATGTATCTGGTACAACACGGACTGATTACTCGATGCAGATGAGGTTAGCGATCCCAAGATGAGCCACCAACTCCCCTTAGTGTGGAAACTGGCTAGGATAACGGGATGGTTGACTTTGTCTGCTTGGGAAGTTCGAAAGAGATGGTACCAGTAGGAAGGAAAAGAAAAGGAAAATATACCCGGGCACCATAAAACAAGAGAAGGCCTCCTCTGCCAACTATTTGGAAGAGGGAGTAGAACAAAGCCAACAAAGGATGGCGCGGGCAAGAAGAAACATAAAGCAAGCACCCTCATAGTGGTGAGAGCAAGGAAAGAGGAGGAGCAGAGAGAGGGCATCCTGCAAAGAGTGAAAGAAAAAGGAGGGGGAGAGGGGGAGCGGAGGAGGAGATGAGAAAGGAGCGAGGCAAGGCCATAGTGCCGAACGCCCTCCTTCTCTCGGACTCCATCCGCTTCTACCTTCCTAAGTAGGGGCGGCGGTCCAGAGGTCGGGAGGGAGCACGTCGCCATGCTCTGTCCCTTCTTGTACGTCGACCGCCCTTCGCCGTCCATTCTTCTATTCCGAAGTCATCCAGACGCCACCACTGAAGCCTTCATCAACGTCATGTTGAGTATATCCAAGTGATTCTGATGATAACAAACTCAAGGGTTATATGTGTTATCACGTGCCATATTTCAACTATCAAGTTCGAATTCAACACCTAGATCGTAAAAGTACTAGTGGGTACTATCAAGTTCTTGGTGGGTGCCTAGTCTCATGGGCCTCCAAGAAATAACATTTAGTAGCTCTTTCAACAGTCGGGGCTGAATATGTTGCCGTCAGAAGTTGTGGAGCCTAAGTACTTTGGATCAAAAATCAACTACTTGATTTAGATATTGAGATGAAATGTGTGCCAATTTTGTGTGATAATACCAGTGCAATCAGTTTGTCTAAAAACCCTATTCAACACTCTAGAACCAAGCATATTGATATTCGTCATCACTTCCTGAGAGATCATGTAGGTAAAGGTGTCTTTGAATTGAACTTCATTGACACACACAATCAGCTAGCTGACATTTTCACCAAACCCCTCAATCAGGATCAATTTAACAAGATAAGAAGAGAACTTGGGATGTGCAAGGGTGAGAGCATTCATGCATAGGTCTGCACTTAAGTTAAGTTCTGCATCTGTAGAAAGTCATATGCATCAAGGGTAGAAAAACATGCATACTATCTTTACTTTTTGCTACCTTGTGTGTTTATATACACTCCTGCATGCTTGAATGTAATTATATGTATAGCCCTCCTTGAAAAACTTTCTAAGGCCAGATATTTCTTGGAAAAACTGTTGTGGACTCAGTGATGTCAAATCTAAGGTAACTTCTAAGGGGGAGTTAGAAACTTTCCTCAAACTTGCATCTATTCTCTTCCCTCTACTTCATGACGTTGGCTCTTTTCAGAAAGCCGGTTGTTAGTCTCCCCCAATTTTCAGGAAACAAAAAAAAAAGAAAAGAAACAAAAAAAAGAAAGAAAAGAAACAAAAAAAATGAAAAATTGGGGATTCTGGGCTAGCGGTCGACCTGCCAGCCCCGCAGCGGTCGACCGGTTGCAACGACCGGCCCGACCGGGTTCCCGGCCGAGCCAACTTATAAGGGGGTTTAACACCCCATTCTTTCATTTTATCACCCCCATTCACCCTCCACCACTTTCCCCTAACCCTAGAACCCATTTTCTCCACCTCCCAAGCTTCTAAACCTCATTCTTTCTCCATCCGCACAAGATCCGGCTTGTTCATCACGTTTTCGGGACAAACTCCATTCGGCCGTTCGTGCGTTCGTGGAGTTTTCACCTTGGTTCCCGTTAGTGGAGAAGGCTTTTGCTAGCCCCTGGAGTGTCCGTAGATCTTTCTTCATCCCCTGGGACGAGAGTCTTTCCTTCAAGGGTTTTCTATCGGGTTCTAGTTCGGGATGCCGCCTAGACGAAGCTCTCGGCGTTCTGCCCAAGGGGAAGGGAGTGGACAGAGACATGAGCTCCTATGTTACTTATTCGACCCATCATCGACCCCCGACTAGTCGATTTCAATGAGGTGAATGAGCTCTTGACCAATATATATGTAGTCTTTGCACTGCAGCCGGGTTGGACTTATTTTGTCACTAGGTATAACCGTTATTACCCCAACCTAGTACAAGAGTTCTATGGGAACTTGGTTTCAAGGAATGATGAGCTATATACTGTTAGTCGAGGTGTTGAGCTTCACATTAACCCCGACCTATTTGAGAGGAGCTTAGGGGTTGCGGCTAGAGGAGCCAACATGGCTTATGGCCATGGGGAGGTTGAAGATACTTTTATTGCCATGACCAACTGTGATTACGTGCATGGTGTCAGCGATTTGATTGAGTTAAATGCAAATTACTTCCCACCACTGCAGCGTGTTTTACACCATATGTTTACCTCCCTTATTTATCCCAAGGTTGGCAGCAGAAATGAAGTCACAGAAGTTCATAGATTCCTATTCTACCATGTCATGAATGGTATACAACTCAACATGGGTCGCCTCATGACGACCCTCATTGGAGCTTGCAGAACAAACCGGCAGCGATTTTGCCATATGCCTCACAGTTGACCAGTTCATTCATGCTGGGATTAATTTGGCAGAAGAATAGTTTATCTATGTTCGCCAGAATGATGTCTACAATAAGCATAAGATCTGCATAGACATGGGCTATTACTATGGTCCCAATGGTGCCACCTCCTTCTCAGTTTTATCATGGAGAGTCCTCCACTCAGGGAGCTCCTCAGCCTTCTTGGGTAGACTATGAGGTTTTTGACAGGCGGCTCACTAGATTAGAGACTCGTGTGAATACTTTTGGGGAGGGACTTTCTGCTCTCGGGGATCGCGTAGACACTATGGGCCATGTGGTTGACACCATGTCAGGCCGCATGGATTCCTTCTCCACTGCTCTGGACACCCTTTCCACTCATATGGCTACACTCACCACTCGTATGACCAGCCTCACCGATAGTGTCGCCGACTCAAGCCAATCCTTTCACATCATGAACCAAACTCTTCTTAGCATGTCTCGCCGTGATGCAGCTCGTGACCTCTCCATTGGCCATATTCGAGACACTCTTCACACTCAGGTTCATGCTCTTGCAGACATTCGCCATATCCTTGGACACCAGCCCTCTCCTCTAGAGGATCAGCCACCTCCACCTGCAGATGCACCATGAGGATTTTTCCTTTCTTCTTTTCTCCCTCTAGCTTGCTATCCTTTGGTTTTGAGTCACTTGGGTCGCCCTTCGTCTATTCCACTCCCTTTTTGATGATGCCAAAGGGGGAGTAGTAGTGCAGGGCTTTATATATTTATGTATGTCCGTGTGTGGTTGTGTGTTTGCATGCTTGACATGTGAGGATCATGAGTCTTTTATGCATTTGTTTAGTCCTTTGAGTCTAGAGTCGTGCATTCACTTTTGCACCAAATTTATCTTGTCATGAAACGATGAATTGAATGCAACTGGTGTTTGATCTCAAATGGTTGGCTCGTATATCTCATTTCTCTTCTAATTGGCATATACATGTTGAATGGTTTGTATTCGCTGACGTAACGGGACGTAAGTGAAGTGCTTTGACTTTGAACTTTGATCTCAATCTTCAACTTTGCTAAAGGCACGTTCATGCATTTCAAAACCCCTTTATTTTTGTCATCATCAAAAAGGGGGAGATTGTTGAGTATATCCAAGTGATTTGATGATAACAAACTCAGGGTTATCTGTTTTATCACGTGCCATATTTCAACTATCAAGTTCGAATTCAACACCTTTCAAAGCCTACTTCACCATGTAACAAGCAAGCTTAAGTGTTTAAACCCGTCCAAATCCAAGAATCCGTGTTTTGGTTTCTAAACCACCCAGGCTAAGCTTAAACCCACTCAGCTTAACTGAAACCAAGCAGCCATAACCTGATTCGTTCATGTATTATATTGCATTGGCTGACCTTTATTTTTGTGCAGAAAATCAAGCAAGCGGTCGACCGCCAGCCTATAGCGGTCGACCGGTTTTCCCAGCAACGAATGGACATTTCCTGTAAAAATTTTGATCGACCGCCCTTATCCACAGGTCGACCGCCAGCCTCGAAAAGCCCCTATTGTTGACCTTTTGTTCTCAACGTGGGAAGTCTCTCTTCAAGGATTTATTTAATCCCAAAGCCACCAAACTTCCCATGATTTGTGGATCTGGTTCCTGGCTTGTCTCTTGACCATTGAAGAGTTATAAAAATATCACATTGAGACTTGTAACCCTAATCAATCAAAGGAGGCCAAGGGAGGCTATCAAGGGGAGATTCAAGATCTGGTACTGTAGCCGTGAACAGTGCTCCAAGAAGAAAGAGCTTCATCCATCTGCATCCATCTTCAAGCAACATCTGGAGCAGATCAACCCCAAGCCAAGAGGAGATCAAGCTGCATCCAAAACTATCTTCATCAATTAAGGGGGAGCTTGAATATGAAGTTTTCTTTTGTGTTTTCCATTCGAATCTTGCTGGGCTTTAATTTTTGTGTTCTTGTAATATTCAAACATCTAAGTGTGTGGGGATCTATGAAGATCCGTGTGTGTGTGTGAGAGTGATCTTGTTCTTCATCCTTCTTTGTGGTTCGGTGCGTGTGCACCTTCGTGGGAGTTCTGAACTCACATGAGTGTGTGTGTGTGTGTGTCTTGATCTTGTAACTTTCTACAAGATAGTGTGTGAATCCTCGCGGTCGGTGAGGGGTGGACGTAGGTTGCAGTTGTTGCATCCGAACCACCTAAAAATTGTGGTGTTCTGTGTGGTTTGCTCCCTATCTCCTACCTCCAGTCTTGATCTAACTTGTTTGCTTGTCGCATCGCTTTCTAGTTTCATTGTTTAGATCGTGCTATATTAACCCTTTTACGGGAGATCCTTGGTATATCAAAAGGTAGCTTCTGATCGACACAGTCAATCCTGTCGGGAGGAAAATACTTTGTGTGAGAGGATCTTTGGATTCCCGGACTCCGCCTAGTACCAAGGAACTTCTATAGGGGTTCTTTTAGCCAGTTTCACCTTATATTTCTTCTGATCTATTCCTCTCTATTGTTTGTTCTTCATATATCTTTTAAATGTTTAAAAAGGACTTAAAATCTGTCATCACCCAATTCATCCCTCCTCTTGGGTGTCATTGATCACGGGACTTCACGTCAGACTCCATACTTCATCAGAAGACGACAATGGAAAGAAGGTGGTGCCAATTTTCATCGTAGAGAGAAAGAAGAGCAGGAGACTTAGCAAAAAACCCATGTTGCCGCATGAAGTGGAAGAGGCACCCTTCGGGACCTTTTATATAGGCCGGAGGGGGAAACCCCTGCCTTAATTGAACCTCTCCTCGAAAACACGCAAGGGACTACAAAGCGAAGGTGAATACCTCCCCAAGGAGTAATTACGCCTCCCTGCCATTAAAATCTCTCTACAGGAATACACGAAAGGATGGCTCATTTAAAGCGTCGAAAGACAGAAAAATGCCAGGTAAGCACCCTTTGATCAGCCGATCAGCATGACGACCAGATTTTTCAGGAGAAGAATCGGATAAGATATTTGATTTACCAACGATACGGCATCCAGTCAAGTACAGTGAGGAGCATTTAAGTATGCCCTGATATGCTAATTACCATTATATTTCAAGAAAAAATAAAGTGCATGGTGAGGTTTCCAAAAGAGGGCCCCTTACAAAAAGAAGGAAGGGCCAGCAAAGCAAAAACGGCCTAATCGATGGAGATGGGAGAAGAAGGGGAGGTCGACGATCGTTCCAGGAGCTCGGTAATTGGAAGGCCAGTGGCGTTCGGCCCCGCTCCCACGGTCACGTGTGGCTCATCCTCGGCTCCCTCGTTGACGGCCGGCCCATACACTAACCCCACTTATGTGGGAACTATCTCGGTCGCGTGCCCTCCCGAGGTCGCCTGACTCGGGGAGCCCTTCACCTTGGGAGCAGAACTGTCCTCGCTTTCATCCTCACCACTCGACGCCGTAGAAGAGGGGGGGTAGAGCCTCCTTCATCCGAGTCATACCGCTAATCGGGAAGCTCGCCTAAGACCTGTCGCCGCGCCTCGCTGAAGGCCCGATCGAAGCCTTGAGCGAAGCCCTTCCGCAACCCTTGGCGATAGCCCGGCTCGAAGTAAGCAAAGGCACTCTTCTTTGAGGCCTCAAGATACTCCTCTGAGTCATGATATCGCTCAACGGCCCTCACCTTAGCCTCTGCTCCCCTTGCCTCGGCCTCGGCCAACTTCACCTCAATCTCGGCCAGCTTCACTTCGGTTTCAGCCTGCTTCACCTCGGCCTCGGCCTGCATTATCTCAGCCTCCTCCCTAACTTGATCAGCTTCCAAGAGACTGCTCCTGAGCTCATCCCGCTCGGCCTCCCACCGCCTCGAGCTTGATACATGAAACCGGCGCTCCTCTTCTAGGAGGCAAGTTTTGAGCTCGGTAGTACAATAGGCCTGGGACAATTGCTCGGACAGAGACCGCACACCCTCATGATGCGCTCGATCCTGTGCCCGGAGTAAGACCACCTCCTTCCGGAGGACCCCAAGCTCAGAGGATAGCTGCTCGGCCTTCTGGCCAGATTCTGCATGACCTTTGGCTTGAGCCATTTCGCTGCTCTCCATTTTCATCCAGTGATCGGTGATCTCTTCCCGTAATTGGGCAATGAATAGGCCACCCTCCATCACCCTCTCGAGGAGCATCGAATGGGGGCATCGTCGAAACTCTCCTTGGACAGACGGAGACTCCAGCTCTAGGCAACGTTGGTACAGGTAAGCTTGAATGACAAACCGCCCCTACTGCGGTGCAGAACGTCTCCGAGGCAGAACCTGCAAGGGAGTATCTTCTCCAGTGACTCCTGAGCTTGACGCAGCAACACTAGGACCAGCAAGGACCCCAGCACCAACTTCTTCCGTGCGCACCCCTGCAGGCTCGGTCAGACCCTCAGAGCCGACCTCCGCTCCTCGCACCCTCGCAGAATCGATGGCGACCTCCTCGACCGGCTTGTATCTCTCTGACACAATTGCTAGCGAGCCCGAGCAATGGGTACCCTTGGCAAGAGACTCCCCCGTTGAAGGAGGGACCTTCGTCTTCTTCTGCCTACTCTTCACTACGATGAAGTCTTTCATCGCCCCCAACAGCAGCGGCGCCCTTGGAGCTTTCCGTTTGGATCCTCGTCGCCTCAGCTCATCCCCCCGAGCGACTCGTTTGCCCTTATCTCGGGCGGAAGAAGAATCCTTGGGAGCCCTAGGCGCATCTAAGGTGGTGGCCTCCATTGGCTCGGCGACCTCCGGCTCTGGCGACGGTTCTTCGTCCTCATCGCGCCTCGCGTCTGCTCACTAAAGGCATCTTGTCAATAAAGGCTCCATAACATGCGGCAAAGGTTTTTGAGGTCCTTACCATCAGGAAGTGCTCGGCGAGAGAAGTCTTCGACAAAGGCTGGAGTCAACAGCTCGGCAGTCAACCGATGATTATGCTACAAAATTTGTATCTCCTTCTCCAAATTCGGTGAAATCACTAGAGGCTTCTCGGGAAGAACCGGCTGAAGTTTCAGCTCGACCGGGAAATCACACATACAGCCAACTTTGGTGAATCCCACCCAGAAAAACTGAGTCTTCCACCCCTTGTGCGAGGAATCCCGAGGGGAAAGAGTTACACAACTCCTCCCTCTCCTCGCCTGAACAAAAAGGAAGCCCATCCCGGCATGGGCATGTTCCTTCAGCTCGAAGAAGGCATGAAAAAGATCTAATGAAACAGCCACGCTGCACGAGCCACAGAGAGTGAGGAAAGAAAAAATGAAGGTGTAGGAATTCGAGACCAACTAGACAGGAGCCAGCTAGTAGAACTTCAGAAGCCCGACAACAAAGGTGTGGAGGGGAAGACGAAAGCTGCACTTCCAAGCCAGAAGAAATGTACAGAACATGCCCGAACGAGTATCCAGGCAAGACTCATGGGATTTGGCAGGAGAGAAGAAATACCGCCAAGGCAACCTGTAGCGGATCTCAATCTCCTTCGTCGCGGACTCCGTCAGTTCACTACGAGGATGATCACTAGACACCGGCTCCATGCTTACTCCTTACTCGAATTCCTAGATTTCGGCTACCATATCGTGGTCCACCATAGAAGAGAGGGAAGATGAGGACATGATGCTTGAATCGGATAAGCTAGGTGGAAGAGGAAGTTGTCGGATAGCCTCCGTAGTAATCTCTGCTAACTTGGCAAAAGCTTCTGCAAGCGTTCGCTCCCTCTGGCCGCTTCTTCGATGCATAAACCCTCCTCTGAACTCACGGACACGATAAGGAAAACCCTACGTGGAGAAAACGTAAGTCGCAAGCACAAGCCTCTATTTATATGGCTCAGGCGATCCCAAGTGCCACTGCTACGATGTTTCGAACTCCGAGAAGGGTGATTTTTGAGACCAAGAGCAGCATATCATCATCGGACTAGGGCCCCCATGCGATAGGAGAGCCGTATCCTTGGCCCCTAAACGCAATCGGCAAATGCACCGCTGAACCAATACTATGCCGCCACGACCCGGTCCCCCCATCTCCTTGAGCCAGAATAGCCCTATAAATGGCCCCTGAGTTTCGAGACCGGGACAGCTCACAAACGGTCGATCCCCAACCGAGCCACGAATGCTACACGATCAAATCCTAGTCTCCGAACCCGATCATAAGGCTCAGGAGTAAGGGGGGGAAAGTGGAGAGGGGTAAATTAGCGGCCCAACGAATGTATGATTGAGAGTGGCCCAACCAGGTCTAACCTTACCCAAACAGGCCAGAACCTCCAAGCGACCGCCCCACTTACGGGCCCATTTAGCTTGAAGCCCAAAGACGCTCGGACCAATACTTCCTAGGCGGCCCCTGGCCCGGAAGTCCAAGCAACCGTCGAATGGGGAAAGCTCGAGCGGTGCCCAACCGTAATGGAAGGAGGGAAGATCGGGAGTCAATGAAAGGGGAGACCAAGCGACTAAGCCACAAACAGTCAAGTAACGCCCCCTATACTCTTCGCCTCCTCCGAGCGCCTTATGGAGAAGAACACACTATATAAACCAAGGGAAACCCTCCAAAAGAAAGGTAGATCCTGAGAGCCTAACACCAAAACCACTGGTGGAGAGCGATCTCGCGTTCCTCACTCCTTCTTCTACTCACCTTCTACCTACGCTCTATAACTTTGCTGACTTTGGCATCAGAGGGTTTTCCCCAGGGTCTCAACCCTGGGCACCTCTGACTTGTTTCCTGCTTTGCAGATTCCCATTCATGGTACCAGTAGCCCAAGCTTGCCCTGCATCGTGCGGCTCAGGACTTGGTGCGAGATCACGCCTCTTCACCAGGTTTTAGCGTTAAGCGGTGTTCGACCAGGGTGGAATCCAAACTCGGCATATCTTCGTAGCTCCATGCGAACGTGTCCCTATACTCCTTGAGAACCTCAATCAATTCCTCCTCTTCAAGTGATGGCAAATTATTGCTTATGAGGATGATCCTAGGGTCTTCATCAGTTTCCAAGTTTATCTCTTTAGTGGACTCTTCTACGGCGGCTGACAGCTCATCGAATCTTCTCATTCCACTAGCATATGCGCTAGCCGCGTCCTCATATTCTTCATCCCCTTCTTCGATAGGGTACTACTCGTCTGTAATCTCATATACTCTATACCCTTCATCAATTGTGTAATCCTCCTCACATTCTACTTCCGACAGTTGGATGTGATTTTCTAGCAATTGAGGAATGGCCAGGCATGCCTGGCACTTGTTGGCTAAATCTAGAAGGAAACGACAGGGAATTTGCCTACCCCTAGATTTTCTCTTAGATAACCCTAGACTAACTATTCCTAACTTGACTGACTTGTCCTACAGATGAATAGGGAGTTGAAGAATATACAGAAAAAGACCCCTCAGAGGAGGGGTAAAGAAGGTCGCTCAGAGGGCACTCGTGGGAGATGTAGGAGGTCTCTTCAAAGGAAATGCGCTGTTGAGGAGTTTGAAAATTGGCATTTTTTTATTTTTCATTTTTGATAACAAAACACATAAAGGAAATTGGGGAATGAGAAAATGGGATTATAGCTAAAGGGTTAGGAGGCTCGTAGAGCAAATCATGATTGAAACTTGGCGCAGGTTGAGAAACCAGCGCAGGAATGTAAATAGAGAAGGGGACCTGGGAAGAACATCAGACAAACAACCGGCCCAAGAAGGAGTCAACAGTAACGGCTGAGGAGAATGATTGGATAGAATGATGGAAAGTGATCCGTCAATTGCAACATCCTCTTGGCGAGGAGAATTTGGAGTTCTGGCAGTAACAACAGCATTTTTTGGTACGTCAGAGATCAAAAGTGGCCCCTCTAAGTGCGTAGGCGAGAACATCCTCTGTAGTGCGATGGAAATTTCATGTATATCGAACCATTTGTTCCATTCACACTCTAGGTCATCAAATTTCCCTTTCTTGAAAACTCTAGAACAACTTCTAGCTAAATAGGCAATCTGCGATCCCCCCTGTGACTCTTACGGGTGATCCCCCAACTGTATAACAGGCCCCTTCTTGAAATGAGAGTACAAGGTCCATGTAAGAGGTTCTCCATGTACTTCAGGTGGCCCTTCAAAGCCCAGACCAGCTCTAAGGGTTAACCTTGTCTTCTTTGGCAGTCTCAGTGTCCCTTGTAATTGCACCCCCAAGACTTTGCCTTGTTGATAGTCGATATTTCTCATAATCTCCCATCCTTTAGAGCGTAGAGGGAGACGTGACGTTGGCACGGGAAGCGGATTCTCATATGTTAACGGGGCGCGACAAGGGTCACACACATCTAGTAGTGAAAGAATTGGCCGGTGGGTCGGCCAAATAGAGGACAGAGAGGTAGTAAGAGCATCCACTGTACAAAAGATGGGCATGCTAATTACCTTGATGATACATCCCTTGTATGGTAACTTTAAACACTGGTGATTGGTAGATGGCACAACATTCATGACTTTAATGTAAGGGCCACCTAGTATGGCCTTGAATTTGGGATCTATATCAAGGATATGGAATTCCGTAGAGACTAATGCAGGTCCCAACTCTACATTCAAGGTAATCATCCCCTTTGGTGGCCTTTTATTGTTGTCGTAGGCCGTGACTGTAATTGATGAAGGTCTTATCTGTTCCTCGTCAAACCCATATAATTGGAGGGTGCTCATAGAGATCACATTTATAGATGCACCCGTATCCACAAAACACGGCTCCACAGACAACCCATTGATTTTTACCGCAATACACAATGCATATTTTCGAGCCTCCTTGGGGGCGAGCTCATGGTCGTGAAATATGATAGCTGGTTGTGTACTGGTTGGTGTCAGCACTGACGAGATCTTCTCCACTGGGAGGTCTTCATTTACCATAACCTTCTGAAGATACTCCATTAGTGCCTCTTGATGGGATGTGGACCTCTTAATCAACTCCAGGATGGAAATCCGGGCGGGCGACTTGTCTAAATGTTTCGACAAATCATATTGTGTCCCGGGAGTGGATTCTTCTAATTGCTCTTTAGTACCTTTCTCTGGCTGGGACTACCCAGGGGCTTGACTATTTTGGGGGAATACACGGTGGAAGATCCTTACACTCTTGAGCACCATAGCTTGCGGTTTTGACTGCACCTCTATAGGGTTAGGTAGCAAGGGTTTGAGGGGTAGTGGTGGAGGAACAATTAATGGAACAGGGGTGACGGTGGATAGGGGGACCTTGATGAGGGGTTTGTTTGGTGGAGGAGCGGAAAAGGACGGGGCCTCATGTGGGTAGTTAATGATAAGAGGTTTGGATGGTGGAGGCGTGGTGGAGGTAGATGGGGCCCTGGATGGACGATGGATGATGAGGGGCTTTGAAGGCAAGGGTGAAAGTATGGTGGAGGCGGATGGTCGAGGGAGGATGGGAGGTTTTGAAGGCATCAGTGGAGGTGTGGTGAGGTGTTTTTGCTGGAGAGCCATAGGGGGGTGAGTGGTAGGCGCGCCGATAAGAGGGCGTGATGGCTGTGGGAATGGGGGAAGCCCCGTTGTAAATTGTGACACGGGTTATAGAGTAAAGGGTGCTGACCTGATGAGGTGAGGTGGTTGGTTATGAATATGGTTGGCTGCAAGAATGGAGGTGCTTTCTGCGCGCCAACCTTGCCCCCTTTCAACTTCTGGGAAGGAAGAGATGGGGTTAACTTGGTGGTCGGGTTGTTGGTGCTCTGGGAGTGGATTGTGAATGATTCCCATATTGGGTTGCTGTTGTGGGGCCTGCTGAGGCTGCCGTTGTTGCTGGGGTTGTTTTTGTTGTTATTGTTGTCTGGTGAGAGGTCTCCTGGCCTTGAACATGGCGATGTATCACCTTATTTCATCCCAATCGATTCCATGTTCACCATTCATATCATAAATGTAGTCTTTGAAATGAAAACAGTTTTCCACTGTATGGCCCTACTGCCTATAGAAAACACAATACCTAGAACTGTCTACATGCGGTGGCCATATGGGTTTTTCCTTAGGCAGGGTGAGTGCATTAGCAGCCATGAGAGCATTAAAGATGTCCGACAGTGTTTCCGACAATGGTGGGTCGTGAGCTCTCCTAGGGCCGATCGGCCTTCTCTGTTGTTGGGGGAATTAGTTTCCGGGTGGTGGAACTTGGTGATGTTGTGGGGGTGGTTGTTGTTGTTGCTGAGGACGGAGAGGTTGAGGTACATTGTTCTGGAGGAGGTTATTTTGTGGTGGGGGACGATAAGGTGCTGGACCCTGTTGATTCGGACGAAAGGGGAGTTGTGGGGCTTGTGGAGGCCCGAGGTTGGCTTGCTGGTTGGGATTGCCCACTGCATTCACTTGCTCGTGTGTGATGACCCCTTCCGTCACCCCGCCCTGAACACCGACGTTCATCTTCTTTACCACCCTCGGCTTTGGTTGTTCAAACATATGCAGAAAGGGGGAATCCTTTAAATGTGTTTGGATGTATCTGGCTCTCTCGTACAATTCCTCCATTGTATTGAGCTTATTCATTGCCAAGATATGCTTGAATTGCAGAGTAGCATTTGACACAATCATTTTTACCTGTTCTGGCTCCAAAAGGGTATCCTTTATTCTCTCTACCAAGGACCTCCATCTATCAGCGTACTGGATGAAATCTACATCCGATCTCATTTTCTCGGCCACCAAGTCGGTAATAGAAAGAGACGGGCCGACCCAGTCCCAGTATTTCTATAGGAATTTTCTCTGGACCACTTCGAAGTTCTCAGCCTCACTTGGCTCTAGGGCATAGAACCACTCCAGTGCGGGGCCATCCAATGATCTCTTGAAGGGGTATGCCTGACATCTTTTGTCATTCTACTAGAATGCGGACTCATACATAAAGTCCTTCAAATGGGTGATGGGGTTGCTAGTGCCATTGTACCTACGGTATGTGGGCATCTCAGAAGGGGGGAGGTGGAATATTGGGAGGACAGGCAGGGAAATCTCAGGTGCGGACTTTACATCCATCATTTTCTTCAGGTCTCGAAACTGCTCATCCATCTTATTCAGTTTGGTGAGGAGAGACTGGGTGAGCGCTTCGGTTGGGGAGGGTGGCGCTTGCCGCGGAGAAGGAAAAGGCCTTCCGGAGGCCTGAGAAGGAAACCTCATGTGAGAGGGGTATTGGGGTCTATCCATAGAGGGACCCGGTTGGATTTGTGTTCGGGGAATGGCTGGAGCCGATGACTCTGAAGGGAGTCGGAAAGAAGGAGGCTATTGACCAGCCTGCCCGAGAGGAGAGAGGGAAGGGATAGCCTGTGTAGGCCCTTGAAGAGAGGTGGTAGCCGTGGCTGGCTCTTGGGAGGAGGGGGAGACAAACTTCCCCTTTAAGATAGCCTGGAAGGCCTAAAGCTGCTTAGGACTGAGCTGGGTATTTGTAGCAACCCTGATAAAATATTAATAATGATAAAGATTTATAAATAAATCTTGTAAATAGAAAAAAATAATAAAATAAAAATAAATAACGCCTCTGATAACGGCGCTATTCAAATTAGAAACGCCTCTACCAAAGGCGTTATTCAAGAAAGGACGCCCTCACCACAAGACGTCAAATTCCAAACGCCAAAAAGGGCAAGGACAAGAAACGCCCTTTTCTTGGGCGTGTTTTAAAACAAGGAACGCCCTTATACAAGGCGCTTCTTAATAAACGACCTGAACCAGGTCGTCAATTAAAGATTCGACGCCCTGACCTAGGTCGTCAATTCGATTCCAGTTCCGTTCAACCCGGGAACTTATCCAGAGAAGGATTATGTTAATCTAGTAAGTGTCTACTAGGGTAAGGACTCTATTAGGTATATATTACCCTCAATCAAACACTACCTTTGTTAGGATTTCCAAAATCTCTATAAATACCTTGATCGATCTAACCCTAAAACCTATTTGGTTGATCTGCTCTGCTACGGTACGTGAAGAACAAACAGTTCTTCTTATTTCCTCGATTCTCTGCTTCGACTACATGAAGAATTAATATTTTTCATTTTCTTCTCTTCTTACAGGTTAAGAAGCCCCTACGTTCTGAAGAAACAGAGTTCTTCATCCGGGTAAAAGTTCTTACTTTTGTGTGATGTTCAGATTACAAAGAAACTGATGCAGTTTCTTCATTCTCTTATAGGAAAGCTGCAGTTGAAGAAACGAAGTGTTCTTCATCTACGACCTTTTCATCAAAGCCATCATCCAATAGCAACTTGTTCAGGAGTCTCTGTTCTGAACAGAGCGTCGTTCCTTCTCACAGACCCTTCACGGTTATCTCCGAATCAAACTATCAAGGTAGGTTTTCTCAAGTTATTGTAGCCCAAATGAAAATAACGCAAGATATATGTATAAGCATGGCATGCATACAGTTTTATTGTATTTACGGCAATATTTTAAAAGTAACGCCCCTGTCAAGGGCGCTAATTTCCAAGACACGACCCTGACAAGGTCGTCAATTTCATATTTGACGCCCTGTACACAGGCGTTAATTTCATGAAAATAATCAACACCCATATTATAAAGATGATATATATGAAATCCTGATTCTAATATAATGCATGACTCTGCCTGCTAGTTTTCCTGTCCTGTCCATGAAATTTGATATCGGGAAATTGCTTGTTATATAACTTCGTTACTGTTCATGACCCTTGAAGAATTAACGACCTAAGTTAGGACGTGACTTATGAAACTAACGCCCTAAACTAGGGCGTGAGTATTTAAATAACGCCCCTTCAGAGGGCGCGTGTCTGTAAAATTCCAAAAAAAAAATTTGTATCTTGTGAAAATAAGAATTAAGTAGTAACGCCCCTTCCCAGGGCGTGTTTTAGATAAATCCTGAAAATTATTTATGTTCTGTCAAATATGTAAATAATGAGACGCCTGCTAATGTAGTCGTCAAATCTTGAAGAAACGACCCTGACCAGGGCGCGTTTTAGATAAATTATTGAATTATTGAAATTTTTGCAAAATGGATACATATGTAAACGCCCTTCTGTTAGGCGTTAATTACTTGATAAACGACTCTGATTAAGTCGTTATTTTACTGTAAAACTGATTTTTCGCTGTTTCTGTTAACCGATGGTTTCATATGTTATATAATATATATATCGGCACTATTCTCCACTCCGTGAGTATAGTCCCACGTTTCATGTTGTTTCATCGATCACACTCAACTCTCATTGACATACAAGCTCTCCATTGGACATTCCGTTCCTTTGGACTAGCGAGTTAGTCATAGAGACCTCCGTAAGACTCCTCGTAGCCTTGGATTCCCTCAAGGCCGACTGAGCTGGTTGTACCCTAAAAACCCATTACACCATTGATGCCATGTCACTCTAAAGAAACATGAGATACCGGCCCTTATGATTATACAAAGAGTATATCATAAGAAAATTCTTAATGGGATGATGATATCATGCCATATCATGTCATTCTTGTAAACCTCAATTCTATGATAAGAATGAGGGTATCTTACTTTGATATACTGTTCATGTGGACCTCAATTCTATATAAAGAATGTCCATATTGATTTGTCATGGGACCCAAGTTAAGGGAATCATATTCTACCTAGTTTTATCGTTAATCGTGATTATACCGTTATTATCGCCAATATATGTCCTTTGTCATATTTTGGACTCTATTCTATCAAAGTTATCATACATGTCTACAAGCTTGATTATTAAAATTCTATATTGGCTATATAAACAAGAGTGGATGTCAAAACACATGATAAATGCCTGCGCATATAGGGCCCGATCTGGTCCTGGGAGGAGCACCCGAAAGTACTTGTGCCCATGGGAGTTAAAATGATAAGGTATCTGGCATTATACCGAGTACTTGACTTGCTTGATTGGACATTCCACACACATCTTGTACTTAAATCATACTTGACTTGACATGAAATGCGTGGCCCGAAAAAGGGTAATTTACTTGCTTGATACATGATAGCCAAAGTTCTTGACATGACTTGTTCAACGTACTTGCTTGAATATCTTGAATAAACCTGTTATCTTGTTAAAATTTCATGATTAAGTTCATCTTATTTCCTTGATATTACATTCTCTCTATCTTGTCATTTTATGCGAGCATGCATAGCTTTATTGCATTCATGAAAGATGTAATTACTTAAACCCCTTGCTAGTACTTGAGATATAATTTCCTACTGAGCGTTCGCTCATTCCGTTTGTCCCTTTTTACTTTTCAGGTAAGTCCGACAACGATGGAAGTCAGTCGGATGGGAATGATCAAGAGTGAAAGTGATAGAGATTCTCCAAGTGTCATCTAGTTGTTTCTATAGTTTTCTTGAGTCGACTATGTACTTTTCCTTTTTATTAAACAGAGTATTGGATTTGTAATAGTCTATCCATTATGAAATAAAGGATTGGGTTATCTTGCTATTTGCGCATCTCTGTCTTTGTGTCGAATACACGACCACTCTGATTGGCATGATTGATATAAACTCGTCACGCGTCTCCGGGTATCTTCCGCGCTCGGGGCGTGACCGTTTTTGTGGTATCAGAGCCTAAGGTATTCAATTCCTAGGAAAAACCCAAGTCCAAGGATAAGTTGAACCTTTAAACCAGTGAGATTGGGTAGAACCAAGGGTTAAATTTAACATAGTGTACGAGTCTTTAAATACGATCACGAACTAATATAGTTATTGTAATTGTAGGATAATGGCTGCCGAACGTGCTCAATGGCGCAACATGCAGTGTACCCTCCAAGGGATGACCCAAGTGCTACAACAGGTAGCACAAGGTGGTGCTCCACGAGCTGGAAGCTTACACCAAACATTTAAGAATATGAATCCCCCGAAGTTCATGGGATCGACCGATCCAGACGATGCCGAGCATTGGGTTCGGGAGATCGAACGCATATTCCGTGTCATGCAATGCACGAATCAGGACAAAGTTCTATTAGCTACATTCCAGTTAGAGAAAGATGCTAGATGCTGGTGGGAGTCTATTGAAGCAACCATCGATCCTACTCAAGTAACATGGGAAGAATTTGTGGAATACTTCAATGCTAAATATTTCTCGGACCGAGTCCAAGAAAAGAAGGCTGTAGAATTCGCTGCATTAAAGCAACGATCTTTATCATTAGCAGATTATGAAGCTCAGTTCTCCATGTTGTCTAGATATGCTAAGCATCTTATTAGCACGGAGAAGATGAAAGTCCGTATATTTCTTAATGGGCTTAGGCCCCACTATATTACTCAACTGGCGCCCATGGACATCCAAGTCTATTCTGAAATAGTGCGCCGAGCTCAATTACTTGAAGATGCCACGGAACTATCTGATAGGATCCGTGGAAAAGACAAGAAGGAGCAAGTCACAGGTTCGGGTTCTTTCAAACCCAATTTCAAGAAGAGGCCTAGTAATGGAGGTCCTTCCTCTCAAGATCAAAAATTCAAGAAGACCAAGCCCTTCTCTATCACCACTACACCTTCAAACGTAGTATGCAAGCATTGTGACAAGGCTGGTCACAAGACCGAAGAATGCTGGAGGAAATTAGGAGCTTGACTCCGTTGTGGAAGCCGTGAGCATCGGATTCCCGAGTGTCCATTAATGAATGACCAAGCCGGTGATGGTAAACGCCCGGTGACAAAGAATGCTCGTCTTCATGCAATCCAGGAGACCGAACCAGAAGAAGAGGGTGGACTGGTAGAAGGTACATTAACAGTTTGTTCCAAAAGTGCTTATGTCTTATTTGATACGGGTGCATCGCATTCCTTTATTTCTAAGAAGTTTGCCGACCCATTACCGTTAGAACCAGAATGGATAAAAATAGTTCTAACTACTCCTCTTGGAAGTGAAAATGATATTACTCATCACTACCAAAACTGTGAGGTAATGGTTCAAGGTAGGAATTTACTTATAGATCTCATATGCCTCGATCTAAAGGAGTATGATGTTATATTGGGAGCGGACTGGTTATCCAAATACCAGGCAACGGTTGATTGCCGCAATAGCCGAATTGCTTTCAAAGATTTCCCAGAATTAGTCTTTACTCGCCCCAAGAGTCGGAGCAAATCCCCTCTTATTTCGGCTCTTCGAGCAAGCAAGCTCATCAGGAAAGGATGTGTATCCTTCCTTGCTTTTGTCACTATTAAAGAAGCTAAGGAAACCAAGATAGAAGACATTCAGGTAGTGCAAGAATTTTCAAACGTATTTCCGAAAGATTTGCCGGGATTACCCCCTCAAAGAGAAGTGGCCTTCACCATTGACTTAGTCCCTGGTGCTGGTCCAGTTTCAAAGGCAACCTATAGAATGTCCCCGGCTGAACTCAAAGAGTTGAAGGAGCAGTTGATGGAACTGATTCGAAAAGGGTTTATTAGACCAAGTACTTCCCCGTGGGGAGCACCAGTCTTATTTGTGAAGAAGAAGGACGGATCCATGAGATTGTGCATCGACTATCGATAGTTGAATCATCTCACTATCAAGAACAAGTATCCATTGCCAAGAATCGATGAGTTATTTGATCAGATTTCAGGATCCAAATATTTTTCCAAGATTGATCTCAGGTCGGGATATCATCAGTTAAGGATCAAAGATGATGACATTCATAAGACCGCATTCAGAAGCAGGTATGGCCATTATGAATTTGTTGTTATGCCTTTTGGACTAACAAATGCCCCTGCTGCCTTTATGCAGTTAATGAATAGCATATTCAGGCCTTACTTGGATCAATTCATAGTAGTCTTCATTGATGATATATTGATATATTCTAAGACTAAGGAAGAACATGAAGAGCATTTGAGGATTGCATTGCAAATCTTGAGGACAAATCAACTATATGCTAAGCTCAGCAAATGCGAGTTCTGGCTTGAAGAAGTGGCTTTTCTCGGACATGTCATATCAAAGGATGGATTATCTATAGATCCGTCAAAAGTTGAAGCTGTGAGAAATTGGGAAAGACCCACTAATGCAAGCGAGATCAGAAGTTTCTTGGGTCTTGCAGGCTATTATCGGTGATTCATCAAAGATTTCTCTAAGATCGCCGTACCACTTACAAGATTAACTCGTAAGGAGATCCGATATGAATGGAGTGAGGAATGTGAAAGAAGTTTCCAAACTCTCAAGGATCATCTCACTACAGCTCCGGTGTTAGCTCTACCAATAGAAGGAGTGAAATTCGAGGTCTACACTGATGCTTCTGGCATTGGCCTCGGATGTGTCCTAATGCAACAAGGAAAGGTCATAGCATACTCTTCACGTCAACTGAAGAAGCATGAGGAGAATTACCCCGTCCATGACTTAGAACTAGCCGCGGTGGTATTTGCCCTAAAGATATGGAGACACTACTTATATGGAGTGCAGTTTACTGTATACTCCGATCACAAAAGTCTCAAATATCTATTTTCACAAAAGGAGCTAAACATGAGACAAAGACGCTGGCTAGAATATCTCAAGGACTTCGACTTCAATATACAATACCATCCCGGAAAGGGTAATTATGTTGCTGATGCCCTTAGTTGAAAGCCGAGAGCAATGATAGCCAATTGTATGATACAAGAATGGAGGTTGCTAGAACAATTCTCCGAGCTCAATATAAGCTTGGACAAGGAAGCCAAATTTGTCACATTATCTCATGTAAGCATACAGTCAGATTTATTATCTGAGATACAAGCGCTTCAGGATGATGATCCTATATTAGTGGAAATCAAAGGCAGATTAGAAGGACAATCTGATTTTCAACTAACTTCTGATGGAAGATTATTATTCAAAGGTAGAACTTGTATACCCGACTGTCCGGAATTAAAGAAGAAGATCTTAGATGAAGCTCACCGATCAAGGTACACTATTCATCCAAGATCAACCAAAATGTATCAAGATGTAAAGAGGAACTTTTGGTGGCCCAACATTAAAAGAGAAATAGCAGACTATGTATCACGCTGTCTCACATGCCAACAGGTCAAGGCGAAACACCAAAAGCCTGCTGGAAAACTACATCCTCTAGATATTCCTAAGTGGAAGTGGGAGGATATTGGTATGGATTTTATCATGGGTCTATCTAAATCAAAAGGAGGACATGATGGAATATGGGTTATTATTGATCGATTGACTAAATCGACGCATTTCTTGCCAATCAAGAGTCGATGGTCAATTGATGTCTTAGCTGCATTATATATCAAAGAGATAGTCAGGATACATGGAATTCCTGTCTCAATCGTGTCTGACAGAGATCCCCGTTTTACTTCTCATTTTTGGAAGGGACTACAACATTCGTTGGGAACAAGGCTCAACTTTAGTACTACTTTTCATCCTCAAACGGATGGTCAGGCCGAGAGAACTAACCAAGTTGTTGAAGATATGCTTAGAGCATGCATCATTGACTTTGGAGGAAGCTGGCACGATCACTTGCCACTAGTGGAATTTGCATATAATAATAGCTACCAAGCTAGTATCCAAATGGCACCTTTCGAAGCTTTATATGGAAGGAGTTGCCGATCACCCTTATGCTGGAACGAAGTTGGAGAGAAATAACTATTAGGTCCAGACATGGTAAGGGATACAACTGAGAAGATACAAGTAATCCAAGAAAGATTGCAAGTTGCTCAGACCAGGCAAAAGGCTTATGCTGATACAAGAAGGAGAGATCTTGAATTCCAAGTCGGAGATCATGTATTTCTCAAGATATCGCCTGGACGTGGCATACGAAGGTTTGGTGTTAAAGGCAAGCTTACGCCAAGATTCATCGGACCATTTGAGGTACTCGAAAGAGTTGGCGAGGTTGCTTATCGCATCGCGTTGCCTCCTCAAATGTCCGACGTGCATAATGTGTTTCACATATCTATGTTGAAGAAGTATGTGCACGATCCATCTCATATTATTGAACATGGAGATCTGGTGATCCAGAAAGATCTCACCTATGAACAGAAGCCTATGAAGATCTTAGATCGAGAAATACGAGCTCTAAGGAATAAGGTTATTCCCATGCTCAAGGTGCAATGGAATAAGCATCCTGAACACGAAGCGACATGGGAGACCGAGGAATCTATGAAGAAACGATTTCCCGAGTTGTTCTAAGAGGTATATACTCTACACACTCCGCGTGTATACATGATATGCAATTGAATTTGGGGACCAAATTCTTTTTAAGTGGGGGAGGGTGTAGCAACCCTGATAAAATATTAATAATGATAAAGATTTATAAATAAATCTTGTAAATAGAAAAAAAATAATAAAACAAAAATAAATAACGCCTCTGATAACGGCGCTATTCAAATTAGAAACGCCTCTACCAAAGGCGTTATTCAAGAAAGGACGCCCTCACCACAAGACGTCAAATTCCAAACGCCAAAAAGGGCAAGGACAAGAAACGCCCTTTTCTTGGGCGTGTTTTAAAACAAGGAACGCCCTTATACAAGGCGCTTCTTAATAAACGACCTGAACCAGGTCGTCAATTAAAGATTCGACGCCCTGACCTAGGTCGTCAATTCGATTCCAGTTCCGTTCGACCCGGGAACTTATCCAGAGAAGGATTATGTTAATCTAGTAAGTGTCTACTAGGGTAAGGACTCTATTAGGGATATATTACCCTCAATCAAACACTACCTTTGTTAGGATTTCCAAAATCCCTATAAATACCTTGATCGATCTAACCCTAAAACCTATTTGGTTGATCTGCTCTACTACGGTACGTGAAGAACAAACAGTTCTTCTTATTTCCTCGAGTCTCTGCTTCGACTACATGAAGAATTAATATTCTTCGTTTTCTTCTCTTCTTACAGGTTAAGAAGCCCCTACGTTCTGAAGAAACAGAGTTCTTCATCCGGGTAAAAGTTCTTACTTTTGTGTGATGTTAAGATTACAAAGAAACTGATGCAGTTTCTTCATTCTCTTATAGGAAAGCTGCAGTTGAAGAAACGAAGTGTTCTTCATCTACGACCTTTTCATCAAAGCCATCATCCAATAGCAACTTGTTCAGGAGTCTCTGTTCTGAACAGAGCGTCGTTCCTTCTCACAGACCCTTCACGGTTATCTCTGAATCAAACTATCAAGGTAGGTTTTCTCAAGTTATTGTAGCCCAAATGAAAATAACGCAAGATATATGTATAAGCATGGCATGCATACAGTTTTATTGTATTTACGTCAATATTTTAAAAGTAACGCCCATGTCAAGGGCGCTAATTTCCAAGACACGACCCTGACAAGGTCGTCAATTTCATATTTGACGCCCTGTACACAGGCGTTAATTTCATGAAAATAATCAACACCCATATTATAAAGATGATATATATGAAATCCTGATTCTAATATAATGCATGACTCTGCCTGCTAGTTTTCCTGTCCTGTCCATGAAATTTGATATCGGGAAATTGCTTGTTATATAACTTCGTTACTGTTCATGACCCTTGAAAAATTAACGACCTAAGTTAGGACGTGACTTATGAAACTAACGCCCTGAACTAGGGCGTGAGTATTTAAATAACGCCCCTTCAGAGGGCGCGTGTCTGTAAAATTCCAAAAAAAAAATTTGTATCTTGTGAAAATAAGAATTAAGTAGTAACGCCCCTTCCCAGGGCGTGTTTTAGATAAATCCTGAAAATTATTTATGTTCTGTCAAATATGTAAATAATGAGACGCCTGCTAATGTAGTCGTCAAATCTTGAAGAAACGACCCTGACCAGGGCGCGTTTTAGATAAATTATTGAATTATTGAAATTTCTGCAAAATGGATACATATGTAAACGCCCTTCTGTTAGGCGTTAATTACTTGATAAACGACTCTGATTAAGTCGTTATTTTACTGTAAAACTGATTTTTCGCTGTTTCTGTTAACCGATGGTTTCATATGTTATATAATATATATATCTGCACTATTCTCCAGTCCGTGAGTATAGTCCCACGTTTCATGTTGTTTCATCGATCACACTCAACTCTCATTGACATACAAGCTCTCCATTGGACATTCCGTTCCTTTGGACTAGCGAGTTAGTCATAGAGACCTCCGTAAGACTCCTCGTAGCCTTGGATTCCCTCAAGGCCGACTGAGCTGATTGTACGCTAAAAACCCATTACACCATTGATGCCATGTCACTCTAAAGAAACATGAGATACCGGCCCTTATGATTATACAAAGAGTATATCATAAGAAAATTCTTAATGGGATGATGATATCATGCCATATCATGTCATTCTTGTAAACCTCAATTCTATGATAAGAATGAGGGTATCTTACTTTGATATACTGTTCATGTGGACCTCAATTCTATATAAAGAATGTCCATATTGATTTGTCATGGGACCCAAGTTAAGGGAACCATATTCTACCTAGTTTTATCGTTAATCGTGATTATACCGTTATTATCGCCAATCTATGTCCTTTGTCATATTTTAGACTCTATTCTATCAAAGTTGTCATACATGTCTATAAGCTTGATTATTGAAATTCTATATTGGCTATATAAACAAGAGTGGATGTCAAAACACATGATAAATGCCTGCGCATATAGGGCCCGATCTGGTCCTGGGAGGAGCACCCGAAAGTACTTGTGCCCATGGGAGTTAAAATGATAAGGTATCTGGCATTATACCGAGTACTTGACTTGCTTGATTGGACATTCCACACACATCTTGTACTTAAATCGTACTTGACTTGACATGAAATGCGTGGCCCGAAAAAGGGTAATTTACTTGCTTGATACATGATAGCCAATGTTCTTGACATGACTTGTTCAACGTACTTGCTTGAATATCTTGAATAAACCTGTTATCTTGTTGAAATTTCATGATTAAGTTCATCTTATTTCCTTGATATTACATTCTCTCTATCTTGTCGTTTTATGCGAGCATGCATAGCTTTATTGCATTCATGAAAGATGTAATTACTTAAACCCCTTGCTAGTACTTGAGATATAATTTCCTACTGAGCGTTCGCTCATTCCGTTTGTCCCTTTTTACTTTTCAGGTAAGTCCGACAACGATGGAAGTCAGTCGGATGGGAATGATCAAGAGTAAAAGTGATAGAGATTCTCCAAGTGTCATCTAGTTGTTTCTATAGTTTTCTTGAGTCGACTATGTACTTTTCCTTTTTATTAAACAGAGTATTGGATTTGTAATAGTCTATCCATTATGAAATAAAGGATTGGGTTATCTTGCTATTTGCGCATCTCTGTCTTTGTGTCGAATACACGACCACTCTGATTGGCATGATTGATATAAACTCGTCACGCGTCTCCGGGTATCTTCCACGCTCGGGGCGTGACAGTTTTTGTGGTATCAGAGCCTAAGGTATTCAATTCCTAGGAAAAACCCAAGTCCAAGGATAAGTTGAACCTTTAAACCAGTGAGATTGGGTAGAACCAAGGGTTAAATTTAACATAGTGTACGAGTCTTTAAATACGATCACGAACTAATATAGTTATTGTAATTGTAGGATAATGGCTGCCGAACGTGCTCAATGGCGCAACATGCAGCGTACCCTCCAAGGGATGACCCAAGTGCTACAACATGTAGCACAAGGTGGTGCTCACGAGCTGGAAGCTTACACCAAACATTTAAGAATATGAATCCCCCCGAAGTTCATGGGATCGACCGATCCAGACGATGCCGAGCATTGGGTTCGGGAGATCGAGCGCATATTCCGTGTCATGCAATGCACGAATCAGGACAAAGTTCTATTAGCTACATTCCAGTTAGAGAAAGATGCTAGATGCTGGTGGGAGTCTATTGAAGCAACCATCGATCCTACTCAAGTAACATGGGAAGAATTTGTGGAATACTTCAATGCTAAATATTTCTCGGACCGAGTCCAAGAAAAGAAGGATGCAGAATTCGCTGCATTAAAGCAACGATCTTTATCATTAGCAGATTATGAAGCTCAGTTCTCCATGTTGTCTAGATATGCTAAGCATCTTTTTAGCACGGAGAAGATGAAAGTCCGTAGATTTCTTAATGGGCTTAGGCCCCACTATATTACTCAACTGGCGCCCATGGACATCCAAGTCTATTCTGAAATAGTGCGCCGAGCTCAATTACTTGAAGATGCCACGGAACTATCTGATAGGATCCGTGGAAAAGACAAGAAGGAGCAAGTCACAGGTTCGGGTTCTTTCAAACCCAATTTCAAGAAGAGGCCTAGTAATGGAGGTCCTTCCTCTCAAGATCAAAAATTCAAGAAGACCAAGCCCTTCTCTATCACCACTACACCTTCAAACGTAGTATGCAAGCATTGTGACAAGGCTGGTCACAAGACCGAAGAATGCTGGAGGAAATTAGGAGCTTGACTCCGTTGTGGAAGCCGTGAGCATCGGATTCCCGAGTGTCCATTAATGAATGACCAAGCCGGTGATGGTAAACGCCCGGTGACAAAGAATGCTCGTCTTCATGCAATCCAGGAGACCGAACCAGAAGAAGAGGGTGGACTGGTAGAAGGTACATTAACAGTTTGTTCCAAAAGTGTTTATGTCTTATTTGATACGGGTGCATCGCATTCCTTTATTTCTAAGAAGTTTTCCGACCCATTACCGTTAGAACCAGAATGGATAAAAATAGTTCTAACTACTCCTCTTGGAAGTGAAAATGATATTACTCATCACTACCAAAACTGTGAGGTAATGGTTCAAGGTAGGAATTTACTTATAGATCTCATATGCCTCGATCTAAAGGAGTATGATGTTATACTGGGAGCGGACTGGTTATCCAAATACCAGGCAACGGTTGATTGCCGCAATAGCCGAATTGCTTTCAAAGATTTCCCAGAATTAGTCTTTACTCGCCCCAAGAGTCGGAGCAAATCCCCTCTTATTTCGGCTCTTCGAGCAAGCAAGCTCGTCAGGAAAGGATGTGTATCCTTCCTTGCTTTTGTCACTATTAAAGAAGCTAAGGAAACCAAGATAGAAGACATTCAGGTAGTGCAAGAATTTTCAGACGTATTTCCGGAAGATTTGCCGGGATTACCCCCTCAAAGAGAAGTGGCCTTCACCATTGACTTAGTCCCTGGTGTTGGTCCAGTTTCAAAGGCACCCTATAGAATGTCCCTGGCTGAACTCAAAGAGTTGAAGGAGCAGTTGATGGAACTGATTCGAAAAGGGTTTATTAGACCAAGTACTTCCCCGTGGGGAGCACCAGTCTTATTTGTGAAGAAGAAGGACGGATCCATGAGATTGTGCATCGACTATCGACAGTTGAATCATCTCACTATCAAGAACAAGTATCCACTGCCAAGAATCGATGAGTTATTTGATCAGATTTCAGGATCCAAATATTTTTCCAAGATTGATCTCAGGTCGGGATATCATCAGTTAAGGATCAAAGATGATGACATTCATAAGACCGCATTCAGAAGCAGGTATGGCCATTATGAATTTGTTGTTATGCCTTTTGGACTAACAAATGCCCCTGCTGTCTTTATGCAGTTAATGAATAGCATATTCAGGCCTTACTTGGATCAATTCATAGTAGTCTTCATTGATGATATATTGATATATTCCAAGACTAAGGAAGAACATGAAGAGCATTTGAGGATTGCATTGCAAATCTTGAGGACAAATCAACTATATGCTAAGCTCAGCAAATGCGAGTTCTGGCTTGAAGAAGTGGCTTTTCTCGGACATGTCATATCAAAGGACGGATTATCTGTAGATCCGTCAAAAGTTGAAGCTGTGAGAAATTGGGAAAGACCCACTAATGCAAGCGAGATCAGAAGTTTCTTGGGTCTTGCAGGCTATTATCGGCGATTCATCAAAGATTTCTCTAAGATCGCCGTACCACTTACAAGATTAACTCGTAAGGAGATCTGATATGAATGGAGTGAGGAATGTGAAAGAAGTTTCCAAACTCTCAAGGATCATCTCACTACAGCTCCGGTGTTAGCTCTACCAATAGAAGGAGAGAAATTCGAGGTCTACACTGATGCTTCTGGCATTGGCCTCGGATGTGTCCTAATGCAACAAGGAAAGGTCATAGCATACTCTTCACGTCAACTGAAGAAGCATGAGGAGAATTACCCCGTCCATGACTTAGAACTAGCCGCGGTGGTATTTGCCCTAAAGATATGGAGACACTACTTATATGGAGTGCAATTTACTGTATACTCCGATCACAAAAGTCTCAAATATCTATTTTCACAAAAGGAGCTAAACATGAGACAAAGACGCTGGCTAGAATATCTCAAGGACTTCGACTTCAATATACAATACCATCCCGGAAAGGGTAATTATGTTGCTGATGCCCTTAGTCGAAAGCCGAGAGCAATGATAGCCAATTGTATGATACAAGAATGGAGGTTACTAGAACAATTCTCCGAGCTCAATATAAGCTTGGACAAGGAAGCCAAATTTGTCACATTATCTCATGTAAGCATACAGTCAGATTTATTATCTGAGATACAAGCGCTTCAGGATGATGATCCTATATTAGTGGAAATCAAAGGCAGATTAGAAGGACAATCTGATTTTCAACTAACTTCTGATGGAAGATTATTATTCAAAGGTAGAACTTGTATACCCGACTGTCCGGAATTAAAGAAGAAGATCTTAGATGAAGCTCACCGATCAAGGTACACTATTCATCCAGGATCAACCAAAATGTATCAAGATGTAAAGAGGAACTTTTGGTGGCCCAACATTAAAAGAGAAATAGCAGACTATGTATCACGCTGTCTCACATGCCAACAGGTCAAGGTGAAACACCAAAAGCCTGCTGGAAAACTACATCCTCTAGATATTCCTAAGTGGAAGTGGGAGGATATTGGTATGGATTTTATCATGGGTCTATCTAAATCAAAAGGAGGACATGATGGAATATGGGTTATTATTGATCGATTGACTAAATCGACGCATTTCTTGCCAATCAAGAGTCGATGGTCAATTGATGTCTTAGCTGCATTATATATCAAAGAGATAGTCAGGATACATGGAATTCCTGTCTCAATCGTGTCTGACAGAGATTCCCGTTTTACTTCTCATTTTTGGAAGGGACTACAACATTCGTTGGGAACAAGGCTCAACTTTAGTACTACTTTTCATCCTCAAACGGATGGTCAGACCGAGAGAACTAACCAAGTTGTTGAAGATATGCTTAGAGCATGCATCATTGACTTTGGAGGAAGCTGGCACGATCACTTGCCACTAGTGGAATTTGCATATAATAATTGCTACCAAGCTAGTATCCAAATGGCACCTTTCGAAGCTTTATATGGAAGGAGTTGCCGATCACCCTTATGCTGGAACGAAGTTGGAGAGAAACAACTATTAGGTCCAGACATGGTAAGGGATACAATTGAGAAGATACAAGTAATCCAAGAAAGATTGCAAGTTGCTCAGACCAGGCAAAAGGCTTATGCTGATACAAGAAGGAGAGATCTTGAATCCAAGTCGGAGATCATGTATTTCTCAAGATATCACCTGGACGTGGCATACGAAGATTTGGTGTTAAAGGCAAGCTTACGCCAAGATTCATCGGACCATTTGAGGTACTCGAAAGAGTTGGCGAGGTTGCTTATCGCATCGCGTTGCCTCCTCAAATGTCCGACGTGCATAATGTGTTTCACATATCTATGTTAAAGAAGTATGTGCACGATCCATCTCATATTATTGAACATGGAGATCTGGTGATCCAGAAAGATCTCACCTATGAACAGAAGCCTATGAAGATCTTAGATCGAGAAATACGAGCTCTAAGGAATAAGGTTATTCCCATGCTCAAGGTGCAATGGAATAAGCATCCTGAACACGAAGCGACATGGGAGACCGAGGAATCTATGAAGAAACGATTTCCTGAGTTGTTCTAAGAGGTATATACTCTACACACTCCGCGTGTATACATGATATGCAATTGAATTTGGGGACCAAATTCTTTTTAAGTGGGGGAGGGTGTAGCAACCCTGATAAAATATTAATAATGATAAAGATTTATAAATAAATCTTGTAAATAGAAAAAAAATAATAAAACAAAAATAAATAACGCCTCTGATAACGGCGCTATTCAAATTAGAAACGCCTCTACCAAAGGCGTTATTCAAGAAAGGACGCCCTCACCACAAGACGTCAAATTCCAAACGCCAAAAAGGGCAAGGACAAGAAACGCCCTTTTCTTGGGCGTGTTTTAAAACAAGGAACGCCCTTATACAAGGCGCTTCTTAATAAACAACCTGAACCAGGTCGTCAATTAAAGATTCGACGCCCTGACCTAGGTCGTCAATTCGATTCCAGTTCCGTTCGACCCGGGAACTTATCCAGAGAAGGATTATGTTAATCTAGTAAGTGTCTACTAGGGTAAGGACTCTATTAGGGATATATTACCCTCAATCAAACACTACCTTTGTTAGGATTTCCAAAATCCCTATAAATACCTTGATCGATCTAACCCTAAAACCTATTTGGCTGATCTGCTCTGCTACGGTACGTGAAGAACAAACAGTTCTTCTTATTTCCTCGATTCTCTGCTTCGACTACATGAAGAATTAATATTCTTCATTTTCTTCTCTTCTTACAGGTTAAGAAGCCCCTACGTTCTGAAGAAACAGAGTTCTTCATCCGGGTAAAAGTTCTTACTTTTGTGTGATGTTCAGATTACAAAGAAACTGATGCAGTTTCTTCATTCTCTTATAGGAAAGCTGCAGTTGAAGAAACGAAGTGTTCTTCATCTACGACCTTTTCATCAAAGCCATCATCCAATAGCAACTTGTTCAGGAGTCTCTGTTCTGAACAGAGCGTCGTTCCTTCTCACAGACCCTTCACGGTTATCTCCGAATCAAACTATCAAGGTAGGTTTTCTCAAGTTATTGTAGCCCAAATGAAAATAACGCAAGATATATGTATAAGCATGGCATGCATACAGTTTTATTATATTTACGGTAATATTTTAAAAGTAACGCCCCTGTCAAGGGCGCTAATTTCCAAGACACGACCCTGACAAGGTCGTCAATTTCATATTTGACGCCCTGTACACAGGCGTTAATTTCATGAAAATAATCAACACCCATATTATAAAGATGATATATATGAAATCCTGATTCTAATATAATGCATGACTCTGCCTGCTAGTTTTCTTGTCCTGTCCATGAAATTTGATATCGGGAAATTGCTTGTTATATAACTTCGTTACTGTTCATGACCCTTGAAGAATTAACGACCTAAGTTAGGACGTGACTTATGAAACTAACGCCCTGAACTAGGGCGTGAGTATTTAAATAACGCCCCTTCAGAGGGCGCGTGTCTATAAAATTCCAAAAAAAAAATTTGTATCTTGTGAAAATAAGAATTAAATAGTAACGCCCCTTCCCAAGGCGTGTTTTAGATAAATCCTGAAAATTATTTATGTTCTGTCAAATATGTAAATAATGAGACGCCTGCTAATGTAGTCGTCAAATCTTGAAGAAACGACCCTGACCAGGGCGCGTTTTAGATAAATTATTGAATTATTGAAATTTCTGCAAAATGGATACATATGTAAACGCCCTTCTGTTAGGCGTTAATTACTTGATAAACGACTCTGATTAAGTCATTATTTTACTGTAAAATTGATTTTCCGCTGTTTCTGTTAACCGATGGTTTCATATGTTATATAATATATATATCGGCACTATTCTCCACTCCGTGAGTATAGTCCCACGTTTCATGTTGTTTCATCGATCACACTCAACTCTCATTGACATACAAGCTCTCCATTGGACATTCCGTTCCTTTGGACTAGCGAGTTAGTCATAGAGACCTCCGTAAGACTCTTCGTAGCCTTGGATTCCCTCAAGGCCGACTGAGCTGGTTGTACCCTAAAAACCCATTACACCATTGATGCCATGTCACTCTAAAGAAACATGAGATACCGGCCCTTATGATTATACAAAGAGTATATCATAAGAAAATTCTTAATGGGATGATGATATCATGCCATATCATGTCATTCTTGTAAACCTCCATTCTATGATAAGAATGAGGGTATCTTACTTTGATATACTGTTCATGTGGACCTCAATTCTATATAAAGAATGTCCATATTGATTTGTCATGGGACCCAAGTTAAGGGAACCATATTCTACCTAGTTTTATCGTTAATCGTGATTATACCGTTATTATCGCCAATATATGTCCTTTGTCATATTTTGGACTCTATTCTATCAAAGTTGTCATACATGTCTACAAGCTTGATTATTGAAATTCTATATTGGCTATATAAACAAGAGTGGATGTCAAAACACATGATAAATGCCTGCGCATATAGGGCCCGATCTGGTCCTGGGAGGAGCACCCGAAAGTACTTGTGCCCATGAGAGTTAAAATGATAAGGTATCTGGCATTATACCGAGTATTTGACTTGCTTGATTGGACATTCCACACACATCTTGTACTTAAATCGTACTTGACTTGACATGAAATGCGTGGCCCGAAAAAGGGTAATTTACTTGCTTGATACATGATAGCCAAAGTTCTTGACATGACTTGTTCAACGTACGTGCTTGAATATCTTGAATAAACCTATTATCTTGTTGAAATTTCATGATTAAGTTCATCTTATTTCCTTGATATTACATTCTCTCTATCTTGTCGTTTTATGCGAGCATACATAGCTTTATTGCATTCATGAAAGATGTAATTACTTAAACCCCTTGCTAGTACTTGAGATATAATTTCCTACTGAGCGTTCGCTCATTCCGTTTGTCCCTTTTTACTTTTCAGGTAAGTCCGACAACGATGGAAGTCAGTCGGATGGGAATGATCAAGAGTGAAAGTGATAGAGATTCTCCAAGTGTCATCTAGTTGTTTCTATAGTTTTCTTGAGTCGACTATGTACTTTTCCTTTTTATTAAACAGAATATTGGATTTGTAATAGTCTATCCATTATGAAATAAAGGATTGGGTTATCTTGCTATTTGCGCATCTCTGTCTTTGTGTCGAATACACGACCACTCTGATTGACATGATTGATATAAACTCGTCACGCGTTTTCGGGTATCTTCCGCGCTCGGGGCGTGACAGTATTGGCAAGGACACCTAGCGGGGATGAGATGTCCTGGGGAGGGGATGTATCCCCGATTGTGGCCTGCACCACGGGTGAGGGCTCATAGGAAGGATCGGCGTCCACAGTGTGGACATGGGGCTCACCTTGGTGGCCAGGATCCGGGTGATATTCTTCAAAAGCCTCATGGGCCAGGTCATGCATTTGGGGATCATATTCGAAGGCCCCAGTCTCAAACTCCTCATAACCGTATCCGACCATTTTCAGTACTTTGTCGGAGCGTAACAACATGCACTAACAAATAATTAAGCAAAGATTAACAAACAAGTTGATGCTTTACGTCCTTTTTATTATTTTTGTTATCTTTTTTTGCTTTTTTTTCACAAATTAGAAGTTCACACAAAAGGGTAGGACCCTAGTTAGAATTTCGGCCACTGCCATGCCAACTAAGGTCACTCGCCTCACCACGAATGGGTAACTAAGCTCTAGGGAACTTCAATGGTACAATCAGCCTAGTGAACAAAGAAGGAATCCTTCATTGTCGGAGACTTACGGAGATCCCGATAAAGGAGATTCTAGTCCGTCGAGAGGAATTCTTGAACGGAGAGTCCTTCCTTCACCGAGAGAGGGTGATCCTTAGAAAAATGAAAGGAAAGGGGGGATATGTATGCGATACAGTACTGTAAAATAGAGATTATGCAAAATAGACCAAGAAGAATAGAGATTATGAAAAACAAAGAAGAACTGAACAAATTATTCTTACAGGGACAATAGCAGGAGAACAATGAAGAATAGGCAATCAACTGAGTAAGCGAGTTGTTTGAAACCCGCTCTTCTTTCCAAAATGGCGCAAATCTCTCAAGAAATCACAGGGACTGTGGGGAAGTGCACGTGGTGCACAAGGGATGAAAGTAAAAAGTGCTGCTTGGAGCACAACTGCAGCGCACGCAGGCACAACAAGGAGGGGCACACGTGGGTGCCAAAAATACAAGGGTAACCAAAAGGAAAGCAAAAGATGTCCCACCATGATCGCCAAGAGATGTGGACGACGTCACAACAAAGGAGACGCGAGGGATGCGGGGTCGAGTCGAGACGCGGGGTCGCGTCGAGACGCGGGGAGATGAACACCGGAGAGAGTTGGGCCTCCATTGGGGTTGTAGACGACGGGGAAATACGCGGAATGGAAATGGGACAATAATAGACCACAACGAGATGTTACTTACTATGGGTTTTAACAGAAATTGACATGACATAACGAAACCTCCGTGAGAGGTTACTCTCCGCGGGATTTAACAAAAATTGAAATGACATAATGAAACCTCCGCAAGAGGTTACTCTTTGCAAAATTTAACAGAAATTGAAATGATAGAATAAAACTACGTGAATGAAAACTCCGCAAGAAATTATTCTCCGCGGGATTTAATAGAAATTGAAATGACAGATTGAAACATCCGCGAGAAATTATTCTCCATGAGATTTAATAGAAATTGATATGACAGAATGAAATTAAGTGCATGAAACATCCGCCAGAAATTATTCTCCGCGGGATTTAACAGAAATTGAAATGATAAAATGAAACCTCCGAGAGAAGTTATTATTCACGAGATTTAACAGAAATTGAAATGACAGAATGAAATTGTGTGAATGAAACCTCCGCGAGAAATTATTCTCCGCGAGATTTAGCAGAAATGAAATGACGGGAATAGAAATTGAGTGAATGAAACCTTCGCGAGAAGTTATTCTTCGCCGGATTTAGCAGAAATGAAATGACGGGAATAGAAATTACGTGAATGAAACCTCCGCGAGAAGCTGTTCTCTGCGGCATTTAGCAGAAATGAAACAAAGAAAATGCACGTGTGAGAGCGTGTGTGTGGTTATGTGATCGCCAGGGGTCAAGGACCCCAAAATAGAGAAAGAAGTGATTGCGGGATGCCTCAGAGACGGGAGATCATGTGGACTCCTTCTTCCTCCTCCATCGGTCGGCCGACGAGGAGGGCTTTTCCTTCTGGTTACCCTTGCAAAAAAATGAAACAAATAGAAAATGGATCAGAACAAAGATAGTATAGCACGAGTCCCTCGTGACAAAAATAATAAATCCATGAACAAAACACACCTGGTCGGTGTTTTTTTAAACCCCTTTTTACGATGCAAATGGTAGGCAAATGATATGATGAATGAAGATTTGTGCAAGAGTTGCACTTAGAAGATGACTACAACAGATAGATGATGTATGCAAAGACTAGAAGAATAAATGAGAAAGAATACGGGGTGAGAAAAAGTGAATTGGTGATGCCAGAGGTAGGCTTCGAGGGGGGACTTCAACAGCTTGAGCATGACGTGGGCGGACGAAGGGATGGAATGATCTTCCCTCGTACACACAAACACGTCAGAAATCGGGGGGAGCCATCTCGGGAGAACTCGCGGGCTGAGACACGGACGCGGTAGCGTTTCCCTTGCCCCTTCCAAGTTTTCGATGCCCTTGGATCATGGGAGGGGGTCTTCTATTTATAGGCAAACTTGTGATGGACGCGTCTTAGGTCTAGGACGCTTTCATGTGAACGCATCCCGTTGACCTGACACAGTCATTTATTAAAACTAATTTTATTTAATTAGACGTGTCTCACAACCTGGACGTCCAATGTATAGGACGTGCCCACATTCACCCATAAATATGGGGACAATGGCCGTCGACAGGTTGAATGCGAGCGGGTTCCACGATCTTTAAATGCGTCCAAAGTCTAAGACGCGCCCACATCCGCCCATAAATTCAACGACAAAGGACGTCAACAGATTGAATGCGAGCTGTTTTCTTGTCTCTTTCAAAAGGAGTCAGGTCAGCAAGACGTGTTTTATTTTAAATTTATGGTGCCGCCCTCGTGTCGGGCCTGGGCTTGAAAGAAGGCATCTTGGGTGGGTGACACCTTTTAAAGAAGGCGTCCCTCTTGGTCGCCGCATTTAAGACTTTTTTCGAAACATTTCTAGAAATGAGAAAAATACCAGAAAAATAGAAAATCACCCAAATAACTCAAATGTGCGAGCCACTTTGGGACATCATGGTGTAATATAAGATTTACTCACAGTAATGTTAAAAGTGGCATGTCTACACTAGGTACTTGAACTTTTCAACCTCCCTAAATGATGTTGGACATAAAGACGGATGCAGTCGTACCCAAGAGATGTGTTCCTTATCTAAATTTGTGAGGGAACAATATGGTGAGGTCCGATCGGAACCTATGGGGCAGCCCTTAGAAGGGTGACGGTGGTGAAAAGTTTGAAAAGACGGTGATTCCCAGTAGGATGGGTCAAAGGGATCATAAAAATTGAGGACCTTAGGAATGTGTATCTCCTCTATGTCCTTGGATAGGTTTGTCCAAGTAGGAAATTCCCTAGTGTGTATTAAACCCTCATCGACAGGGGACATCAATGAGACTATGGACTCACTAGGCAGTGTGACCTTTAGGAATGGATAGCTATCTTCCATGGGGCTCATTGGGTCAAGTTCTTCAGGGATCGACAAGAATATTAAGAGCTCACTAGTGCATTGGCCTATAGTGCACACAGATGTAATGGAGCAAATTGGGGAGTAGGCAAAGTTGATGTACTTAGGTTTATTAGACTCCATGGCCAGCATGCTAGTTAACTTCACTTGCACACCCAAACTCCTGACAAGGTCTTTTGAGTCTCCACAAAGCAAAAGGTTTGGTAAGTGGCATGGGGGGAATGGAGGGGCACGAGCTGGAGTTGTTGCTCCATGAGGGGGTGGCATGGGGTTGAAGTGGGTAGGATGGGTCCTTTTTGAGCCATTTACCTAGGGGCTCTACTATGATTAGCTACCAGTGGGTGGGATGAGTTGCTCTTGTTGGAGGTCAGGGTTGTTTTGTGTAGTGGAGATTTGAGGCTCACCTTCTGCCTCAGCTAGATGCTTTTGTACGACTTGCTCAAACTTGGAGTGTTTGATAATAAGAGTTTGGGAAGTGGAACCTTTTCTTGTCTTCCGGAGATTGCAAGTGACACCCTTTTCCTTCTGGATGTATGATCGCGTGTTGCTCTTCCATCCATTCATTCCGCAAGTATGATCCAAGGGGCCAAATTTTACACCACGCTCCATTAACCCATGTAACGGACTTGGATGGAATGTGGCATATGTAACGCCCCGGGATTCGATCCCCAAATTTTTGGGGATTATTTTTTTTCTTTTTATCAGACCCCGAAGCAATCACTCCGTACATATCGCGGAAGCACAATATTATGTAACATGCATACATTCACATGAGAGAGAAATCACAGGTTACAAGAAATGTAGGTAAGCATCTCAACCATTCATAATCTCCAAAATGAGTACATGTTCATGTTCCATATTACACATGAGCCCACATTGGCTTTCTACCCCACACCCCTACATATATCAAAACATTCGACCGTAGCATACCCAAACGGACTGTGCTAACTCTATTCCTCTACTGCTGCCTCCACCTCAACATCTTTCTCTATATTTCCTGAAAAATGTGTGTCACAAGGGTGAGTGTGACGCTCAGTAGGCATCCGAAACAAACTGGGGTTAACTTTACATCTATATAATCATTTATACGTATTTTTCAGATGTTAACAGTAGCATAGTTCATTTAATATCGTCTACTTAAAATAACTCAAACAAGGAAAGTACAGATTCATTAACTAGTGTATGAACACCCATGCATGCAGCAATACCCCAGCACAAGAACAATTACCTATTATCATATTTTATGAGAGTTCATATTATTGCCATTCATGGAACCAAACAGTTGTTGCAAACACAGGAGGCCCACACACACACAACGAATGAAAGAGTACTACGCAGAGCCGAGAGCGAACTCTCACCTAGATTCTTGTGGCCCAGTGGCGTTAGGTATCGCCGTCCCACAAAGGCCATCCCACAATGGGGCCGAAGACTGAATCAATAGGATTTTAAACCAGGGCGTTACGTATCGCCATCCCCTGGGATCTTTTACTCCTGCGGCATTACGTATCGCCATCCCGCAGAAGGGACCGAAGTCTAACCTCACAGAATGTTGCTGTTTTCCCTTCATGGCATACATATTCTTACTTGATATTACTAGCATCATGCTTATCTGACATACTTTCATGATTTTAAGAGGGCTAAACATACTCATAGTCATGCTTCTAATGAGTTACTCATGCTCATAGATATGCTGCTAATAGTTTAAGATGGCTAAACACACCCATAGTCATGTTCATGTTACTATATGAAAGTACAGGTTCATCCTTCTAGGCTACACATGCATAAAAATGACTTATATCTGAAAGTATAGAATTTCTGGGTACATGAAACTTTTATAGTGGGTTACTAACTTATCATTCTACCATTTTCTAATTTTTCAAATTTTTATGATATAAAATGCCCTTTCAAAACTCTCCTTTTCTGTGTTTTTAGAAATCTAGACAGACCCACAGGTGCACCGACCTTACCTGGACCTACTCAGACTTGCCTCAAGGACTTCAATACATGTGCACCAACCTTACCTTGGACTTGCTCAGACTTGTCCAAAGGACTCTAACATATCTGCACTGACTTGTTCTTCATGTGCACCGACCTTACCTATATGTGCTAAGACCTTACTCATGGATTTTAACACATGTGCACTGACTTATCCTTCATGTGCACCGACCTTACCTACCTGTGCTCAGACCTTACTCATGAATTTCCTCAAATGTGCATCGACCTTAATATGTGGTCTTAACCATACGTGCATCGACCTTACTTAAGTCTGTGCAACACATGCACTGACCTCACCTATGCATGGGCCAAATGTGCACCGACCTTAGTTATGCTTGGACAAAACATGCACCAACCTCACTTTGGCCTGGGCAAAACATGCACCGACCTCACTATATGGCCTGAGGCAAACATTCACCGACCTCACTTTGGCCTGGGAAAAATATGTACCGACCTCACTTTGACCTGGGGAAAAACATGCACCGACCTCACTATGGCCTGGGGAAAAACATGCACCGACCTCACCTTGGCCTGGGGAAAACATGCATCGACTTTACTTTTGCCTGGGCAAAACATGCATCGTCCTCACTATGGCCTGGGGGAAAACATGCACCAACCTTACTTTGGCATGGGAAAAACATGCACCGACCTCACTATGCCCTAGGGAAAACATGCACCGACCTCACATTGGACTGGGTAAAACATGCACCGACCTTACTTTGGCCTGGGCAAAACATGCACCGACCTCACTATAAATATTAGGAACTATGCACAGACCTTGCCATGATCAACATGAAATATGCATAGACCTTGCTATGAACCATACGAAATATGTACATGCCTTGCCATGATCAACTTAAATATGCACAGACCTTCCTATGAACCATATGAAATATGTACAGGCCTTGTCATGATCAACATGAAATATGCACAGACCTTGCTATGAACCATATGAAATGTGTACAGACCTTGCCTCAATGGCTGACCTTCCCAGGGGCTATGCAAATCCTTATAGATAGAGAGGTAACTCGTGGAAGCCCAAAAATTATTGAAACCAAAAACAAAATGAACATGGTGGTGGTCCCCACGTGCACTTAATCCCTCTTCAAAGTGTATAAAATATATTTAAAACCGTTCTAATACATCATTGACCCCTAAAGTTTGAGGTTAGGTGCCTACCTTTGAGATGCTAACCGACGATCCAGGGATAATATGCACACCCCAGATCCTCCTCAGCTTTACCCCTTTCGATTCGGGGATGAGATCCATATCCCAGACCCTCCCAAGACCTTGTTGCAGGTTCACCCTTCTACGAAATGCCAAGGTCCCTCACCTCTCTTCCTTACCCAAGGGAAACCGTAGGTGGCAGAAAATGGAAGATTAGTGTTGCTAAAAGGTTGACCACCCATGACACCCCCCTCCTTTTATAGTTTCCTTCAAGTCTCCCAAGGTTCTCCTATGACCAGAAGGCTCCCACCTGCTTCTTAAGGTCGATGGTTTAAGGAAGGTTAATGCTAAGCATCCTTTCGGTTTGAACAGAGGTGACCCTTCATCTACCCGGTCATAGATGTGGGTGGGCGCACTTTTTTGTTGGGTTTTGGGTTGGGACGTCTTCATATGAAATCAAGATGACTTCTTGATCTAACACTGGGTCTTAGTTTCATCGAATTTCCTTATCCCTAACCTGAGTTATGATTTTTGAAACTTTATCATTTATTCTCCCTTATTCAAATTGTGACCTTTCGGTAGCCCGAGGTAATCCGTGCACAACTCTATTATCCAGTACACATTGGGCCTCGACCCCATCATAGAAGTTGTAGCTAACATCTTAGTCAAAATTTTGGCCTTGGTTTCAGGTCATTTCATTAACCACAGGCGAAGTTATGAATTTCCTCTTAATTACCTTTGAATTTTCCCGACAGTCACATCCCTTCGTGATAGCTATCAGCCAAAGGGCTTCGGGCCCAAGTTCTGGTGCGAATTGGGCTTCCTCCCCAACAGAGGAGTTTAGGCTAAGGGCCCAAGCTTTCTAACGAGCCTGGTTTCATCTTTCTTTGATCTTCCAATGTTAAGTTACGGGTTTTCTAAGGATTCTTAATTAATCCGTCAAGATTTCCAGCCCATTGAGTCTTATGGGTCCGAATTATACCCCTAGTGCCCATTTAGCGGTCATAACATCCTCTCCCCCTTAAAATAATTTCATCCTCGAAATTGAATTGGAAGAAGGAAGAAAACTTCTCTTTAAGGAAAAATTGCTCACCGAATAGTTGGGGATATTCCTGGCGCATCTTGTCCTCCGGCTCCCAAGTTGCTTCCTCGGAATGAGAATTCCTCCATAAGACTTTCACTAGCCAGATGGTTTTATTCCCCAATACCTGTTCCTTCCGATCGATGATCTCGATGGGTTGCTCCACATAAGACAGATCTACTCGAACTTCTAGGGGCTCATATTCTATCACATGCGAGGCATCTCGGACATATCCCCTGAGCATGGAGACGTGGAAGATCGGATGCACATGTGCCAGAGTGGGCGGGAATGCAAGTCAATAAGCCACCTCGCCGACCCTTTGCAGAATCTCAAAAGGCCCGATATACCTGGGACTGAGCTTGCCCTTCTTCCCAAATCGCATGACTCGCTTGGTAGGAGACACCTTTAAGAATACATGGTCTCCTTCCGCAAATGTCAACTCTCTCCACCACTGGTCTGCTTAACTTTTCTGTCGACTCTGGGCTATGAGGAGTCGTTGTCGGATCATGGATATCTTCTCTAAGCAGTCTTGTACCAATTGTGGCCTGAATATCTGCTTCTCGCCAGCTTCAGACTAGCATATCGGTGACCTACATGGCCGCCCATAGAGTGCCTCATAAGGTGCCATTCCGATGGCGGAGTGGTAACTATTGTTGTATGCAAACTCTATCAGGGGTAAGTGATCGTCCCAATTTCCTCTTCATTCAATACTGCACACCCTCAGCATATCTTCTAGAGTTTGGATGGTACACTCAGATTGCCATATGTCTGAGGATGAAAGGCCGAGCTGAGCCGCAACTCTGTCTCCATAGCCTGCTGTAAACTTTTCCAGAACCTCACAGTGAATCGAGGGTCCCGATCAGAAATGATGGACAAGGGTGCCCCATACAACCGAATAATCTCGGCGATGAATAATTTCGCTAAGGATTCGATTGGAGTTTGCTTGTTGACGGGCAGGAAGTGTGCAGTCTTTGTGAACCTGTCCACAATTACACAAATTGTGTCATGCCTTCTCCTAGTCATGGGTAGGCCAGACATAAAGTCTATGGTGAATTGTTCCCATTTTCACTGGGCTATTTCAATGGTTTGGAGAGGACCGCTAGGTCTTTGGTGCTTAATTTTTACCTGCTGACAAGTGAGACATTTGGATAGGAACTCTGCAATGTCTCACTTCATTCCCGGCCACCAATACATCATTTTCATATCTTGGAACATTTTGGTGCTTCCAGGATGGATGAAAAATTTTGACCCATGAGCCTCTCGCATTAAGTCCTTCTTCATCTCCACATCGTCCGGTACACAAATCCTTCCTCGGAATGCAATCAATCCATCAATTCCTGTTTGGAAGTCCTCATTGTTCAGTTGTCTCTGCAATGCCATGTCCTGCCTTTGTGCCTCAGCAATTCTATCTAAGTATGCAGGTCTTGCCGATAACCCAGCTAGGAGACCGAACTGCTTCCTTTTCTCGGGTCGTGATTCGATCACTCCCTCCATCATATCCCACTCTCGATGCAAACACAGCGCCATCAACTTTCGGTTGAGAGCATCCGCCACCACATTCACCTTGCCCGGATCGTATTGTAAGGCAAAGTCATAGTCCTTCAATAGCTCGACCCATCTCCTTTGACTCAAATTGAGTTCCTTCTGCGTGAATATGTACTTGAGACTCTGATGGTCGGTGAAGACCTCAAACCGAACCCCATATAAATAGTGCCTCCAGATACGTAAGGCGTGGACCACTACTGCCATTTCCAGGTCATGAGTGGAGTAGTTCCTCTCATGGTCCTTCAGCTATCTTGAGGCATAGGCGATCACCCGGCCATTTTGCATCAGTACGCAACCGAGGCCGATTCTAGAGGCATCTGTGTAAACAGTGAAGCCATCGCCCCCCCGAGGGAGTGCCAACACCGGGGCCGTAGTCAATTTTTCCTTGAGCATCTGAAAGCTATCTTCACACTCCCTTGACCAGATAAACTTTGCTCCTTTCTTGGTCAGTTTAGTCATTGGGGCTGCAATGGTGGAGAAACTTTCGATGAACCGGCGATAATACCTTGCCAGTCCAAGGAAGCTCCTAATCTCCATGACTGTCTTCGGTGCTTCCCATTTTGTCACTACTTCCACCTTGCTAGGGTCCACCGACATGCCATTCCCGGATATAACATGCCCAAAAAACATAACCCGATCTAACCCGAATTCACATTTGCTGAACTTGGCGAAGAATTTGTTCTCCCTGAGGGTCTACAGAACCACTCTCAAGTGCTGCAGATGCTCCTCTTGACTGGCAGAATATATCAGGATGTCATCTATAAAGACCACGACAAACTGATCTCGATAGGGGCGGAAAATCTGATTCATCTGTTCCATGAATATAGCCGGTGCATTAGTCAACCTGAATGGTACTACTAAGAACTCATAGTGACCATACCAAGTCCTAAAGGTAGACTTCGGCACATCCTCAGGCTTGATTCTGATCTGGTGATAACATGTCCTCAGATCAATCTTGGAGAAGACTTTGGCAGATGATAATTGGTCAAACAACTCCTCAATCCATGGCAGAGGGTACTTGTTCTTTATGGTGATCTGGTTGAGCTTGCGGTAATCATTGCACAGTCGCATGGTCTCATCCTTCTGCCATACGAACAAGACTAGTGCTCCCCATGGGGACACGTTGGGCCAGATAAAGCCTTTGTCTAGCAACTCTTGCAGTTGCTTTCTGAGTTCAGCAAGTTCTACTGGAGCCATTTGGTATGGTGGAACAGAGATGGGTGCGGCGCCTGGTACTAGATCAATAGAGAACTCTGTCTCTCAAGCTGGTGATAGTCCTGGTAGATCCTCGGGAAACACATTAGGAAATTCTCGGACTATGTCCAAGTCTTCCAAAATCTTGACAGAGCCTTCTTCAAGCACCACACTTGCTAAGAAATAGTCGCATCCTCTGCTGATCAGCTTGGAGGCCCGGATGGCTGATACCATCATTCTTCCTGACTTGTCCTTAGGGCATTGTAAGAAGAATGTCTCCTTCCCCGGTTTCTGAAAAGTCACTCTCTTCCGATGGCAGTCCAAGAGAGAGTGTTTGTCAAACCAGTCCATCCCCAGAATGAGGTCAAAGTCATTCATATCTAGGATGTATGCTTCCCCCAGCAATATCCTCCCATTGATGTTGACTTCTATAGTGGGGATCACAAGCTTGGTGTGGACTTATTTCCCGGTTGGTGTGCTAACTTTCATTTCACCGAAGAATGTGGCTTGGGGTCGGTTCTTTAGTTGGTTGGCAACACTAGTGGATATGATGTTGAGTATATTCAGGTGATTTTGATGATAACAAAACCCAGGACGTGCGTTCTATCACGTGCCATGTATTAGCAATCAAGTTTGACTTTCATACGCATTCAAGGCCTAATTTCATCATGCACTACGTTTAAGTGTTCATACGCTTCCAAATGCATAAATCCATCTTGGTTCCAAAACTACCCAGGCTAAGCTGAACTTACTCTTTTTAATTGAAACAGGATGTGTCATAAACTGATTAGCTCACAAATTATGATTTACTATCTTTCTCTTTCAAAATTCAGGTTTTTCTAGCCAGTGGTCGACCGCCGGTCAGGGGCCAGTCGACCGGTTTTCCTAGCAATGAAAAGCCTCATCTCTGTAAAATTCCAGTCTGCCCCCCTCTACCGGTCGACCGCCAGTCTCGAAAGCCCTTATTGTTGACTTTGTATTCTCAACATGGGAAGCCCCTCTTCTTAGATTTGTTTAATCCCAAAGCCACCAAACTTTCCATATTTTGTGGATATGCTTCCTAGCTTGTCTCTTGACCATTCAAGAGTTATAAAAACATCTCTTTGGGGCAAGAAACCCTAATTATCTATGGAAGCTCAAGGAGGCTATCGAGGGGAGAGAAGAGTGCTGCTACTGTAGCCGTGAACAGTGCTCTGGGAAGGAAGTTCTTCATCCATATTCAAGTGATCCAAGCCACATCTAGAGCAGATCAACCCCAAGTCAAGAGGAGATCAAGTTGCATCCAAAATCTTCTTCATCAACTAAGGGGGAGCTTGAATCTGAAGTCTTTACTTTGTGTCTTCCATTCGATTTCTATTTCAGTTTCAAGTGCGTGTTCTTGTAATATATGAATACTTGTGTGTGTGTGGATTTACGCAGATCCGTGTATGTGTGTGTGTGGGTCTAGTTCTTCACATCTCTTTGTGATTCGGTGCTTATGCACCTTCGTGGGAGTTCTGAACTCACACGAGTGTGTGTGTGCTCTGATCTTGTAATCTTCTACAAGATAGTGTGTGAATCCTCACAGTCGGTGAGGGGTGGACGTAGGTTACAATTGTTGCATCCGAACCACCTAAAAATCGTGGTCATCCTGTGTGGTTTGCTCCTTATGTTCTACCTCCAATTCTGCTCTAGTATATTTGCATATTGCATCATCTGATTTCTTTGTTTAGATCTAGTTTTATTAACCATTTTATGGGAGATCTCTAGTATATCAAAAGGTGGTTTCTGATCGACAAGGTTAGTCTTGTCGGGAGGGAAATACCTTGCGGAGAGAATCTTCAGATTTTTGGACTCCGCCTGGTACCAAAGAACTGCTGTAGGGGTTGATTTAGCTAGATTCATTTTGTAATCCATCAGATCTCTACTTGTTTGTTGCTTGCTCTTAATACATGTTTTAAATCGGAAAAAAGTTTTTAAAATCTGTAATCACCCAATTCACCCCCCCTTCTGGGTGTCATTGATCGCGGGACTTCAATTGGTATCAGAGCATTGAGAAGCCCCCAAAAATTCAACTAATGCTGGAACATCTAAAGCCAAGGATGAACCAAAGGAAGGAATACCCAGTAAGAGTGAAGAAGATGAAGATCCTTCAATTGAAACACTGCAAGAGAGGCAAGTGCAGCACCCCGACTTGCCTAGCATCTCTACATTCTTAAAGGATCACCGAGCTGAAAATATCATCGGTAATCTTCAAGATGGGGTAAGAACCAGATTATCACTAAGGCAAGTAGAGGAAGAGGATTTGATAGCCTTAATCTCACAAGAAGAGCCTAAGGATATTCATGAAGTTCTTCAAAATGAATCCTAGATTCAGGCTATGCATGAAGAACTACACCAGTTCGAAAGGAACAAAGTGTGGACTCTCGTGCCGCGTCCTAAGAATCATCCCACAATTGGAACCCATTGGGTTTTCAGAAATAAGTTAAATTATACGTGATTGGTTGTTAGGAACAAGGCCCGGCTTGTAGCCAAAGGGTATAGCAAGGAGATGGGTATTGCTTTTGATAAATCTTTTGCACCGGTTGCTAGACTAGAAGCAGTCCAGATCTTATTATCCTATGCTTGCTCTTTGAACTTCAAACTATTTCAAATGGATGTTAAATATGCATTTCTTAACGGTTACATCAAGGAGGATGTTTTTGTAGAGCAACCTCCAAGTTTTGAAGATTCAAAGCATCCAAAGCATGTCTATAAGTTACAGAAGGCATTGTACGATTTAAAGCAAGCACCAAGGGCATGGTATAAAAGGCTCACTTCATTCCGTGTGGAAAATGGCTTTACAAGGAAATCAGGTAAAGACATATTAGTAGTTCAAGTATATGTGGATGACATTTTTTTGGGTGCTACTAACAATGTCTTATGTGAAGAACTTGCAGAAATCATACAAGGAGAATTTGAGATGCGCTTAATGGGTGAACTGAATTTCTTTCTTGGAATTTTTTGTTGTTAAGTGAGCAGGTATATTAATAAAGGAAAATAAGTACAAAGCTTAGCATTCTGCGCATAGAATGCTAACAGGGGCTGTGCATAACCACACAAGTCGTGGACTATGCACTCATGATGCTAATACTAGCATGGCTACACAAGTCATGGACTATGCCAAAGAGAACCTTAAGGCAACTAAGATAAAATCTCCCAACAGTTGAGATGTCCACTTGAGATGGTCGGTCGATCGAATTGCTACCACTGGACTTTAACCTGTCTGCATCACTGAGGCAAAGGTTAGAGGCAACAGAGAATAGAATAATGCTAAAGTAATCAGTAATGAAATTGATATTAGAAAAGACTAAGAATTAGTTCAAAAGTAGAATTATGGCCAGTCTAATCATATAATAATGAGAGCAGCAAAGAAAATAGGTTAGGATTTAATGAGAAATCTCTGAAGAATGTCTTTCACTCTCCTTTTAGACGTGCCTATGAGTTTCTTTGACTCTATGCAGCTTCTAATGTCGCCAAGGATGCTGATAAGTAACTGTGTCTTAGAGCATTTTTTGTCTTCAAAAATCCTTTTGCATCTCTCCTTCCAAAGGTTGTATATGGTAATATGAAGGACAGTTTGTGCAAGAAGTCTGAGTGAATCTTTGTGTGGAAATGAGATAGATAAATAACTCAGCTCCTCATGCAAAGTATTACATGTTCCTCGTGTGAAGTCAAATCGAGTAGGATTTCTGTCCAAATTTCAGTAGCATACATGCACTGGAAGAAAATGTGATCTGATGATTCCCCATTATTCCTGCATAAAATACAGATGTTGGCTGTTTGGAGGGCTCTTTTCATCATCACATCCTTTGTTGGTAAATTTTTTTGTGAAGCTTGCCAAGTACAAAATGCTGCTCTTTTGCAAATAGCTCCTTCCCACACCCATTCATAATGTTGATATGGTTGATTTTTCTTCCTCACCTCGTTCCAGATGTTTCTTTGGCTAAAATACCCATTGTCGTGATTCCACAAGATTTTATCTTCTTGATGTTGGTAAATTTGAATACCCTGGATAATAGGCCAAAGAGTAAGCATATCAAATGAAGTAGCAGTAGGCAAATTCCAATTACCTTCATGAATAAAGCTTTGGACTGACTTTCTATCTCCATACATGGAAAAAATACTCTTACCATATATCCAGGGGTCATGCCAAAGACTGATCTTTGCCCCATTACCAATTTGGTATGAGATCTGTTTTGATAACCATTCTCTTTGTTTAAGAATCCCTTTCCATGCTGTTGAATAATGCCCTCTGACTTGAATTTGCCAAATGTTATTTCTATTTAGATATTTGGCATTCACCCACTGCACCCAAAGCGTATCTTCATTTTGAATGATGTCCCACAGTTGTCTGGTTAGACTTGTTGTATTCCAATCCTGGATGCTTCTTATAGCTAGACCACCCTTCTCCTTAGGCTTACATATATTGTTCCATGAAATAAGGTTCGCGTATCCTACGGTTGAACTTCTTTTCCAGAAAAAGTTACGTAACAATCTATCAACATCCTGCATAAGGCCTTTGGGAAGTGCAAAGGAAGCTGACCAATAGATAGAATAAGATGATAAAACTGATCTGATCAACTCTAATCTCCCTGATTTTGACAAGAGTTGGTTTTTCCAAGCTCCAATTTTATTTTTGATTTTTTCAACTAAAGGCTGACAGTTATTTTTGTGTATTCCAGTAGAAATGAGTGGTAAAGCCAAGTAGGGAACCGGTAGGGACCCCTCCTCAATGCCAAGGATACGGATGAATCTGTCCTTATTCTGAATACTCTCACCAAGGTAGATTCTGCTTTTTTTTGTTACTTTCAGGCCAGAAATCTCACCAAAATGATGTAAGATCTTAGCAACCTGATTAGCTAACTCAATGTCATTTTTGATGAATATCATCAAGTCATCAGCAAATAAAGTATGGGAGACAGAGGTAGACTTGATCTCAGGGACTTTGATTATGCCATTGTGAACTGCTTCATTCATAAGACTAGAAAAGCCTTCCATGACAATGCTGAAAAGGTATGGAGATAAGGGATCACCTTGTCTGATACCATTAGAACCTTTGAAATAGCCAATTGGAGAACCATTGAAAAGAATGGAGAAGTATGGCGAATCAATGCGTCCTCTTATCCATGTAATCCTGGAGAATCCCATCTTGGTCATCATAAAGGAATTCTCTTCTCACTGAATCAAATGCCTTCTTCAGATCAGCCTTTATGCATATAATCTTCCCTTTGAATGGAGAGTGGATATCCTTGACAAGATCATTGGCTAGGAGAATGTTATGAACAATGCTTTTACCTTTGATGAAAGCTCCTTGGTTTGAGCTAATGATGGAGGGCATTACTTTCTGCAATATGTTTGCTAATAGCTTTGCTATGATCTTGTATGTGAAATTACAAAGAGATATAGGCCTGTATTCATCCAAGGTAGTAGCCTGCGAGGTTTTAGGGATTAATGAGATAAAGGTGTAGTTCATTGCTTTAACCATAGAAGTTGAGGCTAGAAAGCTTTTTACAACCATGCAAATTAGGGGGGCAACAATTTCCCATGTCTTTTGAAAAAATTCTACTGGAAAACCATCTGGACGGAGGCTTTTGTTTGCAAGAGAGCTGAACACCACCTCCTTAATCTGTTCCTCAGAGAAAGGGGCATTCAGATAGTTAATGTCCTCTTCAGACAAGGATTTATTTACTGTTATATTTGGATCTACTGAATCAAGCTGTGATTGATTCAGAAGATTCATGAAGAAGTGGATTGTGTGATCTTGGACCTCTGCAATGTCTTCAATATCCTCTCCTTGTTCATTTTGACATTTCCGAATAGCATTGTAACTTTTTCTCGCCCTCAGAGCTGCATAGAAGTATTTGGTATTTTGAGTCCCCTAGTGAAAGCCAGTGTTGTTTAGCTTGCTGCTTTGCAAATAATTCCTCCATATCTCTCTTTTCTGCATAAGCTCTTCTACATTCTTTTTCCTTTTAGACTAACCCATCATCTAGTGGGTCCTCTTGAAGTGCACATTGCGCATGGGCTAGTTCGTCTCTAGCTTTATTCACATTATGAGTGATGTTCCCAAATGATTCCTTGTTCCACTGCTTAAGTGCATACTTCACAGCTTTGAGTTTTTGACATAGATCAAAGGAAGGAGTTCCCTTGATATCAGCTGAATTCCAAGCTTCCCTAACTATGTTGAGGAACTCAGGATGCATAGTCCACATGTTAATAAATTTAAACGATTTCTTCCCATGTTGAATATTTACATCGCAATAAACTTGCATCCGCCAGTGATCAGAGAAGATTGGAGGAGCAAATTGCATGTAACTAGATGGGTAACATTGCATCCATTTGTCATTTACCAGAATCCTGTCAAGAGTTACAGCAATTCTATTTGGACCGGAAGTCATATTACTCCAGGAATAAGAATGTCCCATAGATTTAATATCTTGGAGGCCCGCAGCATGGAGAGCATCATTGAAGGAATCTAGCAGGATCTGTGGAATAATTCTTCCTCCTAGTTTCTCATGGTGATACCGGATTGAGTTAAAGTCACCTGTCATAAGCGAAGGATCATTTGCCACCGCGCCAGCCAATGAAGTAATCTGCTGCCATAACTGATGCCTTAAGGACGGACAGTTAGAACGATACACGGCAGTCAAAAGAAAAGAAGTGTTGTCCCTTTTGTTGGTGCATCTAGTATGGATGAATTGCTCATCTTCCATAATTTTGCAAACCTCAACCATAGTGGCAGTCAAAAGAAAAGAAGTGTTGTCCCTTTTGTTGGGTTGCTGCAAATCATTATTAGTAAAACTAGCACTAGGCCAAATTCTATGTTTGAAAGAACTAGCATTGGTTGATTTTATCTTAGTCTCAACTAATATGACAATATCAAAATGATTATTCTTTAGCAACCCAACTAATTCCTTGCACTTAGAGTGCTTATTTATACCTCTAACATTCAAAGATAAAATAGACATCATAGTTAAATTAATTATTGTTGAGGTAATGCTTAGAATTTCTTAGTCCCCCTTTTTTTGGCAACGCGGCGTTTATCAACTTCATTCACCGCGTTGAGGTTATGGAACTTTGAATTACCTAACTCGACCAGACCATTATCACCCCCATGTGCAATGTTCAGGAGATGCTTCGTCTGGCCGTCCACAGAGGGATGAACTCCATGTTCGCTAGCTCTAAATGCCCCATGGGGCCCTTGAACAGCAGCAACACAAATTATAGCGCCATCTTGTCCTCCAAGTACCCCGGCCTCAACAGAAGTTTGTACAACATTGCAAGCTTGGTCCGCCTCCAAGGCATAATTGGAAGCAGTAGGGACCACCACCAAGGCAGCAGCCTTGGGGACGCAAGCAGCAGCAAGGCCACCATGTAGCGGGTCCGAGTGGTCAGCAACACCCAAGCTAAAGCGGTCAAGGGGCTGCGCATGCACATGCTGAAAAGCATTCAATGGGGCCTCTCCTTCATTGAGGGTGGTGCGTTGCAAAGAGTAACGTGGGGAGCCAAGAGGTCCCGCCTCCTCACATGGAGGTTCTTGAGTTGAATGCGCAAGTGACTTGATTTCAGCAGGTGAAGGCAATAAATGTTGAGATGAATGCGCCCGATGAGATGCTAAGTGCAACATGTGACCTTCCAAAGAAAGGCTGTTGGTGGGCCGCCTCCTCACATGGAGGCTGATGAGTCTTGTGTAAAGCAAGAAGGCCATCCGAATGCAAAGAATCCCTGCAAGAGTGCGTACCATGTGAAGTGGGAGAAAGTGGGAAACCAAGTGGGTCCTCCTCTCCACATGGTGGTTGTTGGTTTTTGTCCTCACATGGAGGCATAAGAGATAATGCTAACGCACCAAAGCCAACCGTAGCTGCCCCATGGAGATTGGGAGAAAGTGGCAGACCAAGAGGGACCACCTCATCACATGGTGCTTGAAGAGTATTGTCTATAGCACTAAAGCCATCCGGAATCAAATGATGTGCTATAATAGTCGCAGATGGCTCGCCATAGAGGTGGGCTCCCTTCAAAGATTGTGACATATCAGCTAAAGGAGAAGTTGAAAATGCATCTTTGGAAATTGTGGCAGTCAGCACCGTCGAATGAGTCTCATTTGTTACTGTGGTGGTTAATGCCCTTGCTTTAGATGTCTCCTGGTTGGCCTCAGACTGAGTCACTAACTCATTACTCTGAGACCTCTGAACCGCAGGGGCTTTGAGAGGCTTAGAGATCTGAGTTGCAACGACCCCAAGGCCCTCCAGCGCACCATCTTCCTCTGAATTCAGAACTTGAAATGAGTTGTGAGTATGCACGTTTGCTGAAGAGGGAGTTGAACGTTCCCTTAGTTTGTAGACCTGAACCTGGTCCGATTTCTTCTGGAGGACCGTTTTGCATGTACCATCTGCATGACCAAAGGAGCAACACAATGAGCAACGTCTTGGCCTCCATTGATAGGTCACTTTAATCTTCTTGACGCTGCCATCAAGATCTTTGTAATGAACATAATCAGGGAGGTTATCTCCCAATGAGATCATAATGCAAGCCCTCGCATATGCAAGTCTCTTGCGCTCAGCCGTTTGCTTGTCCAGGTACAAAGGGTCACCCAGGATGGAAGAGATCTTCGCAATAAACTCCCTGGTCCATAGGTGAAGCGGAAGTCCATGGAAAGCTACCCACAAGGGAATACACGTGAGACTGTCTAATTCCATTCGCAGTTCAGGACTCCATCGCCGAAGGACCATGGGGTGGCCTTTGATGGTCCAGAACCCTTCAAGAGCCTGACGCAAATCCTCTTAAGTGTCAAATTTGCAAACAAAAAAACCATTTTGAAGAAGATGTAGTTCAAACGCATTTGTGCCCCACCGGGACTTAACGAATGCATGGAGAGGGCTATAAGATAGATGCAGTCCTACCACATACCCTACCAATGCCATAGACCAGGTTGCTAGAAGATCCACAGAATCGGACTTCTCATAAACTACAACCTTGACTCCATTGTTCATTTCCAGAGGAACAAAGTGAAGACCAAACTCTTGCGATACAGATGGACCCTTGAAAAGGCTGTTCCAAGCCACAGGAGAGGAAGAGATTGGAATAGGAAGCCTACCTCTTGAACGAGATCTACCCCTCCTACTATCGCGTGGGATAGCAGAGGCATTAGCAGTGGGCACATCACTAGCTTCACCATCAGCCGTAGGGGGGCAAGATGGGCCACGTATAGCATCTGAACAAGCTTTATAAGGGCCAAGGGCCAACAAACCACGTGGAGGTTGGGAGGAAGGAGGGACGCCATGGGAAGAAGGTCGATCGCGATTGTGAGGCACGGTTGTCCGTGGGGGGCAGGATGGACCACCAGCAGCATCTGCAGCCAGGGAGCTAGCCACAGCCTTGGAGGAAGGGAGGACTGCAGTAGAAAAAGAAGGATCATGGGCTGATGCAACCTCCTTCTGGCCAGCCACCGCAGTGCCACCAGGAGGAGGGACCAAGCGTGGGGGAAAGGGAGAAGGCCCCCCAGGGCCAGCCATGGGCTCCCCCGTCCTCTACTAGCACAGAACCCCTCAACCTACGTTGGTGCATTGGCCCCTTCTAGTTTTCTTTCCCTCTTTCTAATTTTGTGAGTTTGAATGTCACCCGGTGTGAGACTGTCTAGCGTGAGGCCGAGCTGCGTGAGATAGCAAGTTATCTTGTCCCGTTTGCATCCCCGGAGCTGCCGTCGATCCATTTCCACGTCGCCGCCGCGTCAGATTTGATATCAGAGCCCAACACGGCGCCTCCCTCGACCCCGACGTCCTGTCGATCTTTCTCACCCTCGGTTGCTAGAGAGTGAAAAAAGAAGAACAAAAGGAAGAGTAGCATAAAGATCTTGAGAGAAAGAAAAAAAATTTGAAAAAAAAATTATTTTCTCTCTCTCTCTTTATTTCTCTCTCTCTCTTCTCTCTCCCTCGGGATCTCTCTCTCGAAGGCAATGAACCAAAAAAAAAGGAGAGAGAAAAAAATTCAACCTCCCGCACTCTCTCTCTCTCTCTCTCTCTCTCGCGACGCCAACACGCTCCTGCAAGCTTCCCCCCTCCTCCGCTCTACGATCGCCACGTAGCCGCTGCCCTCCGCGCCCGCACCAGCCCCGTCCGGCGCCGACGCTCGCTGCCGCCCGCAGACGCCTCTGCCCAGCCCGCAGCACCCGGGCGGGCATCCCGCCTATTCTGGTGACCGTCGCTAGCGCCCCACTGCGTGCCCCGTCAGCGTGACCGCAGCGTCCCCTCCGTCTTCCTGTGCCCCGTCCGCGTCCGGCGACCGTCACCAGCCTCCCCTTTGCAACTGCCGCCACCGATGTGAGCACCCCACCTCCGACCACCGAACGGCCTCCACACCGCGGCACCCCCGTGCCCACACCTCTCATCCGGTGGCCTCTCCGCCACCACCACCTGTGCACCAGCCGCATCGGCCCCTCCCCTGCCGCGTTTGGCGCCGGCCAGACTCGCCCTCAAACCGCGCCCATCCCGGCCGCCCGCTGCCACCGCAGCCCGCCGTGGCCCCCGCGGCCCTACCACTCTCGCCATCGCGCGCCAGCAAGCGCCTTCGTGCGCAGAGCACCACGCTAGCGCGCCTCGCCCATGAGGCCTCCTGTCCCTACGCCTGCCCCACACTTGGCCCACGTCCGAACGCGACCAGCAGCAACTGCAGACGCCCTAGGCCCGCGCCTGCCTGCACTCGGGCCCACGCCCGACCGTGCGCGATCGCACGCCAACGCGGTCCTCTGCGCTCGGCCACCGCAGTGGTTGACCAACTCGGTCTCGCGTCCAGTTTTGACCGCTACTATCATCTCGTGAACCACATTTACAAGAGCATGGGAGGTTTGAAAAGGAGGAGGTGTGGAAATTGAAAAAAAAAAGTGTGAAAAGTCATAAAGAGTAGGTGAAGTTTGAAAAATAATAAAAAAGTTTGAAAAAAAAGGGGGTTGAAAGTTGAAAAGAAAAGTGCTAAATATATATAATATATATAATATATATTTGGGGTATATATAATATTTTATATAATTAAATATATATATATATATATATATATATATATATAATCTTATACATATATACATATATATCCTTGGAATAATTTATCGAGGCACCGGGGACGACTGTTCGACTAGCACTCAAAGTCACCCGGTCGACACACAGCCCATAGCTTACAGAGTGGAAGCACTTGAAAGTCCCCCTGCGCGGAGAAAATTTTGGATTGATTTGTTCCCCTGTGCGAGAAATTTTATGCAGTTTTGTAATAAATTAAATCCTCCCTAGGTGGAGTGAATTCATTGTAACCGAGAAGCTTCGTCGACACCGTGTGGGCACGCATGTCCCTGCTCGCCTTCGTCTCCGGTCGGAGCTTGACTTCTCAGTCAACTAGGTACGTGCTCTAAAACCACTTGCTCATTTAGTATCTTTTCAGTTGTCGCGCGACGAAGTGAGAAGAGAGCCCGATCCATGCAATCAGTCTCCTGAGTGCATCGCTGTGGGCGGAAACCGAGAGCTTGTATGCACCAATCCTTAAAGCCCTAGAATGTCACATTGAGGCACCCTAATTGTCAGGAGGTAGTTCCACAACTACTTCGCCTACGGGCGAGCAACTCTCCCTGACCGGTCCCTTCAAGTTGACCCTTTGCCTATTAGCCAACAAAATTCGGGTCTATAACTTGCTAATTATCGGTCCTAGGACTGCATCATTTAGGTCCGAGGTCGTGCATGCCACGTTGGTCTAGGAATTCATCCGGCCGTCTAGAGCGCCCTTCAACTCTACAACCCCACATGGATCAGAAGAGCGTGAGTGCTATGTTGGCTCAGCTCGAGCATAATCTTATGACCCATTTTGAAGAATCCATAGGCCAACTATGAGCAGAGCTAGATGTGAGGATCCGAGCCTTAGAGGAACGAGTGAAGGGAGAGGAAGAAAGGGTGAATGGCCACGGCGATCCCGTAGCCCATCCTAGGGAGGAGAGAGAGCAAGTCCGCCCGAATCAGGCTCCCCAAGGTCAAGAGGCCCGTGCACCTCGAGAGAGAGACCACGACGATGAGGATATCATCCTACGGAACGTCAAGACTGACGCTCCGAGTTTTGATGGGTCCCTCAACCCCGCTACATACCTTGATTGGGAGACCGGGATGGACCAATATTTTGACTGGCATCGCCGCATGACCCCTACTACATGGGTGAGGTTCGCCAAAATGAAACTCCTAGGTCAAGCCAAAACCTACTGGTGTAACGTTGAAAATCTCCTAGTAAGGAGACGAGAGGAACCCATAAGCACGTGGGAGGAAATGAAAGAGAAACTGAGGAAAAAGTATCTGCCATCTTCCTACCATCAGCGTCTTTTAGACCAATGGTAGAAACTCACCCAAGATGGAAAGTCCGTGGACGAGTACATCGTCAAATTTGATGACTTCTTCCTTTGGAGTCGAGTCATGGAGGATGCCTCTGTCACCCTCTCACAGTTTAGGGGTGACCTACACGAGAGCATACAGCGAGAGTTGTTCCTGCGGGAAGTTAACACTCTCGAGCATGCCTATCAGGTTGATCAGGATGTCGAGCGATTTCAAAGGGTGGTCCCACCTCGGGTCTCCACCTACTGCCAACCCGAGTCCCGAAACCCCATGGTCCGCTATTCTGAGAGGCCTGGCCCCTCCACCTCCTATGTCCCTACCGCTACTCCTCTTCGAGCCGTTGCCCCTACCGTTCCTTTCACGAGGAACCCCTTACCGGCACCCTCTACTGTGCCTAGGCTAGAGTATACTCCGCCAACTGAGAGGAGAGATGACAAGGGAAAGGGAGTCATACCTAGCACCTCCCAACCAGTTCCTGTCTCCGGAGTTCGTTGCTTTAGGTGCCATAACCTAGGACATATTGCCACCAACTGCCCCACCCGAGCCTTAGTCATCACTGACCCAGTCTGTGGAGCTTCCACCTCAGGAAGAGGAACCCCTTGAGAGATATGAGCCTGACCCTGATCTCATTGCCCAGTTTGAGGAATTAGATACGGGGTTTGATAGCACGCATGTTGAGTACATGCAAGTGGGAGATATTGCTGAGAGTTCTAGCCATGGACGATTGGGTGTAGTTCACTGCATCCTCGCACACCCACAGGAGGACGACTGGCGTCGAACCTCCATCTTCCAAACCTACATCATGGTCAACTCTCAACCCTGTAAGGTGATCTTTGACAACGGCAGCTGTATCAATGCAGTCTCTTCAGACTTTATATCTCGTCTAGGTCTATCTACCCATCCTCATCCAAGGCCGTACAACGTGGCTTGGGTTGACGACACGTCTATCCCAGTGACCACTACATGTGTCATTCCCATCCAGTTCCAGTCCTACCAAGGATAAATCCTATGCGATGTAGTACCTATGAAGGTCGGGAGCATCATCCTATGACGGCCATGGATCTACGATGTAGACCTTACTACATTCGGTCGGTTCAATCAGTGTTCCTACTCCCACAATAGGAAGAGGATTCAGTTGTACCCGACACCCCCAAAGGTGGCCACGGGAAAGAGTCCCACCTCCACTCCCACTGCATCCCTCAAGATTCAGGAGAATTCCCCAACCCCTACTAAGGGAAGCCTCCTATTCCCCGTTCTCCTACACCTGTCACTCTCATTCTTAAGGCCCCTAAGGTAGGTCATGACCCAGCTAGGCGCCTTAACTTCATAGGTATCCGTGAGCTAAATAGAGAGGTTGCCGAGGGTGTCCCAGTCTGGGCTGTTGTTGTCACCATCACCCTCGAAGAGTCCCGAGTCTCTGTCCCACCTGAAGTTCAGGCAATCCTGCAGGACTTCCAGGACATCTTCCCTGAGGATGTACCCTCACAACTCCATCCCATGCGTGATGTACAACACGCCATGATCTTGTCCCTAGGTCGACCCTACCCAACCTTCCCCATTACAGACTGAACCCCAAGGAGCATGCTGAGCTCCAAAAGATTGTCGATGACCTTATCCAAAAAGGTTTTCTCAGGGTGAGCAAGAAGAGCCCATGTGCTGTCCCTGCCTTGCTCACACTCAAGAAGGATGGCACCTGGCGGATGTGTGTTGACAGCCGCGCCATAAATAAGATCACTGTCAAGTATAGGTTTCCCATTCTCCGTCTTGATGACATGCTTGACATGATAAGTGGAGCCACCATCTTTTACAAAATTGACTTGAAAAGTGGCTACCACCAGGTCAGGATTCGACGAGGGGATGAGTGGAAAACAGCATTCAAAATAAAAGAAGGTCTGTATGAGTGGCTTGTCATGCCGTTTGGGCTATCCAAGGCCCCAACACTTTCGCGAGGCTTATGACAGAAGCCCTTCATCCTCTCATTGGTCCCTTTGTTGTCGTCTACTTTGACGACATTCTCATCTATAGCCACAACCCTTAGGACCACATCCATCATTTGAGCAAAGTCTGCGAGACTTTGAGGAGAGAAACCTTGTTTACCAATCTCAAGAAATATGAATTCATGACAGACTGGGTCGCTTTCCTTGGATTTGTGGTATCAAGTCAATGAGTGTCTGTGGACCAATCCAAGGTCCAACCTTAGTAGAATGGCCAGAGCCCCAGAATGTCCATGACGTTCGAAGTTTCCATGGGCTAGCCACTTTCTACAGATGCTTCATTCAGAGTTTTAGCACCATTATGGCACCCATTACAGATTGTATCTGTAAGGGGAATTTTGAGTGGACTAAAGTCGTCTCCCAGGCTTTTCATGCCATAAAGGATCTCATGACCAAAGCCCCTGTTCTCCGCCTGCCAGACTTTTCCAAAGACTTCGAGATATCCTGTGATACATCTGGCGTAGGAATAGGAGTAGTGCTCACCCAGGAAAGCCACCCTGTGGCTTACTTCAGTGAGAAACTTTCTGATGTAAAGCTTCGCTATTCCACCTATGATAAGGAATTCTACGCTGTGGTCCAAGCCCTCAAACATTGGAGACACTATCTCTTACCACAGGAGTTTGTCTTATACTCGGACCACGAGGCTTTAAACTTCCTTAGCTCTCAGAAGAGCTTAAACCCAAGGCATGGTTGGTGGGTAGAATTCCTCCAGTCCTTCACCTTTGTCCTAAAACATAAGGCTGGAAAGGACAATAAGGTGGCCGACGCCTTGAGTCGAAGGGTCTCCCTTCTTTCCACTGTTCGGGTAGAGGTCACCGGATTTGACAGCATGAAGGAACTCTATGGAGAGTGTCCTAATTTTGGCCCTGCCTACTCTGCGCTGTCTACTGGACCCTCGATAGTCTTTTCTAACTATCTACTCTAGGATGATTTTCTATTTCGAGGGCAGCAACTCTATGTCCCGAAGACTTCTGTTCGGGACTTCCTGATTTGGGAAATGCATGCTGGAGGTCTTGCTGGTCACTTTGGCCGCAACAAGACAATCCATTCTGTGGATGAGCACTTCTATTGGCCGGGCCTGAAGAGAGATGTGGCCAAGATTGTAGCCCAGTGTAGGACATGCACGATGGCCAAACAGGTAAAACAGAACACTGGTCTCTACACTCCTCTCCCCGTTCCTGATCAACCATGGGTTGATGTGAGTATGGATTTTATCCTTGGTTTACCTCACACTGCTCACAAGCATTATTCCATCTTTGTTGTCGTTGATAGGTTTTCTAAGATGGCCAACTTCATTGCATGTTCCAAAACATCTGATGCATCTAGAGTAGCCCACTTATTCTTTGATAAAGTCGTGCGTCTGCATGGTCTCCCCCAAACCATCGTGTCTGACTGAGATGTCCGGTTCACTAGTTACTTCTAGAAGACACTTTGGCACCTAGTTGGCACCAAACTCAAATTCTCCACTGCCTCTCACCCCCAAACCGATGGGCAAACAGATGTCGTCAATAGGAGTTTAGGAAACCTTTTGAGGTGTCTCGTAGGGGAACATTCTGGCACTTGGGATCTCCTCTTGCCTAGAGCCGAATTTGCATACAACAGTTCGGTCAATCGGTCCAAAGGTATGATTTGAGGTCATGCATGGATACAAATCTAGGAAACCTGTGGATCTCATTCCCCTTCCCCTCAAGTCTAGGACATCTAGGTGAGCTGAGGAATTTGCATAGCATGTCAAAAGTCTGCATGAGTCAATTAGCAAGTAAATAAACCTCAGTAATAAAATTTATAAGTGCTTGGCTGATTCACATAGGCGTCACCATGAATTCTAAAAAGGTGACATGGTTATGGTACGGGTTCGACCCGAACGACTCCCTTTGGGAGCCATTAAGAAGTTGCAAGCCCGTAGTGATGGTCTCTTCCCAATTCTGCGGAAGATTAGCTCCAACGCGTATGTTGTGGACTTACCTCCTAAATATGGGATTAGCTTGACTTTTAATGTGGCAGACCTAGTGGCCTACAAGGAACCCACAGCAATTCCTACTGACCCTTTCGAGCCTCACTCCCATTCCTAAGGCCCCTAAGGTTGGTCATGACCAAGCTTGGCACCTTAACTTCATAGGTATCCATGAGCTAAATAGAGAGGTTGCCGAGGGTGCCCCAGTCTGGGCTGTTGTTGTCACCATCACCCCGAATAGTCCCGAGTCTCTATCCTACCTGAAGTTCAGGCAATCCTGTAGGACTTCTAGGACATCTTCCCAGAGGACTTACCCTCACAACTCCCTCCCATGCGTGATGTACAACACGCCATTGATCTTGTCCCTGGGTCCACCCTTCCCAACCTTCCCCATTACAGACTGAACTCCAAAAAATTGTCAAGGACTTATCCAAAAAGGTTTCCTCAGGGTGAGCAAGAGCCCATGTGATGTCCCTGCCTTACTCACACCCAAGAAGGATCGCACCTGTTGGATATGTGTTGACAGCCGCGCCAAAAATAAGATCACTGTCAAGTATAAGTTTCCCATTCCCCGTCTTGATGACATGCTTGACATGATGAGTGGAGCCACCATCTTTTCCAAAATTGACTTGAAAAGTGGCTACCACCATGTCAGGATTCGACGAGGGGATGAGTGGAGACAGCCTTCAAAATAAAAGAAGGTCTGTATGAGTGGCTTGTCATGCTATTTGGGCTATCCAACGCCCCCAACACATTCATGAGATTTATGGTAGAAGCCCGTCATCCTCTCATTGGTCACTTTGTTGTCATCTACTTTTACGACATTCTCATCTATTGCCACAACCCCTCAGGACCACATCCATCATTTGAGTGAAGTCTGCGAGACTTTGAGGAGAGAAACCATGTTTGCCTATCTCAAGAAATGTGAATTCATGACAGACTGGGTCGCTTTCCTTGGATTTGTGATATCGAGTCTGTGGACCAATCTAAGGTATAAGCCTTAGTAGAATGGCCAGAGCCTCAGAATGTCCATGACGTTCGAAGTTTCCATGGGCTAGCCACTTTCTACAGACGCTTCATTCAGGGTTTTAGCACCATTATGGCACCCATTACGGATTGTATCTGCAAGGGGAATTTTGAGTGGACTAAAGCCACCTCCCAGACTTTTCATGCCATAAAAGAGCTCATGACCAAAGCCCTTATCCTCCGCCTGCCAGACTTTTCCAAAGTCTTCGAGATATCCTGTGATGCATCTGGCGTAGGAATAGGAGGAGTGCTCAGCTAGGAAAGCCACCATGTGGCTTACTTTAGTGAGAAGCTTTCTGATGTAAAGCTTCGCTATTGCACCTATGATAAGGAATTCTATGCTGTGGTCCAAGCCCTCAAACATTGGAGACACTATCTCTTACCAGAGGAGTTTGTCTTATACTCGGACTACGAGGTTTTGAAATTCCTTAGCTCTTAGAAGGGCTTAAACCCAAGGCATGGTCGGTGGGTAGAATTCCTTCAGTCCTTCACCTTTGTCCTAAAACATAAGGCTGGAAAGGACAATAAGGTGGTCGACGCCTTGAGTCGAAGGGTCTCCCTTCTTTACACTGTTCGGGTAGAGGTCACCGGATTTGACTGCATGACGGAACTCTACGGAGAGTGTCATGATTTTGGCCCTGCTTACTCTGCTCTTTTTGCTGGGCCCTCGATAGCCTTTTCTGACTATCTACTCCAGGATGGTTTTCTATTTCGAGGGCAGCAACTCTGTGTCCCGAGGACTTCGGTTCGGGACTTCCTGATTTGAAAAATACATGCTGGAGGTCTTGCTGGTCACTTTGGCCGCAATAAGACCATCCATTCTGTGGAGGAGCACTTCTATTGGCCTGGCCTGAAGAGAGATGTGGCCAATATTGTAGCCCAGTGTAGGACATGCACGATGGTCAAACAGAACACTGGTCTCTACACTCCTCTCCCCGTTCCTGATCGACCATGGGTTGAAGTGAGTATGGATTTTATGCTTGGTTTACCTCGCACTGCTCACAAGCATGATTCCATCTTTGTTGTCGTTGATAGGTTCTCTAAGATGGCCCACTTCATTGCATGTTCCAAAACATCTGATGCATCTAGAGTAGCCCACTTATTCTTTGATGAAGTCGTGCGTCTGCATGGTATCCCCCAAACCATCATGTCTGACCGAGATGTCTGGTTCACTAGTTACTTCTGGAAGACACTTTGGCACCTAGTTGGCACCAAACTCAAATTCTCCACTGCCTATCACCCCCAAACCGATGATGGGCAAATAGAGGTCGTCAATAGGAGTTTAGGAAACCTTTTGAGGCGTCTCGTAGGGGAACATTCTGGTACTTGGGATATCCTCTTGCCTAGAGCCGAATTTGCATACAACAGTTCAGTTAATCGGTCCATAGGTATGAGTCCATTTGAGGTCGTGCATGGATACGAACCTAGGAAACCTATGGATCTCATTCCCCTTCCCCTCGAGTCTAGGACATCCAGGTCAGCTGAGGAATTTGCACAGCATGTCAAAAGTCTGCATGAGTCAATTAGCAAGCAAATTCGGCATAAGCCTCTTGGTAATTGACTCATGCAGACTTTTGACATGATGTGCAAATTCCTCAGCTGACCTGGATGTCCTAGACTCGAGGGGAAGGAGAATGAGATCCAGCCTCTTGCTAATTGACTCATGCAGACTTTTGACATGATGTGCAAATTCCTCAGCTGACCTGGATGTCCTAGACTCGAGGGGAAGGGGAATGAGATCCACAGGTTTCCTAGGTTTGTATCCATGCACGACCTCAAATGGACTCATACCTGTGGACCGATTGACCGAACTGTTGTATGTAAGAAATTTCTTTCTTGGATTGTAGGTGAAGCAAACATCCGAGGGGATTTTCATCAATCAAGCTAAGTACACACTGGACCTGTTAAAGAAATTTGGGATGGCTGAAGCAAAACCTTTGTCAACTCCAATGGCCACAACCTCGAAGTTAGACAAAGATGAAAATGGTAAAATAGTAGATCCTACACTATTTCGCGGTATGATCAGATCACTACTGTATCTTACAGTATGTCACCATGACATTCAGTTCAGTGTATGTCTTTGTGCCCGTTTTCAGTCATGCCTTAAAGAATCTCATCTAATGACTGTTAAGCGCATTTTTAGATACTTAATTGGCACAATAGATTTTGGCTTGTGATTTTCCATCGGTAGTTCATTTGATTTGATTGCTTACACCGATGCGGATTATGCCGGATGTATTGTAGATCGTAAAAGTACTAGTGGGTACTGTAAGTTTCTTGGTGGGTGCCTAGTCTCATGGGCCTCCAAGAAACAACATTCAAAAGCTCTCTCAACGGTTGAGGCTGAATATGTAGTCGCCGGAAGTTGTGGAGCCCAAGTACTTTGGATCAAAAATCAATTGCTTGATTTAGATATTGAAATGAAATGTGTGCCAATCTTATGTGATAATACCAGTGCAATCAATTTGTCAAAAAACCTTGTTCAACATTCTAGGACCAATCATATTGATATTCGTCATCACTTTCTGAGAGATCATGTAGGAAATGGGGTCTTTGAATTAAATTTCATTGACACACACAATCAGCTAGCCGATATTTTCACAAAACCCCTAAAACAGGATCAATTTAGTAAGATAAGAAGAGAACTTGGGATGTGCAAGGGTGAGAGCATACATGCATAGGTTTGCACTTAGGATAAAAGTTGCATTTGTAGAAACTCACATGCATCAAGGGTAGGAAAACATGCATATTGTCTGTATTTACTTTTAATACCTTGTGTGTTCACATACACTCCTGCATGCTTGAATGCATTTATATATATATAGTCCTCCTTGAAAAATATTTCTAAAGCCAAATATTCCTTGGTTAAATAATTGTGGACTCGGTGATGTCGGACCTAAGGAAACTTCTGAGGGGGAGTTAAAAATTTTCCTCAAATCTACATCTCTTTCCTTCCCTCCACTTAATGACGATTGGTTCAGATCAGAAGGTCGGATGATAGTCCCCCCCCCATATGAAAAAATGACAAAAAATGAATAAAAAATAGAAAAGAAATAAAAAATACAAAATGTGGGATTTTTGGGGCCAGTAGTCGACCGCCGCTCCCGCATCGATCGACCAATGGCGACAAATCGGCCCGACCGGACCACATCCGAACCCTTCTTTTAAGGGGTCCTAAAGCCCCTCTCTTTCATTCCAACACTTCCATTCACTCTCCAACACTTCTCCCCAACCCTAGAACACCCAAACTCCACCTCCCAAGCCCCTAAACCTCATCATTCCTCCACCCGCACAAGATCCGACTTGTTCGTCACGATTTCGAGATGAACCCCATTCGGCCGTTCGTGCGTTCGTGGAGTTCCCTCCTAGGTTCCAGTTTGTGGAGAAGGCTTTTGCAAGCCCCTGGAGTGTCTGTTGATCTATCTTCATCCCCCGGGGTGAGGGTCAACTCTTCAAGGGTTTTCCTCCGGGTTTTATAGTTCGGGATGCCGCCTAGACGGAGCTCTCGATGTTCTGCCCAAGGGGAAGCGAGTGGCCAGAGACGCGAGGTACCGGCTCCTCCACCACAGCAAGCACCTGCACCTCGTCGTGCACCTCGGTTGCCTCCTCGTCCCATTATCGACCCTCGACTGGTCGACTTCAATGAGGTGAACGACCTTTTGCCCGATCTATGTGCTGTCTTTGAGATTCAGCCAGGATGGACTGATTTCATCACTAGATATACCCGTTATTACCCTAGTCTAGTGCAGCAGTTTTATGGGAATTTGATTGCAAGAATGAGGAATTATTTTCTGTTGTTCAAGGGGTTGAGATTCACATTACTCCCGATCTTTTTGAGAGATGCTTAGGAGTTGCGGCTTGGGGAGCCGACATGGTTTTTGGTCATGGGGCGGTTGAGGAAATATTTCTTGCTATGACCAGTTGTGAGTATGTGCGTTGTGTCAGCAATTTAATTGAATTGAATGTGAATCATTTTCCACCACTACAGTGTATATTGCACCATATGTTTACCTCTCTCAGTTATCCAAAGAGTGGCAGCAGAAATGAAGTAACAGAGGTTCACAAATTCCTATTTTACAATGTTAACATGGGTCGCCTCATGCTTACTCTCATTGGAGCTTGCCGAACCAATTTGCGGCGATCCTTACCGTATGCATCACAGTTGACCGGCCTATTCATTTCATGTTGGGATCAATTTGGCAAACGAATAGTTCATTTATGTTCGACATGATAATATCTATAATAAGCATAAGATCTTTACAGATATGGGATATTACTAAGATCCCGATGGTGAGTTACGCCGGGATGTGCCTACTTATGGAGAAGAGGTTGATAGTAAAGAAGAGCAGGAACAAGAGCAGCAGAAGGATCAAGGGGATGTCACCCCTCCAGTTCAGGCCCAGGAGTAGCCTCCTCCACCCTCACCTCATCATATGGATTCCGAGATGTCTCCTCCACCACAGTTCTATCATGGAGAGTCCTCCACTCAGGAGGCCACGCAGCACTCTTGGGTAGATTACGAGACTTTTGACAGGCGGTTTATTGGGCTAGAGAGTCGTGTGGACACTTTTGGGGATCGACTTTCTAACCTCGGGAATCGCATCGACACTATGGATAATATGATTGACATCATGTCAGGTCGCATAGATTCCTTCTCCACTATTATGGATACCCTCTCCACTCAAATGGCCACACTCTCCACTCATATGACTAGCCTCACCGACAGTGTTGCAGATTCTAGCCAGGCCTTCCACATCATGAACATGACACTTCTTGGCATGTCGCGCCGTCATGCGGCTCGTGATCTCTCCATTGGCCGTATTCGGGATAGTCCTCAGCTTCAAGATCATTCTCTTGAGGACATCTGCCGTCGCCTTGGTTACCAGCCTCCTCCTCCCGAGGATAAGCCTCCTGCAGACGCACCATGAGGATTTTTCTCTTTCTTCATACCTCTAGGATGTTGTACTTTAGTCTTGTGTCACTTGGGTCCCCCTTCGTCTATCCTATCTCCTTTTGATGATGCCAAAAGGGGAGAAGTAGTAGTGCAGGGTTCTATATATTTATGTATGTCGGTGTGTGTTTGTGTGTTTGCATGTATGAGCATGTGAGGATCATTGTGTCTGTTCTCCACTTGTGCATTTGTTTAGTCTCTTGTGTCTAGAGTCGTGCATTCACTCTCACATTAATGTACCTTGTAATGAAATGATGAATTGAATGCAACTGGTGTTTGATCTCAGATGGTTGGCTCTTGTGTCTCATTTCTTTTCTAATTGGCAAATAAAGTGGTGAATGGTTTGCGTTCGCTGGCTTGATGGGATGTGAGTAAAATGCCTTGATTTCAAACATTCATCTCAATTTTCAAACATTGCTTAAAGGCACGCCCATGTATTTAAATATCCTTTCAATTTTGTCATCATCAAAAAGGGGGAGATTGTTGATTAAATTCAGGTGATTTTGATGATAACAAAACCCAGGACATGCGTTCTATCAAAGGCCATGTATTAGCAACCAAGTTCGACTTTCATACGCATTCAAGGCCTAATTTCATCATGCACTACGTTTAAGTGTTCATACTCTTCCAAATGCATAAATCCATTTTGGTTCCAAAATTGCCCAGGCTAAGCTTAACTCTATCTTTTTAATTGAAACAAGATTTGCCATAAACTGATTAGCTCACAAATTATGATTTACTGTCTAACTCTTTCAAAATGTAGGTTTTTCCAGCCAGCGGTCGACCGCCGGTCAGGGGCCGGTCAACCGATTTTCCCAACAACGAAAAGCCTCATCTCTGTAAAATTCCGGTTGACCGCCCCCCTCTACCGGTCGACCGCTAGTCTCAAAAGCCCTTATTGTTGACTTTGTATTCTGAACGTGGGAAGCCCCTCTTCTTGGATTTGTTTAATCCCAAAGCCACCAAACTTTCCATATTTTGTGGATCTGGGTCGTGACTTGTCTCTTGACCATTCAAGAGTTATAAAAACATCTCTTTGGGGGCAAGAAACCCTAATTATCTATGGAAGCTCAAGGAGGCTATCTGATGGGCATCACTTGCCCCTCCACATTTTCAAGGCCCAGATTGTTCGTCCGCATGCATCATTGTGTTTGTCATATTTTTCTGAGTCTAGTCATGTAATTTTTATATTTTATTTGAGTCATAAACTATGTAATTTTCTCTTTATTTGAGTCCGGTACCTAGGTTTGAGAGTCATTTACCTAAGTTGAATGTCATTAGGTTGATTAGGTTGGTTAAAGGGCCTAATTCAATGGGCTAGGCCCAGGGGCGCCCCTCCCTGGTCTGTCTGGTCATTATGTCAATTGTCTAGGGTCAGTATGGTTAGGTGAAAAGTCATGTGAGTCTATAAATAGCCCCCTCCCCTCTCTCATTTGTAACTCTTGATGTTCAATTGCAAAATAAGTATTTCCAGAAATTTGAGTGATTTCCTTAGAGTGAGAAGCTCCCCCTCTCCCTTTCTCTCCTCTCTCTCCTCTCTCTCGCTTCTCTCTCTCTCTAGAAGGGTGCACCCCTTTCTCTCTCCTCCCCCTCCCACCTACTTTCTCCCTCTTCCCCCCCTCCAATAACTCGCTCCAAGTCCCCAACAGCCCCTCTTTACTCCACCCCAGCCCCAAGAGATCCTCCACATATCCCCACTCCACCCTCCAACCACCCGCTCCCCTTGCCAAGCACCCCTCTCATCTCCCAAGGGAGAATTCCCCACTGCCCAAGCACCCCTTCCCTTCCCGAACACAACTCTTCCCATCCCCAAGACCCCCATTAAGCCACATTCCAACCTTGAGAGAGATCTCTCCTTCCCAACCCAAATTCGCAGCTCCCTCTTCCCCCACCTGCTAGACCACCTTCCAGCCCCCATTCTGCCGCTTCCACACCTTGGATCGGCCCCTACCAGACCCCCTCACAGCCAGGGGTCGCCCTCACACCCATCCACCCCATTTACCATCCCATCTATCCCATTTCCCATCACCTATCACCACCCTGTTCATCCCAGTTCACAGGCAGCAGCCAAGGGTCGAGTTGCAGATGCTACAACGTCTTCACCGCGCATCTTCAGGTGGTGTACCTTATACTGTTGGAAAGCTTGGCGAGGCTGCTTCCTAGGCGAGGTGGTCTCGTCATCGTTCGACTTCGGAGCTGCTCTGATGAGTCATCTCCGTCAAACTACGCATTTCTTCCCAAGCAGACAAGCCAGCAATAACTTTCAAAGGCTCCCACGACCAGCACCCTGGGCTTCTTGAGGTGCCGTTTGGCCTTTTGCTACAAGTCCACTATCATCTCCAAGAAGCATAGCATCGTTTGAAGCCCGAAGCACAAAGTTCCAAATTTCCTACCTAGAGTGTGCAGGTTAGTCCAAGTGGAGACAGATTCGACCTCCTTCCACTTTTCAGACTCTCGCGGTCAACACCGACCTCAGACAACGGTCCCGTTGGTCCTGGCTCGAAGAGGACTTGTCCACGGTTGCAGAGGTTCTGATCCCGCATTATTTGGAGTCCGAGAGTGTTCCTGGCGCCTTCATCTTCCCGCAGTAGCAGACTGAGAGCAACCAGAACCAGCACCAAACAGTCCTGTTCCAGACCCTACCCCAGCCATCGACGACGTCAAAAAATTCTCCAATAATTCTGACGTCCCCCTCGGTTGGCCCAGGAGGTTTTGGCACTGGTTTCCTCAACAACGGAGTTCAGGAGAGCAGGTAGCGGAGCCGACAGCGACTGCCTATCTCACTGTCCAGAGAGCTGGCAGACCCGCCGGTCATCTTCCACTCAGCTTTTGCTTAATTCCCCAGCCCCGCCTGGCCGGCTTACAGCCCCTCCCTGCATGGAGGTAGGTGTTTGCTTGTAATATGGAATTCAACCCCCACCCTGAGATCCCCCTCCTGCGAGAGGCATAGTGGTGTATCATTCTGAAATTTCAGGTTCAAGCTACACCGGCACAGCGTGCGGGAATTGCCCACGCTTCCCCGCTCGCCTCATCTCCAGCCAGGATCGGCATTTTCACGCTGATCAGGTGAGCTTCTAGCCCCCTCTCATTGCTGGTTTATTTTGCTTAATTAGTATTGTTTCTTAGCTCTGTCGGCGGTGAGGGAGTGCCCGTTCCAACTTTCCATACATCAAGTGACCACAATGGAGCGAGGCGAGAGCAACCCCTTACATCCCACACCCTTGGCGTGCTGGCCGCTCGCGGAATTGGGCATCCCAGGCCCTTAGGGGTCCATCCTAAGCTAGTCAAACCCCCAGAACAGTGAGGTCCCACCTCGGACCCATCCCATCATCACCGGATTACCTACGGGCACTAGTGTGCGCCACGCGAGTGAGTTCGCTAGAGTGAGACCGCTGCTCAAGGTTGATTGCTTGCAAGTCTAGGTCCAAGGTGCATCGGTCTAGTGGCTATCACCCCCAAGGTGATTTCACATCAGTTGGTATCAGAGCAAGTTCTAAACTTGTCTCTACAAGTTGGTCCTAGGGCACAATTACATTAGAATCATCATTGGTCCACCCGTTGCATCATCATGTATACTCCTCTCTGGGAAATCCAGTACAAATCAGACCTTTTGAAGGGTGATACCGACCCCCTACTATGGGACATTGTCCCAGATGATGACCTTCACTTTGACGGATCTAGCCCTATTGCCTACCTAAAGTGGGAGGCTACCTTGGAAAAACACTTTGAGCGGATTCAGGCGTATGGACCCGAGAGAATCACCATTGCCAAGGGTCGGCTTTCACCTTGAGCCAAGGAAGAGTGGGAACATATAGTGGGCTTAAGGAGGGTTAGAAGGCAAGAGCCCATTGACACATGGGAAGACATGAAAACTGAACTTAGAAAGATCTACGCTCCCCGACGTTCCCCTTCCTACCCGAGGAGCACTACCACTCCGCCACCCCCACCCGGCCAACCGAAGACCACCCTTAGGGCCCCATTCCTACGATTCCCAACCAAACCCCTCTCAACCATCACCCCAACACTTCGCTATCAAAACATCACCACTAAAACCCAAGTGTCCAAAACCTCCACCTCCCCACCTAACCCCATGAGGGCCCCCACACCCCAATCAAAACCCCCTTCCACAACCTACACTACTCAAGCCCCCATGGTCCCCACCACTACCCCTCCATCGTCCCCGCAAAAGAACACACCTCCCAAAACCAATCAACATAAACCCCCTCACCCAACCCACCTCCCACTTCCAACCCCAATCCTACCCCAACCTAGGCCTCCACTACTCCCAACACCAACCCAAGTCCGACCTCGTTCACCACCCCGGATGCGCCATGCACCGGCTATCACCAAACCATCCACCTTTGATCCTCCTACCCCATTGGCTTTAGAAGAAGTGGCCCACACACTCGGCCACGTGGGGATACACGCCCCTCCGGATCCTAGCCCCGCCATGGAGACCACCCATGTCCAAGTTGAAAGAGAAGCTTCGTACGGTGATCTTCACCCTACACCACCCCCCCTAGTTGGGGCCGAGATCATCTTAGGAGAACCCCTTGTTATTTGACTAAGGGAGAGCCCAATGAGAGAGATCACAGCCCATGTTTGCCCTCCCATGGAGCTAAACCTCCCCATGGTACCCTTCTCCTCCTATCGCACCACCATCCAATCATCCTACCAAGTGGAACCATTAGGGGATTTTCTTGAGGGCTTAGCATGGCAAATGGAGTTGACTAGCATGCTTTTTTTTTATCGGTAAAAAAGGTAGACTCTATATAGGTATAAGTGGGTGTACAGAGAGTGAGCAATGTCTAGACATCCCTAGACTGATTGCTCCTGAGAAGTCCATGACCACACAAAGCGTGGAAATGATGATTAAAACACAAAAGAAAGCTGATAGCAAAAGCTAGAGTATTGGTGTCAGCCCATCCCTGCTCATCCTCCATGTCACTCTGATGATGTAAATGATCATGCACCAAATCCAGCAAAAGGTGAGTAGAAAACTTGTGACCAGACTTAAGGGAGGGTGAAGTTGTAACGTTTTAAGAGCTGTCTTTCCCTGGTGGTAAGCTGATGAAACTTTAGTTCATATTCCAACCAACATCTGACTTCATACTGTATTTCAATGAGAATTCTTTCATAACCTTTTTCCTGTTCTCGAAAGTATGAATGCATCTCTCCCTCCAAATCCACCAAATTGTGCATCAGAGTAATAGCTTAATTAGCTTAGTGAGGGTACCTTTGATTGGAAAACTGGCCTGAAGTGAGTGAAGCTCATTTAAAAGTGAGCAACTTGGATTTCTGTGGATGTCAAATCTCTCTAAGCAATTAGTCCAAATCTGTTTGGAGTATCTGCTGGAGAAGAATAGGTGGTCCACGGTCTCTTCAGCCTCGTTACACAGGACACACTTATTTGCAGGAGAATATCATTTTTTCTGTAGCATATACAAAGTGGGAAGTTTGTAGTGAAGTGTCTGCCAACAACATAGCGAATGTTTGGGGCATTTGGGTCTGTCCCAAACCCAACTCTCCGGTTTCCAAATCTGATGCCTTTGTCTGAGTTGATTCCACGCAGAAATACATGAAAAACTTTATTTGTCATGAATCCAGATCATTTCGTCAGTAAGGCCATTAACCAGAGGAATAGCAGAAATAATTGGCCGAAGTTCAAACATGTCAGGAGAGATTGGAGTTGGAAGAGCCCAATTACCGTTACAAATGAAGTCAGAAACAGTGCTGCATTTGTTAGCTCCCAGATCTTGCCTGATTCGATCTCCATAAATGTGGAAAATGCTCTTCCCATTGACCCATGGGTCATACCACATGCCAGAGAATGACCATTGGATATGGAGAATTTGATTTGTTTGATTAGCCATGCTCTCATGTTCAAAATTCCTTTCGAAGTTGCAGAGTGATAGGACATAGCCTTAATGTGCCAAAAGTTACATTTGGAGATATATTTTCCATGAACCCATTTTATCCACAAACTGTCCTTCAGATGCAAAAAATCCCAGCAGTGTTTAGACAAAGAAGCTTTGTTCCAATCAACCAACCTTCTCAAATTAAGACCACCTTCATTCTTCGGTCTGCAGATAATTTCCCATTTGATCATATGAAGAGCTTTTTTATCACCTGTCCCATGCCAAAAGAAATTGGCAAGCAATTTTTCGATCTCATGAATTAATCCTGATGGTAGGAGAAATGCCGTAGACCAATAGATGGAGTAGGTGGACAAGACAGATCTAATCAATTCCAGTCTCCCACTCTTAGATAGTAGTTTCATTCTCCAAGAGCTTATTCTATTTTTGATTTTTTCAATGATAGGTTGGCAATGATTCTTTTTCATACCGGTAGAGATCAGAGGTAAGCCTAAATAAGGAATAGGCAAGTTACCTTCATCCACCCTCAAAGAATTTGTAATAGTAATTTTGTCTTGAACCATTGCACCTATATATGCCTTGCTTTTTGTGTGGTTGAGCTACAGTCCTGACCATTTACCAAATTGTTCTAGAATGTTAGTTACATTGCCAACCTATCATTGAGAAAATCAAAAATAGAATTAGCTCTTGGAGAATGAAACTCCTTTCTAAGAGTGGGCGGTTGGAACTGATTAGATCCATTTTATCCACCTACTCCATCTATTGGTCTACGACTTTCCTTCTACCTGCAGGATTAATCCAAGAGATTGAAAAACTGTTGGCAAGTTTCTTCTGGCAAGGGACAGGGGCCATAAAGGCGCTTCACATGATAAATTGGGATATTATTTGTAGACCAAAAAAAGAAGGGGGGCTAAATTTACGACGACTAGCTGATTGGAACAAAGCTATTTTGATGAAACAGTGTTGAGACATATTACATAAAAAGGACAGTCTATGGATAAAATGGATACATAGTAAATATCTATCCAAATGTAACTTTTGGCACATTCAAGCAAAGTCCTACCGTTCTGCAGCTTGGAAAGGTATCCTTCAAATGAGAACATGGCTACTCAAACACATCCAATTTCTATCTCCATTAAAAGTTCACTTAGCATGTGGTATGATCCGTGGGTCAATGGTAAAAGCATATTCCAGCTTTATGGAGATCGGATCAGGCAAGATCTGGGAGGTAATGTGAATAGTACTGTTTCTGACTTTATTTATAATGGAACTTGGAATCTCCCGACTCCAACCTCCATTGACATGTTTGAGCTTTGGCCAGTTATTTCAGCTATCCCCCTGGTTAATGATCCCACTGAAACAGTGATTTGGATTCATGACAAAGGCAATTTTTCTTGTACTTCGGCATGGAATCAAATAAGGCAAAAGCATCCTGTATGGTATCCGGAGAGCTGGGCTTGGGGCAGGCCACTATGTCACAAGCATTCCTTATGTTGCTGGCAAGCACTTCACCTCAGGTTACCGACTTTGGATATTATTCAGAAAAAAGGGTTTTCACTTGCAAATATGTGTATGCTTTGTAAAGGGGCAGAGGAAAGTATTGACCACCTATTCTTCTCATGCAAATACTCCAAAGATCTATGGAATGAAATCTTACAAAGATTTGATATCCACAGGGAACCAAAGAATACAATTTTATGTGAGCTACAATCTCTTGAGGCCAATTTTCCTAACAAAGGTTATCTCACCAAGCTTATCAAATTATTATTCCATTGCACTATCTGGTGGATTTGGAGAGAGAGATGCCTTCGCATCTTTGAGAATAAGGATATGGGATATGCAAAGCTACTAATTGAAATCCTCTATGAAACCAGATGTTGTTTGGAAAATGAACTCAAGGTTGATAGACTTACCTTCAGGGAGAAACAGATATTCAAATGCTATAACTTCAACATACCTTAACTCTGGACAACTGTCTTTCATATCATGGGGGATCTCACCTTGTAAGACATGGAGGTACAAATTGATTGGCTGCTAGCTCTACCCTAGTTATAGTATTTTTATGTACCTTCTCCACTGTAGACAACGTCTGTTGTGGCACGGCTGATTACCTCTAGAGCAATCAGTCTAGGTTTGTCTAGACATTGCTCACCCATTGTACACATTTTTACTTTTCTATAATAGTTACAAGTTTACCGATCAAAAAAAAATTGTTATAGAATGTTTGCATGGTGTTGAACTGATTCCAAATCATTTTGAAGAAAAATAATTAAGTCATCTGCAAAAGTAATATGAGAGACATGGACTTTAGCACACTTGGGAACCTTGATGTGACCTTGGCTCACCGCTTCCTCTAGCATACAGGTGAGGCCTTCCATTGCGATGGTAAAGAGGTAAGGCGACATTGGGTCCCCTTGCCTGATTCCATTTGAGCTTTTAAAATAACCTGCAGGTGAACCATTGAAGAGAATGGAGAGCATACAACAGTCAATGCAACTTCTAATCCACTGGGTCCACTTCGCAGGAAACCTCATTTTCATCAGCATATGGTAAATAAATCGTCTGTCAATAGTGTCAAAAGCCTTCCTCAAGTCTGCTTTAAGGCAAATTATCCTTCCCTTGTCCTTGGAATGCAAATCTTTGGTCAGATCATTAGCAAGAAGGATATTGTGGGTAATGCTTCTACCTTTAATGAATGTAGTCTGCTGAGGGCCAATGATGTTAGGAATAACCCTCGCAATTCTATTGGCCATAAGCTTTGAAATCAATTTGTAGATGAAATTGCATAATGAAATGGGTCTGAAGTTGTCCAGATTATCTGCTCCCACCACTTTAGGAATTAGTGCAATGAAGGTGTTGTTGAACTGTTTGTGTAGTTGGCCCGTGTTAAAAAAGTGAAGACAAGTGTTGATAACATCACTACCAATAATTGGCCAAGTTGATTGGTAGAATTCAGCTGGAAAGCCATCCGGACCTGGGCTCTTATTTTTCGGGGATTGGAAAACAACTTTCCTAATCTCCTCTGCAGTAAACTCAGCATTAAGAACTCGCTTGTCATCTTCAGAGAGTTGCAAGGCCGGGTTTATGTCAAGTGCTTCTTGCTTAAGAGGTTGATTTAATAGCTAACGGTAGAAGTCTATAGTGTGGTCCTTCACCTGGTTAATGTCAGTGATAGTATCACCATTCTGATCTGTAAAATGCCTGATTTGGTTAATAGTTCTTCTAGCCGCCATGGAAGCATAAAGGAATTTAGTATTTGAATCACCCAATGTTAGCCAGTTCTATCTTAACTTCTGCCTGAGAAAGTTTTCCTCTAAATGTAAAGCATGCATGTAATTTTCTCTCGCCTCCTTTTCTTGCTGAATTAGTGCATCATCAATGGGGCAGTCATGAAGATTGTTCTGAGCTTGGTGAAGGTTCCTTTTGAATCAGCCACCTTATTCTGAACATTACCAAAGATGTTTCTATTCCAATCCTTAAGAGCCTGCTTGCATGCCTTTAGCTTCACACAAAGTACATGGGGAGGGGACCCCTTGACTGGGGTTTCCCATGCTGCTTTGATGACGTCTAGGAATGCTGGATGAGAGACCCACATGTTGTAGAACCTGAATGGGAGCTTGCCATTAGGCATACTTTTATCTGTCTTAATTCGCATGTGTGTATGGTTAGAAAAATATTCGTTCCCGTACTCGAGGCAACTGTTTGGGTAGGAAGCAGTCCAATGTGAGTTAATAGGACATCTGTCCAATCGGGCCATGATTTTACGGTGTGCTTCGCCTCTATTGGTATAGGAAAACTTCCTCCCGCAGCAGGTAATATCCTCGAGATCTGAATCTTGTATGCACAGATTAAATTCCTCAATATGGATTCTTGGACCAAACGCCCTCCCAGCTTCTCATGTGGGTATCTAACAGTGTTGAAGTCACCAGTTACCATCCAGGGAGTGTTGATGTTGTTGTAAAGACAGGTAATGTCCTTCCACAGACTGCTCCTGTCAGTCGCACAATTAGATGCATATACACCAGTAATCATGAATTCCCAATGGTTGAACTTATTCCTGCATTGCAAATGAAGGAATTGGCTGCTACCCGCATCCAAATGAGCATCAATGAGGTTGTTATTCCAGAGGATCTAGACTCTCCCTTTACCACCGTACAAGTCATTAGTGATAACTTCAGCTTCTGGCCAAATTAAGTTTTTATAGAGCATAACATGGATAGGGTTAATTTTTTTTTCTGCTAGAATAACCAAGTCACAAGCTTTGGTTCTGATCATTGTATTTAATTCTCTGCATTTCTCCCTCTTATTGAGCCCTCTAACATTCCAGATAAGAATCTTCATAACAAAACAGTGTAGGAGAGAGATGCTAAAATTAGATGTTCTTTGTCACTGTAGACCGTCCTTCAACATCTTTGCCTGACGGTCTTGATTTTAATTTGTCCATCTCGTCCACAGACTACAGATTCCTGAATGATGAATGGTAGCGCTTATCTTGGTTGATGGTGGGGCGCTGTGAAGCAGGTTTTGTTTGCACAATAATGTTGCCAGCATGTGATCCCGAGTACTTTTCCCCTCTAAGTGAAGCTGGCACTACTTCAGAATAGATAGGGTCTTGTACCGATGCCACCTTGGAGTGCTTCTCATGGAGCTGGGATGGACAGTCCTTGGAGTGCGCCTCAAAAGCTTTACCAGCACCTGGGTCACGAGTAGCAATGGCTTTGCCAAGAGCAAGGCCTTTGTGGGTAGGGCCACCGCGTGCGCCAACGGACCCCCCTAAAGCTGGTAGTGTGACAGCAGCCCCATCCACGCACGTAGCTGGAGCAACACCTGAAGAGGGGGCCGCCACCAAGGCCTCAAGGGATGCTTTGGAGCAAGCAGCCGAACTGCGTACGGGGCCCTCCACTAAGCCATCAGTCACTGCGACACCATCTGCAGCAAAAGAACAAACAGGTTGCGGGTCCGAAAGTTGGCCAAGGTACTGCGCAGGCACATGCGCTAGGATGTGTGGCTTGGACATTGAAGAAAGGCCGAAGGTAGATTGTAGATCTCGGTGGCTGCTAGAGTGGCCATAAAGCTGCTCAATCACATGCGATGGGGTGTTAAAATTGGCTGCTGTAGAAAGGCCAAAGTGAGCATCTTGGACAGCAAGTGAAGGACAAAAGGTGGCTGCAAGTTGCTGCGCATTCACATGCGCTGGAAGGTTGCTGCGCATTCACATGGGCTAAAAGCTCCAAAGGTGGCAGCAGCGGGTCCAAAATGTGCCCAAGTTGCTGCGCATTCACATGCGCTAAGCCATCAATCACATGCGCTAGAGGTTGTATCTTGGGTAAAGAAGGACTTACGATGGGAGCATGATTGCCTTCAAGCTGAGAACAGTCGCTAGAGGGGACATGAGAAGGTACAATCACATGCGCTTGGCTAACTTCCTTGGATGCTATAGAATGGTCGCTGGCAGCATCTTAATATCAAGAGAAGGACAGCCACAATTGAGGGTGGCGGGCTCCAAAGATGGCAGATCCTTCACATGGTTATGCTTGTTGGCATCTGAGCAATGCAAATCCCTTAGTTTAATGCTGTCATTAAAGAAAGAATTAGGAATACATTCCAAAGAAGGCTCTTGCGTGGATAAGGAAACCTCGCATGCCTCGGGCTGAGTCACGAACTCAGCCCTCTGAACCGCAAGGGCTTTGGGAGGCTCAGAGAAGTGAGTTGTTGCGACACCAAGACCCTCCGAGCACCATATTCCGCCGAACTCAGAACCTCAAAGGAGTTGCGGGTGGGCACACAATCAAGGGATGAAGTAGAGCGATCTTTTGGTTTGAAAACCTGAACTTGTGCTAGTTTATTCCATAAGACCGGTTTACATGCACCATTTGCGTGACCAAAAGAATAGCATAATGAACAACGTCGTGACCTCCATTGATAGGTGACTTTAATCTTCTTGACGATGCCGTCGAGGTCTTTATAATGAACAAAGTCAGGAAAATATTCCCTCGAAGAGATCATGATGCATGCCCTCGCATAAGCAAGTCTCCTCCGCTCTGTCGTAAGTTCAGGCCTATCGCGCACCCTACCAAAGCAGTGGACCAAGTTGCTAAGAGATCCTCAGAATCTGCCTTCTCATAAACGACAATCTTGACACCATTATTAGTTTCTGGAGGGACAAAGTGTAGGCCTAGATCTTGAGATCTAGATGGGGCCTTGAAAAGGGATTTCCAGGTCATGGGTTTGGAAGAGATTGGAATTGGATGTCTCCCTCTTGAACGTGATCTGCCTCGCCGTTTGTCTTGGGAAGGCTACCTGGAGGATGTTACTTCGTGCGGTGGAGGAGGGCCAAGTGGTGAGGAAGCAGAGGCTGGCCCGCTGGAAACCTCCGGCTTGGCCTCCATGGAGGGGTCTCCATGCGGAGAGTCCCCTCGAGCGCCTCCATCCGCAGAGCTTCTCTCTCCTCCGAGCATTAGGGTTTTTTTGGGAGATAGTTGACTAGCATGTTGACCACAGTGGCCGACCGACCTAAGAGCCTTGACCTTCCACACCTATGTATCGGGTCTATCACCTCGGTTTACACAGTGGGTTGCTACACTAGCGACCTCCTTCTATTCCTCCCCACACCCGATAAGCCCGACCTTCCCCTCATGGCCGACCCACTCACCAAAGACTTCGGCCCAATTGTTTCATTAGAGGAGGATGATCCACCACCAATTGAGGACCTTGAGGACATAGAGCTCCTCTTCCATGGTAACCCATTTTATGATCTCTTTGATCCCTTCCAATGGGAGCCAAGGAACCCATGTGACCCAACCACCTTACCCACCACCCACCCTTTCCTACCCTCACCCACCATGTTGGGCCAAGCCCACCTCATCCATGACCCAAGTTACACCAAAGGAACCATAACCTTAGGCAACACTCACCTAGAGATTGAGGAAGTGCCCCACCCCATATCCACCTTCCTAGATCCTTTCGACCCTTTCACATGGAAGTTCAAAGGTCATCCCAGACCTATGCACATGGAAGTCACCTTTGGGATAAGCATATATGTGTCAAGGCTTACCACACCACTTGGCATGAACACTATGTTGGGTCCATTCATTCACATCACCCACATGTCAAGCAGGAAACATGAGTGGTCCATATTCGGATGTAATGGTCCCCCTTAATTCATCATGGGTCTTAAGCATGTTAGGGACATTCATGGATGTTCGGGTCCTTCGGCACTCATCACCCCCACGCATGAGAGGGACACCTATGATGCCCCGTCCCACCCACACCCTTGAAAGTCTCCATGGCATCTCTGCATGATTGGTCTAAATATGGTTGTCTTGGCACCCCTTTGCATATTATACATTTCCCACTCACACCACATCGTAGTACATGGCATGAGTATTTAAGCAATCAACGAGCAGTGAGAATCACAAGAAGTGGCAAATGCTCGCAAGCACCACTTGGAATTCCAAGTTGGCAACTCGGCGATGATGACTTTGGAGTGGCTCTACCCTAGGGTCACCTCCAATTTCAGGGCACGAGGACTTTGACCTTTCCAAGTTCCAAGTGGCTTTGGCAACCCGGCTTACGGGTTGGACTTTTCGATAGGTTTTGGGATTCATCCCACTTCCCACGTGGCGGATCTGACACCCTATACGAACATCGCGGTGGATCCTAGTGAGTGCATCGAGCCTCTACCTACCTTTGAGAGTGACACCTTCGGAGAGCCTCCACCAATCAGCTTGAGAGCCCGACGTGAGCACACGAGGCAATACTAGGCAAGCAGGGTACCATCGCCGGCAAGAGGGTGTGCCCAAGCTACCATGAGAGGCTGAAGAGCCGTCCCCGGACTAGGGACGCGGAGTTGAGTTTGGAGATCGTGACTCGCCCGGAGCTGCATTTGGTGTACTACTTCCCCGGTGGACCCATACTCGATGGGGTCGAGTTTTCCCCACCCCGGGGGTATGATGGGGGCACATCCCTTGCCCCTCCACATTTTTAAGGTCCGGATTGTTCGTTGACATGCGTCATTGTGTTTGTCATATTTTTCTGAGTCTAGTCATGTAATTTTTGTATTTTATTTGAGTCATAAACTATGTAATTTTCCTTTTATTTGAGTCCGATATCTAGGTTTGAGAGTCATTTACCAAAGTTGACTGTCATTAGGTTGATTAGGTTGGTTAATGGGACCAATTCAATGGGCTAGGCCCAGGGGCGCCCCTCCCTGGTCTGTCTGGTCATTATGTCAAATGTCTAGGGTCAGTATGGTCATGTGAAAAGTCATGTGAGTCTATAAATAGCCCCCTCCCCTCTCTCATTTGTAACTCTTGATGTTCAATTGCAATAGAAGTATTTCCAGAAATTTGAGTGATTTCCTTGCAGTGAGAAGCTCCCTCTCTCCCTCTCTCTCCTCTCTCTCTCTTCTCTCTCTCTAGAAGGGTGCACCCCTTTCTCTCTCCTCCCCCTCCCACCTACTTTCTCTCTCTTCCCCCCTCCAATAACTCACTCCAAGTCCCCAACAGCCCCTCTTTACTCCACCCTAGCCCAAAGAGATCCTCCACCTATCCCCACTCCACCCTCCAACCACCAACCACCCACTCCCCTTCCCCAAGAACCCCTCTCATCTCCCATGAGAGAATTCCCCACTCCCCAAGCACCCCTTCCCTTCCCCAACACAACCCTTCCCATCCCCAAGACCCCCCCATTAACAACCTCCATTAACCCACATTCCAACCTTGAGAGAGACCTCTCATTCCCTCTCTCCTTCCCAGCCCAAATTCGCAGCTCCCCCTTCCTCAACCTGCTAGACCACCTTCTAGCCCCCATTCTACCCATCCCACACCGTGGATCGCCCCCTACCAGACCCCCTCACAGCCAGGGGTCGCCCCCACACCCATCCACCCCATTTCCCGTCCCATCTACCCCATTTCCCACCACCTATCACCACCCTGTTCATCCCAGTTCGTAGGCAGCAGTCAAGGGTTGAGTTGCAGAGGCTGCCACGTCTTCACCATGCATCTTCAGGTGGTGTACCTTATACTGCTTGAAATCTTGGCGAGGCTGCTTCGTAGGCAAGGTGGTCTCGTCGTCGTTCGACTTCGGAGCTGCTCGGAGGAGTCATCTCAATCAGACTATGCATTTCCTCCCAGGTAGACATCCAGCAGCGACTTTCAGAGGCTCCCACAACCAGCACCCTGGGCTTCTTAAGGTGTCGTTTGGCTGAAGACTTCTGATATGAGTCCCCTTTCATCTCCAAGAAGCATAGCATTGTTTGAAGCCCTAAACATAAAGTTCCAAATTTCCTACCCAGAGTGCGCAGGTCAGTCCAAGTGGAGACAGATTTCACCTCCTTCCACTTTTCTGACCCTCACGGTCAGCTCCGACCTCAGACGATGGTCTCGTTGGTCCTGGCTCGAAGAGGACTCGTCCACGGTTGCAGAGGTTCTGATCTCGCATTATTCAGGTCCGAGAGTGTTCGTGGCGCCTTCGTCTTCTCGCAGCTGCAGACTGAGAGTAACCAGTACCAGCACCGAACAGTCCTGTTCCAGACCCTGCCCCGGCCATCGACAACATCAAGAAATTCTCCAATAATTATGACGTCCTCCTAGGCCAACCCAGGAGGTTTTGGCGCTGGTTTCATCAACAACGGAGTTTGGGAGAGCCCGTAGCGGAGTCGACAGTGACTGCCTATCTCGCTGTCCAGAGAGCTGACAGACCCTACGGTCATCTTCCACTCGACTTTTGCTTAATTCCTCATCCCCGCCTAGCCGACTTACAGCCCCTCCCTGCACGGAGTTAATGTTTGCTTGTAATCTGAAATTAACCCCCCACCCCAAGATCCCCCTCCTGCGAGAGGGGTAGTGGTCTATCATTCTGAAATTTCATGTTCAAGCTACACCGGCACAACATGCGGGAATTGCCCATGCTTCCCCGCTCACCTCGTCTCCGGCCGGAATCGGCGTTTTCACACTGATCAGGTGAGCTTCTAGTCCCCTCTCATTGTTGGCTTATTTTTCTTAATTATTATTGTTTCTTAGCTCTGTCGGCGGTGAGGGAGTGCCCGTTCCAACTTTCCATACATCGAGTGACCACCGCGGAGCGAGGCGAGAGCAACCCCTTACATCCCACGCCCTTGGCGTGCTGGCCGCCCGTGGAATTGGGCATCCTAGGCCCTTAGGGGTCCATCCTAAGCTAGCCAAACCCCCAGAACAGCAAGGTCCCACCTCAGATCCTTTCCATCATCGCCAGATTGCGTACGGGCAGTAGTGTGCGCCACGCGAGTGAGTTCGCTAGAGTGAGTCCGCTGCTCAAGGTTGATTGCTTGCAAGTCTAGGTCCAAGGTGTATCGGTCTATTGGCTATCACCCCCAAGGTGGTTTCACATCACTATCAAGGGGAGAGAAGAGTGCTGCTATTGTAGCCGTGAACACTGCTCTGGGAAGGAAGTTCTTCATCCATCTTCAAGTGATCCAAGCCACATCTGGAGCAGATCAACCCCAAGTCAAGAGGAGATCAAGCTACATCTAAAATCTTCTTCATCAACTAAGGGGGAGCTTGAATATGAAGTTTTCACTTTGTGTCTTCCATTCGATTTCTATTTCAGTTTCAAGTGTGTGTTCTTGTAATATCTGAATACTTGTATGTGTGGATCTACGCAGATCCGTGTGTGTGTATGTGTGGGTCTAGTTCTTCACATCTCTTTATGATTCGGTGCTTATGCACCTTTGTGGGAGTTCTAAACTCACACGAGTGTGTGTGTGTGCTCTGATCTTGTAACCTTCTACAAGATAGTGTGTGAATCCGCACAGTCGGGGAGGGGTGGACGTAGGTTACAGTTGTTGCATCCGAACCACCTAAAAATCGTGGTCATCCTGTGTGGTTTGCTCCTTATCTTCTACCTCCAATTCTACTCTAGTATATTTGCATATTGCATCATCTGATTTCTTTGTTTATATCTAGTTTTATTAACAGTTTTACGGGAGATCTCTGGTATATCAAAAGGTTGTTTCTGATAGACAAGGTTAGTCTTGTTAGGAGGGAAATACCTTGCGTGAGAGAATCTTCGAATTTTTGGACTCCACTTGGTACCAAAGCACTACTTTAAGGGTTGATTTAGCTAGATTCATTTTGTAATCCATCCAATCTCTACTTGTTTGTTGCTTGCTCTTAATACGTGTTTTAAATTGGGAAAAAGTTTTTAAAATCTGTAATCACCCAATTCACCCCCCCTCTTGGGTGTCATTGATCGCAGGACTTCATATGAATGTGTGTGTAGCCCCCGGGCAAAACAAGACCTTTGCATAAACATTATACACCAGGAGCGTACCTTCAGCCACGGCCGGGGTATTGCCTGCCTCTTCTTGCATTACCGCATAGACTCGCCCTTTGTATTCAATCTTCTCTTGTGGAGAAAATGGCTTTTGCTGAGCCATCTTGGGGCAGTTCTTCGCAAAGTGTCCGCCCTCGAAGCATTCATAACACTTGCCTTCAGTCCTCTAGCATTCCTATCCCCGATGGTTGCGCCCACACTGGATACAAAATAGATTCCCCGGCTCGCCTTTCGGAACCGGTCCTTGGCACCTTTTCCTTGTCTTGCCTCCCTCCGGCCTGCATAGGCCTCTTGCCCGACGACTTCTGCTCCTCGGCGAACCTATAAATGGACATTGGTTAGGACTTACCCTTATATATCTCCTAACTTTTATGGCTTCAGCCATTACCTTGTATTTTCTTGCTCGGCAAGATGAGCAAGCATCAACGCTGTTGGGTAGGAGCCAGGGTCTTGGGTTACGACATAGCGTCGAAAATTGCTGTGCAGCCCATTGACAAATTTCTTCACCTTCCGACGCGCGTCATCGAATATGTGCGGAGCATATTGGCCCAAAGCTGAAAAGTTGGCCTCATAGTCGGCCACCGACATGCTCCCTTGCTCGAGACTCAGAAATTCTAGTTCTGATGCTGGACGGACACGGGAGACGACACTATATGGTGCCACCCTCGGACTCTAGATGAAGACACGACCAGCAACACACACCAGGGAGACACTAAGCCCGACACTACGAGCTCCTAGTGGCAAAACGTCGCTAACAGAAGTGGAAGCTCACTCGTCGTCCCAAGCGAGGGAAAGCGCGGACCGTGCGCGGTTAAGGAACCAGCGGTGGTCAAGGGTAGTCCGACTCAACTTCCGGACTCGAATCGAGTCATGGAACGGGTCACACTCACTCTCACAGCGGTGACATGGACACACGGGCTAGTACCTACACTCTCGGCAGCGGCAAAGACCGTATACTATCTAAGCAAATGAACGCCAAGAGGTTCGGACCATTACCTCCACGCACCCGGCGTGGCGAAGACAACCCCGGCCGAATTACGGATCCCCGGTTAAACAATTTTACAACAGTACAATGATTTGACCCACTCCATGCAGGGAGGTAAAAGGTCACATGTGGGGTCCGGGAATCACGCAAATCGGGTTGACGGGCAGCATCTTGATGTCGCCCGGCGGTGCCGAACTCCGCGTTTTCGTGCTTTCCGAACGGCGGGTTCTGCGGGCCCGCGGGGCCCACGGATGGCGCTGTCATCCGGATCTGTGGGGGTGGGACCCACTGTGATGGGAACCCCTGGTGGAGCGCCTCCACGGACGGCGGCCGGCCGGGAACACCGATCGAGGGTCGATCGGTCCCGATTCCCAAGCTTTGAAGTTGCTGCCCACGGATTTTTAGTTGTTGTTTTCAGGCGCGTGCTCCGGCGAAAACGGCCGCTGCGATCAATCCCGACGTCGGATCGGGACGCATGAACTATCGTTGGAAAGCTCTCTTCAAATGCTTCAATCTAGACCCAGAGAGATCTACTGGATCTGGTCGGATCATAACTATAATGAATTTACAAGCCCCTGTTGTATAGTAACCGAAATCTCAGATTTGCAGGGTACTGTCTGAGAACCACCGTTGACCACCTAGTAAACCTCCGATGCAGCTGTTGATCTCTTCTTCAAAGTTGTAGGGGATCAAACCACTGAATTGAGACTATTTTTGGAATTTGATTTGGAGGTGGTGGTTATTTACTATGATTTTTGGGGTGACTGGTGGTCGGATCTAGGAACAGGGGGACAGAACTGTAGCTGGGACTGAGAATGATTTTTCGAAAATATGAAATGGACGAACCAAAAATTGAGAAAAATTGTGGATGAAGGGGTGGATGGGTGGAACCTCCAGTAAAATTGGGCGAACCAAAATAAATCAAAAAGTGGACGTAAGTAATGAAACTCAGGGTGGGGATGAATCTGAACAGAACTCTAGCAGAACCGAAATGGAAGAGTGGACGAAAATCAAAAAATATTAAACGAAATCTGAATGGCAAACCAAAATTTGTGGGGTGTCCTTTACACCTCTGGAATATCCACTAAAATCCCCAGATCTATCTGAGCTCGGGGCTGAGACAGGGAATTCGTGGAAGCTTCTGTGGTACTGCGCGGGCAGAACTCCGTTGATGGCGAAGGCGGTGAGGTGGCGACTCGTGGCGGCGGCGGCGGCGACCGGAACTGATAGGGTGGAGTCTCACCACCCGAAGGAAGCCTTCACAGCTTCAAGGGGGAGAGGGAGAGGAGAAGGGGGCGCACCAAGGCTGGAGCTTCAAGCTTTTTTTCCAATTCAAATGGCATTAATTCTCATCAAATGAAAATACAAGGTATATGTATGAATTGGCAAAAGACATAAACTACCCTTGGACCTAGGATTTGTGGGAATATAAAAATGGAGTAGAACTAATTAGTTCTACTCACATTTTTCAAAAATTAAAACCTTGATGGTGAGAGGGGGGCGCCCCCTTGACTAGGGGTGGGGGTAGGTGGAAGGTTGGTGGCCAACCTTGACAAATTAGTCTAATTGTCCCCCCCACTTGGCCCACCCTTCTAGAAGCCCACATTAGAATGTTGACTGACCCCACATGGGGCCCTAGGCCGAGGTGGATCAATGGGAGGGGTCTGGGGGGGCCCGTGGGACCCGGGAGTCCCATTTTGCAAATAAACCCCTCTTACAATCAAAATTACAAACCGAATAAAATGAAACACACACACGTTACACACAAATAAAAATCCCCAAAAAATATGATAAATGCTATGACTCAGTGGGGAACCTCCAGACTGTCTCCGAGCCATAGGGATGCTCAGGTGGCTCGAGTCGTGCTCTTCGTGCGGTACCGGTGGCTCGCCGGCTCGTGTCTCGCATGCGCTCGGGTGTCCGCACCAATTCTCCCCGGGTGGGAGAAACTCGACCCTGTCGAGTAAGGGTCTGCATCGCTCCGGTATCACTCCAGAAGATCCAGATCAATCCGCTGCAACTCTCCATGTGTGATCCATGTGTCCTCAGTAGCGGGCCGTCCTCTCCATCGCACTAGGTAGCGCAGGTAAGATCCACTCCTGGTAACTGTCACTTGCTCGTCCAGTATACGATCTATATGCTCACGCTGCCGTAAAAAAGGGGCTGGAGGTGGAAGTGGACACTCAGGTGTGGGATCACTCTCAAGGGGAGGAGATGGCTCAAAAGACTCACTAGGGATCACCGCTGGGTCCCTATATGCAACAAGATCCGATACATTGAAGGTAGATCTTATACCATATTCCTCGGGCAGGTCCACAACATACGCATTAGATCCAACGCGTTTCAACACTCTAAATGGACCGGCTCCGCGAGCTTGCAACTTCTTAACGGTTCCAGAGGGAAACCGTTCAGGTCTTACCCTGATCATGACATATTCGCCCTCTTGGAACTCTCGGTGGTGTCTATGGGCACCGGCTAACTCCTTGTACCGTGCATTGCTGGCCTTACTGTGACAACGGACGTCGTCATGCAGACTCCTAACATGCCTAACAAAAAGAAAAACACACAGATGCACACACGACCCTACACAAACCTAATGCTAGTCCGACACAATCATATGCAAGGTGGTCCAGGACATCCGAATGTGTGCCATGCATGCATTTGACATAACCGGAGGTTAATGGCATGGTGGATTCCTAGACATCCTACGATGCACCAATCATGAACATTGGGTTTGGATGTGGGAAGTCCGGGAGGTTTGGGTGGTTTAGGTGGGCCGGGGAAACCAAAGTCTTCATTACCCCCAAATGACGGTTCGGACCTATTGCCATGTAAAGGTTGCCAGGCCCGAGTAGGAGGGGTGTGATAGTGGACTTCTTTAAAGAGGTGGAATGGAGGTTGTGGGCCAAAGGGCCCATGAAGAAAGGGATCAAAGGGATCAAAGAATGTGTGACCCCTCGATATGGATTCCCTCATTTCAAGGTCCCATGTGTAGAATTCTAGAAGGTGTTGATGGTCACCTTCATCCGTGAAGGGAGATGAGACGGTGGGGGTATGATGGTGGACTCTCTCGAAAAGGTGGAGTAAATATGGTGGGTCACGGGGTCCACAAGAGAATGAGTCGAAGGGATCATAGAAGGTATGACCCCTCGGACTAGGCTTCCACAATTCACTGTCCCACATTTGGAAATCTTGGAGGTCTAAATGATCACCTTCATTCATTGTGAGAGGTGGGACGGCAGTCATAGGTAGGAAGTAAGATTCCTCCCTTGGGCAAATGGGAATGAAATCGGGCTCAGCCGGCATAGGGAGGAGTAGAAGAACCTCCGTGGTAACATGACCCACGGTGTACACGGAGGTGATGGACCCTAAAGCGGGATGAGTGAAACTACGACCTGTGGGTCGGTCGAAGCCTGGAGCCAACAAGTGCGTAAATGTCCACTGCCGGTCTAACCCTTTAAGAAGGTCATCCAATGTATCAACATAGTGACTAGACTGGAAAGTGGTGTGAAATGAATTGATTGGCACCAAAGGTAGGATAGGGTCCATAGATGGGAGGGGAGATGGGGCCAGGCCATTCTTAAGCCAGCTAAGGAGTGGCTCGGCTATAAGTAGCTTTCCCGTTAGAAACACGGGTAGCTGTGGCTGAGGTGGCTCCGAATAAAGATCGGAGAGTGAGGTTTCTCCAACCCCTTTATCCCCTAGGGCTAGAGATGTCCGAGTGGGACACTGTCCGGCAAAGTGGCCAAACCCCTGGCAGCGATAACACTGTTGTCGTGATCCTCTACGCTCCTTGATAAGTGGACCCTTACCCTTATCCTCTTGACGGACAGGGGGTGTAGGCAATGGAGCTCTCATGGGTGGGGGAAGAGGATCCACCAAGATGGGGAGAGGACCTCGGGATGGCACTCTAGATGACACTGGATTGGGACTACCGGTTGCTACCTCCTTAGGGTCATGCTTGGTTCTATCTTGGCTAGGAGGTAGGCAAGGGGGAAGCAGGGACTCAATATAATCACACTTCCTATCCACCTTATCCAAAATGATTTGGAAGAGTTCGGCAATGGTGGGGTTTGGAGTAGGAGCGATGTGATGGACTCCCCCATATGAAGTCGGCTTAGTCGTGGACCTAGGCTCTTCTACATGCGCGGCGCGTTACCTCCGATTATGGCCCACTTAGGTGGAGGTGATTGGGTGGGGTTGGTTGGAGGTGACCGGGCCGGGTAGGTAGACCTTCCTAAGTTCGTCCTTCATCTCATGCCATGACTCAATGGGCCTTTGCCTCCTAACCTCTCTCATGCGCTCAATGCTATCCCATTTCCAGGCGGCTTTGTTGACAAGCCTCTCTCGGGCAAAACTAACTTGCATGGCATCGGACATGGTGTAACATTCAAGATATTTGTCCATGGCGGCCTCCCAATTGAGGTAGTCACCCAGATCATCAGAGCCATAAAAATCAGAGGCTTCGGGCCTACGAAAGGGGAGAGGATGGTTGCCAAGCCCATGAGTAGACTAACGGCCATATGGCCCGGGTGATTGGGAATCCATGGGAAATTGGGGGGGAACTACATGTTGAACATGCCGACTCTTGGACAAGACCGACTGACTCTTATTGGACTACACATGAACTAGGAGACACAAACTGATGCAAACACTCACAAAAGGATGCACTTAGACCTAACCAATATCTGGTACGTGGCGGAGATAAGCGACCCGAAGATTACTCGCGCAAGTACGCTACCTTCCCGATAGGCATAACCTAACGTTCGGGCAACGCCTTTTAATATACCGGGCTATTGGGTGAAATGCAATTTGAAACACTTTTTTGTTGTTGTTTTGAAATGATGATCCTAGACTCGACTTATACTATGCAAGACATATGCAACGCCTACCCTAGACTCAACCTGGCCCTGATACCAAACTTATGCGGGACGGACACGGGAGACGACACTATATGGTGCCACCCTCGGACTCTAGATGAAGACACGACCAGCAACACACACCAGGGAGACACTAAGCCTGACACTACGAGCTCCTAGTGGCAAAACGTCGCTAACAGAAGTGGAAGCTCACTCGTCGTCCCAAGCGAGGGAAAGCGCGGACCGTGCGCGGTTAAGGAACCGGCGGAGGTCAAGGGTAGTCCGACTCAACTTTCGGACTCGGATCGAGTCACGGGACGGGTCACACTCACTCTCACAGCGGTGACATGGACACACGGGCTAGTACCTACACTCTCGGCAGCGGCAAAGACCGTATACTAGCTAAGCAAATAAACGCCAAGAGGTTTGGACCATTACCTCCACGCACCGGCCGTGGCGAAGACAACCCCGACCGAATTACGGATCCCCGGTTAAACAATTTTACAACAGTACAATGATTTGACCCACTCCACGCAGGGAGGTAAAAGGTCACATGTGGGGTCCGGGAATCACGCAAATCGGGTTGACGGGCAGCATCTTGATGTCGCCCGGCGGTGCCGAACTCCGCGTTTTCGTGCTTTCCGAAGGGCTGGTTCTGCGGGCCTGCGGGGCCCACGGATGGCGCTGTCCTCCGGATCTGCGAGGTGGGACCCACTATGATGGGAACCCCTGGTGGAGCGCCTCCACGGACGGCGGCCGGCCGGGAACACCGATCGGGGGTCGATCGGTCCCGATTCCCAAGCTTTGAAGTTGCTGCCCACGGATTTTTAGTTGCTGTTTTCAGGCGCGCGCTCCGGTGAAAACGGCCGCTGCGATCAATCCTGACGTCGGATCGGGACGCATGAGCTATCGTTGGAAAGCTCTCTTCAAATGCTTCAATCTAGACCCAGAGAGATCTGCTGGATCTGGTCGGATCAGAACTATAATGAATTTACAAGCCCCTGTTGTACAGTAACCGAAATCTCAGATTTGTAGGGTACTGTCTGAGAACCACCATTGACCGCCTTGTAAACCTCCGATGCAGCTGTTGATCTCTTCTTCAAAGTTGTAGGGGATCAAACCACTGAATTGTGACTATTTTTGGAATTTGAGTTGGAGGTGGTGGTGATTTACTATGATTTTTGGGGTGACTGGTGGTCGGATCTGGGAACAGGGGGACAGAACTGTAGCTGGGACTGAAAATGATTTGTAGAAAATATGAAATGGTGAACCAAAAATTGAGAAAAATTGTGGATGAAGGGGTGGATGGGTGGAACCTCCAGTAAAATTGGGCGAACCAAAATAAATCAAAAAGTGGACTTAAGTCATGAAACTCAGGGTGGGGATGAATCTGAACAGAACTCTGGCAGAACCGAAATGGAAGAGTGGACGAAAATCAAAAAATATGAAACGAGATCTGAATGGCAAACTAAAATTTTTGGGGTGTCCTTGATACCTCTGGAATATCCACTAAAATATACAGATCTATCTGAGCTCGGGGCTGAGACAGGGAATTCGTGGAAGCTTCTGTGGTACTGCACGGGTAGAACTCCGTTGATGACAAAGGCGGTGCGGTGGCGACTCGTGGCGGCGGCGGCGGCGACCGGAACTAAAAGGGTGGAGTCTCACCACCCGAAGGAAGCCTTCACAGCTTCAAGGGGGAGAGGGAGAGGAGAAGGGGGCGCACCAAGGCTGGAGCTTCAAGCTTTTTTTCCAATTCAAATGGCATTAATTCTCATCAAATGAAAATACAAGGTATATGTATGAATTGGCAAAAGACATAAACTACCCTTGGACCTAGGATTTGTGGGAATATAAAAATGGAGTAGAACTAATTAGTTCTACTCACATTTTTCAAAAATTAAAACCTTGATGGTGAGAGGGCGGCGCCCCCTTGACTAGGGGTGGGGGTAGGTGGAAGGTTGGTGGCCAACCTTGACAAATTAGTCTAATTGTCCCCCCCACTTGGCCCACCCTTCTAGAAGCCCACATTAGAATGTTGACTGACCCCACATGGGGCCCTAGGCTGAGGTGGATCAATGGGAGGGGTCTGGGGGGGCCCGTGGGACCCGGGGGTCCCATTTTGCAAATAAACCCCTCTTACAATCAAAATTACAAACCGAATAAAATGAAACACACACACATTACACACAAATAAAAATCCCCAAAAAATATGATAAATGCTATGACTCAGTGGGGAACCTCCAGACTGTCTCTGAGCCATAGGGATGCTGAGGTGGCTCGAGTTGTGCTCCTCGTGCGGTACCGGTGGCTCGCCGGCTCGTGTCTCGCATGCGCTCGGGTGTCCGCACCAATTCTCCCCGGGTGGGAGAAACTCGACCCTATCGAGTAAGGGTCTGCATTGCTCCGGTATCGCTCCAGAAGATCCGGATCAATCCGCTGCAACTCTCCATGTGTGATCCATGTGTCCTCAGTAGCGGGCCGTCCTCTCCATCGCACTAGGTAGCGCAGGTAAGATCCACTCCTGGTAACTGTCACTTGCTCGTCTAGTATACGATCTATATGCTCACGCTGCCGTAAAAAAGGGGCTGGAGGTGGAAGTGGACACTCAGGTGTGGGATCACTCTCAAGGGGAGGAGATGGCTCAAAAGGCTCACTAGGGATCACCGTTGGGTCCCTATATGCAACAAGATCTGATACATTGAAGGTCGATCTTATACCATATTCCTCGGGCAGGTCCACAACATACGCATTGGATCCAACGCGTTTCAACACTCTAAATGGACTGGCTCCGCGAGCTTGCAACTTCTTAACGGTTCCAGAGGGAAACCGTTCAGGTCTTACCCTGATCATGACATATTTGCCCTCTTGGAACTCTCGGTGGTGTCAATGGGCACCGGCTAACTCCTTGTACCGTGCATTGCTGGCCTTACTGTGACGACGGACGTCGTCATGCAGACTCCTAACATGCCTAACAAAAAGAAAAACACACAGATGCACACACGACCCTACACAAACCTAATGCTAGTCCGACACAATCATATGCAAGGTGGTCCAGGACATCCGAATGTGTGCCATGCATGCATTTGACATAACCGAAGGTTAATGGCATGGTAGATTCCTAGACATCCTACGATGCACCAATCATGAACATTGGGTTTGGTGTGGGAAGTCCGGGAGGTTTGGGTGGTTTAGGTGGGCCGGGGAAACCAAAATCTTCTTTACCCCCAAATGACGGTTCGGAGCTATTGCCATGTAAAGGTTGCCAGGCCCGAGTAGGAGGTGGTTTAGGTGGACCTCTCATTCCCTCTCTCCTTCCCAGCCCAAATTCGCAGCTCCCCCTTCCTCAACCTGCTAGACCACCTTCTAGCCCCCATTCTGCCCATCCCACACCGTGGATCGCCCCCTACCAGACCCCCTCACAGCCAGGGGTCGCCCCCACATCCATCCACCCCATTTCCCGTCCCATCTACCCCATTTCCCACCACCTATCACCACCCTATTCATCCCAGTTCGTAGGCAGCAGTCAAGGGTTGAGTTGCAGAGGCTGCCACGTCTTCACCATGCATCTTCAGGTGGTGTACCTTATACTGCTTGAAAGCTTGGCGAGGCTGCTTCGTAGGCGAGGTGGTCTCGTCGTCGTTCGACTTTGGAGCTGCTCGGAGGAGTCATCTCAATCAGACTATGCATTTCCTCCCAGGTAGACATCCAGTAGTGACTTTCAGAGGCTCCCACAACCAGCACCCTGGGCTTCTTGAGGCGTCGTTTGGCTGAAGACTTCTGATATGAGTCCCCTTTCATCTCCAAGAAGCATAGCATTGTTTGAAGCCCTAAGCATAAAGTTCCAAATTTCCTACCCAGAGTGCGCAGGTTAGTCCAAGTAGAGACAGATTTCACCTCCTTCCACTTTTCTGACCCTCACGGTCAGCTCTGACCTCAGACGATGGTCCCGTTGGTCCCGGCTCGAAGAGGACTCGTCCACGATTGCAGAGGATCTGATCTCGCATTATTCAGGTCTGAGAGTGTTCGTGGTGCCTTCGTCTTCCCGCAGCTACAGACTGAGAGTAACCAGTACCAGCACCGAACAGTCTTGTTCCAGACCCTGCCCCAGCCATCGACAACGTCAAGAAATTCTCCAATAATTATGACGTCCTCCGAGGCCAACCTAGGAGGTTTTGGCGCTAGTTTCGTCAACAACGGAGTTCGGGAGAGCCCGTAGCAGAGTCGACAGTGACTGCCTATCTCGCTATCCAGAGAGCTGACAGACCCTACGGTCATCTTCCACTCGGCTTTTGCTTAATTCCCCATCCCCGCCTAGCCGGCTTACAGCCCCTCCCTGCACGGAGTTAATGTTTGCTTGTAATCTGAAATTAACCCCCCACCCCGAGATCCCCCTCCTGCGAGAGGGGTAGTGGTCTATCATTCTGAAATTTCATGTTCAAGCTACACCGGCGCAACATGCGGGAATTGCCCATGCTTCCCCGCTCGCCTCGTCTCCGGCCGGAATCGGCGTTTTCACGCTGATCAGGTGAGCTTCTAGCCCCCTCTCATTGTTGGTTTATTTTTCTTAATTAGTATTGTTTCTTAGCTCTGTCGGCGGTGAGGGAGTGCCCGTTCCAACTTTCCATACATCGAGTGACCACCGCGGAGCGAGGCGAGAGCAACCCCTTACATCCACGCCCTTGGCGTGCTGGCCACCCGTGGAATTGGGCATCTTAGGCCCTTAGGGGTCCATCCTAAGCTAGCCAAACCCCCAGAACAGCAAGGTCCCACCTCAGACCCTTCCCATCATCACCGGATTACGTACGGGCACTAGTGTGCGCCACGCGAGTGAGTTCGCTAGAGTGAGTCCGCTGCTCAAGGTTGATTGCTTGCAAGTCTAGGTCCAAGGTGTATCGGTCTATTGGCTATCACCCCCAAGGTGGTTTCACATCACTATCAAGGGGAGAGAAGAGTGCTGCTATTGTAGCCATGAACACTGCTCTGGGAAGGAAGTTCTTCATCCATCTTCAAGTGATCCAAGCCACATCTGGAGCAGATCAACCCCAAGTCAAGAGGAGATCAAGCTACATCTAAAATCTTCTTCATCAACTAAGGGGGAGCTTGAATCTGAAGTTTTTACTTTGTGTCTTCCATTCGATTTCTATTTCAGTTTCAAGTGTGTGTTCTTGTAATATCTGAATACTTGTGTGTGTGGATCTACGCAGATCCGTGTGTGTGTATGTGTGGGTCTAGTTCTTCACATCTCTTTGTGATTCGGTGCTTATGCACCTTTATGGGAGTTCTAAACTCACACGAGTGTGTGTGTGTGCTCTGATCTTGTAACCTTCTACAAGATAGTGTGTGAATCCTCACAGTCGGGGAGTGGTGGACGTAGGTTACAGTTGTTGCATCCGAACCACCTAAAAATCGTGGTCATCCTGTGTGGTTTGCTCCTTATCTTCTACCTCCAATTCTACTCTAGTATATTTGCATATTGCATCATCTGATTTCTTTGTTTATATCTAGTTTTATTAACAGTTTTACGGGAGATCTCTGGTATATCAAAAGGTGGTTTCTGATCGACAAGGTTAGTCTTGTTAGGAGGGAAATACCTTACGTGAGAGAATCTTTGAATTTTCGGACTCCACTTGGTACCAAAGCACTACTGTAGGGGTTGATTTAGCTAGATTCATTTTGTAATCCATCCGATCTCTACTTGTTTGTTGCTTGCTCTTAATACATGTTTTAAATCGGGAAAAAGTTTTTAAAATCTGTAATCACCCAATTCACCCCCCCTCTTGGGTGTCATTGATCGCGGGACTTCATATGAATGTGTGTGTAGCCCCCGGGCAAAACAAGACCTTTGCATAAACATTATACACCAGGAGCGTACCTTCAGCCACGGCCGGGGTATTGCCTGCCTCTTCTTGCATTACCGCATAGACTCGCCCTTTGTATTCAATCTTCTCTTGTGGAGAAAATGGCTTTTGCTGAGCCATCTTAGGGTAGTTCTTCGCAAAGTGTCCGCCCTCGCCGCATTCATAACACTTGCCTTCAGTCCTCCAGCATTCCTGTCCCCGATGGTTGCGCCCACACTGGATACAAAATAGATTCCCCGGCTCGCCTTTCGGAACCGGTCCTTGGCACCTTTTCCTTGTCTCGCCTCCCTCCGGCCTGCATAGGCCTCTTGCCCGACGACTTCTGCTCCTCGGCGAACCTATAAATGGACATTGGTTAGGACTTACCCTTATATATCTCCTAACTTTTATGGCTTCAGCCATTACCTTGTATTTTCTTGCTCGGCTAGATGAGCAAGCATCAACGTTGTTGGGTAGGAGCCAGGGTCTTGGGTTGCGACATAGCGTCGGAAATTGCTGTGCAGCCCCTTGACAAATTTCTTCACCTTCCGACGCGCGTCATCGAATATGTGCGGAGCATATTGGCCCAAAGCTGAAAAGTTGGCCTCATAGTCGGCCACCGACATGCTCCCTTGCTCGAGACTCAGAAATTCTTGTTCCTTCGCGTCTCGCACATGCTCTGGAAAATACTTCTCTCGGAAGACAGCCAAGAACTCCTCCCACAGTATGTCACCGTCGTGGTAGTCTGCGAAGGTGGTCCGCATCTTGGCCTTCCACCACAAGTTGGCCTGGTCTTGCAGAACATAGGCCGCCAGGTTCACCTTTTCCTCTTCGGGACACTGCATTGCGCCAAACTTCTTTTCCATTTCGCTGAGCCATGACTCAGCCACCTCTAGACGGCTCTCCCCCTTAAAGATAGGAGGTGCCAACCTTAGGAACCGATCAAGTGCCGGCATGTCGTGACATGGTCTGGCTATGGGCTGCTACAACATTTGTTGCTGCATGGCCTGCATCAACCCTTGGAAGCTCTGCATGAACCCTTCCAGCTTGACTCCCGCATTGGGCACCTGCCCACCGCCAACTACAGGGGCATGGACAGCCCCGTCATGTGCCCTATTTGGGTCATCTACCCCCGATCCCCTCTCATCCGCCTGGGGAAGATTTCTCATCCGCCTGAAAAACATACAATAGTTTGAGTGAGAGGGTTTAAATGGTTCCAAACAGACTCTACCCTTTCCCCACTCTAACCTATCACTTCCTCCACTATGGAACATTTGAAATGGTTATAACCATAGTTTGTCTCTCGTGCTCTGATACAACGTTGTAACGCCCTGAAATTCGATTCTCAAATTTTTGGGGATTATTTTTTTTCTTTTTATCGGACCCCGAAGCAATCACTTCGTACGTATCGTGGAAGCACAATATTATGTAACATGCATACATGCACATGAGAGAGAAACCACAGGTTACAAGAAATGTAGGTAAGCATCTCAACCATTCATAATCTCCAAAAAGAGTACAGGTTCATGTTCCATATTACACATGAGCCCACATTGACTTTCTACCCCACACCCCTACATATATCAAAACATTCGACCGTAGCATGCCCAGACGGACTGTGCTAACTCTATTCCTCTGCTGCTGCCTCCACCTCAACCTCCTCCTCTATATTTCCTGAAAAACGTGTGTCACAAGGGTGAGTGTGACGCTTAGTAGGCATCCTAAATAAACTGGGGTTAAATTTACATCTATATAATCATTATATGTATTTTTTAGATGTTAACAGCAGCATAGTTCATTTAATATCGTCTACTTAAAATAACTCAAACAAGGAAAGTACAGATTCATTAACTAATGTATGAACACCCATGCATGCAGCAAGACCCCAGCACAAGAACAATTACCTATTATCATATTTTATGAGAGTTCATATTATTGCCATTCATGGAACCGGACAGCTGTTGCAAACACAGGAGGCCCACACACACACACAACGAATGAAAGAGTACTACGCAGACCCGAGAGTGAACTCCCACCTAGATTCTTGTGGCCCAGTGGCGTTAGGTATCGCCGTCCCACAAAGGCCATCCCACAATGGGACCGAAGACTGAATCAATAGGATTTTAAACCAGGGCGTTACGTATCGCCATCCCCAGGGATCTTTTACTCCTGCGGCATTACGTATCGCCGTCCCGCAGAAAGGACCGAAGTCCAACCTCACAGAATGCTACTATTTTCCCTTCATGGCATACATATTCTTACTTGATATTACTAGCATGATCCTTATCAGACATACTTTCATGATTTTAAGGGGGCTAAACATACTCATAGTCATGCTTCTAATGAGTTACTCATGCTCATAGATATGCTGCTAATAGTTTAAGATGGCTAAACACACCCATAGTCATGTTCAGGTTACTATATGAAAGTACAGGTTCATCCTTCTAGGCTACACAAGCATAGAAAATGACTTATATCTGAAAGTACAAAATTTCTGGGTACATGAAACTTTTATAGTGGGTCACTAACATATCATTCTATCATTTTCTAATTTTTCAAATTTTTATGAAATATAATGCCCTTTCAAAACTCTCCTTTTCTATGTTTCTGGAAATTTGGACAGACCCACAGTGCACCGACCTTACCTGGACCTGCTCAGACTTGCCTCAAGGACTTCAACACATGTGCACCGACCTTACCTTGGACCTGCTCAGACTTGTCCAAAGGACTCTAACATATGTGCACTGACCTGTTCTTCATGAGCACCGACCTTACCTACATGTGCTCAGACCTTACTCATGAATTTCCTCAAATGTGCATCGACCTTACTATGGTCTTAACCATACGTGCATCGACCTCACTTAAGTCTGTGCAGCACGTGCACCGACCTCACCTATGCATGGGTCAAATGTGCACCGACCATAGTTTTGCTTTGACAAAACATGCACCGACCTCACTTTGGCCTGGGCAAAACATGCATCGACCTCACTATGGCCTGGGGCAAACATGCATCGACCTCACTTTGGCCTGGGGAAAACATGCACTGACCTTACTTTGGCCTGGGCAAAACATGCACCGACCTCACTATGGCCAGGGGAAAAACATGCACCGACCTCACTATGGCCTGGGGAAAACATGCACCGACCTCACCTTGGCCTATGGAAAACATGCACCGACCTTACTTTGGCCTGGGCAAAACATGCACCGACCTCACTATGGCCTGGGGGAAAACATACACCGACCTTACTTTGGCTTGGGCAAAACATGTACCGACCTCACTATGGCCTAGGGAAAACATGCACCGACCTCACCTTGGCCAGGGGAAAACATGCACCGACCTTACTTTGGCCTAGGCAAAACATGTACCGACCTCACTATGAATATTAGGAACTATGCAAAGACCCTGCCATGATCAGTATGAAATATGCACAGACCTTCCTATGAACCATATGAAATATGTACAGGCCTTGCCGTGATCAACATGAAATATGCACAGACCTTGCTATGAACCATATGAAATATGTACAGGCCTTGCCATGACCAACATGAAATATGCACAGACCTTGCTATGAACCATATGAAATATGTACAGGCCTTGCCATGATCAACATAAAATATGCATAGACCTTGCTATGAACCATATGAAATGTGTACAGACCTTGCCTCAAAGGTTGACCTTCCCAGGGGCTGTGCAAATCCTTAAAGACACAGAGGTAACTCATGGAAGCCCAAAACTTGATGAAACCAAAAACCAAAATGAACATGGTGGTGGTCCCCACGTGCCCTTAATCCTTCTTTAAAGTGTATACAATATATTTAAAACCGTTCTAATGCATCATTGACCCCTACAGTTTGAGGTTAGGTGCCTACCTTTGAGATGCTAATCGATGATCCAGGGATATTATCCACACCCTAGATCCTCCTCAGCTTTACCTGGTGCGGACACCCGAGCAGTCGAGCGGCGCGACACGCCGAGCCACCGGTACCGCACATGTAGCACGACTCGAGCCACCTCAGCGTCCATCTGGCTCGGAGACAGCCTGGAGACGCCGCCTTGAGTCTCCCCATTTTTCATATTTAATTAGACTTTATTTGTGTGTAAGGTGTGTTTATTTCATTTTATATGGTTTGCAATTATGAGTGTACGAGGGACTTATTTGTAAAATAGGACCCCTGGGCCCCACGGGACCCCCAGGCCCCCTCCCATTGGTCCATATCAGCCTTGTGGGGTTGGTCAAAATCCAAGGTGGACATCTAGAAGCCTTGGACTAGTCAATTGTCCACATGGGGGACAAGGGACCAAAATGGTCAACAATTCCAACCAAACCCACCTACCATGTCCCCCCCTTGGTCAAAGTGCGCCCCCCTCCCCTTTTGTTTAATATTTTTGTTGTATTTTGATCAAACTTCATCCTAGCCATCCATCCCTAACCCCTAGATCCAACGGTGGAGGATGGATTAGATGGGAGACCTATATATGCTTGTCTTTTCCCATTTTCATGAATTAATGTCATTTTGATTCAAACAAATTCAAGAGCAAGGGCTGGTGCGCTCCCCTCCTCTCTCCTCCCTCTCCCCCTTGAAGCTGTGAAGGCTTCCATTCTGAGGTGTGACGCCTCGTGTATCGGTTCCGATGATCGCAATTGCCGCCACGAGCCGCCACCGCACCGCCATCGCCATCAACGGAGTTCTGCCCGTGCAGTACCACAGAAGCTTCCACGAATTTCATGTCTCAGCCCCTAGCTTAGATAGATCTGGGGATTCTAGTGGATGTTCCAGAGGTGTCAAGGAAATCCCACAAATTTTGGTTTGCCATTCAGATCTCGTTTCATAATTTTTGATTTTCATCCACTCTTCCATTTCGGTTCTGCCAGAGTTCTGTCCAGATTCATCCCCGCCCTGAGTTTCATGTCTTAGGTCCACGTTTTGAGTTTTATTGGTTCGCCCAATTTTACTGGGGGTTCCATTCATCCACCCCTTCTTCCACAATTTTTCTTAATGTTTCATTCACCCATCTCATATTTTCTAAAAATCGTTCTCAGTCCCATCTACAGTTCTGTCCCACTGTTCCCAGATCCGACCACCAGTCACCCCAAAAATCATAGTAAATCACCACCACCTCCAAATCAATATCCGAAAATAGTCCCTGTTCCGTGGTTTGATACTCTACAACGTTTAAGAAGAGATCAAAGACTGAATCCAAATGTAAGTAGGCGGTCAACGGCCATTTACAGGAAACTGATGTGCTGATCTGATAATTCGGGAGCTGTGGAGCAGAGGATTGGAAAATTGTTAAAGCCCAGGTCCGCCCAGGTTCAGAAGAGTCCACTGGCCCTATATTGAAGGATTGTGAATCCTCTTTCCAACGGCGCTGGTTTCGTCGCATTCTGGCGACGGGGCTGACCGCAGCGGCCGTTTTCGCCGGAGTGCGCGCCTGAAAACAGCAACCAAACTCCGTGGGCAGCAACTTCAAAACTTGGGAATCGGGACCGATCGACCCCCGATCGGTGTTCCCGGCCGACCGCCGTCCATGGAGGCGCGCCACCAGGGGTCCCCATCATAGTGGGTCCCACCCCCACAGATCCGGAGGACAGCGCCATCCGTGGGCCCCGCGGGCCCGCAGAACCCGCCGTTCGAAAAGCCCGAAAACGCGGAGTTCGGCACCGCCGGGCGACATCAAGATGCTGCCTGTCAACCCGAGTTGCATGATTCCCGGGCTCCACATGTGACCTTTTACCTCCCTACGTGGAGTGGGTCAAATCTTTGTATTGCTGTGATATTGTTTAACCGGGAGTCCGTGATTCGGCCGGGGTTGTCTTCGCCACGCCAGGTGCGTGGAGGTAAAGGTGTTAACTCCTTGGCATTACATTGCTTAGCTAGTATATGGTCTTAGGCCGCTGCCGAGAGTGTAGGTACTAGCCCGTGTGTCCATGTCACCGCGGTGAGAGTGAGAGTGACCCGTCCCGCGACTCGATCCGAGTCCGGAAGTTGAGTCGGACTACCCTTGACCTCCGCCGGTTCCTTAACCGCGCACGGTCTGCGCTTTCCCTCGCTTGGGACGACGAGTGAGCCTCCACTTCTGTTAGCGATGTTTTGCCACTAGGAGGTCGTAGTGTCGGGCTTAGTGTCTCCCTGGTGTGTGCTGCTGGTCGCGTCTTCATCTAGAGTCCGAGGGTGGCACCTAATAGTGTCGTCTCCCGTGTCTGTCCCGCATCAGTTTGGTATCAGAGCGAGTTGAGTCTAGGGTAGTCGTTGCATAAGTCATGCATCATGGTCTAAGTCGAAGTCTAGGATCATCATTATTTTCAAAACAAAAAAAAAGAGTGTTTCAAATTGCATTTTACCCAATAGCTCGGTATATTAAAAGGCGTTGCCCGAACATTAGGTTATGCCTATCGGGAAGGTAGCGTACTTACGCGAGTGATCTTCGGGTCGCTTATCTCCGCCACGTACCGGATATTGGTTTGGTCTAAGTGCATCCTTTAATGAGTGTTTGCATTAGTCGGTGTCTTCTAGTTCATGTGTAGTCCTATAAGAGTCAGTCGGTCTTGTCCAAGTGTCGGCATGTCTAACATGTAGTTCCCCCCAATTTCCCATGGATTCCCAATCACCCGGGCAATATGACCGTTGGCCCACCCATGGGATTGGCAACCTTCCTCTCCACTTCTGTAGGCCTGAAGCCTCAGATTTTTTTGGCTCCAATGACCCGGGCACCTACCTCAAGTGGGAGGCCACCATGGACACCTACTTTGATTGTTATACTATGTCCGGGGCAATGCAATTCTCTTTCTCCAAAGAGCGGCTTCTTCATGAGGCTGCCGAAAAGTGGGATTACATCGAAAGAATGAGAGAGGTTAGGGGGCAATGGCCCATCGAGTCATGGTGGGACATGAAGAGAGAGCTTAGGAAGGTCTATGTGCCCCAACCGGTCACCTCCAACCGGCCCCACCCAATCACTTCCAACCAAGTGGGTTCTAGTCGGAGGCAAAGAGTCCCACACGTAGATGAGCCAAGACCCAATCCTAGGACGGTTGACTACGGGCAAGTCCACCATGATATCCCTATTCCAACCCACTCCGTTGCCGAACTTATGCAAATGATTTTGGACCGGTTGGATGGGGTGGATAGGACACGTACTCCTAGTGATGTACTCCTACCCGAGCCTAAGGAGGTCATCGCCGGTAGTCTTAACCCGGCCCCATCAACGGAGTCCCCAAGCCCTCTCCCCATCATAGTGGATCCTCTTCTCCCACCCACGAGAGCCCCATTGCCTACACCCCCTGTCCGTCAGGAGGATAAGGGTAGGGACCCACTTATCAGGGAGCGTAGTGGGTCACGACAGCAGTGTTATCGCTGCTAGGGGTTCGGCCACTACGCCGGACACTATCCCACTCGGACATCTCTAGCCATAAGGGACAAAAGGGTTGGAGAAGCCCCACTCTCCGATCTTTATTCTAAGCCACCTCAGCCCGAGCCACCCGTGTTTCTAACGGGTATGCTTGTCATAGCCGAGCCGCTTCTTAGCTGGCTCAAGAAGGGCTTGGTCCCACTTCCCTTCCCATCTATGGACCCTATCCTACCTCTGGTGCCAATCAATTCATTTCACACCACTTTCCGGTCTAGTCACTATGTGGATACATTGGATGACCTTCTTAAAAGGTTAGACTGGCAGTGGACATTTACGCACTTGTTGGCTCCAGGCTTCGACCGACCCACAGGTCGTAGTTTCACTCATCCCGCTTTAGGGTCTATCACCTCCGTGTACACCGTGGGTCATGTTACCACGGAGGTTCTTCTACTCCTCCCTACGCTGGCCGAGCCCGACTTCATTTCTTTTTACCCAAGGAAGGAATCTTACTTTCTACCTATGACTGTCGTCCCACCTCTCACAATGAATGAAGGTGATCATTTACACCTCCAAGATTTCCAAATGTGGGACAGTGATTTGTGGAAGCCTAGTCCGAGGGGTCATACCTTCTTTGATCCCTTCGACCCATTCTCTTGTGGACCCCGTGACCCACCATATTTACTCCACCTTTTTGAGAGAGTACACCATCATACCCCCACCATCTCATCTCCCTTCAAGGATGAAGGAGATCAACAACACCTTCTAGACTTCCACACATGGGATCTTGAGATGAGGGAATCCATATCGAGGGGTCACACATTCTTTGATCCCTTCGATCCCTTTCTTAGTGGTCCCCTTGGTCCACAATCTCCATTCCACTTCTTTAAAGGAGGTCACCATTATACCCCTCCCCCATGGACCGGGCCATCGGCACCCACCGAGTCCGTTCACGGGCGAGAGACACCCTACCCTCCAGTCCCACCCAAACCTCCCAAATCCAAAGGACCGTCTTATGATTGTACCGACCCTCGGTCACACCTAGGGTATGCATGGCACACATTCGGATGTCCTGGACCACCTTGCATATGATTGGGTCGGACTAACTGTAGGGTTGTTTAGGGTTGTGTGTGCATCCGTGTGTTTTTATTTTGCTAAGCATTTTAGGAGTGCATAGTGAGTCTGCCGAGTCTAGTGCTAGGCATGTTAGGAGTCTGCATGAGTGAGGCCAACAATGCACGTTACAAAGAGCTAGCCGATGCCCATCGACACCACCGAGAGTTCCAAGAGGGTGAACATGTCATGATCAGGGTAAGACCTGAACAGTTTCCCTCTGGAACCGTTAAGAAGTTGCAAGCTCGCGGAGCCGGTCCCTTTAGAGTGTTGAAATGCGTTGGATCCAATGCGTATGTTGTGGACCTGCCCGAGAAATATGGTATAAGCTCTACCTTCAATGTATCGGATCTTGTTGCATATAGGGACCCAGCGGTGATCCCTAGTGGGCCTTTTGAGCCATCCCCTCCCCTTGAGAGTGATCCCACACCTGAGTGTCCACTTCCACCTCCAACCCCTTTTTCACGGCAGCGTGAGCATATAGATCGTATACTGGACGAGCAAGTGACAGTTACCAGGAGTGGATCTTACCCGCGCTACCTAGTGCGATGGAGAGGACGGCCCGCTACTGAGGACACATGGATCACACATGGCGAGTTGCAGCGGATCGATCCGGACCATCTGGAGCGATACAGGAGCGATGCAGACCCTTACTCGACAGGGTGGAGTTTCTCCCACCCGGGGAGAATTGGTGCGGACACCCGAGTAGTCGAGCGGCGCGACACGCCGAGCCACCGGTACCGCACATGGAGCACGACTCGAGCCACCTCATCGTCCATCTGGCTCGGAGACAGCCTGGAGACGCCGCCTTGAGTCTCCCCATTTTTCATATTTAATTAGACTTTATTTGTGTGTAAGGTGTGTTTATTTCATTTTATACGGTTTGTAATTATGAGTGTACGAGGGGCTTATTTGTAAAATGGGGCCCCTGGGCCCCACGGGACCCCCAGGCCCCCTCCCATTGGTCCATATCAGCCTTGTGGGGTTGGTCAAAATCCAAGGTGGACATCTAGAAGCCTTGGACTAGTCAATTGTCCACATGGGGGACAAGGGACCAAAATGGTCAACAATTCCAACCAAACCCACCTACCATGTCCCCCCCTTGGTCAAGGTGCGCCCCCCTCCCCTTTTGTTTAATATTTTTGTTGTATTTTGATCAAACTTCATCTTAGCCATCCATCCCTAACCCCTAGATCCAACGGTGGAGGATGGATTAGATGGGTGACCTATATATGCTTGTATTTTCCCATTTTCATGAATTAATGCCATTTTGATTCAAACAAATTCAAGAGCAAGGGCTGGTGCGCCCCCCTCCTCTCTCCTCCCTCTCCCCCTTGAAGCTGTGAAGGCTTCCATTCTGAGGTGTGACGCCTCGTGTATCGGTTCCGACGATCGCAGCCGCCGCCACGAGCCGCCACCGCACCGCCATCGCCATCAACGGAGTTCTGCCCGCGCAGTATCACAGAAGCTTCCATGAATTTCATGTCTCAGCCCTGAGCTCAGATAGATCTGGGGATTTTAGTGGATCTTTCAGAGGTGTCAAGGACATCCCACAAATTTTGGTTTGCCATTCAGATCTCGTTTCATAATTTTTGATTTTCGTCCACTCTTCCATTTCGGTTCTGCCAAAGTTCTGTCCAGATTCATCCCCGCCCTGAGTTTCATGTCTTAGGTCCACTTTTTGAGTTTTATTGGTTCGCCCAATTTTACTGGGGGTTCCATTCATCCACCCCTTCATCCACAATGTTTCTTAATTTTTCATTCACCCATCTCATATTTTCTAAAAATCATTCTCAGTCCCATCTACAGTTCTGTCCCACTGTTCCCAGATCCGACCACCAGTCACCCCAAAAATCATAGTAAATGACCACCACCTCCAAATCAAATTCCAAAAATAGTCCCAGTTTCGTGGTCGGATACCCTACAACTTTGAAGAAGAGATCGAAGACTGAATCCAAATGTAAGTAGGCGGTCAACGGCCATTTACAGGAAACTGATGTGTTGATCTGATATTTCGGGAGCTGTGGAGCAGAGGATTGGAAAATTGTTAAAGCCCAGGTCCGCCCAGGTTCAGAAGAGTCCACTAGCCCTAGATTGAAGTATTTTGAATCCTCTTTCCAACGGCGCTGGTTTCGTCGCATTCCGCCTACGGGGCTGACCGTAGCGGCCGTTTTCGCCGGAGCGCGCGCCTGAAAATAGCAACCAAACTCCGTGGGCAGCAACTTCAAAACTTGGGAATCGGGACCGATCGACCCCCGATCGGTGTTCCCGGCCGACCGCCGTCCATGGAGGCGCGCCACCAGGGGTTCCCATCATAGTGGGTCCCACCCCCATAGATCCGGAAGACAGCGCCATCCGTGGGCCCCGCGGGCCCGCAGAACCCGCCGTTCTAAAAGTCCGAAAACGCGGAGTTCGGCACCGCCGGGCGACATCAAGATGCTGCCCGTCAACCCGAGTTGCGTGATTCCCGGGCTCCACATGTGACCTTTTACCTCCCTGCGTGGAGTGGGTCAAATCTTTGTATTGCTGTGATATTATTTAACCGGGAGTCCGTGATTCGGCCGGGGTTGTCTTCGCCACGCCGGGTGCGTGGAGGTAAATGTCTTAACTCCTTGGCGTTACATTGCTTAGCTAGTATACGATCTTAGGCCGCTGCCGAGAGTGTAGGTACTAGCCCGTGTGTCCATGTCACCGCTGTGAGAGTGAGAGTGACCCGTCCCGCGACTCGATCCGAGTCTGGAAGTTGAGTCGGACTACCCTTGACCTCCGCCGGTTCCTTAACTGCGCACGGTCCGCGCTTTCCCTCGCTTGGGACGATGAGTGAGCCTCCACTTCTGTTAGCGACGTTTCACCACTAGGAGCTCGTAGTGTCGGGCTTAGTGTCTTTCTGGTGTGTGCTGCTGGTCGCGTCTTCATCTAGAGTCCAAAGGTGGCACCTAATAGTGTCATCTCCCGTGTCCGTCCCGCATCATTACCCCTTTCGATCCCCGGATGAGATCCACACCCCAGACCCTCCCAAGACTTCACTGCAGGTTCACCCTTCTACGAAATGCCCAGGTCCCACACCTCTCTTCCTTACCTAAGGGAAACCGTAGGTGGCAGAAAATGGAAGATTAGTGTTGATAAAAGGCTGACCACCCATGACACTCTCCTCCTTTTATAGTTTCTTTCAAGTCTCCCAAGGTTCTCCTACAACCCAGAAGGCTCCCACCTTCTTCCCAAGGTTGATGGTTTAAGGAAGGTTAATGCTAAGCATCCTTTCGGTTTGAACAGAGGTGACCCTTCATCTACCTGGTCATAGATGTGGGTGGGCGCACTTTTCTGTTGGGTTTTGGGTTGGGACGTCTTCATTTGAAATCAAGATGACTTCTTGATCTAACTCTGGGTCTTAGATTCATCGAATATCCTTATTCCTAACCCGTGTTATGATTTTTACAAATTTATCATTTATTCTCCCTTATTCAAATTGCGACCTTTCGGTAGCCCGAGGTAATCCCGGCACAGCTCTGTTATCTTGTCCGTATTGGGCCTCGACCCCATCATAGAAGTTGTAGCTAACATCCTACTCAAAATTTTGGCCTTACTTTCAGGTCATTTCCTTAACCACAGGTGAAGTTATGAATTTCCCTTTAATTACCTTTGAATTTCCCCAACAGTCACACCCCTTCGTGACAGCTGTCTGCCAAAGGGCTCCGGGCCCAAGTTCTTGTGCGAATTGGGATTCATCCCCAACAGAGGAGTTTGGGATAAGGGCCCAAGCTTTCTAACGTGCCTAGTTTCATCTTTTTCTGATCTTCCTATGTTAAGTTACGGGTTTTCTAAGGATTCATAATTAATCCGTCTAGATTTCCGGTCCGTTGAGTCTTATGGGTCAGAATTATACCTGATTGGCTAGTGCCCATTTAGCGGTCATAACACATACACAAGGTAGGTAGAACTCCACGAGGACCCTTTCTCCATGGATAACAATTTTTCCCTCTTGTGATAAGGAATTCACAGGAGCTTAAAAAAGCTTGATTTTCAAGTCTGAATTCGAAGAACCAAAATAGAGCGCTTGAAGGACTGATGTGGATGCTGGCGAGCGCTTGAGGATGGGGGAGCCCATGGCTGGCCCTGGGGTGGGGGCTTCCCCTCCCTTCCCCCCACGGCTGGCCCACCCTCCTCCTGGTGGTGCTCCGGTAGCTGGCCAGAAGGAGATCGCATCACCACGTGATCCTTCTCTTTCAGCCACAGTCCCCCCTTCCTCCAAGCATGCGGCTAGCTCTCTTGCTGCAGATGCTACCAGTGGCCCCTCCTGTCTCCCACAGACAGCTATGCCTCTCAGCCGCGATCATGGCATACCTTCTTCTTCCCAGCCTGCACGTGGTTTTTTGGCCCTTGGCCCATCTCAAGCAACTTCAGCTACTGTTCGTGGCCCATCTTGCCCCCCTCCTGCTACTGGTAATGCTAGTGCTGATACCTTTGCTATCCCACGCAATAGTATGAGGGGAAGATCTCGTTCAAGAGGTAGGCTTCCAACTCCATTCTCTTCCACTCCTGTGGCTTGGAACACCCTTTTCAAGGGTCCACCTATTTCGCCAGGGATTGATCTTCACTTTGTTCCTCCGGAAATTAACAATGGAGTCAAGGTTGCAGTTTATGAGAAGTCCGATTCTGCGGATCTTCTAGCAACCTGGTCTATGGCTTTGGTAGGGTATGTCGTAGGTCTACATCTGTCTTTCAACCCTCTCCATGTTTTCGTTAAGTTCTGGTGGGGAACCAATGCGTTTGAACTACATCTTCTTTAGAATGGTTTTTTTGTTTGCAAATTTGACTCTGAAGAGGATTTGCGTCGGGCTCTTGAGGGGTTCTGGACCATCAAAGGCCACCCCATGATCCTTCGGAGATGGAGTCCTGAACTGCGAATGGAATTAGATTGTCTCTCAAGTATTCCATTGTGGGTGTCTTTCCACGGACTACCGCTTCACCTTTGGACCAGGGATTTTATTGCGAATATCTCTTCCATCCTCGGTGAACCTTTGTACCTGGACAAGCAAACTACTGAGCGCAAGAGACTCGCTTATGCGAGGGCTTGCATCATGATCTCCTCGGGAGATGACCTCCCTGATTATGTTCATTACAAGGATCTTGATGGCAGCGTCAAGAAGATTAAAGTGACCTATTAATGGAGGCCAACACGTTGCTCGTTGTGTTGCTCCTTTGGTCACGCAGATGGTACTTGCAAACCGGTTCTCCAGAAGACACATAAGCAGGTTCAGGTCTACAAACTCAAGGAGCGTTCTATTCCCTCTTCAGCAGACATGCATTTTCACAACTCCTTTCAAGTTCTGAATTCGGAGGAAGATGGTCCTTTGGAGAGCATTGGAGCTGCAGCAACTCAGATCTCTGAACCTCTCAAAGCTCCTGCGGTTTAGAGGTCTCAGAGTCATGAGTTTGTGACTCAGTCCGAGGCCAACCAGGTTACCAATCCTGACCTATGCCATGTAGAGCCGGAACCTCCTTTGCAAAACTTTCCAACCAACTCCCACTATAAAGAGGAGATTAAGGCTAAGATATTGACCACCACCAAAGCTTTTGAGAGGCATTCGGCGGTGATGGATGCCACTAATCCTAAAGGTACTTTGTCACCTTGTCCTCTTGCAGATTTGTCAAAATCCTTGAAGGGAGCCCACCAACAACCTATCTTTGAAGAGCCACTTACTACTATTTTAGCATCTCAATTATGTAAGGAGCACTTGCCTCCGGATGACTATTGTTCTATAGCCAAAAACCAACAACCACCATGTGGAGAGGTGGTCCCACTATGTTTCCCACTTTCTCCCACTCCACATGGTGCGCATCCTTGCAAGGAATCTTTGCATTTGGATGGCTTTCTTGCTGAACACAAAACTCTTCAACATCCATGTGAGGAGGCGGCCCACCACATTCCTTTCTTAGAAAAGTCACATGCTGCAATTATTGGAGTTCATGGGGCGCATTCAACTAAACATATATTGACTTCACATGCTGCAATAAAGTCACTTGCGCATTCAACTCAACAACCTCCATGTGAGGAGGCGGGCCCTCCTGGCATCCCATGTTCTTCCTTTCAGCGCACCATCCTCAATGAAGGAGAGTCCCCATCGAATGCTTTCCAGCATGTGCATGCGCAGCCCCTTGACCGGTTTAGCTTGGGCACTGTTGGCCACTCGGACCCGCCACATGATGATAATGGCCTTGCTGCTGCTTGCGTCCCAAAGGATGCTGCCTTGGTGGTGGTCCCTGCTGCTTCCAATGATGCCTTGAGGGCGGACCAGGCCTGCGATGTTGTCCTTGCCAAGTGTTTGAATGGCGCTGAGCTGCCACCTTCTGTCGAGGCTGGGGTTCTTAGAGCACAAGATGGCGCTATGAGTTGTGTTGCTGCTGTTCAAGGGCCCCATGGGGCATTTGGAGCTAGCGAACATGGAGTTCATCCCTGTGTGGATGGCCGGACGAAGCATCTTCTGAACTTTGCACATGGGGGTGATAATGCTCTGGTGGAGGTAGGTTATTCTAAGTTCCATAACCTCAACGCGGTGGATGAAGTTGATAAACGCCGCGTTGCCAAAAAAAGGGGGACAAAGAAATTCTAAATCTTTCCTCAACATTAATTTATTTGACTATGATGTCAATTTTATCTTGGAATGTTAGAGGTATAAATAAGCACTCTAAGTGCAAGGAATTAGTTGGGTTGCTGAAGAATAATCATTTTGATATTGTCATATTAGTTGAGACTAAGATAAAATCAACCAATGCTAGTTCTTTTAAACATAGAATTTGCCCAAGTGCTAGTTTTACTAATAATCATTTGCAGCACAAGTCAGGTAGAATCTGGATTTTGTGGGACGACACTATGGTTGAGGTTTGCAAAATTATGGAAGATGCCCAATTCATACATACTAGATGCACCAACAAAAGGGACAACACTGCATTTCATTTGACTGCAGTGTATGATTCTAACTATCTGTCCTTAAGGCATCAGTTATGGTAGCAGATTACTTCATTACCTGGCACGGTGGCAAATGATCCTTGGCTTATGACAGGTGACTTTGACTCAATCCCGTATCACCATGAGAAACTTGGAGGAAGAATTGTTCCACAAATTCTGCTAGACTCCTTCAATGATGCTCTTCATGCTGCGGGCCTCCAAGACATTAAATCTATGGGACATTCTTATTCCTGGAGTAATATGACTTCTGGTCCAAGTAGAATTGTTGCAACTCTTGACAGGACTCTGGTAAATGACAAATGGTTGCAATGTTACCCATCTAGTTACATGCAATTTGCTCCTCCAATCTTCTCTGATCACTGGCGGATGCAAGTTTATTGTGATGTTCATATTCAACATGGGAAGAAATCGTTTAAATTTCTTAACATGTGCACTATGCATCCTGAGTTCCTCAGCATAGTTAGCGAAGCTTGGAATTCGGCTGACATCGAGGGAACTCTTTCCTTTGTACTATGTCAAAAACTCAAAGCTGTGAAGTATGCACTTAAGCAGTGGAATAAGGAATCATTTGGGAATATCACTCATAATGTGAATAAGGCTAGAGATGAACTAGCCCATGCGCAATGTGCACTTCAGGAGGACCCACTAGATGATGGGTTAGTCCAAAAGGAAAAAGAATGTAGAAGAGCTTATGGAGAAAAGAGAGATATGAAGGAATTATTTGCAAAGCAGCAAGCTAAACAACACTAGCTTTTGCTAGGAGACTCAAATACCAATTACTTCTATGCAGCTCTGAGGGCTAAAAAAAGTTACAATGCTATTCGGAAATGTCAAAATGAAAAAGGTGAGGATATTGAAGACATTGCAGAGGTCCAAGATCACACAATCCGCTTCTTCATGAAACTTCTAAATCAATCAAAGCTCGATTCAGTTGATCCAAATATAATAGTATATAAATCCTTGTCTGATTAGGACATTAACTATCTGAATGCCCCTTTCTCGGAGGAACAGATTAAGGAGGTGGTGTTCAGCTCTCCTGCAAACAAAAGCCCCGGTCCAGATGGTTTTCCGGCAGAATTTTTTCAAAAGACATGGGAAATTGTTGGCCCCCTTATTTGCATGGTTGTAAAAAGCTTTCTAGCCTCAGCTTCTATGGTTAGAGCAATCAACTCCACATTTGTCGCATTAATCCCTAAAACCTCACATGCTGCTACTCTGGATGAATACAGGCCTATATCTCTTTGTAATTTCACATACAAGATCATAGCAAAGCTCTTAGCAAACAGATTGCAGAAAGTAATGCCTTCCATCATAAGCTCAAACCAAGCAGCTTTCATCAAAGGTAATAGCATTGTTCATAACATTCTCCTAGCCAATGATCTTGGCAAGGATATCCACTCTCCATCCAAAGGAAAGATTATATGCATAAAGGATGATTTGAAGAAGGCATTCGATTCAGTGAGAAGAGAATTCCTTTACTATATGATGACCAAGATGGGATTCTCCAGGGATTGGATTACATGGATAAGAGGATGCATTGATTCACCATACTTCTCCATTCTTTTCAATGGTTCTCCAATTGGCTATTTCAAAGGTTCTAATGGTATCCGGCAAGGTGATCCCTTATCTCCATACCTTTTCAGCATTGTCATGGAAGGCTTTTCTAGTTTTATGAATGAAGCAGTTCACAATGGCATAATTCAAGTCCCAAAGATCAAGTCTACTTATGTATCCCATACATTATTTGCTGATGACTTGATGATATTCATCAAAAATGATATTGAGTCAGCTAATCATGTTGCAAAGATCTTACATCATTTTGGTGAGATTTCTGGCCTGAAAGTCAACAAAACAAAAAGCAGAATCTACTTGGTGAGAGTATTCTTGGCATTGAGAAGGGGTCACTACCGATTCCATACTTGGGTTTACCACTCATTTCTATCGGAATACACAAAAACAACTACCAACCTTTAGTAAAAAAATCAAAAAGAAAATTGGAGCTTGGAAAAATCACCTCTTGTCTAAAGCAGGGAGATTGGAGCTGATCAGATCAATTCTATCATCTTGTTCTATCTATTGGTCAGCTTCCTTTGCACTTCCCAAAGGCAATATATGTAAGCCTAAGGAGGAGGGTGGTCTAGCTATAAGAAAACATCCAGGAATGGAATACAGCAAGTCTAACCAGACAACTATGGCACATCATTCATAATGAAGATACGCTTTGGGTGCAGTGGGTGAAAGCCAAATATCTAAACAGGAATAAAATTTGGCAAATTCAAGTCAGAGGGCATTATTCAGTAGGATGCAAAGGGATTCTTAAACAAAGAGAATGGTTATCAAAACAGATCTTATACCAAATTGGTAATGGGGCAAAGATCAGTCTATGGCATGACCCCTGGATATAAGGTAAGAGTATTTTTTCCATGTATGGAGATAGAATTCACCAAGACTTGGGAATGAATCACAATGCGACAGTCCAAAGCTTTATTCATGAAGGGAATTGGAATTTGCCTACTGCTACTTCATTCGATATGCTTACTCTTTGGCCTATTATCCAGGGTATTCAAATTTACCAACATCAAGAAGATAAAATCTTGTGGAATCACAACAATGGGCATTTTAGCCAAAGAAACATCTGGAATGAGGTGAGGAAGAAAAATCAACCATATCAACATTATGAATGGGTGTGGGAAGGAGCTATTTGCAAAAGAGCTGCATTTTGTACTTTGCAAGCTTCACAAATTTTTTTACCTACAATGGATGTGATGATGAAAAGAGGCCTCCAAACAGCCAACATCTGTATTTTATGCAGGAATAATGGGGAATCATCATATCACATTTTCTTCCAGTGCATGTATGCTACTGAAATCTGGACAGAAATCATACTCTGATTTGACTTCACACGAGGAACAGATATACTTTGCATGAGGAGCTGAGTTGTTTGTCTATCTCCTTTCCACACAAAGATTCACTCAGACTTCTTGCACAAATTGCCCTTCATATTACCATATACAACCTTTGGAAGGAGAGATGCAAAAGGATTTTTGAAGACAAAAAATGCTCTAAGACACAGTTACTTATCAGCATCCTTGGCGACATTAGATGTTGCATAGAGTCAAAGAAACTCAGAGGAACTTCTAAAAGGAGAGTGAAAGGCATTCTTCAGAGATTTCTCGTTAAATCCTAAAGTGTTTTCCTTTACTACTCTCATTATTATATGATTAGACTGGCCATAATTCTACTTTTGAAAGAACTCTTAGTCTTTTCTAATATCAATTTCATTACTGATTACATTAACTTTTCTCTATCCTCTGTTGCCTGTAACCTTTGCCTCAGTGACGCAGACAGGTTAAGGTCTCTTGTAGCATATAATTCGATCGACCAACCATTTCAAGTGGACATCTCAGCTTCGGGGAGATTTTATTTTAGCTGCATTATAGGTTCTCTTTTGGCATAGTCCATGACTTGTGTGGCCATGCACGTATTAGCATCATAAGTGCATAGTCCACGACTTGTGTGGTCATGCACGGCCCTATTAGCATTCTATCCTCAGAATGCTAAGCTTTGTACTTATTTTCTTTATTAATATATCTGCTCACTTAACAAAAAAAAAATTCACAGGAGCTTGGGAGATATAATTTCCCGATTGATTCTCATCAAGAAACATGGTTGTAAGCTTATTGTGGGGTAGGACTACTTTAAAGCTGAAGAACATTGCGAACATAAGATACCTAGGATCCCGATTTGGATAGCACAAATCGGGTGACTTGCTCTGATAATAAATTTGACGCGGGATGACCTAGGGGGCGCCCTGGGACCTATGAAACAACAAGCAATCACCGAGCTGCTGACCCGAACGGCAGCGGACTGACCACACGCGTCACTCAATTCTGGGGTGACTCGGCAATTTTGGGGACAAACGGCTACCCACGGGCAGCCCACACGGTCGGAGTCACAATGGGAGGTATGGGGGAGGACAGAACTGAGGTCTGAAGGTCGCTCGGCTCAGCCGGGGCAAAGCCAGTGCCTGAGGGCGAGATTGGTTGCAATCTCTCACACGGCAGCGGACTGCACTCGGTGTTCGGGAAATTTTAGAACGAGCTCTCCTCTCACTATCGGCTTGAGCGCAGAATGGATACTAGGAAAGCAGTGAACTAAGAGCGATGGCTAGTTCCTTACATCTCCGAGTCTGAAAAGACCGGCGCCGATCGGAGACGAGGGCGAGCCGGCGAGCGTGCTCACCCGACTGTCACACTACGACAGGGGAGCTTCTGATCACACCCGTGGTACAACCAACCGAAAACCTCCACGTAGGGAGGGGGAACTCGGGGATGGGGTATACAAAATACAAAACTAGCCTCACGCAGGAGGGGGGGACGCGGGGAAGGGGAGAGGGTCTTGCAGTCTGGTGATCTATCCTCCAAGACAGAACTGAAGTCCTGTGATCAACGACACCCAAGAGAGGGTGAATTGGGTGATTACAAATTTTAGAAAACTTTACCAGAGTTAAAAAGATATGATAAAATAATAACTAAGAAGTTCTGATCTGTTTAATTACACATTCGATCTCTAACACTATATACCAAATATCTATTTATAGAAAAGATCGATTGTGCTAGATCTGAAGTGACAAATGTGAAAGATCAATATGCAAGAACAAGCACACAGAACGAAGATAGAAGAAATGAATCAAACCAGACAGCTCAAATCACAAGACACAAGGAATTTTAAGGTGGTTCGGATGCAACGACGACAACCTAAGTCCACCCCTCACCAAAACCCGATGAGGCTTCACTACTGGAAAATCACCACGGGGATAAATCCCCAACACGGAGTCAAAACTCCAACATCACGCAGGTTGACACCTGCACACACATGAGGAACAAACCCCCACACACACACGCACGAAAGCAGAGTTTCCAACACGATCCGACGACCGCATCAACAACACATACAACTACGGATCTGAAACGATCCACACACACACGGATGTTTACAAATCACAAGGAACACAAACTTGAAGCTCAAACAATTTAGAAGATGAAATACGAAAGAAAGACTTCTGATTTAGGCTCCCCCTGAGTATATGATGCAGATCTTGAACAAGGCTTGCTTCTTCACTTGATTTAAGGTTGATTGGCTTCAGATGGAACTTGAAAAGCTTGGAGATGGATGAAGAATCCTTGGACAAATCACTGTTCACGCAGTGCTTGCAGTAACTCTCTTTCTCCCTTTGGCAGCCTCCCCTTGATTCCTTTTGTCATTAGGGTTTCTTGGCCCAAAGAGATGTTTTTATATCTCTTGATTGGTCAAGGGACATGCCCAGACATAGATCCACGAATCTAGGCATGTCTGGAGGCTTTGGGACTCGAAAGTCCACAAGAGAGGCTTTGAACACGTTGGTTGACACAAGGTCAACAAAAGCTGCCTCGAAGGGTTTGGTCGACCGATTCGAGTCGGTCGGTCGACCGAACTGTGACAATTTCTGAGACTTCCAAAATTGGCTAATTCGGTCGACCGATCCTGGGCCGTCGGTCGACCGAACTCTATAATTTTACAGAGTCCTGGGTGCTGGAAGGATTGATCGACTTAACCAACCAAGTTCGTTGACCGAACTTTGGAATCCCTGCAAAACAGATTCATTTAGCCCATATATCATATCCACATACAAATGACTTTGTGTCCTCATTTTGTTCCATTCAATTTGAGTTTATTTGACTTGTTTTGGGCATTGTGAGGCATGATTCATTAGTGTCTTAGCTTTTGATGGAAATGGCTTAGAGAGCGTACATGTGCTTGCACTTTTCTAATTAAACGATGCTAGGCCATTGGCCATTCCATGGTTTTGATATCATCAACCTCCACTAAAAGAGAATTTTGTTATCACCAAAAACATTGATGCACAATAGCCTCAGATACATTCTGAGTTCGCTCTTGATCAAATATGCACGGCACAAGACGGAAAGCACGTCCGGGGTTTTGTTATCATCAAAATCACGTGGAGAGACTTAACAATCTCCCCCTTTTTGACGATGACAAAACTCTAGAGCATAAAAAGAAATAGCCTGCCTTAAAATAAATTTGGAACCATAAAATCAACACATTATATGCTTGCAAGCTCCCACATGGTTCTTGTACGTGGCGGAGTTTACACTCACGCATAGTGAGGGATTTTAGACGGGATGGCTTGTCTTTTATCCAACACCATTTGACATACATAGAACCTGAAGAGGGGCGATCTCACGCTAGACTTGAGCTGGGGGGATGATCACCGATCAGTGAACTGCAAGGAAGGGAAACGGATCAGAGGGCCCAGGGGTGGTTCCCTGGGGAAAACCCTCCGATGCCTAAGTCAGTAGAGCAGTGGTGGAAGCTATGAAAGGAGGAGGAAGGAGATGCACGAGATCCCTCTCCACCAAGGTGGTGAAGTGGTTCCTACTCAGAGAGTTTTAGGCGTGTGTAGACCTTTACCTTTCGCTGGAGGGAGTCCCCGGTTTAAATAGTGCGCTAGCCTCATGAGTCCCGTAAGCTGAGGATTTTAAGGCGGGGGTTACGTCCTAGACGTGGGCTCTTTACGTCCTCATCGTGGGCTCTTTATAGCCTTGAGGATTCGTGGGTCCCTTATCTTTGTGAACTCCTGCTCATAAAGGGCTCCCAACGGCAGTGTGGATAAGCAATCGTCGATCGACCCAAGCATGAAGAGTGCCAACCCTATCCAGGCGATAGGCATAGCTCGGATGAGGCTCAGTCGGAGTGGGCGCGGGGCGCTAGCCTTTATCCCGACGAGGGGGATAGGTCGGGCTTGGGTCTTCCTCCGACCGGATCGACGCTCGGGCCTTCCGAGCCGAATGGCCGCCGAGGAAGTGCTTGTTCCCGAGTGATCTTATTGGGCTTTTATGCTAAGTGGGCCCTGTGGGGCGGTCACTTGGATGAGCTGGGCCTCATTTGGTCTTGCTGGACTTGGTTCGGCCGCTCTTAGATGGGCTACAGAAATCCCCCTCTCCTACTCCCGAGCCTTGGTAGGCTCGGAAGAGTAGCTGTTAGGGTTTTGGACCAGCGTGGCTTGGGTGGGTGGAGATCTGGCGGTGTTAAGAAGCCACGTGTCGTGGTCACCTGGGCCTGCAATAATGATAATCTTGATGAATTTGAAATGAAGGGGCCCCCTATTCTCGGAGGTCGGAATGACGCATTGCCTTCCGCGTGGGAATATAGGCATTGTGCGCTTGTTGTCGTTCCAAACTCGCTCCGTTTTAGGGTTTTGCTCTCCTTCGTGCTTGCTTTTGGGGCTCTTTGATGCGTCGTGAGGACACGACGGAAGAGCAGAGGCTTGCAGTAGCGTTCGCAGAGTTGGTGGAGATAACCGCGGAGGCGGTTCGACAGCTTCCTCTTCCTCCAGAATCTTCGGAGTCTCGGGATCATTTCTCTTCAAGTTCCTCTTCAGATTCCATGCCTGGCCAGCGTCCGGAGGTCGAAGAGTGGGAGGGTGAGCCTGAGGCGAGGGCGACGGTGATACCGTCGGCTCCAAACTACAGTGAGCTGGGGGAGGTGGAGGTGAAACGACTGGAGCACCAGTTTCACCTGCCCTATCAGTTTTACTTCACCGCGGCTGCCCCGCACAAGATGAGCTTGGATTCTCGTATGGGCCATATCTGCTCCTTCCTTCTGTCATGGAAGGGTGGGTTCCGCCTTCCCTTCGAGCCCTTTGTTCTTAAGCTTCTTGATTTCTTTAAGTTGGCTCCCATACAGTTGGTAGCCAACTCTTATCTTCTTCTCTCCGCCTTTCGCATCCTTTGCCGCCAATGCGGGGTTCCTCCTTCTTTGGACCTCTTCCATTATTTTTTCGAGTTGAAGGCGCATTCCTCAGCCGGGAAGGGCTTCTATTTCATCCAGGCGAGACGGAACAGGAGCTGTGTCTCCTTAGCCGCGAAGGACTCTTCCCACAAGGGATGGAAGACTCAGTTCTTCTGGGTTGAGATTTTTTCGGTGGAGGAGACTTGGAGGTGTCCAGTTATCCCCAATTTTCATCCGAACACCGAGGCAGGACGAGTTCTCTTCGGATGTGGAGGACTATGCGGCCATTTTGCTGAAGCATCGCCAGTCCACAGAGGAGCTGGTTACTCTGGAGAACATCGAGCAGTGCCTTCTCACGCGGCTACGGCCGACAGGTTCCGACACCACGAATCAGCTTCTTCGTCGAATGATGAGACCATTTTCTTTTCCTGACCATATCTTCTTCTGCGCAGACGCCAGGTGGCCGACTGTGGAGGTGGAGCCTACGGCCGAACGGGAGGTGATCGATCTCGGTGATGACTCGGCTGTCGACGAGTTGCGACCTCCCGAGGGGCGCTCCCGGGCCCGAGATAAGGGCAAGGGGATGGCCCAAGAGGGGTCTTCCAGGCCACGGGGGTCCAAGCGCAAAGATCCCGTGGAGGGTATGATACGGGACGCCGTGAAGGCCATGAAGCGGGCCAAGAAGGCCGAGTCTATCCCCGCTGTTGAAGATGACTCTGGCTCGGCGGCTCTCCCCTCTTCCGAGCGAGATAGGGCCGACCCTGTTGGGTCGGCTCCCCCATCCGCCGAGCGAGAGGGGGCCGAGGAGGCCAGTGCCGCTTCTAGGTGCGGCGGCATTGGATCGGCTCTCCCCTCAGTAGGAGCCAAGGAGGCCGGGGATGCTTCTGCTGGTGGCGGTGGCGCTGGATCGGCTCTCCCCTCAGCAGTAACCGAGGGGGCCGGGGTTGAAGTGGGCGACTCTAGGACCGCGGTCGAGACTGGGGCGTCGATCGAGGTAGGCGACGCTCTGGGTGGCGGCGTAGAGGCCGAGCCGGTCGAGGCTGGGGGGTCGCGAGGAGCGGCGACACAGCCCCGACCGACCAAGACAAGAGGGGCGGATGAAGCAGCGGCTCGATCCGGGCCGGCCGGCGGGGCTCCCGAGGGGATACCGCTCGGAGGGGGGACCCCTATTTCGACGGCTCTGGAGAGGCTGGGCATCCAGGGCCTTCTGTATCAGAGATGTTGCACCATAGCTGCAAAGGTGGTGAAGGGAGGAGACACGCAACGCTCCCCGCCCGTGGCCCTCGAGCTGGTTATGGAGGGCGGCTTGTTCTTGGCCCAGATGGGGGCCACTCTGGCTGAAGCTTATGCTCGATCGGAGTCAGAGCGGGCGACCCTTGCCTGGACCCTTGGTGGGTCTGATAGGAAGGTGGCTCAGCTCACCGAGGAGCGTGACGGGCTTCGATGGGAACTCTCTGCAGTCAAGGAGCTGGCGAGGGTGAGCCAGGCGAATGCTCGGTCGCTGACTGAGTAACTGGCTCGAGCCCGCGATTCGCTCAAGAGGAAGAGCCGGCTTCTGGAGGAGGAGCGCGTGACCCGTACCGAGCTACACGGCCAGTGGGAGGCCGAGCGCGCCGAGCTATTGGACTGGGCGGAGGAAGCCATGCACCTTCGGCGGGAGGCCGAGGCTGATTGAGCTGAGGCGGAGAAGCGGTCAACCGAGGTAGAGTGGATGTTAGCCGAGGCGGAGCGGGAGAAGGCCGAACTCGCTGGTTGGGTGGAATCGGCCGGGGCGGAGGCACTCGAGCAATACAAATGCTCGGAGGCCTACCGGGTCGACCTTAAGGAGGTTGCCCTCCCCTACTATGAGTCAGCACATCGCCGGGGCATCCGCAAGGGATTCAAGCAAGGCTATGACCGGGCCATCTCTTATGCGGAGGAACAGGCGTCCGAGACAATCAATTTTCCATTCGAGCAATGCTATGACTCAGATTTGTCATCCTCCGGTTCCTCTGGTTCGGCGTCGGAGGAAGGAGACCAGGGGGACTCTTTGTCCGAGGGGTTGCCAACTCCGGATGCCTCGGGAGGATGCGCAACCGAGGCAGTTCCCACGCCGATGGGGTCAGTGCCAGGGTCGGCCGTCGCCGAGGGTGCCGGGGGCAGACCGTCCGAGCCTTCCACTTCCGAGCCTCAAGATGGGCCAGAGGCCTAATGTATCTTTTTTACTTTTTCTCCTTGTATGTTTTTCCCTTTTTGAAGAAAAAACTTCTCTTGTTGTGTTAAGGAAAAAAACGTAAGGCAGTAGCGTTATGATGAAGACTTTAACTCTTTTGTACCGCCATTGCCATAGTTTGACCAGCGTATCCGCAGTAGTTGGAAAGTATTGATACTTTCTACGTGGATCTCGCATGATGGTTGGGCGGGCGTCTGACATGTCTTTCCGTTTTCTCATGCTTTAACTACCCGGTCGCTTCGTGTGTCCCGCTGGGATGGAACCGAGGAGTCTGAGGTGACCGTTCGTAGGGAGAAGTCCCTTTAACGTATTTTCAAGGGCAGAATCATTTAAGGCAAGTAGCCTCCCTTCGCCTATAAAAGGTATGAAGGCCGTCTCTCCCTCTCCATCGCTTAGGGTTTTCTCTGACAGTCTTTCCTCTCTCCTTCTTTACGAAGCGTTGTGCCGTCGAATTTGATGCATGGAAGACGTTCTGGAAGACGAAGCTGCCGACGATGGAGGGCAAAGAGTCCTTGCTGCTTCGGGTTTGAAGGGGGTTCGATGGCCGGTGGTGGGTAGGTTTAAAGGGGGTTCATCGTGTGGAAGCACGTCACCTTCTTCTATCAATTCCGGCGGCGCTAGCGGAGAGGTTACTCGGGAAGAAGGTTCGACATGCTGGGGCATGTCGAACTGATGTCTCTGACCCACCGACTCGATACCGAGGGGAGGAGGACACCAATTAAGCTCCCTCTTTTCTGGGCTTTCCAAGCCTCCTCATCCAGCTCTGTTGGTTTCTTTTTCACCCCCCCTTTTCACTCTTCGGAGGGTGCCTGCACTCTCCTCCTTCCAAAGGGTTGGAAGAGAGGGGGCCTTCACTCGTATTCCCTCCCTCTTCCCCTTCATCCACCTCTGTCACCTTTGTTCTGAGTTACCCGAGCCGACGGGGTCGACTACCCTTTATCCGAGCCAGTTTCTGCACGAGGCAGAGTCAGTGGCTGGACGCAGGAAGGTTAACCGAGTAAACCGAGCGATGGGCTCGTATGGCGGTGCCAGATGGATTTTTGCTTTTTTGACATGTATTGTCTTGGCTTCGGCTTTTCTGATGTACAAGCAAGTTGTTTGAATAAAGGAGGAAGGAAACTTTTGTTTTATTTCATATTGCTTACACAATGCTCGGTGTTCAGAAATACAACTTACGTAGTGTAGTCGTGTTCCACGTCCAAGGGATGGGTTCTCCTTCCATAGTAGATAGCCGGTATGCTCCTTTCCCGAGCGCCTCGACAACTCGGTAGGGGCCTTCCCAATTAGGGGATAAGTTGCCCGCCGCCTCAAGTGGTCGTGAGGCTTCGGCTTTCCTGAGAACGAAGTCTCCCGGTTGAAAGTGCCTATCACGGACTTTTGTATTGTAGTATCGAGTGAGGTGGCGTTGATATTCCGTTGCTCGGATGCTGGCAATCTCTCAGAGTTCATCCGCTAGGTCGAGCTTTTCGAGCAGTTTCTGGTCGTTTGCCTCGAGCGAGAAATAGATGACTCGGAGGGAGGGATTGGCAATCTCCAACAGGATCACGGCCTCGGTACCGTACACTAGCTGAAAGGGACTTTCACCGGTTGCCGTTCTGGGAGTCGTTCTGTGCGACCAAAGTACGCTTGGTAATTCCTCGAGCCAGCTGCCCTTGGCTTTGTCGAGCCTGGTCTTGATGCCTTTCAAGATAGTCTTATTGGCATTTTCAACCAGCCCGTTAGCCTGAGGGTGGGCAACCGAAGTGAAGTGATTGCGAATGCTTAGGTCGACACATCTGTCTCGGAAATAACGAGAATCAAATTGTCGGCCATTATCGCTCACTATCACCTAGGGGATGCCGTAGCGACAGATGATCGATTTCCAGACGAAACTCCAGACGACTGTCTCAGTGATCCTAGCTGTGGCTTCGGCCTCGATACACTTGGTGAAGTAGTCGATGGCGACGATGACAAACTTCTTCTGGGCCTGAGCCGTAGGGAACGGCCCAAGGATGTCGATCCCCCACCGAGCGAAGGGATAAGGCTCGGCTAGGGTGACGAGCTCCGTTGCCGGCTGATGGACCAAGTGATCAAATCGCTGGCATCGGTCACATTATTGTACGTAGGTCGAGCAGTCACGCTGTAGAGTGGGCCACTAGTAACCCCGCCGAAGCAAGATCCCCTGGGGAGCGACCTTCCTCCTAGATGCGCTCCGCACAGGCCTTCGTGAACCTCTTGGATCGCTCGGTTGACTTCGTCAGAACTGATGCATTTCAGGAGGGGACCGGAGAAGGATCTGCGGTATAAAGTGTCGTCCAGAATGACGAATCGCCGAGCTTGGTACTTCAATCTCCGGGCTTCCCGAGGGTCAGGTGGCTCCTTAGAGTCTTGGAGCCACGACAGATAGGGGGTACGCCAGTCACTTGGGGAGGCCGAGTCAACAACCATGAGCTCCGAATCAATGCTCGGTCGCTCTAGCTCTTTGAGAAGGACTGATCGAGTACCTTCGGGTCAAGAGAGGAGGCCAGCCGAGAGAGGGCGTCCGCTCGGGAGTTTTCCTCCCGAGCTATTCGGACTACCTCAAAACTCTCGAATTGTTGTGCCACAGTTCTGACCAGCTGGAGGTATTTGACCATTGGTGCTTCCCGAGCTTCGTAATCGCCGTTGACCTGGCTAGCGACCAGTTGGGAGTAAGTGTGAATTCTGACTCGCTCAGCCCCAAACCGTCGGGCCATGTGGGCTCCCGAGATAAGGGCTTCATACTCGGAGGTGTTGTTGGATGCCTGGAAGTTGAACTTCAAGGCGTATTGCAGCTCTGCTCCTTCGGGGGACTTCAGGAGGATCCCAGCACCGCTCTCGGTCGAGTTGGAGGATTCGTTGATGAACAATTCCCAAGTTGGCCCGGGTGCGGATGGAGATTTTTCTTCGGCCGGGATGGTGCTCTCGGTGATGAAGTCGGCGAGCGCATGTCCTTTGATAGCAGAGCGGGGCCGGTACGATATATCGTAGGCCCCGAGCATGATGGCCCACTTGACGAGGCGTCCCGAGGCTTCAGGGTGGGCGAGGATCCTCTTCAGTGGTTCGTCGGTTAGCACGATGATGGAGTGCCCATGGAAATAGGGTCGAAGGCGCTTGGCTGAGGTAACCAACGCTTGCATGAGTTTCTCAGTTGCGGGGTACCTTCTATCTGCCTCGTTGAGCACCTTGTTGGTGTAGTAGATCGGTCTCTCGACTCCCGAGTCATTTCTGACCTGGACCGAGCTAACTGTGGACGGAGTTGCCGAGAGGTAGAGATGTAATGCTTCACCTGGGACAGGCTTGGACAGCACCAGGGGTGAAGCCAGGAACTCCTTAAGCTCGCCGAACGCTCTTTGGCATTCCTCGTCCCATGCGAACGTAGCAGATGCCATTTTGGGCCCCCTCAATAGTTTGAAGAAGGGTAGGCATTGTTTGGCCGCACGGGACAGGAATCTGCTGAGCGCGGTAATGCGCCCGATAAGGCGTTGAATGTCCTTGGTGCAGGTGGGTGGGCGCATGTCCAGGATGGCCTGGACCTTGTCAGGGTTGGCCTCGATCCCACGCTGGGTGACTAAGAAGCCCAGGAATTTTCCAGACCTTACTCTGAAGGCACACTTGGTGGGGTTGAGCTTCATATTGTACCTCAGGAGAGTGTCGAAGGTCTCTGCTAGGTCGGCGAAGTGGTCCTCGGCCTTGGGGATCTTGACGAGCATGTCGTCAATATAGGCCTCGACATTCCGGTCGAGCTGTCCCTCGAACATATGATTGACCAGCCTCTGGTACGTGGCTCTAACGTTCTTCAACCCGAAAGGCATCCGGGTATAGCAGTATACGCCGAAGTCGGTGATGAAGGCGGTCTTCTCTGTCTTCTAGATCCATTCTGATCTGGTGGTAACCTGAATATGCGTCCAGGAAGCTGAGTATCTCGTTGCCCGAGGTTGAGTCAACCAGTTGGTCGATGCTCGGCAACGGATAGCAGTCCTTTGGTGTGGCTTTGTTCAAGTCGGTGAAGTCCACACACATTCGCCACTTTCATGAAGCTTTTGGCACCAAGACGACGTTAGCCAGCCACGTCGGGTACAGGACCGATCTAAAAAGACTAGTCTTTTGCCCCTTGGTGACTTGCTCCTTGATGATCGCCTGCTTCTCTGGCACGTGCTTCCTTCTGCGTTGTTGTACGGGCTTCACGGTCGGGTCGAGGTTGAGTTTTTGCACTACCATCTCCCCCGGTATCCCGGGGAGTTGATCATCAAACCATGCAAAGACTCGGATGTACCCGAAAAGAAATTCTTTGTATCGCTGCTGAACCTCAGATGGTAGGTCGGCTCCAATCTTTACTCCTAGGGTCGGGTCATCATTTAGGAAAACCGTTAACAACTCACCTCCAGGCTCAGATGTTATGGGTTTTTCCTCGACTTTCCGGGGGCCCTTGTTCTTCCCGTACGGCCTTGTGGCTTCAACCAAGATATTATAGCACCTTCCGGCCATCGCCTGGTTGCCTCGGACTTCCCCCACCCCATTTTTAGTGGGGAACTTCATCTTTTGGTGATAGGTAGAGGGCATCACTTTCGTTCGGCTAAGGATCCCTCGGCCAAAGATTGCGTTGTATGCTATCATACCCTTGATCACTATGAAGCCCACCATAACCGTAATGGTTTTGGGTGGGGTGCCGATAGTAACCGGCAGGCTTAGGGCTCCCTCGGGATAAGTGACCTGGCCATTGAATTCGCAAAGGGGGGTTCGTATCGGACGGAGTTTAGACGGATTCTCCCCCATCTTAAGGAAACACTCATAAGATAATAATACATCATGGGCACTTCCATTGTCAACTAGAATCCTATCTATGTTACAATGGTTTATCGTGGCCGATATGACTAGGGCGTCGTCATGCGGGGTGTTCAGCCATTCCAGGACTTGGTCGGAGAAGACTATGACCTGGGGCTCACTTGTCGGGGCCTTGAGAGGCTCAATGGCTCGGCTCGCCAGCTCAGCATGACACTTCCTTCCTCGGCCAATGTCTCCTCCTGATGCAGCTCCTCCTGCGATGACGTTGATGTGGACCCCGCGAGGGGCGTTGTCGATTTCCTCTAGGGCGTCTCGGTCTTCCTTATGCCCGGCCACGAACCGGTGTGTCCCTGGCAGACGAGACGCTCGATCTCATCCTGGAGCTGGTGGCAATCGCCGGTGTGATGTCCGTGGTCGCTGTGGAACAGGCAATATTTGCTGTGATTGTGACTCTTCGACCTCATTGGCTCGGGTTGGCGGAGGAGGCCCGAGCCTTTGATGTCTTCATATATCTCGTACACCGGAGTGGTTAAGGGAGTGTACCGCTCGTACTTCTGGGTCGGTTCTTTGTGCTCCCCGTCTCGGTTCCGCCTTTTTCCTTGGCCCGGGCTTGACTCGGGTGCTCGCTTCTTGTCCCCCTCCCGACCCGAGCTGGGTTGCACCTCGGCATGCACTGAGAAGTTCTTCGCACTCAGCATGGCGTAAGGCCAGAGTCACTAGCTCGGTAAGGGTCGAGGGAGGGTGGAGGACAAGTTCACGGCGGAGGTTTTCATCCGAGTGCCTCCGGTCAGCGCGGTTATGGCCGAGGCTACATCCAGGCGGGGGATTCTCAGGGCTTCCAACTTAAATCAGTTGATGTAGGCCCGGAGTTTCTCCCCTTGCGCCTGTTTGAGAGCCAATAGCCTCGCTACTGACCTAGGGGGGCCGCTGCCGGTGAAACTCTCCTTAAATACTCGCCCAAACAGCTTGAAGTCTCGGATGGATCCGGGGGCGAGGGCCCGGCACCATGCTTGGGCGCCTTTGACCAGGGTGGTCACGAAAGCTCGGCATTTGATGGCATATGACGCCCGTGAAGAGTCAATAGGGTGTCGAAGCTATCGGAGTGGCCGGCCGGGTAGCATTGGCCGTCGTAGGACTTGAAGGTTGGAATGGGGATTCTGGGTGATACCTCTGCCTCTAAGATATAGTCAGAGAACGGTGATTTCTCCATGTCCTCTATGGGGAGGTCTTCTGCAAGGCGCGTAAGGTGCGCTCCTGCTCTGCGAAGCGCCTCTCGAACTCTCGTAGACGGAGGAGGGATAACTTCGGCTGCCGTTGCACTGTAGGGCTAGGGGGACGCGATGGCAGGTTGTCCTAGCGTTCCCTGGGGACTTCGGTGTCCGGGTGCGGACGGCGTGCCCCATGTTTTCTCCATTTCGGCGTGGAGGAGGCCTCTTGCTCTGGAGGAGGGGCTTGTGAAGGTCCTCCTGACCTGTTGCGAATAAGCTACCATCCTCGGAGGGTGAAGCGACCTCCGACAGTGTGTTGGGACGCGTCACCGTGGGGAGGCCTTTCTAGAGGGACGCGTGACCTTCCTTCCGCCTGAGTCCTCATGAGTTCCACGAGGACATCCAATTTTGCGTTGAGGGCTTGGAAAGCATCAGCGCCCTCGTTGTATGGTTGCCCGACCGCCGCAGGCGGAGGTGGTTCGTCGGCTGGGGTGCTGGCGTTGGAGGGGGGGGGGGTCTTGCGCGGCCTGAGAAGGGCCTTCTCCCTCCACCACCATGGCCTTCCCCCTATCGTCAGTGGATCTCCTCCCTGTACTTCTTCGCACCATGCTGGCTCTTTGATCGTTTCCCACAGACGGCGCCAGATGAAGAGGGGCGATCTCGCGCTAGACCTGAGCTGGGGGGATGATCACCGATCAGTGAACTGCAAGGAAGGGAAACGGATCAGAGGGTCTAGGGGTGGTTCCCTGGGAAAAACCCTCCGATGCCTAAGTCAGTAGAGCAGTAGTGGAAGCTATGAAAGGAGGAGGAAGGAGATGCACGAGATCCCTCTCCACCAAGGTGGTGAAGTGGTTCCTTCTTAGGGAGTTTTAAGCGTGTGTAGACCTTTCCCTTTCGCTGGAGGGAGTCCCCGGTTTAAATAGTGCGCTAGCCTCATGAATCCTGTAAGCTGAGAAGTTTCAAGCGGGGGTTACGTCCTTGACGTGGGCTCTTTACGTCATCATCGTGAGCTCTTTATAGCCTTGAGGATTCGTGGGTCCCTTATCTTTGTGAACTCTTGCTCATAAAGGGCTCTCAACGGCAGCGTGGATAAGCAATCGTCGGTCGACTCAAGCGTGAAGAGTGCCAACCCTATCCGAGCGATAGGCATAGCTCGGATGAGGCTCGGTCGGAGTGGGCGCGGGGCGCTAGCCTTTATCCCGGCGAGGGGGATAGGTCGGGCTTGGGTCTTCCTCCAACCGGACCGACGCTCGAGCCTTCCGAGCCTAATGGCCGCAGAGGAAGTGCTTGATCCCGAGTGATCTTATTGGGCTTTTATGCTAAGTGGGCCCTACGGCGCAGTCACTTAGATGAGCAGGGCCTCGTTTGGTCCTTCTGGACCTGGTTCGGCCGCTCTTAGATGGGCTACAGAAATCCCCCTCTCCAGAATCCATGAAGGGTTAATAATCTAATAATATGCAGCATTCAAACCATTCAAGCCAACACAAATCATTCAATCATATTTGCCAAATTGAAATTGAGAAGAAGGGCAAGAAACAACATGTATGTCCAATAATAAGTGCATTTCATTAATTCCAATTATCATTACATATCACATGACATGGACTGACACAAGATGACTCTAGGGCATATGAATGCTAATAACACAAAATGCAATGTCTAAATGACTCAACTAATGCAAGTGACACTCACAAATGCCAATGGCAAATGGCATACATGCATACAAGCATTCAAAACATAGATAACTTATATAAACCTGGACTAGCTACTTCTCCCCCTTTGGCATCATCAAAAGAGGGGAGGGGATACAAGAAAAAGTAGACCATGGTGAAACTGAAGACCATGGAGGCAACAACTAAGGAGGACAATCAGAGTCCTTTGGGGTACCATCATCATGAGAAGGCTCAGCTGGAGGTGGACGATAGCCAAGATGGCATCGGATACCATCTAGAATATGATCTTGATACTAAAGGCGATGCTAAATATTGGCAAGGGTGTTGTCACGAGCCTAGTCACGGCACTGTATGTCAAGAAGAATGATGTTCATGATGTGAATGGCCTGGCGGGAGTCTTCATGGCTGGTGGTGAGGGTGGTCATGTGAGTGGACATGGTGGTCATTTGAGTGGACAGGGTATCCCAAACAGTGGAGAAGGAATCAACCCGGTCAGTCATGTAGTCAAGTATATCGCCCATGGTGTCAATGTTACTCCCAATGTGAGAGAGTTGTTCCACAAAAGTATCCACGCGAGTTTCTAGTCCAGAAAGATGCCTATCAAAACTCTCATAATCTGCATGAGAAGGTTGTCCAGCTCCCTGAGTAGAGGACTTTTTTTTTGTTAAGTGAGTTTATATATTAAAAAAGTAAAATAAGTACAATGCTTAGCATTCTAAGGATAGGATGCTAATAAGGGATGTGCATGACCACACAAGTCGTGGACTATGCACTCGTGATGCAACTAAGAGCAAGGCCCCACAAGTAATAGGCTATACCCAAAGAGAGCCTTTAATACAACTAAAATAAAATCTGCCAGAAGCTGAGATGTCCACTTGGTATGGTCGGTCGATCGAAATATATGTTACAAGAGACCTTAACATGTCTGCATCATTGAGGCAAAGGTTAGCAGCAACAGAGAATAGAGTAAGTCTAATGTAATCAGAAATGAAATTGATATTAGAAGAGACTAAGAATTCTTTCAATAGTTGAATTATGGCTAGTCTAATCATATAATAATGAGAGCAGCAGATGAAATCAGATTAGGACGTAATGAGAAATCTCTCTAGAATTCCTTTCACTCTCCTTTTAGATGTGCCTCTTAGTTTCTTTGACTCTATGCAGCTTCTAATGTCGCCAAGGATGCTGATTAGTAACTGTGTCTTTGAGCAATTTTTTTCTTCAAAAATCCTTTTGCATCTCTCTTTCCAAAGGTTGTATATGGTGATATGAAGGGTAGTTTGTGCAAGAATTCTTAGTGAATCTTTATGTGGGAAGGAGATAGATAAATATCTCAGCTCCTCATGCAAAGTATTACACGTACCTCTTGTGAAGTCAAATCGGAGGAGGATTTCATTCCAGATTTCATTAGCATGCACTGGAAGAAAATGTGATCTGATGACTCCCCATTCTTCCTGCATAAAATACATATGTTGGCTATTTGGAGGCCTCTTTTCATCATCACATCCATTGTTGGTAATATTTTTTGTGAAGCTTGCCAAGTACAAAATGCTGCTCTTTTGCAAATAGCTCCTTCCCACACCCATTCAAAATGTTCATATGGTTGATTTTTCTTCCTCACCTCATTCCAGATGTTTCTTTGGCTCAGATGGCCGTTATTGTGATTCCACAAGATTTTGTCATCTTGATTTGGTAAATTTGAATACCCTGGATAATAGGCCATAGAGTATGCATATCAAATGAAGTAACAGTAGGCAAATTCCAGTTACCTTCATGAATAAATCTTTGGACTGTTGCATTGTGACTCATCCACAAGTCTTGGCGAATTCTATCTCCGTACATGGAAAAAATACTTTTACCATAAATCAAGGGGTCATGCCATAGACTGAACTTTTGCCCATTACCGATTTGGTATAAGATCTGTTTTGATAACCATTCTCTCTGTTTTAGAATCCCCTTCCATCCTGCTGAGTAATGTCCTCTTACTTGAATTTGCCAAATGTTTTTACTGTTTAGATATTTGGCATTCATCCACTGTACCCAAAGTGTAACTTCATTTTGAATGATGTCCCACAGTTGTCTGGTTAGACTTGCTTTATTCCATTCCTGGATGTTTCTTATAGCCAGACCACCCTCCTCCTTAGGCTTACAAATGTTGTTCCATGAAATAAGAAATCGCATATCCTGCGGTTGAACTTCCTTTCCAGAAAAAGTTACATAACAATCTATCAACATCCTACATAAGGCCTTTGGGAAGTGCAAAGGAAGCTGTCCAATAGATAGAATAAGATGACAAAACTGATTTGATCAGCTCCAATCTCCCTGCTTTAGATAAGAGATGGTTTTTCCATGATCCAATTTTCTTTTTGATTTTTTCAACTAAAGGTTGGCAGTTGTTTTTGTGCATTCCAGTAGAAACAAGTGGTAAACCCAAGTAGGGAACCGGCATGGACCCCCTCTCAATGCCTAGGATACCTATGAATCTTTCCTTGTTCTGAATACTCTCACCAAGGTAGATTCTGCTTTTTGTTTTGTTGACTTTCAGAACAGAAATCTCTCCAAAAAGATGTAAGATCTTAGTAACTTGACTAGCTGACTGAATATCATTTTTGATGAAAATCATCAAGTCATCAGCAAATAATGTATGCGACATAGAAGTAGACTTGATCTCAGGGACTTGAATTATGCCATGCTTAACTGCTTCATTCATAAGACTAGAAAAGCCTTCCATGACGATGCTGAAGAGGTATGGAGATAAGGGGTCACCTTGTCTGATACCATTAGAAGATTTGAAGTAGCCAATTGGAGAACCATTGAAAAGAATGGAGAAGTATGGCGAATCAATACATCCTCTTATCCATGTAATCCAATCCTTGGGGAATCCCATCTTGGTCATAATATAGTAAAGGAATTCTCTTCTCACTGAATCAAATGCCTTCTTCAAATCAGCCTTTTTACATATAATCTTCTCTTTGGATGGAGAGTGGATATCCTTGACAAGATCATTTGCTAGGAGAATGTTATGAACAATGCTATTACCTTTGATGAACGCTCCATGGTTGAGCTTATGATGGAAGGTATTGCTTTCTGCAATCTGTTTGCTAAGAGCTTTGCTATGATCTTGTATGTGAAATTACAAAGAGATATAGGCATGTATTCATCCAAGCTCGCAGCATGCGACGTTTTAGGGATTAATGCAATAAATGTGGAGTTCATTGCTCGAACTATAGAAGCTGAAGCCAGAAAGCTTTTAACAACCATGCAAACGAGGGGCCCATCAATTTCCCATGCCTTTTGGAAAAATTCAGCTGGAAACCCATCTGGACCGGGGCTTTTGTTTGCAGGCTGAACACCACCCCCGTAATCTGTTCCTCCGAAAAAGGGGCATTCAGATAGTTAATGTCCTCTTCAGACAGGGATTTAGTGGCTGTTATATTTGGGTCTACTGAATCGAGCTGTGATTGATTCAGAAGATTCTTGAAGAAGCGGATTGTGTGAGCTTGGACCTCTGCAATGTCTTCAATATCCTCTCCTTGTTCATTTTGACATTTTCGAATAGCATTGTAACTTTGTCTCGCCCTCAGAGCTGTATAGAAATATTTGGTATTAGAGTCTCCTTGCGAAAGCTAGTGTTGTTTAGCATGCTGCTTTGCAAATAATTCTTCCATATCTCTCTTTTTTACATAAGCACTTCTACATTCTTTTTCCTTTTGGACTAATCCATCATCTAGTGGGTCCTCCTGAAGTGCACATTGCGCATGGACTAGATCATCTCTAGCCTTATTCACATTATGAGTGATATTTCCAAATGACTCCTTGTTCCCGGACAGGTCACCAATCCCAGTACTACTCCACATTTAAGCACGCTTAACTTCGGAGTTCTTTTCAAGAACCGAGCCGATACTTCAAAAGGCGCCTCGGTGATATAGAGTACAACTTAGCTATATTTGAGGGTGTTACAATCTACCCCTCTTATATAGGCAACGTCCTCGTCGCTGGACACATATATCACTCAATCAATCCCCCAGGCAGATAGGATTCTAGAGGTGGCCCCTACAGGCTCAAGAGGTGGCTCCCACTATGTAGCACTTTGTCCCATTGCGGGTTCAAGAGGTGGCTCCCATAGCATAGCACTTTACCTTCTATGGCACTTAGTTCCCACACTTCCGACTGGGGTAGAAAAAGCGAAGGATGCCAGGAGGAGAGCGAAGCTCTGCAGATGGAGGCGCTAGAGGGGGTTCTCCACGTGGAGATCCCTCGAAGGAGGCCCCCCTGAGTAGAGGACTCACCATGAAAGAACTAATGTGGAGGAGGCATTTCCGGATCTGCATGTAGAGGAGAAGGTGGAGAATGGTGTTCCACCCCTTGAACTGGAGGTGGGGCTTCCCATTGACCCTGCTGCTGCTATGGCTCTCCGTTCTCTTCCTCACTTTCAGATTCGTCTCCATAGACTGGCACATTTCTGCATAACTCACCATCTGGATCACAATAGTAGCCAAAATCTGTGAAGATCTTGTGTTTATTATAGATATCATCATGTCTCACTAGAATAAACATCTCATCGGCTAGACTAATCTCAGCATAAATGAATACGCCAGTCAATTGTGATGCATGTGGCAATGATCTCCACATTTGGGTACAGCATGACCCAATCAAGTTTGACATAAGTCGGCCCATATTGACTAACATCCCATTCATAACATAGTAAAGCAAGAACTTGTGTACTTCGGTCACTTCATTGCGGCTTCCACCCTTGGGATAGATGAGGGTGGTAAACATATGACGCAAGATTCGCCGTAATGGAGGAAAGTAGTTCATTTAACGTGATCAAGTTGCCGACACCAGGAACATACTCACAGTCGGTCATGGCGAGAAAAGTGTCCTCAACGGCACCATGACCATAGAGCATATCAGCACCCCTAGTTGAAACTTCTAGGGCTCTTGCAAATAAGGCAGGTGGTGCAGACACACGCCGCAGTACATGGCGGTGGACGAGGACACGCCGGAGTCCCTTTAGCTCGAGGAGGACGTGAACGCATCGACCAAGTTATCACCCTTGTTTCACATTTTTAGGACATGTTGGGCCCTATTTTAGTTCATGTTGGACAATTGTACTATTATATGGCTAATGGGCTAGGCTAGATTAAAGGGCTATAGTTAATGGGCTATGGGCTTGTAATGGGCTTATGGGCTTGGAACAAGTCAAAAAGGGTGGGAGATTAGATTTGAATAGGGTAATTTAATTAAATGGGTCAATGAGAAAGGGGCAGCCCCCTTCCTTGACCTCCTAGGAGGAGGAAGCTTCCTTCTCCCCCCCATTGGTCATCCTTTGCCCCTTTTCTTAGTCCAAGATGGGGACTCTTGCCCCCTTCCATGACCAAAGAGGAGGAATCCTCCTCTCCCACTCCACCTTGGTCCACCTTAGACCAGCCCCCTCTCTTACGTGATCTCTCTTCCCCTCTCCCCATATCATTTCTCCAACCCCCTCCCCCTCCCTTCCATTCTATATAAACATGTGTGTAGTATCCTTGAAAATCTAATGAAGGAATGAAGAAAATTTGAGAGAAAATTGTGTAAGAGAGTGATTCTCTTTCCCCCTGTTGGGTGTGATGCCCTAGACCCCAATCCTGTGACAAGATTTTCATGGCATGTTACTCGCCTCAATTATCATCCTCTTTCTCTTCGTATCTGGACCTGGGAATTTTATCTGTGAAGCTTCTACAAGTTAGGAAGAAGTTGGCGCTAGTTTCGCCTCGATCGTAGCTCTGGATAGCCGGAAACAATTCAGCTTGTAAAGTTACGCAAGTCTGTACGAGACTGCTGTCCAGATCCTCAACTTCCTGATCCGAAATTTCCATGGATCTACTGTGTTGAGGTCTGTGCTAGTTGTGGAATTTCCATGGAATTTCCTGATCCGCAAGCTCTTTGGATCTGAGATTCTCAGTGATCGTAGGATTTTCTGTCCTCTTCGCGTTGCCGCTGAGCTTGTGTCGTTTTGAGGTCTGTGCTAGTCGTGGCAAGGATTCTCGTGGGGCTGTGCCAACCACCCCGTGCAGATTTGACCCAGAGACAGAGGTAACTTACAGAAGCTGCCCCGTCTCCTTCCTCTCAGATCTGTGCAAGCCCTTTGGTCTGAGTCTTCCTCTGGACGTCACCGACGATCTCCAACAAGAAGCAATACATTCCGACACCAGAGCGATTTTTCCCATAATTTTGAGCTTTTCTGTGCAGTTCTATACTAGCAGATCCTGAGACTGAGTACAGGTGCTGCCACACCCAGATCTGATCATATCTAATCGTGCCGTTCAGGCTAGGCATTCTTCATCCTGTCGCCAAAATTTTTCAACAACTGACACCCTGATCGGACGTCGGATCTTGGCGTACCGACCTCCGCAAGTCTGCAGCGTCGGGTGACCTGCACGAACAGAACCTAGTCTGCTTCCAATCAGCTCACCCGATCGGCCCCGACTCGCCTCCCTCGCCTCCTGCAAGTGCGGCTCGTCAACCCGAATTCCAGCAGTCCCGAAAGTGTGATTGTAGCCCTTTACCTCCCTGTGTGGAGTGGGCATCGTGTTCTGAAATTGTATAGTTAACAATTGTGTGTATCGGGGTTGTTCGGATTCGGCCGGGATTTCTTCTCCACACGCTAGTCGTGGAGGTATGCGCCTCGTTCCACACTCACATTGCTGATTTAGTATATTATCTATCATGCTGCGTTTGAGAGAATAGGGCCAATAGCTAGCTTCAAATCACCGTGGTTGTGAGCTGTGAGCGCCCGTTCCATAGGCCCAGTCGAGCACCGAGCCCGAACTGGAAACCCCTAGGGGACAGTGGTTCCTTAATTGCTGCGATCCCACGTTTCCCTCGCAAGGGATGATCGTCGGGCTAGAGTGAGTTTCTGTTGAGAGACGTCTCCACCCGGAGAATGCCACGGTAGTCAGCCGCTCGGCTTACCTTAGTGTCCTAGTGCTGGCCGCACTTTGAGTCGATCGTACGTCTTAGCCCGGTCGCGCCAACCGTCCCGCATCAAATTGGTATCAGAGCAAAGTTTAAGTCTCGGGTGATCTTTGTCTAGGTCATCTTATCCTTGCTTGCATTTCATCATAATACCTGGTATATCAAAAGGTGTTCTCGGATGATAGGTTATGCCTATTGGGAAGGTTGCACACTTGCGTGAGTACGATCTTCGGATCAAACCTCTGCCTAGTACCGCATATTGGTTGAGTCCTGGGGCGATGGTATTGGGTATCTCACCGGGTGGGCATGCAAAGACATAAAGGTTGGACACCCGCGTCTATGGAAAACCCACGGGATGTCGCCTCAGGAGACTTTCACTCCTTGCATGAGGCGATGATGGCCATCATGGCTTGGTTGGACCAGTCTGAGGCTACCTTTTGGAGCTTCTCTGACAATATGGATGGTCGCCTTAGAGCCATGTTGGAGCGTATGGAGTCATCCAAAAGATATGTCCAAGGTCTGGTCGGACGGTTGGATAGGATGTCAGACGGAGATCCTCCCAGAGCAGCCCCGGGCCCGCCCACACCTACTCCCGTGGCAGCCCAATCCGCTCCCATGGCCCAGGTCCAGCCCGCCCCCGCGGCCCAGGACCTGCACCCGCTCCTAAGCCCGCCCCTCACCGAGCCATCGAACCACAACATCGTGACCTTGGTCTAGAGGACTATGGGTCCGATAATGCTTATGAGGGGTATGGCCGACGCCGTCGTGGCTTTCATCAGCCAAGAGATGAAGAGGATGATAGCGTCTTGAGGACCGTGTGAGTAGATCCTCCCACATTTGACGGGTCCTTGGACCCAAAAGTCTATCTTGATTGGGAAGCCGACAAGGACCGGTACTTCGAGTGGTTCGAGATGACGGACCACCGGAGAGTCAAGTTTTTTAAAATGAAGCTGTTAGGGCAAGCGCAAACTTATTGGCGCAATGTGGAGAGCTTGCTATTTCAGCGTCGAGAGCCCCAGGTTGAGTCTTGGGATGAGATGAAGGATAGATTTAGAACTAAGTATCTTCCTGCCACGTACCGTCAGAGACTCATTGATAGGTGGCAAAATCTCTACCAAGGGGACCGGTCCGTGTCCGAGTACATAGCAGCGTTTGATGAATATTTTTTGTAATGTGATGTCTCGCAAGAGAGCACGATGCCTATTTTCTGCTTCCGTCGTGGTCTGCGGCCCCACTTTCAGTATGAACTCTTTTGCTGCAATGTGACCACCCTGGAGGCCGCATATCAAGTTGCTCACGAGTTAGAGCAGTTTGAGTTAGAGTTCGCTCGCGTCCAGCGACCAGGGACCATCCATCAGCGTGGCTCCGACTCTCGTACCATGCCCAGTTCCTATAGTTGATTTTCGGTAGTTCGTCCTCCGGAACCCCCTCGCTAGGACCCACTGCTCTCGGACCTCTCTCTCTCCCTCCAAGGGATCCTCCCCCTCGCCAGCAAGCATCATTCCCCAATCCCCGCCCTCAGCAGCCCACATTGCCTGCCCGACCTCAGCTCCCACCACCCCCGGCCTATCGAGAAGACAAGGGAAAGGGGCCAATGACCAGTGGAGTTCTAGCACAGGGCCGCGTGACCTGTGCTATAGGTGTGGTGGGATTGGCCACTTTGTGGCCAAGTGTCCCACTCGAGACTCGTTGGTTATTTCAGACACTCCAACTCGTGACCCCACACTAGGGCTAGTGCTGGTCTGCTATGAGCCAGATCCAGAACTCGCAGAGGAGTTCTTTGATGAGCTTTTAGAAGAGCATGATGCCGTCCCGGGTACTCAGTCCCAGGACAATGTGCAATTGGGTGTGATCCTCCCAAACCTTTGAACCCCCATTAAGAAGTCAGTGGGTACATGTTAGATGTCTAGGAGTCCCAAACTTTGGGTTGCGTCGTTTGTATGCGAGTGTTACTTATGGTTGTCTAGGTTTGTCTAAGGTCACGTATGAGTCAGTTTTGCTTATACAGTTTGTTTGTCGTGCATTTGGAGTTTGCATAAAGTCGTGTCCCAATAAAAGGCCAGCCATGCATGTATAAGGGGTTAGTTGATGCACGCCGCCATGCCCGTGAGTTCCGAATGGGAGAGTACGTCATGATCAGGGTCATACCTGAATGGTTTCCCCTTGGAGACCATAAAGAAACTCTAGGCCCGTGATGCCAGCCCTTTCCGAGTCATGAAACAAGTGGGTTTGAATGCGTACGTTATTGAACTACCAGACGACTATGGTGTCACTTCGACGTTCAATGTTTCAGATCTGGTAGCATATCGGAACCCCGCGGTGATCCCTAGTAAGTTTTTTGGGCTTTTTACTCCTGTTATGAGTGACACACCACCCGAGAGTCCACCTATTCTAGCCTCAACGCAAGCATATAGATTGTATACTGGATGAGCAGGTGATCACCACCAGGAACGGAGCCTACCAACACTTCTTTATGCGTTGGAGAGGACGCCCCACGCCAGACGATGCCTTGGTCACACGTGGAGAGCTCAAGCATCGGGACCCTTACTCGATGGGTCAATTCCTCCCACCAGAGGAGAATCGGTGCAGACACACACCGTAGTACACGACGGTAGACGAGGACACGTCGGAGTCCCTTTAGCTCAAGGAGGACGTTAACGCGTCGACCAAGTTATCACCTTTGTTTCACATTTTTAGGCCATGTTGGGTCCTATTTTAGTCCATGTTGGACAATTGTACTATTATATGGCAAATGGGCTAGGCTAGATTAATGGGCTACAATTAATGTGATGGGAATCGAAAGGGCTAACCAGAGGATGATGAACATGCTATCCACTACCAGCGCGACCTGAAGAAGGGGCCAGTCTTCGCCAGTGCGATCTCAGACAGAGACCCAAGGAGCTAACGGTCCAACTTCCCGGCCCTGGAGACTTTGAGGGCAGACTTTGTTGTTGTTTTCCATGGTTATAATCAATGTGGTAGCGTCGTTTTGTCTTCCCCTTCCTCTATATATGTACCCCATCCCGTTTGATCAAAAAAAAGATGCAATGAATCTATGAAAGTTTTATTGAGTGCAGCCATGGCTATCTTCCCCAATCTTTGGAAACCTCCTTCCTCCTCCCCTCTCCGGGTGCGATGCCCAATCCCCTTTCCCTAATCCTCTCTCTTCTCCCCTTCAATGGAGGATGATCGAAGCCCCGGGTGCATCGGCTCTGAGACGGGGTCGGGTGTGAGGCCCCATTCGAATCTCCGTTCTTCCTCCACCGACGTTCGCCTCCCCCCACCACCGCCAAAGATGCTACTAAGGCCAAGGTGGAGCTTCGTTGCACCATTCCTGTGATGGGTCCGGGCGAGAGGCCCCAATCAAGCCCCATCACGGCCCTAGCTCGCTCTGCCACATCACCTTCCTTCCCCATCGCCCACCCCCGAAGCCACCTTCACCAAGTTATCCTAGCTAGTATTAGGTTAGTTTAATCCCTGTTTAAGGTCCCTCGTGTGTCTGTTTAGGGTCCCTCGTGTGTTACCCACCATCCCCCTGTGATTTGAACCCCCGAAGCCTTCCACGAACAACCCAACGCAACCAGTGGCGTGTTATGAACGCGCTTGGACGATATAGCACGTTCTTGAGAAGGCGCCTGGAACCTATAGCGCGTTCTGGATAGAAATCTTGAAGACCCCGTACCTCCGTTCCACATCATAATGGGCTATGGGCTTGTAATGGGCTTATGGGCTTGGAACAAGTCACAAAGGGTGGGAGATTAGATTTGAATAGGGTAATTTAATTAAATGGGTCAATGAGAAAGGGGCAGCCCCCTTCCTTGACCTCCTAGGAGGAGGAAGCTTCTTTCTCCCCCCCATTGGTCATCCTTTCCCCCTTTTCTTAGTCCAAGATGGGGACTCTTGCCCCCTTCCTTGACCAAGGAGGAGAAATCCTCCTCTCCCACTCCACCTTGGTCCAACTTAGACCAGCCCCCTCTCCTACGTGATCTCTCTTCCCCTCTCCCCATATCATTTCTCCAACCCCCTCCCCCTCCCTTCCATTCTATATAAAGATGTGTGTAGTATCCTTGAAAAGCTAATGAAGGAATGAAGAGATTTTGAGAGAAAATTGTGTAAGGGAGTGATTCTCTTTCCCCCTCTTGGGTGTGATGCCTTAGACCCCAATCCTGTGACGGGATTTTCTTGGCATGTGACTCGCCCCCATTATCATCCCCTTCCTCTTCGTATCTGGATCTGGTAATTTTATTAGTGAAGCTTCTACAAGTGAGGAAGAAGTTGGCAACAATTCAATTCGAGAAGTTGCGCAAGTCTGTCCGAGCCTACTGTCCAGATCCTCAACTTCCTGATCTGGAATTTCTATGGATCTACTCCCGAACTCTTTGGATCTGAGATTCTTAGTGGTCGTAGGATTTTCTGTCCTCTTCGCGTTACCGCTGAGCTCTTGTCGTTCTGAGGTCTGTGCTCGGCATGGCAAGGATTCTCGTGGGGCTACTCCGACCACCCTGTGCAGATTCGACCCAGAGGTAGAGGCAACTTACAGAAGTTGCCCCGTCTTCTTCCTCCTAGATCTGCGCAATCCCTTCGGTCTGAGTCTTTCTCTGGACATCACCGACGATCTCCAGCAAGAAGCAATCCATTTTGACACCGGAGCGATTTATCCCATAATTTTGAGCTTTCCTATCCAGTTCTATACGAGCAGAACCTAAGGCTAAGTATAGTTGCTGCCACACCCATATCTGATCAGATCTGATCGCCCCATTTGGACCAGGCATTCTTCGTCTTGTCGCCAACATTCTCCAACAAACGGCACCCCAATCGGACGTCGGATCTTAGCGTACCGGCCTCTGCAAGTCTGCTGTGCCGGGTGACCTGCGCGGACAGAACCTAGTCGGCTTCCAATCGGCTCACCCGATCGGCCCCGAGTCACCTCCCTCGCCTCCTACGAGTGCGGCTCGTCAACCCAAATTCCAGCAGCCCCGAAAGTGTGATTGTATCCCTTTACCTCCCTGCGTGGAGTGGGCATCTTGTTCTGAAATTGTATAGTTAACAATTGTGTGTATCGGGGTTGTTCGAATTCGGCTGGGATTTCTTCCCCATGCTCTAGTCATGGAGGTACGCGCCTCGTTCCACACTCACATTGCTGATTTAGTATATTATCTATCATGCTGTGTTTGTGAGAATAGGGCCGATAGCTAGCTTCAAATCATCGTGGTTGTGAGCTGTGGGCGACCGTTCCGTAGGCCCAGTCGAGCACCGAGCATGAATTGGAAACCCCTAGGTGAGAATGGTTCCTTAACCGCTGCGATCCCATGTTTCCTTCGCAAGGGATGATTGTCAGGCTAGAGTGAGTTTCTTTTGAGAGACGTCTCCACCCGAAGAACGCCATGGTAGTCAGCCGCTCGGCTTACCTTAGTGTGCTAGTGCTGGCCGCACTTTGAGTCGGTCGTACTTCTTAGCCCGGTCGTGTCACCCGTCCCGCATCAACCGGAGTAACTGTAATCTCAACGCCTTTAACTAATGTATATAGACGTTCATTCCTCTCGATCAGATTTTCATAAAATTGTTGGACAAGGGTGGGGTAGTAACGGGGATACCGTGTGACAAAATCAACCCAACCATCTTGTATTTCAAAGACTGCACATAAATCTGGAAGAATTTCATTCACCTCGTTGAAATCAACTAGACGGTGGTCAATGATTGGTCGTGGGGGTAGCTGTGGTGCACGTGGATGTTGGGTTAGATGGACGCAGTCTATCTCCACTAAGTGTGGATCTAGAGGGGGGTGAATAGATCAACTTGCCTAATTTAAAACTATTGTATGTTCTAAAGCGGAATTTAGGCAAACATCAGTTAAGCTAAATGAAGAGTGCTAAGCAAAAGATACCAGCACACACAGTTCACAAGCAATCATACAAACACAATGCACACACGATTTTTAGGTGGTTCGGTCAACGACCTACGTCCACCACACACTCAACCGAGTATGGCTTCCTGCTGCGCAGAACAACTTGCGTCCGCTGGGCTTTACAGCTTGGCCAAATAATCCGCTGATACACAGCTTCGCTGGGCACTACAGCTTGCCGACCATAGGGTCTGATCCTTTGCAACCGCTGGGGAAATACAGCTTAACCCGTCCAGTGGAGACTACCACTGCAAGACCGCTGACACACAGCTTGAAGAAATAGTATTCGGAAATGAAAGACAGAATCAAAACGAAAACAGAAAAACTCAAAAGCAATATAGCTCTAAGAGCAAAGCTCAGCTCTGGTTTTGAACCACGAGACTGAGATACAAGCTCACTCTCAATCTCACTCTCAATCAGCTCTCTCTCAGCTCATCTCTCTCGATCTCTTCTTCTCTAATTTTTTTCTTCTCTATTTCTTTTCTTCTTCTTCTCACTTTTCTCTCTGTGGATCAAAGGCTCACTGCTGCTGAGTGTATAGACTTTCTCTTCTTCTTCTTCAATCTGTCTTCTTCTGTGGAAGAAGGCTTGTTTATATAGCAGCAACAACAGCAGGCGTGTGCTCTCCACATTTCCCGCCCAGCAATTTGGACCACGTGGCAGCATCCAAAGGAGTGTCAGTACACGGGTCCTCATCTGGATACCTTGTCCTTCTCGGATCACGAGCCAGGTACCTCGGATCATGTGCCCTTCATTAGCCTCTTCAGTCTGATGTATAGAGTTCTCAGTTCACGTGCTCAATGACATCAATCAGACTTGCTGCGTCGACGCTGTCAATCAATGGCGTTAATGCAGTGAGGCATTCCAGTAAGCCATTAGCTTCGTCTCTTTAGCTGCTGCGTCGACGCTGCTCAATTGTGGCGTTGACGCAGTGGAATAGCCTGTGAAGGTCTCTGCTTCTTTAACTGCTGCGTCGACGCTGCTTGCTTGTGGCATTGACGCAGTGGAAGATATCGTGAAGGCTTCGTCAACTGATGCGTGGACGCTTTAGGCTCCCAGCGTCGACCCTGTTCCCTTCAGCAACAAGAATGAAGTCATAAGATTTAAGTATGTACACTACAGTGTATATACTTCGTTGTATAGACTTGTGAAGGCGAATGCAACGTACAGACTTTCCCAATGTGTTGACTTCAACAAAAGACGCAACGGCTGTATAGACTTTAAATCCTAAAGGCAGTGTATAGACATTGAAGAACAACAACCAATGTATGGACTTTACAATGCAAAAAACAATGTATAGACTTCATGTAAAAGCCCAATGTATAGACATTGAATTCGAAGACCAATGTGCAGACTTTGAGTTTGAAGACCAATGTCCAGACTTCAAGTAACACTGTGGATGTACAAACTTGATGGAGCGAAGCGATGTGTAGACTTGAAGCTCCTGAAGCAATGTACAGACTTCAAAGATCACTGTGGATGTATAGACTTTGGGGACATGAAGCGATGTACAGACTTCAAAGAAGCTGGTGAGTCAATGTACAGACTTGATGAAGCGAAGCCAATGTACAGACTTAATGTGTAGCTGAAGCCTTGAACGTAGGAATAGGCTGGAGTGTATAGACTTCAGGCTTCAGAACCGAATGTTCAGACTTCGCCTAAGAAACGTAGGGAAAGTCCCCAGTGTATAGACTTTGCCTTGAGCGAAAGGTAAGTGATGAATGTATAGACTTTCACGATGTGTAGACTTGAATATGTGAAAGCTACAGTGAAAGAGTGTATACACTTGACCAGATCAAGGGCAATTCAGATGTACAGACTCTGAGGTTCAAAGCCAATGGTTGTACAGACTTCATGCGTTGACGCTGTACACACTTAGCGAGTTGATGCTGTACACACATCCAATGAAGTGCGTTGACGCTGTAACATGAGCTAGTAAGATGCGTTGACGCTGTACACACTTAACCAATTCAAATGAAATTCAATGTGTGGACTTTATCTGAAATAGACGATGTATAGACTCAATCGATGTGAGAGTTTCCAGTGTATAGACTCAGTCTAAACAAGTCTATTGGTGGAGTCGACCCATCCTCTGATGTGTCGACCCATGACAGTGAGAAATGCAAACAGTAGTGTATTAAATGCAAAGAACACATAGTCAATCTGATAGAGTAATTTCATCAAATCAAAAGCAGTTGCCAATCAATCAAAACAATGGTGTTGCCAATGAAATAAAGCAAGTGTCAACATCATCAACATAGAGGGGTCACAACAATCTCCCCCTTTTTGATGATGGCAACCCCATATGAAGTAGAATAGCAACATCCTGTCATATAGATATATGTTTGATGAAAGACATGATGTGTTATGCAGATTGACATGCAGATGCTATGAATGCATGCAACTCACTGCCACAAACTCTCCCTTGGAATGAATTCAGAATTGAATTCAGAATTCAGACAGATATGTATTCTCCCCCTAGACATCCCCTAGACAATATTCTCCCCCTTTGCCATCAACAAAGAGGAGGGAAAAATTAAATACAATGGAGGAATCAAGAGAAGAACTGACTGGCATTCTGAACAGGTGGTTCATGAATAAGTATTCTAAAGCATAGAGTCTTCAGTGATATGAATTTATAAACTGCTATCAGAAAGATTTCTGGTTTAAGAATGATAAATTTTGGAGTTCATGCACTACAAGCAATAGATAAGTTCACTGTCCATGATAAAACAATAAACTAGAATAACATTTGCATGAAAGATTCAGTTTCATAATATCTTACTTTCATAGTCTCATAAAAATATTGAGAGAACCCAAGTCATGTATTGAAACTAAACAAATTGACACTCATGAACTTTTCTTTTGAAGGAGCAGCATTATCAGTATTAGATCATTTTGAGCATTCAGGTACCATAAGTCTTTCTGCGTAAGGGTATACGTTTATAAGACGCCAATACCCCTAGATACTCAACAAGATGGACCATTCTGCCTATGATCAAATTCAACAGAACTGAGTTACACCTTTTTGTGTGAGGGTACACGTTTATCAGACGCCAGTTCCCCCAGGTACTTAGTGAAACCAGCCTGCTGTTTTGAACATTTTAAACAGAGATAGCTGATACACTTCATGACATGAGTGTTGTCCACTTCTTTGATGGATCACTCAGTTTCTCAGTGATTTACCAGTCATTGCTCTGCCAATATATATATATTTTCAATGATTTTCAATATCTTTCTTAGCTGTCCTTTTTTTTTATGTTTTAGAATGACTTGTTTAAGAACAATACACATACTTAACTTCTCTAACATGATTTCAGATGAGTTTTCAGATTCCAGATATGATTAGCTTTGTCTGACATGAAATAAGAAAGAGGTTGAGAGTTTTATCAATTTTCAACTTACTTATATACTGATTGCAATCTTTAAACTCCAACCATTATAAGATTTAAACCATTTACATCAGTCTTTGAACAATTCAAATTCTTATAAATGAAGAAGTCCATTTTCTACTGCTTAGAAATCAGAACTGACCAACAGATTACCATAATGTCAGAGACAAGTATTCAGAGTTAAAGGTTGAATGACTTCAAGAAAGTTGAAACCACTCTGAATTTCTAGCAATACTCCCCCTGTCTATATGCATGCAACATGGCAAGAATTAATTGAGAGAGAGCTTATGCATAGGTCATGAATGAATGATATGCAAAGACATGCAAAGACTCGACAAGCTCCCCCTGAATATATGCAATGCAGGACAGTTCTACATCCACATGATTTATCCAAGCAATCAAAAATAAGTCCACATCAGAGATTTTATTCACAACAATTAAACAATCATTCATCATGCTGAAATTTACATAAGTCAAGTTCTCTTCTAAGAAACTTAAATTTTTCATTCCCAAGAGGCTTAGTAAAAATATCAGCAATTTGTTTTTCAGTTTCTATGAAATTCATTTCAATCTCCTTTTTATTTACAGTATCTCTAAGAAAATGATGTTTTATCTCTATATGCTTAGTCCTAGAATGGTGAATAGGATTTTTAGCAAGGCATATAGCACTAGTATTATCACATAAAAGTGGAATGCATCCCAGATTTATCTGATAATCAGCCAGTTGGTGCTTAATCCAAAGTACTTGGGCTGCACAATTACATGCTGCAACATACTCAGCTTCAGCTGTGGATAATGCTACAGTGTGTTGCTTCTTAGATGCCCAAGACACTAGACAGCCACCAAGGAATTGACAGTAGCCACTGGTGCTTTTTCTATCTACTCGACACCCAGCATAGTCTGCATCAGTGTAGGCTAGAAGCTCTAACTCACATTTAGCAGGATACTAGAGACCTAGTTCTTGGGTGCCTAGTAAATACCTAAAAATTCTTTTCACAGCTTTAAAGTGATTTTCTTTAGGACTGGCCTGAAATCTAGAGCATAAACACACAGCAAATTGTATGTCAGGCCTAGATGCTATAAGGTAGAGAAGAGATCCGATCATACCTCTGTATAGTCTTTGGTCCACAGGTTTACCTTTAGAATCTTCATCCAAACTGGTTGATGTACCCATTAGAGTAGCTATTTCCTTGAGGTTGTCCATTTTGTACTTCTTCAATAAGTTCTTTACATACTTGGACTGAGAGATGAAGGTGCCATCTTCTATTTGTGTAACCTGTAATCTAAGAAATAGTTTGAGCTCACCCATTGAGCTCATTTCAAATTCATCAGTCATTATTTGAGAGAATTCCTCACACAATTTGGGGTTAGTTGACCCAAACACAATGTCATCCACATAAATCTGAATGATAAGAATATCTGGATGGCTTACCTTGGTAAACAATGTTTGATCAACTATACCTCTTGTGAAGTTCTTGTCGGTGAGGAATTTGCTCAACCTGTCATACCAAGCTCTAGGAGCTTGCTTTAAACCATAGAGAGCTTTATTGAGCTTGTAAACATGATTAGAGAAATCTAAACATTCAAACTCAGGAGGCTGTCTCACATAGACATCCTCATTAATTTCCCCATTTAGAAAAGTAGATTTCACATCCATCTGCTGAAGATTTATTCCTAGGGAACATGCATAAGCCAATAAAATTCTTTTTGCTTCTAACCTAGCTACAGGGGCAAAAGACTCTTCAAAGTCTATTCCAAATTCCTGATTGTACCCCTGAGCTACAAGTCTGGCTTTATTTTTAATAACATTCCCCGCTTCATCAGTTTTGTTTCTAAATACCCATTTAGTCCCTATGACTGTTTCATGATCAGGAGGTGGAACCAAATGCCACACCTTATTCCTGTCAAACTGATTGAGCTTCTCATGCATGGCATTAATCCAATGCACATCTTGGAGAGCACAGTCAATAGACTTGGGTTCTATGTTTGATACAAAAGCATAAGCATTCAGTTCATGTTGAATTCTTAAGTGGCCTCTAGTCATAGGAGGGTCATGCATATTTCCAATAACATTATCTACAGGATGATCCTTGAGATATCTAATATTTGCAATTGGACTATCATGAACTTGATTTACCTCCCCCTGAACTGTAGGCTCCTCTTCATTAAGATCTTTATGTTCTTCTTCATCCTCGGATTTGTCTGCAGGATCTCTTTCCTTCAGAATTTCACCATTGTTTTCATTCCTGCATTGACCAACATTAGAATTTGCCAAGGATTCATCAAAAACTATGTGTGGAGATTCTTCAACAGTTTTAGAGTTCAGATTGTACACTCTGTATGCTCGGGTGTTTTCAGAATAGCCAAGAAAAATTCCTGGTTCTCCTTTAGGTTCAAATTTATCAAGGTCCTTTTTATCATTTATGTGAATGAAATATTTACAACCAAAAATCTTGAAGTGAGCAATAGAAGGTTTCTTACCTTTTAATATCTCATATGGTGTTTGCTGGGTAGAAGGTCTTACCATGGCTCTGTTAATTACATAACAGGCAGTGTTCACTGCTTCAGCCCAAAATTTCCTTGGTAGACCACCTTCGACAAGGAGTGTACGACCCATTTCCACTAGGGTTCTGTTCCTTCTCTCCACAACTCCATTCTGCTAAGGTGTCCTTGGTGAGGAATACCTGTGGTTGATTCCATTTGACCTGCAGAATTTATCAAATTGTGAGTTTTCAAACTCACCTCCATGATCAGACAAAATGTTTTCAATTTTCTGATTTGTTTTAACATAGAACTCCTAAAATTCTGAGAAAGCATCAATCTTATTAGATAAGAAATAAACCCAAGTATACCTAGAAAAGTCATCTACCATGACAAACCCATACCTCCTCCCTGATAGGCTGACAGATCTAGTTGGCCCAAAAAGGTCCATATGTATCAGCTCATAGGGTTTGGAAGACAGATTTTCAGTTCTACACTTAAATGACTTTCTAGTTATCTTTGATTGAGTGCATGCATCACAGATTTTGTTTTCTTTCTTGAATGAGACTTCAGGAAGTCCTCTAACCATGCCATGCTTATTTAATTTTTGCAAAACAGTGTAGCTAGCATGACCTAACCTACGATGCCATAAAAATGCTATGTCTTCTCTACTGGCAGTAAGGCAAAGGTTAGTGTGTTGAATTTCATCTAAATTTATCATGTAAGTATTATTTATTCTTTTTCCAAAAAAATTGACAATATCAGAATCAGGTTCAAAAATCTTGCAGCATTGAGAATTAAATAAAACATTGTAACCTTTATCACATAACTGGCTGATGCTAAGTAGATTATATGCTAACCCTTCAACCAGCATAACATCATCAATGCAGCAGGTAGAACACTTACCTACCTTACCTGATCCGATAATCCTACCCTTTGTGTTGCTTCCAAAGGTGACAAGGCCTTCTACTTTCTCAGTCAGTATGCAAAATTTGCCCTTATCTCCTGTCATATGCCTGGAGCAGCCGCTATCCATGTACCATAAGTTGTTCTTGGCTGCCAGGCATACCTGCATACACAATTAGGTAGAGAAGTTTGGAACCCAAGACTGATTGGGCTCCAATGTAAATGAACTAGAAGCAAAGCAGGAAAGCAAATGTTTCGGAATCCACATTTGTTTAAATGAATTTTGTTCAGTTGATCCTACAGATTTTCTTCTGTTGTTGTTCCTTTTCTTTTTATTGTTCTTTTTCTTATTGGCAGCAGCATGATTATTGACAGTATTGTTATTTCTGTGCCAGTGCCTTGGCCAGGGTATGTCCACAAAATTTTGGCCATAGTAGTTCCTGGGCTGGCTATGAAAATATTGATTTCTAGATGTCCAGTAACCATACCCATTGACCCAATTTCCACTGTAAGGTCTTTGGTTTTGAGCACCCCGGAATGCAAGACCTATAAACCTACCCTGAGTTCTAGACCAATTTGACCTATTGAAGTAGGTTGGCTGTGCATTGTAGTGGGTCTGAGCTCTGGGTTGATAAAAATAATTGGGTTGACTCCTAGCAGCACTCTGTCTCCCCTGTACTTTGGACCCTGCTGACCTATACACATGTTTGTATTGGGTCTTCTTAAGAGGTGGAGGTGTTGGTGGAGACTGGGTTACCTTGACCTGGGGTTTACTGGACTGTGTAGGTTGACCCCTAACCTGAGTCTGAGCCCTAGGATTCTGGTTGGATGTGCTGGCTCTACTAGGCTCATTAACCTTTTGTTTGCCCTTCTCCTCAGCACTGGGCTTTTTCAGATTAGCAGTTTTGTTCATTAAATTTGTTGAGTTCATGCTAATCAGAGGTCCCTTTTCCTTTTGAGCAACAAATGAAATTATTTTCATCCCGAATGTTTTTGTTGCACTAGAATTAAATCCTAGGCCCTCTTTTCTGAAATTAACCTTTGACCCTAACAAAGCATTTAAGTTATCTGTTCCTTGGGTCATTTTCTCAATGGTTTTCATTTTATCCTCATTGTCTTTCTGAAGTTCATCAATAGATTTTTTCAGTTCATTGTTGACATTGAGGACAGCTTCATATTTTTCAGAGATAATTTTGACTTCACTTTCACATTTCTGAATCTTCAGCTTCCATTCATCAATTTCATTTTCAAGCCTTAGATTCTCTTCCTTAGAAGCTTTTAACTCATTTTTGATTTCATCTTCTTCAGAGCATGTGAGTTTCAATTCATCAATCTCAGATTCCAAACATGCAATTTTATCAGTTAGTGTTTTATCATTTTGCATGGAATTGATTTTTCTTCTAAGATGCCTATTCTCTTTTCTAATATCATCAGCTCTATCAGCTTTGTCATGATAAGCATCTACCCAATCAGCAATTGTGAAGTTTTCAAATCTAGTAATTACCTCATCTGTGTCCTCCTCTCTGTCTTCGGAGCTTGTTGCCATAAGGCAAATGGGCTGTTCAGATTCGGCTTCACTATCTGAGCTGTTGCTGAAAGAGCCTTCATCTTCATTACTCCATGTGCTGATCATAGCTCTTCCCTTCTTGGTTTTCTTCTTTGACCTGTCCTTATGTTTCTGATTGTCTGGACAGTCAATTTTCAGATGCCCTGGTTTCCTGCATTGATAACAGACATTAGCTTCATTTTTCTTTGCAGGTTTAGATTTATACCTTTTATCCTTTTGGCCACCACTGTATTTCTTCTGGCCGAACCGTCCTGCTCCCTTTCTGAGAAATCGCCTGAACTCTCTAGTCATCATGGCTATCTCAGACCGAGTCACATCTTCTTCTTCATTTAGGCTCTCCTCTGATGATGAAGAGCTGCTAGAGCTGGATTTTATTGATTTGCTCGAACTAGCCTTCAGCGCTATCGGCTTCTTCTTCATCTCGGCTTCATCTGTCCTTGGCATGTTTAGCTCATATGCCATTAGTGAGCCAATCAGCTCATCAGCTTTAGTATTACGCAAGTCCCTTGACTCCTCCATTACTGTTGCTTTGGTGTGCCAAATGGGAGTCAGGGAGCGCAGAATTTTCCTCACTACATCATACTCTGTCTGAGGTTTCCCAAAACCTCTTAGGCCATTGGTTATGACAATCAGTCGAGTGTACATTTCGCTGATGGACTCGTTCTGCTTCATCTTGAAGGCTTCATACTCAGATACAAGAAGATCGGCCTTCTGCTCTCTTACTTGAGATGTACCTTCATGAATTACTTCCAGCGCATCCCACATCTCCTTAGCTGATTTGCAAGCAGACACACGGGAGAATTCTGTAGGATGCAGAGCGCACTGGATAGCATTAATAGCACTCCAATTCAGCGTGGACCTTCTGATCTCCTCCTTGGTCCATACATCTTCATTCGGGGACAGCTCATAAGGCCCCTTGCTGACAATCTTCCAAATCTCATAATCCTTAGCCCTGAGGAACACTTGCATATGGTTCTTCCAGTATGCGTAGTTTGATCCATCAAAGAATGGGGGCTTTGTTGTTGAGTGACCTTCGGCAATCATCCCTCGAGCATCCATCTCTGCCTATTCTCTTTGGGAGATGAGTCCCTGTAGAAGAGTTAGGCTCTGATACCAAGTGTTGGGTTAGATGGACGCAGTCTATCTCCACTAAGTGTGGATCTAGAGGGGGGGTGAATAGATCAACTTGCCTAATTAAAAACTACTATATGTTCTAAAGCGGAATTTAGGCAAACATCAGTTAAGCTAAATGAAGAGTGCTAAGCAAAGGATACCAGCACACACAGTTCACAAGCAATCACACAAACACAATGCACACACGATTTTTAGGTGGTTTGGTCAATGACCTACGTCCACCCCACACTCAACCGAGTATGGCTTCCTGCTGCGCAGCACAGCTTGCGTCCGCTGGGCTTTACAGCTTGGCCAAACAATCCGCTGATACACAGCTTCGCTGGGCACTACAGCTTGCCGACCAGAGGGTCTGATCCTCTGCAACCGCTGGGGAAATACAGCTTAACCCGTCCAGTGGAGACTACCACTGCAAGACTGCTGACACACAGCTTGAAGAAACAGTATTTGGAAATGAAAGATAGAATCAAAATGAAAACAGAAAAACTCAAAAGCAATATAGCTCTACGAGTAAAGCCCAGCTCTGGTTTTGAACCACGAGACTGAGATACAAGCTCACTCTCAATCTCACTCTCAATCAGCTCTCTCTCAGCTCATCTCTCTCGATCTCTTCTTCTCTCGTTTTCTTCTTCTTTATTTCTTTTCTTCTTCTTCTCTGTATCTTCTTCTTCTCTCTTTTCTCTCTGTGGATCGAAGGCTCACTGCTGCTGAGTGTATAGACTTTCTCTTCTTCTCCTTCAATCTGTCTTCTTCTGTGGAAGAAGGCTTGTTTATATAGCAGCAACAGCAGCAGGCGTGTGCTCTCCACGTTTCCCGCCCAGCAATTTGGACCACGTGGCAGCATCCAATGGAGTGTCAGTACACGTGTCCTCATCTGGATACCTTGTCCTTCTCGGATCACGAGCCAGGTACCTCGGATCACGTGCCCTTCATTAGCCTCTTCAGTCTGATGTATAGAGTTCTCAGTTCACGTGCTCAATGACACAATCTGACTTGCTGCGTCGACGCTGTCAATCAATGGCGTTAACGCAGTGAGGCATTCCAGTAAGCCATTAGCTTCGTCTCTTTAGCTGCTGCGTCGACGCTGCTCAATTGTGGCGTTGACGCAGTGGAATAGCCTGTGAAGGTCTCTGCTTCTTTAACTGCTACGTCGACGCTGCTTGCTTGTGGCGTTGACGCAGTGGAAGATATCGTGAAGGCTTCGTCAACTGATGCGTGGACGCTTTAAGCTCCCAGCGTCGACCCTGTTCCTTGCAGCAACAAGAATGAAATCATAAGATTTAAGTATGTACATTACAGTGTATATACTTCGTTGTATAGACTTGTGAAGGTGAATGCAACGTACAGACTTGCCCAATGTGTTGACTTCAACAAAGGAGGCAACGGCTGTATAGACTTTAAATCCTAAAGGCAGTGTATAGACATTGAAGAACAACAACCAATGTATGGACTTTACAATGCAAACACCAATGTATAGACTTCATGTAAAAGCCCAATGTATAGACATTGAATTCGCAGACCAATGTGCAGACTTTGAGTTTGAAGACCAATGTCCAGACTTCAAGTAACACTGTGGATGTACAGACTTGATGGAGCAAAGCGATGTGTAGACTTGAAGCTCCTGAAGCAATGTACAGACTTCAAAGATCACTGTGGATGTATAGACTTTGGGGACATGAAGCGATGTACAGACTTCAAAGAAGTTGGTGAGTCAATGTACAGACTTGATGAAGCGAAGCCAATGTACAGACTTAATGTGTAGCTGAAGCCTTGAACGTAGGAATAGGATGGAGTGTATAGACTTCAGGCTTCAGAATCGAATGTTCAAACTTCGCCTAAGAAACGTAGGGAAAGTGCCCAGTGTATAGACTTTGCCTTGAGCGAAAGGTAAGTGATGAATGTATTGACTTTCACGATGTGTAGACTTGAATATGTGAAAGCTACAGTGAAAGAGTGTATATACTTGACCAGATCAAGGGCAATTTGGATGTACAGACTCTGAGGTTCAAAGCCAACGGCTGTATAGACTTCATGCGTTGACGCTGTACACACCTAGCGAGTTGACGCTGTACACACATCCAATGAAGTGCGTTGAAGCTGTACACACTTAGCGAGTTGACGTTGTACACACATCCAATGAAGTGCGTTGACGCTGTAACATGAGCCAGTAAGATGCGTTGACGCTGTACACACTTAACCAATTCAAATGAAATTCAGTGTGTGGAATTTATCTGAAATGGACGATGTATAGACTCAATCGATGTGAGAGTTTCCAGTGTATAGACTCAGTCTAAACAAGTCTGTTGGAGGAGTCCCTCTGATGTGTCGACCCATGACAGTGAGAAATGCAGACAGCAGTGTATTAAATGCAAAGAACACATAGTCAATCTGATAGAGCAATTTCATCAAATCAAAAGTAGTTGCCAATCAATCAAAACAATGGTGTTGCCAATGAAATAAAGCAAGTGTCAACATCATCAACATAGAGGGGTCACAACAGTGGAGATGCAGGAGCCTGCTGAGTTGGAGGAGCCAGGGCCTCACCTCTCCAGGCACTGGATTCCCCTTAGGTAGAATGCCGAGAACTTCTTCTAGGCGATATCCAAGACTTGAAAACTATTGTGGAAACCCTTGAAAAGGATTGATCTCTTCCCTTGGGATGAGGATGGACTGGAAGACACACCAAAGGCTTGAAAGGAACTTCTACACAATCTGGAACCTAGAGAATGACTTCAAGGCCGCACAAGCCGCCGCGGAGGTTTCATCCTGAAACGGTGACGAACAGGCCAGATCTTGTGCGGGTGGAAGAAAGAGGAGGTTTTTGGGCTTGAGAAATGGAGTTTTGGTGTTCTAGGGTTAGGGAAGAAGGTTGGAGAGTGAATGGAGTGCGTTGGAATGAGAAGATGGGGTGAGAAAACCCCTTATAAAAGGGTTTGAACACGAGTTCGGCCGGTCCGATTCGCTGGATTTGGTCGACTGAACTCTGGCCTAGCCCGAATTTTTATCATTTTATTTTTGGTATAACTCCTTCAATGTTTTTTTTTATATAACTCCTTCAACCCCCCCCCCCCATTTTTTTTATATCTCCTTCAACCTTCCCTTTTTTTTTGTTATTTGAACCTTCACCTTGGTGTAGTTGAGAGGGAATGACTTGGAGTAAGAGGTGATGGGGCAATGAGAAAATCCTCAGACTTTTCCCCTCAAAAAATGTCTCAGATCCCGTGGTTACTTGGTCCACATTACATTCAAGCATGCAATGTGGTATTTCAACATACACGAACTGAAAAAGTCACAAAATATGCATGTATCTAATGCAACCTACCCCTTATGCAAATGATTTTTTCTACATGTACAACACTTAACCTAAGTGCAAACCTAGATATGTATGCTCTCACCCTTGCACATGTCGAGTTCTCTTCTTATTTTGCTGAATTATTCCTGGTTTAGGGGTTTTGTAAAGATATCAACTAACTGATTGTGTGTGTCAATGAATTTCAATTCAAAGACCCCTTTTCCTACATGATCTCTCAGAAATTGATGCCGAATGTCAATGTGCTTTGTCCTAGAATGTTGTACAGGATTTTTTGACAAGTTAATTGCACTGGTATTGTCACACAAAATTGGAACACATTTCATTTCAACATTCAAATCAAGCAATTGATTTTTGATCCAAAGTACTTAGGGTCCACAACTTCCGGTGGCAACATATTCAGCCTTGGCCATTGAGAGAGAGCTACTGAATGTTGTTTCTTGGGAGCCCATGAAATTAGGCACCCACCAAGAAACTGACAGTACCCACTAGTACTTTTACGATCAACAATTCATCCAGCATAATCCACATTGGTATATACAATCAAATCAAATGAGTTACCGATGGCAAACCACAATCCAAAGTATTGTGCCAATTAAATATCAAAAAATCCGTTTAACAGTTAATAAAAAAGATTCTTTAGTACATGACTGAAAACGAGCACATAGATATACGTTGTATTGAATGTCATGACGGTATGCTGTTAAGCACAGTAGTGATCCGATCATACCTTGAAACAGTGTAGGATCTATTGTTTTACCCTTTTCATCTTTATCTAACTTCGTGGTTGTGGCCATCAGAGTTGACATAGGTTTTGCTTCTATCATCCCGTATTTCTTTAACAGCTCAAAGGTATACTTGCCTTGATCTATGAAAATGCCTTCAGACGTTTGCTTCACCATGCCCTTGGTGCTTACTTCAATCCGTACATGACCTTCTGTAGCTTGTACACATGCTGTAGAAAAGCAGATTTAACATCCATTTGAAATAATCTGAAATTGAGAGAGCAAGCATAGGATAGGAGAGTCCAGATTGCTTCTAATCTGGCAACCGATACAGGGGACTCATCAAAATCACTACCCATCTCCTGGTAGCAAATGAGGGAATTATCATCATCTTCATTCTCACAAGATATTCCTTCAATTGATTCAAACTTGGCCATAGCTGGCCTAACATCACTTAGATTTTTGAGAGTGTAAACTACATCCAAGATTGAAAGGATCTGATTTGTTTGTGATAATTCAGATTGATCAAATCTTGATGTAATAACAGATGCATAGATGTTATTTCCCTTGAAATAAGCCGAGGCCTCAAATTCACATGACTGAGTGTGACACCTCCCCCTTAGTGTGTGCAAGAGTCTGAAATATTCAGAGAAGTTTTAATTCCATATGCAGTCTTTGAATGATTAACCCATGGCACCTAGCAGATAACTTAGATCCAAAGATCACCTCACGCGTAGTGATAGTTTCTAGATAGGCTTAACCTGCCCTTCCACATGTCACCATTTCATATATCATGTAGTCATGGATGCGATGAAGATTGGAGGATTGCAATGCATTATGACATGAATTCATTCTAGTTTGAAAATAGATTCTTCAACTTTTGTGCATGACAACATATGAAAGGGTATACAAACTCAATGTATGCAGTGAAATTTTGATTTAAAGAATCTTCAAGCTCCCTTTCAACAAGATGCTATATGACAAGTGATATACATAGAGATATGCAAACAACTATGGATGGAATGCATGTACAAACATATGCATTATCACATAAGATTCAGCACAAAGCAAATCAGGACATAGCACCTTTTCTAGAGAGAGTGAGAGGGATATCACCTGAACGTTCATATTTCAGTTTTTGAATTTTTTTTTTAACCTGACTTATGTCGCTTGGCCCGTGTGCCTTACCTTCTTATTGAAAACATATTTCACGCTTCATATTCCCAAGGCACACCTGCAAAATAGATTTCTCATTTTACATTCTTAGTACCCAGGCCATCTTGGGGTCCTTGTGGGTTAGCACTCTTGGCACATAGCTTCCACTTTTTGACAACCTTCAAATTATCATTTTTCATCAGAAAACAATCATACATGTTATGCCCAGATTTATCATAGTACTGACAATATGACTTTGAATACTTAAAAGCATGAAGATTATTTGAAGTATGTGACATCACATTCCTTCTTATCATTGGCTTGACCATTTTGTATGTGCTGGCATGATGTGTTGAATGAAAACTTCTTTTCTTCATTATTGATGGATTAACAAGTTTTATGAAGACAAACTTGTCGTCATGCTTTAATATAAAGTAATTATTCATCTTGTGACCTACTTTACCACAGTAGTCACAATTGACATATGACATGAGAGAATTTTTATTTAGATTAGTAACATGCTTCCTTGTGGATGAAGAAACTTTATCTTGGCCAGCATGAAAATTCATTTTCTTCATCAGCAGCCAACAGTGTAAAATTATATGACCTCTTTTACCACAATGATTACAATGCATGGAATATTTTGTGGTAAATGATTGCTTTGCATTTTTTAAACCAGTTCTATTCCTGCATACTTTCAGATCATAATTTTTCATAATAAAACAATCATGCATCATGTGTCCAAGTTTGCCATAGTAGAGACAAGAAACATTCCTTTTCTTAGATGCATGGGGTTTCACATGAATGTTTCTAGCATGCACATTTGGGATAATCACACTATTTTTTGAATTTTGTATAGTTCTTGGCATAGTGTGTTGTTGAGAGTTTGATTTGGAGGTGCTAGGTATACAGGTGCTGTGAACAAATGAAGTGTATAACTTTTTCTCAAATTTCTTTTTACTCACTGGATTATATCCCAGCCCTTCTCTTTGAAAATTCACTTGCATTCCCATCAATTTGTCCAGATTTTCTTTACCATCTACAAATTTGGATATCGAATTATTCAAGTCAAGAATTTCATTTTGAAGAGATGAAATGTGCAATTCTGCACTGACAAATTCTTCTTCATAAGTAGCAAGCCTGACATTCAACAAAACATTAGCAGTCTTGAGGCTTTCTACTTCCTATTTTAATCCATCCACATCTTCACAATCACTTACAACCACAAATTTTCCTTTTCCTGAAGTCAACAATGTTGCCGATATGGCGGTGTTTAGTTCCTTCAGGTTATCATTTTCTTTCATAAGCTTCTCATCACGAATGAGTTCATTTATCAAGGTTTGATCATTGGCCATTGAGTTTACTTTTTCTTTCAGCTCTTTATTTTAATTTCTTAAGGAGCAAATTTGATCTTTATTAAATTCAATGTCGAACACATGAGCCTCAATCAATTTCTCTAAATGTGAGCATTTTTTACAGGAGGAATCACAGTTGTTTTGTTCAACCTTATTTTTTAATTTTTTATTCTCAGATTTTAACTTCTTATATTTGTTGTGCCCCTCTGGTCATTTGAGTCATTTGACATTCTTGGTTTTGATAATGACTTAGTTTTGATAATGGCTAATCACTATACGTCATTGATGTTTCCCACTCTCATATGACTGAAACACTTGATGTTCTTTCATGGCAGATATGCCAAGGAATGGAGTGGAGATGGCAAAAGTGAAAGCCTAATGATCGCACCCAAACAAAGATGGAAATCCTTTCAAATCGTGATCAATCAAACGATCAAACTCATGGCAGTCTCCTGGCAAACCAAACGTGTGGGATAAGCATCTTGCCTCTCTACTATTCAATACAGGTGGTATATGTCATTTACTATCAAGCACAATTGGTAAGACTCTTACTTTGTCATAGCCATTGTTATTTGGATGTATTTCATTGGGCTAACACTTCAACTTTGCAGGAAGGACTAGGTCATTTCGGTCGACAAGAATCGCCAAACGCGAAAAGTCTCACACTGCAAAACTGGCGGTCGACCGCCCAGGAAGGACCGATCGACCGGCAGCCAGCGGTCAACCGCCCAGTCAGGGGCGGTCAACCGATTTTGCCAGAACCAAAATGCTTCAACTCTGTAAATTTCTGGTCGACCGCCAACCCTGAGGCAGCCATATTTGACTTCATTTTCCACCTCGTGGGCAGCCCCATTTCTTGGATTTGTTTAGTCCTAAAGTCACCCAATCCCGCATGATTTGTGGATCTGGTATGGGGCTTGTATATGGACCATTCAAAAGAATCAAACCAATACAAGAGGGTTAGAAACCCTAATGAAGAAAGAGGGATCAAGGGAGATCAAAGGAGGCTTGGAAGAAGGGGTACTGTAGCCGTGAATAGTATTTTGTGCAGAAGTTCTTCATCCATTCCAAGGTGATTCAAGCCAAGATCTGAAGCAAGCAACCTCCAAGGAAGTTAGAAGCAAGCAAGGTTCTCAAGGGTGATCAAAGCTACATCCATAGTCTTCTTCATCAACTCAAGGGGATCCAAGGAAGCCCATTCCACAAGAAAGAAGAAGCCACTATTGCTGAATCAAGAGGAGAGCTTTGTGAAAAAGAAAGAAGCCTCTGTTGGTGATCTACATCTATTGAAGAATCATATTCAAGTTCCAGCAATCTCAGACAAGATCTTTTCTTTCTGAGCATATTTCATCTCTTGCCTGAACACTTTCATATTTGTTCTCTTTTCATTTTGTCCAAACTATTGAAACTAAGAATCGTCCTTACCGGTGGTTAGTAGGAAGGTAATCGAAAGTTCTCCGATCTACGGTGTTGACGTCCCTACCGGTGATTAGTAGGAAGGCAATCGGAAGTTGTCCGATCTGCGGTGTTAACGTCCCTACCTGTGGTTAGTAGGAAGGTAATCGGAGGTCTTTCCGATCTACGGTTCAGTGCGTTACACTAGTGGAGCCTCACCAGGTTTGGTGAGGGGTGGACGTAGGATTGGGGATTCAGTCTCAACCACCTTAAACTTTTTTGTGATGTTGTTTGATTGTGCGATTGCTTTGTGTTAGATGCATGGTTAGGTTCAATCTCTATATTACTTGTTCATCTATCTAAGCCAATCGTAGTGTACTTCGTTAAGCTACTTTTATTCAGCTGCGATTATCTTTATCTAGCTTTTAAGAGGGCTGTTCTGCGAAAAGAGGGGCAGATCTATTCACCCCTCCCCTCTAGATCCGCCATCCACTACTCAACAAGTGGTATCAGAGCCTAGCTCTGCCATTCCCAGATCCTACGATCTGCAAGGAAAGATCCCGATGTATTTTATTTAAATGGCTTCATATGCTACACATGTTTCGATGGTTTCTCCCCCCATTTATGATGGTTCAGATTTTTCAACATGGGTAGGGAGAATGTTCATCTATGTTAGCTCCATAGATCCATAATTATGGACTCTTATATACGATGGTCCTCATGAGCTGCCATCAAATTCAATTGAATGGTCAGCCGAAAATGAGAACAAACATAATGATAATCTTGTTGCATATAACTTAATTACAGCTGCAATTGATCTCAGACTAACTCATCTTGTGTCCTCCTGTAGCACAGCCAAGTAAGTACTGGACAAGTTGGTGAAAACTCATGACGGGAAGGAATAAGAACAAGAATGCTTCATGGTCGACCGTGCAGAATAGTCCAGCAATACATCCTCATCACAGGTAAACTCTAACACCGAGGAATTCACTTTTGAAGAGCTTATGGAAGCCTATGATGAGTTGATTACACAATACAAAAAGGTAAAATCAGAAAACAAAAATTTGAAAAAGGATCTCAAAAAAAGTAACTAAAATGAAAGCACTTTTTATAAAAATTGTTCTGCTTTTGAAGAGCTTAATGACACTCTTTCTTCTGATCTAGATACGCATAAACAAAGCATTGCATGTCTAAGGGATGAAAATGAAAATCTTCATGATAAAATCACTAGGTTGGAAGAAATTGTAATAAAACTTCAAAACCAACCTAAGTCAATCTCTAATGATCAAACTATGGCCGATGGGCTAATTCATGATGAGAGGTTGATTGAAGAAAGTAAAAATTCTGAAACTCAAAGTGAAAAGGTCCTAAAAGAAACTGAAGTTTCATGCTATGCTAATTTTGCATGCGAAGAATGCTTGTTCTTGAAAAAGATAAATATGGGTCTCCATGATGATCTTGAATGGCAACAAAATCTGATCGATTCTCTGAAAGAAGAGAATAGAGAATTGTTAGAAAAGAAAATTGAACTTGAACAAGATGAAGAAGAAGTGAATGAAAAATTGGTTGCACTTGGAAAAGGCAAAACTGTCATTGATGATTGCTCTGAAACATTGCATGCTTTAGAACAAGAAAATCAAAATCTTAAAGCAGTAAATGCCATGCTCAATGAGCAATGGGCGGCATGCGAAGAGGATCGTGCTGAATCTAAACATCATATTTCCTTGCTTGAAAATGAAATTCAAGGTTTGAATGACTTCCTGTCAATGTTTGCCCAAGACCAAGATTATGGCTCATCAGAAGCCACCACTTCATGTGGTCACCAAAAAGGGCATACTGCTCGAAAGAAAAGTAAAATTCAACATGCTCATCCAAACATACACCACAACATGTCAAATGCTAAATATCATACTTTCCACAAAACGAATGTCCATTGTTACTATTGTGGTAGACATGGTCACACTATGCATGATTGTTTCATCATGAGAAATGATGAGCTTAGAGCAGGACATCAAGTGAAAGGGCAAGGAAAAAAATAAGTCAACACTGGCAGAGGGCCTGCTCAGCAAAACTTTGCACAGAATCGCATGGAGAATCAGAAGTGTCGACATTCCTATCCAGACAGGTTGACACTCCCCATGGCCTTCAAATGAAATGCTTCTCTTTGTTGCTTTCATTGTGGTAAGACTGGTCACACTGACCAGGAATGTTGGCATCTGAAAGAAAGACACCACCCTCATACCATGAAAGATAAAAATCATGCTCGCCCACAAAAGCGTAGTCCACATGCACACGCACATGAACATAAAAAGAATAATCAATCTTTTGTGTGTTATTTCTATTGTGGGAAAAATGGGCATGAGATATATGATTGCCACACAATGAGGGAGGATGATGTGATTGCCCTGAAAAAGATGAGCCAAGATGCTAAACATGATGCTAATCCACAAGGATGCAAGCAAGCTTGGGTACCTAAAAATTTCAAATGAGAATTTTCGGTGCAGGATGCCTTATAGCTGAGAAATGAATGGTCAGGTAAATAAAAGCTCAAGGCACAGGTATGTAAATAATTTTTTTATTTCCTGTCATTTTGCATGTTTAGTCTTGACATGTAGATAGTGCATCATAAGTTTGCCCATTTTGTTCAATAAAATTGTGCAAATTGAATTGCTTGTTTGAAATGATGATTTATTCCCCATGGTGTGAAGATGAACACATGAGCTAGATTAATTGCTCACCCCCTACTTGACCTCTGGTATTTCAAATGGTCTAGAGTTGAAAGGCAAGTCTTGCTTGCCCAGAACTCTTACTATGCGTGAGAAGGATCTAAGATCAAAACCTTCACCGTGTACCAGAGATCAATTATTTCAGCTGTTTAATTCATGAGAAACTTGTTATGCTGATGAAGTTGATGTGATGATGAGTTGTTTGATACTTCATATCAGCCGCATGAAATTCTTGGATTTTAGTTTTGATGATGCACATCATGGCTGCATTTTCAACTCGTTATTCATGTTAGCATTGTTCAAAGGGGGAGTCTAGCAATTGACATCATCATGTTACATTCAGTTCAAAATCAATTGTGAATGATTTGTGTTTGCATCATCTTGTGATCTCATATACTCTAATGCAAATCATGTTTAGGAAAACACAAAAAAAAATGTGCAATCATCATGCAGCATCTTCATTGCATTCTGCATTCACATAAGTCTTAGGCTGCATAGTTTATTGCCAACCCATGCATGCTTTCAGTAGGAGTCAACATCTAAAACCAAGCTGCATGCTCCTTAGAATAAAGTTGTAAAATGGATGTAAAAAGTGCTTTCTTGAATGGTTTGATCAAAGAAGAAGCTAGATAAACTGCATGGCTTTGAGAACTCTAACCATGCAGATTTTGTATACAAGCTAGACAGGACACTTTATGGCTTGAAGCAAGTACCAAGAGCTTGGTATGAGAGACTAAGCTCGTTCCTCATTGAGAAAGGATACACACGAGGTAAGGTAGATCAAACACTTTTCACCAAGAAGCAAGGTAAGAACATCTTGATTTTTCAAATTTATGGTAATGATATTGTGTTTGGTTCCACTAAATCTAAAATGTGTGAGGAATTTGCTAACCTCATGACTAGTGAATTTGAGATGAGCCTAATGGGAGAACTTCAATTTTTTCTTGGTTTGCAGGTCAACCAAGGAGAAGATGGATGCTTCATAAGTCAAGTCAAATATATCAAGGAGCTATTGAAAAGATTCAACATGACAAGCTGTAAAATAATTGAAACTCCTATGAGCACCATAACATCACTAGATTCAGATGAAAACGGTAAATTAGTGGATGCAAAAATCTATAGAGGTATGACCGGCTCCTTACTTTATTTGACTGCATCTCGACCGGATATCCAATTTAGTGTTTACCTCTGTGCTAGATTTCAAGCTAGTCCTAGAGAATCCCACTTGACTGTCGTCAAACGTATCCTTCGATATCTTACCGGAACTCAAGATTTGGGATTGTGGTATCCGTCATCATGTGATTTATCTCTTATTTCTTATTCTGATGCGGACTATGTTGGATGCAAACTGGATCGCAAGAGTACTAGTGGCTACTGCCATTTTCTGGGTGGGTGTTTAGTTTCTTGGGCCTCCAAGAAATAACACTCGGTTGCCCTCTCAACTGCAGAAGCAGAATATGTTGCTGCGGGGAGTTGTGGCACCCAAGTGTTATGGATTAAACACCAACTCCAAGCATACTTAGTGGATCTTGGTTGTGTCCCGATTCTGTGTGATAACACCAGTGCTTTCAACCTTGCAAAAAATCCAGTCCAGCACTCTAGGACCAAGTATATTGAAATTAGGCATCACTTCATTAGAGATGAGATCGTTAAGAAAAACTTTGAGCTACATTTTGTTGATACTCTAAATCAAATTGCTGATATCTTTACCAAGCCCTTGTGTAATGACAGGTTTGCAACACCCAGAAGGGAGTTTGGTCTTTGGGCCAATAAAAATTGAAATGATGATCTTATTCAATTTAGTTGTGTGTTTTTGCAGATTGGGTTCCATGCATTATTTATCTGTAATTATGTCATTTTGCATGTGGTGTAGCATTGCATGTAGTCTTGTTGCACAATAAAGTTGAATCCATGTTCACGATGCATTGTATGGTTTATGTAGCATCATTCTTGCATGGCCATGGTATATTAAATGTTGATGTATGGAAAGGCATGTTATGCTTGTCTCGAAGCACTCAACATGCGTGAGGATTCACCTCCGCCAAGTACGTGTGCCACTGTCGCATATAGGGCATATAGTAAGGCAGAGTTGTCTCTTTGAAGCATTCATATATATGTTTCATCTTCATTCTGTTGCCATTAATATATGTACAACCATGTGTTGGATCATGCATTTCATCTCTGCCAACTTCATGTCTGACCAAGTCAACCCCTGTATAGTACAAGTCAACCTCTCATTGACAATTGTCATTGCACTTGATTGCGAACATAACCCCTTGAGTGCATCCATTGCATATCCTTAGGGGAAGTCTTATTGCCTTCTTAATCTTTTGCAATCTGAACTTCACTGGCCTCCAGTTTGAATATGCGATCATGAGACAGACAGAACTATGGTGTAAGAGCTTTCTATTATATGATCTGATGATTGTCTATCTAATGAAAATAGTTCAGATTTAATGATTTCCTTGATGTTCTGATATTTTTTTTTAAATCATCTATGTTCCGTAGTGTTAATAGACTTTAACTAGAGAGTGCATGTTGTGCCTTGAATGACTATCCTGAAATCTGAAAATTCAAACGTCATTGCAACGTTGGTTGAAGATGTTAAAGCTTAATATTGTTGTTAAACACCTTCATGAGCTGGAATTCCTGAAAATCAATTTGACAGAGCAATGATATTGTTGCACAGAGAAATATGTCACGTCATCAAAATAAGTGACGAATGATATGTCATGATGTGCCCCTATTATCTCTGTCTTAATTAATTTGGACTCTAGGCAGAGCACTGGCATAATTGCTGAGAAATATGTCTTCTCATCAAAGAAATGAGATCGGATATGTCATGACGTGACTTTGCTATCTCTATTCATTCTGAAGCATAACAGTCAGTCTTACCAAATACCTAGGAATACTGGCGTCTAGACAATGTGTATTTTTATGGATAGGAGGCATGTACTAGACTCGATTGCTCATAAAATATGAGTCATGTGCATAAAACTGTAAAAGATCATGCCAAACAGTGCTGAAATCATAAAATTCCATGCTTTAGTCATGCTTGTTTAACCTCAATACTAATTTATGCTATTCCCGATGAAGTTATTGAATATGAATGTATAAGACAAAGGAAGGTTCATCACTGCCATGATATGCACTTCTGGTTCATTTCTATTAAAACATGGATGTAGCTGCTTTTCTAACTCTGTTGACGATTTCGAATTTCATTAGCTTTGAACCATGTATATTGCTCATGGCATGTTTCCGGTTTGCCTATAATGGCTTTCTCTAAACTCATATTCAACTCTGATCTCTCTGACATTTGTCACATTCTCTCTCTCTTATCCCTCCTTTTTGCTGTTGTCAAAGGGGGAGAATTTTGTGAGTTGCCTTTATGAGTTGTCAAAGGGAAGAAACTTGGTGAATACTTTGTGAGTTGTCGAAGGGGGAGAGTACCTTTGTGCATATGCATACACGGGAGCACAGGGAGGAACTTGCATAGCATTGTGTATAGCATTCCATTCACATGCTCTGCTCATCCATGCATAGCATAATCATCATCTTGTATCTTGAGCTGCATGTGCATGTATTATCAAAATTCCCATCTTGGACATTTTTGCCAAATAATGACTCACAGTGTTGCCATCATCAAAAATGGGGAGAATGTTGTGCCCCTGTGGTCATTTGAGTCATTTGACATTCTTGGTTTTGATAATGGCTAATCACTATAAGTCATTGATGTTTCCCACTCTCATATGACTGAAACACTTGATGTTCTTTCATCACAGATATGCCAAGGAATGGAGTGGAGATGGCAAAAGTGAAAACCTAATGATCGCGCCCAAACAAGGATGGAAATCATTTCAAATCGTGATCATTCAAATGCTCAAACTCATGGCAGTCTCTTGGCAAACCAAACGTGTGGGATAAGCATCTTGCCTCTCTACCATTCAATACAGGTGGCATATGTCATTTACTGTCAAGCACAGTTGGTAAGTCTCTTACCTTGTCATAGCAATTGTTATTTGGATGTATTTCATTAGGCTAGCACTTCAACTTTGCAGGACTAGGTCATTCCGGTCGACAAGAATCACCAAATGCGAAAAGTCTCACACTGCAGAACTAGCGATCAACCGCCCAAGAAGGAACGGTCGATCGGCAGCCAGCGGTCGACCCCCCAGTCAGGGGCGGTCAACCGATTTTGCCAGAACCAAAATGCTTCAACTTTGTAAATTTTCGATCGATCGTCACCTACCTCCGGTCGACCGCCAGCCCTGAGGCAACCATATTTGACTTCATTTTCCACCTCGTGGGCAGCCCCATTTCTGGATTGAAGCCTAGATCTGAAGCCTAGATCTGAAGCAAGCAACCTCCAAGGAAGTTAGAAACAAGCAAGGTTCTCAAGGATGATTAAAGCTACATCCATAGTCTTCTTCATCAAAAGGGGATCCAAGGAAGCCCATTCCACAAGAAAGAAGAAGCCATTGTTGCTTAATCAAGAGGAGAGCTTTGTGAAGAAGAAAGAAGCCTCTGTTGGTGATCTACATCTATTGAAGAATCAGATTCAAGCTCCAGCAATCTCAGACAAGATCTTTTCTCTCTAAGCATATTTCATCTCTTATCTGAACACTTTCATATTTGTTCTCTTTTCATTCTGTCCAAACTATTGAAACTGAGAATCGTCCCTACCGGTGGTTAGTAGGAAGTCAATCGAAAGTTCTCCGATCTGCGGTGTTGACGTCTCTACCGGTGGTTAGTCGGAAGGCAATCGGAAGTTGTTCGATCCGCGCTGTTGACGTCCCTACCTGTGGTTAGTAGGAAGGTAATCGGAGGTCTTTCCGATCTGCGGTTCAGTGCGTTGCACTAGTGGAGCCTCACCGGGTTTGGTGAGGGGTGGACGTAGGACTGGGGATTCAGTCCGAACCACCTTAAAATTCTTTGTGTTGTGATTTGATTATGCGATTGCTCTGTGTTAGATGCATGGTTAGGTTCAATCTCTATATTACTTGTTCATCTTGCTAAGCCAATCATAGTGTACTTCGTTAAGCTAATTGTATTGCGATTCTCTTTATCTAGCTTTTAAGAGGGGTGTTCTGTGAAAAGAGGGGCTGATCTATTCACCTCCCCTCTAGATCCGCCATCCACTACTCAACAATATTTACTTGCAAACTCACTATATGCATCCAATAGCTCATCAAGAGATATATTTTTAGAATTTGATTTTACCTCCGAGGGTGATCCATTCTGTGTATCACTGTCGTGATCACTCATACCTGTCGTAAGACATTTGCCCTCATTCTCTTCATGGAAGCCGGCTAAGCCATCCAGTATGTCCTTTGTGGAGTTGTAGCTAGAGACAAAGGAAAAACTATTAGCATTAACAGCGGTAGTGAGCAAACTTAGAACCAAGCAATTTTGATCATGTTTGAACTCATAATCTGCAGTCCAGACTGATTTGTCTTCAAGCAACTCATAAGGACCATGAAAAATAAGCGTCCATAGCTTAGGGGGCTCATTCTTCCTAACCATAAATCGAAGTTAGAGCCATCAAATGCAGGTGGAGAGTTCATGGTGAACATGGTGGTAGCCATTTGATGGGGTCATCACCATCCGTTCCGGCACTCACGGCCCTTCTCCTCACCCCCGGAGGCATCCGACATGATCTAGTCATTTATTTTTGAGTCATATATAATTTTATTTGAGTCATATCATTATAATTTTTCTTTTATTTGAGTCCAGTACCTAGGTTAGGCAGTCATTTACCGAAGTTGAGTGTCATTAGGATGACCAGGTTGGTTAATGGGCCCCATTAAGTGGGTTAGGCCTAGGGGCGTCCCCCCTTGGACAGTCTGGTCATTAGCACTTTTGTTCAGGGTTGTTTTGATCCTAGAAATTGTCAGTGCCTATAATAGCCCCCTCCCCTCTCTCATTTGTAACCTTCGATGCATTCCTGAAAGAAAGAAATCCCATGTCCTTATTTTTTTCTCCACAAAATCTCTTTTTCTCTCTCATATCTCTCTCTATCTCTCTAAGGGGGTCGGCCCTTTCTCTCTCCTCCCCCTCCCACCTACTTTCTAACTCCCCTCCCCTAATTCAAGAGCCTTCCCAACTCCCCACAACCCCTCTTCACTCCTTCCCAACCCCAAGGTAGCCTCCACCTATCCCCAGTCCACCCTCCAACCACCAACCACCAACTCCCCTTCCCCAAGCACCTCTCTCATCTCCCAAGGGAGAATTCCCCACTCCCCAAGCACCCCTTCCCTTCCCCAACACAACCCTTCCCATCCCCAAGACCCCCATTAACAACCCCCATTAAGCCACATTCCAACCTTGAGAGAGATCTCTCCTTCCCTATCTCCTTCCCAACCCAAATTCACAGCTCTCCCTCCCTCCACCTGTTAGACCCCATTCCAGCCCCCATTCTCCCCCTCCCTCACCTTGGTTTGCCCCCTCCCAGACCCCATCACAGCTAGGGGTTGCCCCCACACCCATCCACCCCATTTCCCATCCCATCTATCCCATTTCTCATCACCTATCACCACCATGTTCATCCCAGTTCGCAGGCTGTAGAGCACCCACGACTTGAGGAGACTGCCACGTCCACAAGAAGAAGCTTTAGAGAGCGTACCATATACCGATGGATTCCTCGTCCAGTCAGCATCGTAGCCAAGGTGGTTTCATCTTCATCCGACATCAGAGTAGTCCAGAGGAGCTAATCTTGCTCGGCTAAGCAACCTGTCCCTGGTAGACAACTTGAAGCGACTTGCAGAAGCTCCCAGGGCCTGAGTTCTGAGATTCATGAGGCGACACTTGGCTGAGGGCTTCTCCTTCAAGTTCCCTTCCATCTCCAAGAAGCATAACTATTTTTGTACCCCGGAGTCAAGAGTTCCAGATTTTCTCCCCAAGGTGCGCCTGGTCAGTTCCCCTGAGCTAGTCCCGACACCCCTCCACTATTCCGGTCTTCGCGGTCAGCTCTGACCACAGACGATGGTCTCGTTGGTCTTGGCTCGAAGAGGACTCGTCCACGGTTGCAGAGATTCTAATCCCGCCTTATTCGGAGTCCGGGAGTGTTCGTGGCGACTTCGTCTTCCAGCAGCAGCAGACTGAGAGCAACCAGAACCAGCACCGAACAGTCCTATTCCAGACCCTACCCTAGCCACCGACGATGTCAAGAAATTCTCCAATGATTCTGACGTCCTCCTCGGCCAACCCAGGAGGTTTTGGCACTGGTTTCATCAACAACGGAGTTCGAGAGAGCCCATAGCGGAGCCGATAGCGACTGCCTATCTCGCTATCCAGAAAGCTGGCAGAACCGGCTTAGCTCGCCATTTCGGTTTTATCTTAAGTTCCCCACCCCGCCTGGCCGGCTTACAACCCCTCCCTGCGTGGAGGTAGTGTTTGATTGTATTTCTTACAATTCCCCACCCCTAGTCAAACCCCCTTGCAAGGGGCGTAGTGCTTGTTTGTTAGGTAATCAGGTTGAAGCTTCATCGGCGCAACGTGCGGGGAATCACGCTTCCTCGCTTGCCCACGTCTCCGATCAGAGCCGGTTTATTCAAACCGGCTAGGTAAACTCTCGTCCCTTACTCCCAATAGTGCTTGTTCGTTTAATATTCTCAAATTGCACCGTCGGTCAAGGGAGAGAGCGCCCGGTCCCAAGGCTCCACTATCTTCGTGCGACCATAGTGGATGTGAGTGAGTGAACCCGCGCCCTTCGGCCATTGCCGACTCATTGAGTTGGGAATCCGTACCCCAAGGGGAGGTTTACCTTGAACTCTGCTAGCCCTCTTCCAGCAAGGGTGTTGTCCCACTTTCTCGACTCGGCATCCCCGCATCACCCCCGGGTTGAGTGTGTGAGCCATACGAGTGTCCGCTTACATAAGCTTCTTAGCCTTGTGGTTGTGCTTGGATACTTAGGTCTAAGGATCATTGGCCTTGAGGCTATCACCCCAAGGTGGTGTCACATCAAGTGGTATCAGAGCAAGTCGTTGACTTTTACAAGTCAAGTCTTAGGGCATTTGCATCCATCACCCCTAGCATCATCACTTCCCCATTCCTATGGCTACCTCATACCATTCACACCCATCTCTTTCACCTCTCCCAATGGATCCCAAACTTCTTGGAAGCCCAACTGCCAAACAAGGTTAATTGCATCAACTCCCTCATGGTGGCCATGCCCAACATTTTTGGGCGGCTTGATGATATCACTGCCCAACTCGATAAACTTGAGGGAAGTAGGCCCGAACCACGTGAGGATAAGAGTTACCCCTGAAAAAATCCGGATGACCACCTCTTGGTGCTTTTGAAAGTTAAAACCCCTGCCTTTGAGAGATCCTACATCCCAAGCCTAAGATTGGGAATTTTCGATGGGCCAATACTTTGATTGGTACCCCTTGGCCGAAGAGAGGAATGTGAGACTAGCCAAAATGCACCTCTCCAAGGAAGCCAAAACTCATTGGCTAATGGTTGAGGGTTTAAGGAGGATCCGCGGGCAAGCCCCGATTAACACTTGGGAAGAAATGAAGGCCGACCTTAGAAAGGTCTACACATCCCATTCCTCCCCCTCCTACCCGGGTAGTCATAGCCCGAGGAGCACTACCACTCCTCCACTTCCACCCAGCCTGCCTAAGGTCACCCCAATGGCCCAAACTCCACCGCTCCCTACAGATCCTACCACGGCCACCTCCCCCACACCTCACCACCTAACCCTCAACACTCAAGCCCAAATGGTCCCACCCTCTGCTCTTCCATCTTCCCCCATAAGGGACACACCTCCAAAGACCAACCAAACTAAACCTCCTCATCCAACCCATCTCCCACTCTCGACCCCAACTCTACCATGTCCTAGGCCTCCACTACTTCCCCTCCCTATCCTAACCCAAGTCTCCCTTTACCCACCACCCTGGGTGCACCATGCACCAACCATCATCACCCCATCCCCAAAAGACCTTCCCATTCCCTTGGGAAAGGAGGCCACACCCACTCACATAGGAGTAGATGCTAGCCTGGACCCTCTCCCCACCCATGAGGAAACCCAAGTTCACACCAATGATGAGGAAGAGCTTTAAGCCTTCACCACTCCAAACAGTTTAGATCCTCAAGAACTACAAACCTTCACAAATGGCACCGTAATCATTGATGGGCCCCTAGCTAGATGGCAAAAGGAGAGAACGATCCCTCCCATCACATCCCATGCCTACCCTCCCATGGAGATAGACCTCCCCATAGTACCCTTCTCCTCCTATCACACCACAATCCAATCATCTTACCAAGTGGAGACCTTAGGGGATCTTCTTAAGGGCTGAGCATGGCAAATCGAGTTCACGAGCATGTTGACCACAGTGACCAACCAATCTAGGAGCCTTGACCTCCTACACCTTTATGTCGGGTCTATCACCTCAATTTGCACCATTGGTTGTTACACTAGCGACCTTCTACTATTCCTCCCCACACTCGATGAGCCCAACCTTCTCCTCAATTTGGAGCTTCTTATCTCAGGTAAAAAGCCAAACCATCCCCTCATGGCCAACCCACCCACCAAAGACTATGGCCCAATTACTTCATCAGAGAGGGAAGATCCACCACCTTTAGAGGACCGTAAGGGCATAGAGCTCTCCCTTAGTAACCCTTTCCATGATCCCTTTGATCCCTTCCAATGGGAGCCAAGAAACCCATATGACCCAACCACCTTACCCACCACCCACCTTTGCCTACCCCAGCCCACCATGATGGATCAAACCCACCCCTTCCTAGACTCGGGTTACACCATGAGAGCCATGAATTTGGGCAATATACACAAAGGGATTAAGGAAGCGCCTCTCTCCATGATGTCCACCTTCCTAGATCCCTTTGATCCTTTCAAATGGAAGTTCAAAGGTCATCTTGCAACCCCACATATGGAAGTCATCTTTGGAGTAGGAATACAAATGTCTTAGCACCTCACACCACTTGGCATGAATAGTAAGTCTGGTACCTTACATTCATGACACCCACATGTCAAGTCGAAAGCATGAGTGGTCTATATTTGGGTGTAACGGCCCTCCCCCATTCGTCATTGGTCTTACGCATGTAGGATCATATTTGGATGCCCCGGTCCTCCAACCTTGAGTAGAGAACTTATGCATGATAGGGCCAAGTTTGGATGCCTCGGTCCCCTAGTCTTCACCTACCTCGATAGGAAGCATGAGCAAGCTAGATCCACTTTTGGATGCCCAGGACCTCCCACATCTCACAAGCCCGAGAAACACCTCATGCATGGTAGGTCCCCTTTTAGTTGTCCAGGTCCACCTATAACCACTAGAAGGTCAGCATTCACAAAATTGCATGATAACCTTTGCAAGCACATCAACAAGAGCCATGAAATTTATAAAAGGCAGGCCGACTCACACCGGTGCCACCAAGAGATCCAAATGGGTGATTCCGAGATGGTGAGGAATGAGCGGCTCTCACATAGAGACAACTCAAGACTGAGGTTTTGTGGGATTAGTCCCTTCCAAGTTTTGAGGTGCATTGGCACCAATGCTCATGAGTTAGACCTCCTCGAGGGATACGGAGTTAGGTTCAGTTCCAATGGGGAAGGCCTTGTGCCACACAAGGATCCCACGGTGGCACCTAGTGAGGATATCAGGCCCCCTTACTCTCTTGAGAGAGCACCCACCCCCTCCCCCATGAGAGCACCGTCAGCCCGGAGAGCCCGACGTAAGCAACTTGAGAGAATATTGGATGAACATATTATCATCACACGGAGCAAGGTGTGCGGACGCTACCTCGCTAGGTGGAAGGTTCGGCTTCCTTCGAGAGACTTGTGGGCGGCACCACTTCTACACCCTTCGAGGAGGGAAGGACTCTTACTCGACGGAGTCGAGTTCTCCGCACCCCGGGAGTATGATGGGGTCATCACCATCCGTTCCGGCACTCACGGTCCTTCTCCTCACCCCCGGAGGTGTCCGACATGATCTAGTCATTTATTTTTTAGTAATTTTTCTTTTATTTGAGTCAAGTACCCAGGTTAGGTAGTCATTTGCCTAAGTTGAGTGTCATTAGGATGACTAGGTTGGTTAATGTGCCCCATTAAGTGGGCTAGGCCCAGGGGCGCCCCCCCTTGGACAGTCTGGTCATTAGCACTTTTGTTCAGGGTTGTTTTGATCCTAGAAATTGTCAGTGCCTATAAATAGCCCCCTCCCCTCTCTCATTTGTAACCTTTGATACATTATTGAAAGAAAGAAATCCCAAGTCTTTGTTTTTTTCACCATAAAATCTCTTTTTCTCTCTCTCTCTAAGGGAGTCACCCCTTTCTCTCCCCTCCCCCTCCCACCTACTTTCTAACTCCCCTCCCCTCATTCAAGAGCCTTCCCAACTCCCCACAACCCCTCTTCACTCCTTCCCAACCCCAAGGTAGCCTCCACCTATCCCCACTCTACCCTCCAACCACCAACCACCCACTTTCCTTCCCCAAGTATCTCTCTCATCTCCCAAGGGAGAATTATCCACTCCCCAAGCACCCCTTCTCTTCCCCAACACAACCCTTCTCATCCCCTAGACCCCCATTAACAACCCCTATTAAGCCACATTCCAACCTTGAGAGAGATCTCTCCTTCCCTCTCTCCTTCCCACCCCAAATTCGCAGCTCTCCCTCCCTCCACCTATTAGACCCCATTCCATCCCCCATTCTCCCCGTCCCTCACCTTGGTTTGCCCCCTCCCAGACCCCCTCAAATCTAGGGGTTGCCCCCACATCCATCCACCCCATTTCCCATCCCATCTACCCCATTTCTCATCACCTATCACCACCCTGTTCATCCCAGTTCGAAGGCAGCAGAGCACCAGCGACTTGAGGAGACTGCCACATCCTCACCAAGAAGCTTCATAGTGCATACCATATACCAGTGGATTCCTCATCCAGTCATCGTCGCAGCCGAGGTGGTTTCGTCTTCATCCGACTTCAGAGCAGTCCAGAGGAGCTAATCTCGCTCGGCTGCACAACCTGCCCCTGGCAAACAATCTGAAGCGACTTGCAGAAGCTCCCACGACCTGAGTTCTGAGATTCCTGAGGCGACACTTGGCTGAGGGCTTCTCCTTTAAGTTCCCTTCCATCTCCAAGAAGCACAACTATTTTTGGACCCCGGAGTCAAGAATTGTGGATTTTCTCCCCAAGGTGCGCCAGGTCAGTTCCCCTGAGCCAGTTCCAACACCCATCCAATGTTCCAGTCTTCGCGGCCAGCTCCGACATCAGACAATGGTTCCATTGTTTCCGGATCAAAGAGGACTCGTCCACAGTTGCAGAGGTTCTGATCCCGCCTTATTCGGAGTCTGGAAGTGTTCGTGGCACCTTCATCTTCTAGTAGCAGCAGACTAAGAGCAGCCAGAACCTGCACCAAACAGTCCTGTTCTAGACACTGCCCCAGCCACCGGCGACGTCAAGAAATTCTCCAATAATTCTGACATTTTCCTGGGCCAACCCAAGAGGTTTTGGCGCTGGTTTCATCAACAACGGGGTTCAGGAGAGACCGTAGCGGAGCCGATAGCGACTGCCTATCTTGCTGTCCAGAAAGCTAGAAGAACCGGCTTAGCTTGCCATTTTGGTTTTATCTTAAGTTCCCCACCCCACCTGGCCGGCTTATAGCCCCTCCCTGCATGGAGGTAGTGTTTGATTGTAATTCTTACAATTCCCTACCCCTAGTCCAACCCCCTTGCAAGGGGCGTAGTGCTTGTTAATTAGGTAATCAGGTTGAAGCTTCATCGGCGCAGCGTGCGGGGAATCACGCTTCCTCACTTGCCCACGTCTCCGACCGGAGCCAGTTTCTTCAAACCGGCTAGGTAAACTCTCGTCCCTTGCTCCCAATAGTGCTTGTTCGTTTAATATTCTCCAATTGCACCGTCGGTTAAGGGAAAGAGCGCCCGATCCTAAGGCTCCGCCGCCTTCGTGCGACCACCGTGGATGTGAGTGAGTGAACACGCGCCCTTCGGCCATTGCCGACTCCTTGAGTTGGGCATCCGAACCCCAAGGGGAGGTTTACCTTGGACTCTGCTGGCCCTCTTCCAGCAAGGGTCTTGTCCCACTTCCTTGACTTGGCATCCCCGCGTCACCCCCGGGTTGAGTGTGCGCGCCATACGAGTGTCCACTTACGTAGCCTTCTTAGCCTTGTGGTTGTGCTTGCATACTTAGGTCCAAGGAGCATTGGCCTTGTGGCTATCACCCCAAGGTGGTGTCACATCACCATTGATCTGGATCTTTCTCTAGATCGTTAGATCTATGAAAAATAGAGCCTTAGCTCTGCTACCAATTGAAGTCCCGTGATCAATCACACCCAAGAGGGGGGGTGAATTGGGTGATAACAAGTTTTAGAAAACTTTTACCCGAGTTAAAAAGATATGATAAAATAATAACTAAGAAGTTAAGATCTGTTTAATTATACATTAGATCTAACACTATATACCAAATATCTATTTATAGAAAAGATCGATTGTGCTAGATCTAAAGTGACAAATGCGGATGAACAATGTGCAAGAACAATAACACAGAACGGAGGTAGAAGATATGAATTAAACCACACAGCTCAAACCACTTGACACAAGGAATTTTAAGGTGGTTCGGATGAAATGACGGTAGCCTATGTCCACCCCTCACCAAAACCCGATGAGGCTTCACTGCTGGAAAACCAGCACGAGGATAAATCCCCAACACGGAGTCAAAACTCCAACATCACGTAGGTCGACGCCTGCACACACATGGGGAACAAACCCCAACACACACACGCACGAAAATAGAGTTTCCAACATGATCTGACGATCGCATCAACAACACACACAACTACAGATCTGAAATGATCCATACACACACGGATGTTTGCAAATCACAAGGAACACAAACTTGAAGCTCAAACAATTTAGAAGATGAAATACGAAAGAAAGACTTCTGATTTTGGCTCCCCCTGAGTATATGATGTAGATCTTGAACAAGGCTTGCTTCTTCACTTGATTTGAGGTTGATTGGCTTCAGATGGAACTTGAAAAGCTTGGAGATGGATGAAGAATCCTTAGACGAATCACTGTTCACGTAGTGCTTGCAGCTGCTCTCTTTCTCCCATGGCAGCCTCCCCTTAATTCCTTTTGTCATTAGGGTTTCTTGACCTAAAGAGGTGTTTTTATATCTCTTCATTGGTCAAGGGATATGCCCAGACATAGATCCATGAATCTAGGCATGTCTAGAGGCTTTGGGACTCAAAAGTCGACAAGAGAGGCTTTGAACACATTGGTTGAAACAAGGTCAACAAAAGCTGCCTCGAAGGGTTCGGTCGTCCGATTCGAGTCGACCGGTCGACCGAACTGTGACAATTTCTGAGACTTCCAACGCTGGCTACTTCGGTCGATCGATCTTGGGCCGTTGGTTGACAGAACTTTGTAATTTTACAGAGTCCTGGGTGCTGGAGGATTGGTTGACGGAACCAACCAAGTTGGTCAACCAAACTCTAGAATTCCTGCAAAATAGATTCGTTTAGCCCATAAATCAGATCCACATACAAAAGACTTTGTGTCCTCATTTTGATCCATTCAATTTGAGTTTATTTGACTTGTTCTGGGCATTGTGAGGCATGATTCGTTTGTGCATTAGCTTGTGATGGAAATGGCTTAGAGAAGCGTACATGTGCTTGCACTTTTGTAATTAAACGGTGCTTGGCCATTGGCCATTCCAAGGTTTTGATATCATCAACCTCAACTAAAAGGGAATTTTGTTATCACCAAAAACATTGATGCACAATAGCCTCGAATACATTCTAAGTTCACTCTTGATCAAATATGCACGGCACGAGATGGAAAGCACGTCTGGGATTTTGTTATCATCAAAATCACTTGAAGAGACTCAATAAGAACCTAGTTGTTCCCACTGCTACGTCCAAACCGGTGGTCCGATAACAATTCCATCAGCTCCCAGGTGCAGAAGAAAACATGTAGGCACGCTCCAGAAATGCGAGAGAGAGGCCAATGCCACTGGAAGCTGTGATGGGTCCAACAGTGCTCAGCTACTGGTTCTGTTCTAGACTGTGCAGAGCTGCGCAGTCCTAGAGGGGAGGACGGGACGACATCCTCTGGTTGCCGATTGGTGCTCCACTTTGGAGGGATGGTACAGGACTCGCCGACGTTGTCCCCATAGGAGGTATAAGCCCGTAAGAGCAGAAGGATGAAGGTGGCGGAAGAAGTAGTAGTGATGCCGATAGTCGCACAGAATAGAACAGCAGTTCCTTACCTGTAACAAACGAGGTGGACGGGGGTTTCAGTGTCGTTGGTTGGCACTAGAACTCAGTGGAGCTGGCCCGGGGCATCTAGAGAGCACGCCGATCGAAGGTGATGGCCAGAAGATGGCTGGGGTGTTGGTGGTGTCGCCGAGATCCCAAATCTATCTACGTAGGCAAACGGGCATAGTCAGAACATGGGGTCAGTGTCGGGGTTGTTCTGTGCGCCGCCGAGTCTTTTAGCAGGTGTAGGGGAAGTACAGCCAAGCCCACCGCGTGGAGGGGACGCACATAAGGCGGTTGTGGATGGCGTACCAAGCCGCTGACTCGCTTGCTGGCAGACTGGGCGTCGGTCACTACGCAGGTCAACGGAAGAGGCTATTTGGTGTAGTTCTGGGGTCGGGATGGCCACCGACTTGAGCTGAGGATGGAGGGGATGCGGGGTAGCACCTTCTTACTCTTGGGCTCACCCTTGAATGCTTTTGGGACGCCGGTGTTGCCCGAGTTGCAGGAACTCTACTCTGGGCACAGATGTGCACACCCGACTTCTCAAGTTGCTGCAAGATGGCGGGGCACTGGGAGATGGATAGTGCGAGTGAACGGGGAAGGGGGGCGTGGAAGAGATGGTGGAGGTTGGTGGGAGACGGTCTGGACAGGGTGGTGCGTGACAGAGAGAGATTGGGTGCGCTAGGGTTAAGGGTGGTGGGGGGCGATGGGACGAGGGAAGCCTTTTTTTGAATTTTTGATTGAGTTGTGGGAAGGAGGGAGGAAAGGAGGGGAGGGACCTGTGATTAGGTGTGGGATGAGGTGGAGGAGGAGGTATTTAGGGAGAGAAAATAGGGAGTGGGAGGAGATTAGGAGGACATGGCGGTGGTTTGAGTGGGAATGGTGGGAAGGTAGAAGAGAGATGGGTGGGAATCTAGGAGTGGTTTAGGAAAGAGGAGAGGGAGGAGATCTTGGGAGCTGAGGTGGCAAGAGAGATAAGGAAGAGAAGGGGGGTCTGGGTGCGACCAAGGGAGGAGGAAGAGGGGGGAGGAGTGCGAACTAGAGAGAGGGGGAAGGGAAGAGAGAGGTGCACAAGAGAGAGGAGGAGATTATCCAAAGGAGCTCAAAATTTCAATTCTTTAATTCTTCATTAACCCAGAATGAGGCCCCTTGGTCCCCTTTTATAGGAGAGGCCATGGGTTGCAAAAGACTAGAGATACACTCTAAAAAAGGAAAATGACCCCATTGTCCTAAGGGGTAACTATAAGCTACCTATGACAATTAACCAGGCTTTTTCTAGATTGGCCTTTTGGGCCTTATTAAATGGCCCAATAAGGACTACATACTCAATAAAAGAAAAGTACATCATAATACGAAGAAAGAAATAATCAAGGCACTGTCAGAACCATCTCAAAGGGTAGACGTCAATGTCGGGGTATGGATGGTCGCCGATGTCCCCACCATGAAGGGTCCTCAGCTGACCCTGACCTGATTGAGACTGCCCCGAACCGATCAACTCTCTAGTCTATTGACACCTATTTTTAGCTTACAAGTCGAGTCTTTCTCTTATTCATCTTTTATGATGTCATGAATTATCCAATATTTTGGAGTCTTCCTTGAGCGTATTTCAAGCCCATTCTTGATCATTTCTCCGCCCATTAAACCTTGGAGGCTATTTTCCTCAGTCTCTGCATTTTTCGACCTTTTTTCATGGTCGCGGTCATGGGAAAACCGCGTCCATTTCCTAAACTTAGCCGACCTATTTCAGAAGTTCAGTCGACTGACTTGATCACATCTCCCGACCCCTGGTCGCGGTCTGTCGGTCGACATCGATCATGAGATCGCGGTCGACTAGCAGACTGCGTCTTGATGTCTGTCGACCAATTCCCAGGATTCAGTCAACCTATGCCCATTTCAGTCGACTGAATTTCCATGTTCAGTCGACTAGTTTTCTATCATTCCCCTTTGCCCTGGTCGCGGTCTGTCGGTCGACCGTGATCATGAGATCGCGGTCTACTAGCAGACCACGTTCTCCTTGTGTTGACTGGGTGTGTCGACCCTTTGGACGTTGTGCGTCGATGTAGGTTTGATCTTTTTCTTCTCTGGGCAAGTCGTGGTTCTCGCCTAACCGTGTTCTTCAGGTTGCGGTCGCGCGATAGACCGCGTTCTCAGTGCAGAGTCCTGTTCATCCCGGACTCTATTTTCTCCTGCCGAGGATGCCTTAGAGTCCTATTTCAAGCCATCTACTACAAGGATTTCGTGCCAGATCAGTTCCTATCCCTTGTAGGGGCATTATCTTACCAATATCCCCTAGATTTATCTCCCCAAATCCTATCTTTCTGGGATTTATCCTCAAATTCTAATTTAAGGCTTCTAAGGTCTATAAATAGCCTCCTAGGGCCATGAGCTCGAGGGGAGGACATTTTTAGATGTGGGGCGAAGCCATGTCGCACTACCAACTCTCCTCTTCGACTCCCAATCATTAGGGTAGCCTCATGCCTTCATCCTCCTTCTTCGAGGGTTCTTTCTCCTTTTTTTTTTATGTTTCTGCACTATTCTTTCTACACATCTCTTGCATGCATATTGCATGGTTTTCCTCAACTCTTTCATCTCTATTTTGTTAAGTTTTCTACCAGTTTACACCCTTCAATCATCACACAAACACACACCTATTTTTGATCCCTTCTACAGGGGTTAACCCCCCCCCCCCCGATACGTTCTTCCCCCAATTTTCATGCTTGTTTTTCATATGGAATTGATGCTACACCTTCACGTTCTAATGTGTTTTTTCTCTCGTTGCTTTGTTTCGTAGGATAGGCAAGTGTAGGACGTGAGGCCCTTGCTTTCTGGCCGGCTGGAAGGTGAGGAGGTGCTGAACCACAAAGTTTCTACATCCCGCATTGAACGCGGTAGCACGAGGTCCGCGATCTCCTTATAGCGGTCCTGTCTTGACTGCGTCCCCTCCTTTCATCTTTCCAAGGTATGCAGTAGATCTTTAGGTTCCTACAACACTTTTCCTGTTGTTAACCCTTGGTGACGATCACGGTATTTTCCTTTCTCTTTTCATCAACCATCCCTGTTTCTTATATTATATGATTGCATTTACTTATCGTTTATTCGGGGTAGATTTATTCCCTATAGGGTCGTCAACCAATCCTCCTCTAAATCTGTCGTGGCTTGATAGGCTGATTCCATATCTGCAACACGGGTCGCAATCACTGGGTGTCTAAGTTCTAGCTGTTAGTAATAAGAATGCGGATCTAGAGGGGGGTGAATAGATCAGTCCCTCAAATTAACTAATTAAAAACTAATGCTCAGGATGATACCTAGCGAATTATCAAAATAAACAACTGATGAATTGAATGAGACGCTCTTTTAGAACAGCACCGCTAACAAACACTTGATTGGCATAAACAATAATATGAAAGCACGCGGGACGACCGAACAACAAAGGAGCTCAGTGAATGGAGGTAGGGGATAAAGAATGCAAACCAAAATGCACAGAAATTTTTAAGGTGGTTCGGTTGCTACCCAGCAACCTACATCCACCCCTCACCTGATCAGGGTGAGGCTTCCTTGCTCAAGCCAAAAGACCATGGAAATAATCTGCTACAAACGCTGAAACTATAGCTTAACTTGGAGGAACAAACTCCTCCCACACCCTGAACACCAGAGTGTAACTGTGTATAGCACCCAATTGTACACACCACTGATCATGCAACCCAGCACGAACAGGCCCACTGCTTAAAGCGGTGTTCGAGGATTGCTCCTCAACACTCTGGACACCCAGAGCAACCCGTGAGCATCACCCAGCTACTCACAACCCTGAATCGTGCAATGAAGCACGTTCAAGAACACGGAACAAAAGTAAAAATGAGAAGTAGCCTAAGAAAAAGAAAGCACAGATTGACAATGTAGCTCTATTCAAGAGCCTTTGAGAAATCTCGGAGTTGCCCCGTTAGATTTCTCTAACAACACTCAGAATGCTCAGATCTCTCTCTCTTCTTCTCTCTCTCTCTCTTCTTTCTGACTTCGTGGTGGCTCTCTGCAGATATCTTACTGAGGTGTCTTCTTCTCTTCGATGGCAGCCACACTTCTTCGACAAAAATTGGGCAACTTTATGTAGAGCAGAGCTTGAAATTTTTTTTGGATAGGGTGAATATTCAATATAATCGATGATGGAGTCCTGATCTAAGAATGGAATTAGATAGTCTTACGAGTATTCCCTTATGGGTGGCCTTCCACGGACTCCCGCTCCATCTTTGGACTCTGGATTTTATTGCTAAGATCTCTTCCATCTTGAGTGATCCGTTGTATCTGGACAAGCTAACGGCTGAGCGCAAGAGACTAACTTATGCTAGGGCCTGTATCATGATTTCATCAGGAGAAGAGCTGCCTGACTTCGTCCATTATAAAGATCTTGATGGTTGTGTCAGGAGAATTAAGGTAACCTACCAATGGAGGCCAAGAAGCTGTTCTACGTGTTGTTCCTTTGGGCACGCAGATGGAGCATGTAAACTGGTCCTCAGCAATAAACAACCTCATGTTCAGGTTTTCCAACCAAAGGCACGCTGTACTCCGGCCGAGGTACGTGTTCAGTCTCATAATTCCCTTGATAATCTACAGTCTCAGGACTTCGGTGCTCTAGAGGGTCTTGGTGTCCCTGCAACTCGGCACTCTGAGCCTCCCAAAACCCTTGCGGATCAGAGGACCCAGAGTACCGAGCTCGGGGGACACCCGGAGGCCCGACAGACTACCACACCCACACAGATTCGGAATGGCAGCAACAGTCCAAGGGAATCGCATCTCTCTAAACCAAAGGTTCTTAACCATGTGGTTATGGCTAACACACCATCTGCTAGCGATCCTGCACCATCTTTTTCTAAGGATGTGGATGCCGCCAACATGTTTGATAGTGGTCCTCCACTTGTAGACCCACTAGTTGTCCTTCATTTGAAGCAAAGCAATCATGATGCCCACCGGCCAAGCGGATTCCATTCCCATGAGGACCACTCCATTACAGATCAAGCTCTTCTAGCTCACGAAGGTGGAGCTTCATCAACTTCATTTCCTCATGGAGGGTCCACCACCTTTTGTCCTTCCCATTTGGATCTATCAAAGGCATCACATGGGGTAGCGCATCATTGTAGAGCTTTTAACTCCACTACTCATGGGGGGACCGCCATCCTTCACAAGCCCTTGCCTCCTTCACGTTAAGACCTTGGGGCTGCCATCAGCCAAGATTCTCTCCAACCACAACAACATACGCATGTGATAGCACATTGCGATGGGCCTTTAGACCCCCCACATGCTATTGGAGGGGTGTTTGTCCTATGCACTCAGCGCACTCACATGTTGGCAATGTCCCTTGTTGCAGCCGGCCTTCACGTAGAACCCAAGATGTTGCCACTTCTTTTTCCATCAACAAGGAACATTACTTAGCGCATGTGAATAGCAGCAGCCATGATCGCAAGAGCCAAGATGATGTAGGCCCATCGGTCATGCATTATACAAGTGCTCATGCTAGAGGAGTCTTGGGAGATGATTCATCGGAATTACCTAGTGGAACTCCTGCTGTTAGTGTGACTCCTGCAGCGTGCTCAGTGCCCCTCGCCAAACATCAAGAGAAAGAATCCCAGTTCGCACCATCACCAATCACAATTACAGAAGACAACCATTCGGGACCACATGCAGACAATTTAAATTTGCAAGCTCATCCGGCTCCACATTGTTTCTCTACCAACCAAGCTAAGCCACATTTCTCCTCCTTTAGGAGCCTGCAGGCTATGGACGAGATGGACAGGAAAAAATCAAGAACTAAGAGTAGAGATGCTGATGGTCGGCCTGCAAACCCCAAATGAATCTAACTTTACATCCCCTTTCCTTCAGGATTTATATATGAAGATTATTGCCTGGAATGTCAGAGGCCTCAACAAGAGGGAGAAATGCAGAGAGTTAAATACCATGATCAGAAGTAAAGCCTGTGACATGGTTATCTTAGTCGAAACTAAGATAAACCCTCGACATATGATGCCTTTTAAAAACTTAATTTGGCATGAAGCTGAAGTTGTTACTAATGACCAATACGGTGGCAAAGGGAGAGTCTGGATCCTATGGAATCACAATATCATTGATGCCCAGTTGGCAGCGGGCAGCAGTCAATTCCTCCATTTGCGATGCTGGCACAAGCTAAATCTTCTAGAATTCCAAATTACTGGTGTTTATGCATCCAACAGTGCCATGGAAAGGAGAAGCTTATGGACTGATATTATCTGTCTTTCCAACATCACAAATTCTCCTCGGATGGCAGCGGGAGATTTTAACACAATTAGATATCCTCATGAGAAAAAAGGTGGGCGCATGACAACTGAAACCATGTTGGAGGAGTTTAACATGTGCATTCAACACTCAGAACTTGAGGACATTATTTGCTGTGGCAATAAGTTCTTCTAGACTAATAGGGGAGAAGCTTAACACAAAATCATGGCACGATTAGATAGATGTCTCATCAACTCTCTTTGGACTACTTCTTACTCTGATAGCTGGGTTGAATACGGGAATGAACAGTTCTCTGATCACACACCCATGTTTATCAATACAGATAAAGAAACTATGAAGACCAAGCTCCCATTCAAATTCTACAACATGTGGGCCTCTCATCCAGAATTTCTTACAGTCATTAAAACCGCCTGGGACGTACCTGTCGTAGGGTCACCTCCACATGTGCTTTGTATGAAGCTTAAGGCTTGTAAACTTGCCCTTAAGGATTGGAATATGAACACATTTGGAAATATTCAGAATAAAGTGGCCACCTCTAAGAGGAATCTCCACCAAGCTCAGACTATTCTTTGTCACAGACCCTTTGATAATGACTTCATTCTAAAGGAGAAGGAGGCAAGACAAGATTATCTACATGCTCTAGCAGTAGAGGAAAACTTTATCAGGCAGAAATCCAGAGAGAACTGGCTGACGTTGGGAGATTCCAATACAAAATTCTTTTAGGCTAGTATGGCGGCAAGAAGAACAAGAAATCAAATCAGACAATTTAAAGACCAACATGGAAATACTATCAATGATAGTAATCAGGTAAAGGAGCACACCATCGATTACTATTATCAACTACTAAACGAAACTTCTATGTAGGAACCTTATGACATCAACCCTCCTCTACAACTCTCTGAAGAAGATAAGGTAATTCTCAATGCGGAATTCACTCCAGAAGAAATTACGGAAGTTGTCTTTCAATCACCAAAAAACAAAAGTCCAGGCCCAGACGGATTTCCAGCGGAATTCTATCATTCAACATGGCATATAATTGGTAAAGATGTGATCAACACCTGCCTTCACTTTTTCAAAATGGGTCATCTCTACAAGTAGTTCAACAACACTTTTATCGCACTCATACCAAAAGTGGTGGGGGCTGACAACCTGGAGAATTACAGGCCCATTGCACTATGCAATTTCATCTACAAAGTTATTTCAAAGCTTATGGCTAATAGAATACAGAAGGTGATTAATAAGATCATTAGCCCATAGCAGACAACATTCATTAAAGGTAGAAGTATTGCCCACAATATTCTACTAGCGAATGACCTGACTAAAGATCTACATTCCAAGGACAAAGGAAAAATTATTGGCCTTAAAGCAGATCTGAGGAAGGCGTTTGACTCTGTAAACAGGCGCTTTATTTATCATATGCTAATGAGAATTGGGTTTCCGGCCAACTGGATCCAATGGATTAGAAGCTGCGCTGAGAGCTGTATGTTTTCCATCCTATTAAATGGTTCACCGGCAGGCTATTTTAAAAGCTCAAATGGCATCAGGCAAGGAGACCCTCTGTCCCCTTATTTATTTACAATTGCCATGGAAGGACTCACGTGTATGCTGGAGGAAGCAGTACACCAAGGTCACCTCAAAGTTCCAAAGGCCACTGAAACCCATGTTTCTCATATTACTTTTGCAGATGATTTAATTATATTTCTACAAAATGATATTCATTCAGTTCAATACCTTGCCAATATTCTCCACACATTTGGCAACTGGTCAGGTCTCAAGTTGAACCATTCCAAAAGTAGAGTGTATATTGGTGCCAGGGTCAGATAAAACAGCAATTACTGCCGCGTTGAGGGTGGATGAAGGTAACCTACCTATTCCATATTTAGGCTTGCCTCTTATCTCCACTGGTTTAAAAAAAATACATTGCCAACCCATCATTGAGAAAATCAAAAATAGAGTCAGCTCTTGGAGAATGAAACTCCTTTCCAAAAGTGGGCGGCTGGAACTGATTTGATCCATATTATCCACCTACTCCATCTATTGGTCTACGGATTTCCTTCTACCAACAGGATTAATCCAAGAGATTGAAAAACTATTGGCAAGTTTCTTCTGGCAAGGGACTGGTGCTAATAAAGTGTTTCACATGATCAATTGGGACATTATATGCAGACCAAAACAGGAAGGGGGCCTAAATTTGAGACGATTAGCTGATTGGAACAAAGCTATTTTGGTAAAACAGTGTTGGGATATATTACATAAAAAGGACAGTATGTGGATAAAATGGATTCATAGTAAATATCTATCCAAATGTAACTTTTGGCACATTCAAGCAAAGTCTTACCACTCTACAGCTTGGAAAGGTATCCTTCAAATGAGAACATGGCTCCTCAATCAAATCCAATTCTCAATTTCCATTGAAAGTGGACTAAGCATGTGGTATGATCCTTGGGTCAATGGGAAAAGCATATTCTAGCTTTATGGAGATCGGATCAGGCAAGATCTGGGAGCAAATGTGAAAAGTTCTATTTCTGACTTCATTTGTAATGGAACTTGGAACCTCCCGACTCCAACCTCCATTGAAATGTTTGAGCTTTGGCCAATCATCTCTGCTATACCTCTGGTTAATGACCCCACTGATACATTGATTTGGATTCATGACAAAGGCAAATTTTCCTGTACTTCTGCATGGAATCAAATACGGCAAAAGCATCATGTATGGCATCCTGAGAGTTGGGCTTGGGGCAGGCCACTTTGTCACAAGCATTCCATATGTTGCTGGCAAGCACTTCACCTCAGGCTACCGACTTTGGACATTATTCAGAAAAAAGGTTTTTTTTTTGATCGGTAAACTTGTAACTATTGTAGAAAAGTAAAGAAGCGTACAATGGGTGAGCAATGTCTAGACAAGCCTAGACTGATTGCTCAAATGATACTAGTCCGTGCCACAACAGACGTGGTCTACAGGAGGGAAGGTACATAAAGGAATACTAGAAATAGGCAGAGCTACCCTCCATTGAATTATGTACCTCTAGGTCTTACAAGATGAGATCCCCCATAAAATGAGAGACAGTTGGCCTGGGTTAAGTTATGCTGAAGTTATACCGTTTGAAAATCTGTTGTTCCCTGGTGGTAAGTCTATCAAACTTGAGTTCTTTTTCCAAACAACATCTAGTTTCATAAAGGATTTCAATTAGTAGCTTTGCATATCCCATATCCTAATTCTTAAAGATTCGAATGCATCTCTCTCTCCAAATCCACCAGATGGTGCATCGAAATAGTAGTTTGATAAACTTGTTGATATAGCCTTTGTTAGGAAAATTGGCCTCAAGAGATTGCAGCTCACATAAGAGTGAATTCATCGGTTCCCTGTGGATATCAAATCTTTGTAAAATTTCCGTCCATAGATCTTTGGAATATTTGCAAGAGAAGAAAAGGTGGTCAATACTTTCCTCTGCCCCTTTACAAAGAATACACATATTTGCCAGTGAAAACCCTTTTTTATGAATATTGTCCAAAGTCGGTAGTTTGAGGTGAAGTGCTTGCCAGCAACATATGGAATGTTTGTGACATAGTGGCCTGCCCCAAGCCCAGCTCTCAGGATGCCATACATGGTGTTTGTTTCGTATTTGATTCCATGCAGAAGTACATGAAAATTTGCCTTTGTCATGAATCCAAATCAATGTATCAGTGGGATCATTAACCAAAGGGATAGCAGAGATGATTGGCCAAAGCTCAAACATGTCAATGGAGGTTGGAATCGGGAGATTCCAAGTTCCATTGCAAATGAAGTCAGAAATAGAACTATTCACATTTGATCCCAGATCTTGCCTGATCCGATCTCCATAAAGCTGGAATATACTTTTTCCATTGACCCAAGGATCATACCACATGCTAAGTTTACTTTCAATGGAGATTGAAAATTTGATTTGTTTGAGTAGCCATGTTCTCATTTGAAGGATACCTTTCCAAGCTATAGAATGGTAAGACTTTGCTTGAATGTGCCAAAAGTTACATTTGGATAGGTATTTACTATGAATCCATTTAATCCACATACTATCCTTTTTATGTAGTATATCCCAACACTGTTTCACGAAAATAGCTTTGTTCCAATCAGCTAATCGTCTCAAATTTAGACCTCCTTCTTTTTTTGGTCTGCATATAATGTCCCAATTGATCATGTGAAGCGCCTTATTAGCACCTGTCCCTTGCCAGAAGAAACTTGCCAATATTTTTTCAATCTCTTGGATTAATCCTGCAGGTAGAAGGAAAGCCATAGACCAGTAGATGGAGTAGGTGGATAATATGGATCGAATCAGTTCCAACTGCCCACTCTTGGAAAGGAGTTTCATTCTGCAAGAGCTAACTCTATTTTTGATTTTCTCAATGATAGGTTGGCAATGTAGTTTTTTTAAACCAGTGGAGATAAGAGGTAAGCCTAAATATGGAATAGGTAGGTTACCTTCATCCACCCTAAGCGCGGCTGTAATTGCTGTTTTGTCTTTGACCTTGGCACCAATATACACTCTACTTTTGGAATGATTCAACTTGAGGGCTGACCATTTGCCGAATGTGTGGAGAATATTTGCAAGGTAGTGAACTGAGGCAATGTCATTTTGTAGAAAAATAATTAAATCATCTGCAAAAGTAATATGAGAAACATGGGTTTCAGTGGTCTTTGGAACTTTGAGGTGTCCTTGGTGAACAGCTTCCTCCAGCATACACGTGAGTCCTTCCATGGCAATGGTAAATAGATAAGGGGACAGTGGGTTTCCTTGCATGATGCCATTTGAGCTTTTAAAATAGCCTGCAGGTGAACCATTGAATAGAATGGAGAACATACAGCTCTCAGTGCAGCTTCTAATCCATTGGATCCAGTTGGCCAGAAACCCAATTCTCATAAGCATGTGATATATAAAGCGCCTGTCAACAGAGTCAAACGCCTTCCTCAGATCCACTTTAAGGCAAATAATTTTTCCTTTGTCTTTGGAATGTAGATCTTTAGTCAGATCATTCGCTAGTAGAATGTTATCGGCAATACTTCTACCTTTAATGAATGCAGTCTGCTGTGGACTAATGATCTTGTTAATCACCTTTTGGATTCTATTAGCCATAAGCTTTGACATCACTTTGTAGATGAAATTGCATAGTGAAATGGGCATGTAGTTCTCTAGGTTGTCAGCCCCCACCACTTTTGGTATGAGCGCTATAAAAGTGTTGTTGAACTGTTTGTAGAGATGAGCCGTTTTGAAAAAGTGAAGGCAGGTGTTGATCACATCTTTACCAATTATATGCCATGCTGATTGGTAGAATTCGGCTGGAAATCCGTCTGGACCTGGACTTTTATTTTTTGGTGATTGAAAGACAACTGCCTTAACTTCTTCTGGGGTGAATTCAGCATTGAGAATTACCATGTCTTCTTCAGAGAGTTGTAGAGAAGGGTTGATGCCATGAGCTTCCTGCATAGAAGATTGGTTTAGCAGTTGATAATAGTAATCGATGGTGTGCTCCTTTACCTGATTACTGTCAGTGATAGTATTTCCATGGTAATCTTTGAATTGTCTGATTTGGTTTCTTGTTCTTCTGGCCGCCATGCTAGCATAAAAGAATTTTGTATTGGAATCACCCAGGGTCAGCCAGTTCTCTCTTGATTTCTGCCTGATAAAGTTTTCATCTACTGCTAGAGCATGCAGATATTCTTTTCGTGCTTCCTTCTCTTGTTGGATGAAGTCATTATCAAAGGGGCTATGACGAAGATTAGTCTGACCTTGGTGAAGGTTCCTCGTAGAAGTAGCCACTATATTCTGAATATTACCAAATGTGTTCCTATTCCAATCCTTGAGGGCAAATTTGCAAGCCTTAAGCTTCATACAAAGCACATGTGGTGGAGACCCTACAACCGGTATGTCCCAGGCAGATTTAACGACATTAAGAAATTCTGGATGAGAGACCCACATGTTGTAGAATCGGAATGGGAGCTTGCTCTTCATAGTTTCTTTGTCTGTATTGATAAACATAGGTGTATGGTCAGAGAAATATTCATTCCCGTATTCAGCCCAGCTATCCGGGTAAGAAGCAGTCCAAAGAGAGTTGATGAGACATCTGTCTAATCTTGCCATGATTTTGCATTGAGCTTCTCCCCTATTAGTCCAGGAGAGCTTATTGCCACAGCAGGTTATGTCCTCAAGTTCTGAATGTTGAATGCATAGGTTAAACTCTTCTAACATGGATTCAGTTATCATTCGCCCACCCTTTTTCTCATGGGGGTATCTAATTGTGTTAAAATCACCAGCTACCATCCAAGGAGAATTGGTGTTATTGAAAAGACAGATAATATCATTCCATAAGCTTCTCCTTTCATTCGCACAGTTGGATGCATAAACACTAGTTATTGTGAATTCTAGGAGATTTAAGTTATTCCTGCAACGCAAATGAAGGAATTGACTGCTACCCGTAGCCAACTGGGCATCAATGATATGGTGGTTCCAGAGGATCCAGACTCTCCCTTTGCCACCGTATTGGTCATTAGTAACAACTTCATCTTCAGGCCAAATTAAGTTTTTAAAAGTCATCATATGGCTAGGGTTTATCTTAGTTTCAACAAAGATAACCAAGGCACAGGCTTTACTTCTGATCATAGTATTTAGCTCTCTACATTTCTCCCTCTTGTTGAGGCCTCTGACATTCTAGGCAATGATCTTCATATATAAATCCAGAAAGAAAGGGGATGTAAAGTTAGGATCATTTGGAGATTGTAGGCCGACCATCAGCATCTCTGCTCTTAATTCTTGATTTTTTCCTGTCCATCTCATCCACAGCCTGCAGGCTCCTAAAGGACGAATAAAGAGGCTTAGCTTGTTTGATAGTTGAGCGATGTGGAGCCTGATGGGCTGGCATACTAAAGTTGTCATCATGTGGTGCCGAATGATTATCTTCTCTAGGTGTAGTTTGTGCTGGTGTGACCTGCAGTTCTTCCTCCTGAAGCTTGGCGAGGGGCACTAAGCACGTGGCAGGAACAATACTGACGGCAGCAGTTTCACAAGGTAACTCCACTAAATCATCTCCCAAGAGTCCACTTGCATGAGTACTAGAATATTGCGGGTCCGCTGGGCCTACAACCTCTTGGCTCTTGCGATCATGGCATTGCCCATTCACATGCGCTAAGTGGTGTGCCTTGTTAAAGGTAAGAGAGGTGGCAGCTTGTTGGAGTTCACGTGAAGGCCTACTGCTACATGTGTTTGCGGTCCCCCCATCACTAAAAGGAGCATCTTGTGAGTGCGCAATACCATCTGCAGCGAAAGAAAAAATAGGTTGCGGGTCCGAAATAAGGCCAAGGTACTGCGTAGTGTGTGGCATGGATAATGAAGGAGGGGCGGCGGCCGATTGTAGATCTGGGAGGCTGTTAGAGTGGCCATAAGGATGCTCAAACACATGTGATGGGGTGTTAAATCTAGCTGCTGTAGAGAGGCCGAAGTGAGCATCTTGGAAAGCATGGGGAGGACAAGAGGAGGCGGGCTCCAAAGGTGGCAGCGGCGGGTCCACGAAGTACCCAAGATGCTGCGCATTCACATGCGCTGGATGTTGTATGTTGGGTAAAGAAGGACTTACGATGAGAGCATGATTGCCTTCAAGTTGAGAAAAACTGCAAATGGGGATAAGAGAAGGTACAGGCACATGCGCTAATCTATCTACCTTGGATGCTATAGGGTGGTCGCTGGTAGCATCTTGAATGACAAGGGAAGGACAGCTATAATCCTTGGTGGCGGGCTCCAAAGATGGCATATCCTTCACATGGTTAGGCTTATTGGCATACGAGCAATGCAAATCCCTTGGATTATTGTTGTCATTAAAGAATACAATCCAAAGTAGTCTCTTGTGTGGATATGGAAACCACGCAGGCCTCAGGCTGGGTCACGAACTCAGCCCTCTGAGTCCTCTGAACCGCAAGGGCTTTGGGAGGCTCAGAGATTTGAGTTGTAGCGACACCAAGACCCACCGGAGCACCATCTGCCACAGAAGTCAGAACCTCAAAGGAGTTGCAGGTGGGCACACAATTAAGGGATGAAGAAGAGCGATCTTTTGGTTTGAAAACCCGAACTGGAGCTTGTTTATTCCGTAAGACCGATTTACAAGCGCCATCTGTGTGACCAAAAGAATAGCAGAGTGAACAATGTCGTGGCCTCTATTGATAGGTGACTTTAATCTTCTTGACGATGCCGTCGAGGTCTTTATAATGAACAAAGTCAGGCAAATCTTCCCCCGACGAGATCATGATGCATGCCCTCGCATAAGCAAGTCTCCTACGCTCAGCCGTTAGCTTGTCCAGGTACAGGGGTTTGCCCAGGATGGAAGAGATCTTCACAATAAAATCCCTGGTCCAAAGGTGAAGGGGGAGTCTGTGGAAAGCCACCCACAAAGGAATACTCGTGAGGCAATCCAGTTCCATACGTAAGTCAGGACTCCATCTGCGAAGTATCATAGGGTGACCTTTAATGGTCCAAAAACCCTCGAGAACTCTGCGCAAATCTTCTTCAGAATCAAATTTGCATACAAAAAAGCCATTATGAAGAAGATGTAGTTCAAACGCAATAGTACCCCACCTGGTCTTAATGAATGAGTGAAGAGGGTTATAAGATAAGTTCAGGCCTACCGCGTACCCTACCAAAGCAGTGGACCATGTTGCTAAGAGATCTTCAGAATCTGCCTTCTCATAAATGGCAATCTTGACACCATTATTAGTTTCCGGAGGGACAAAGTGTAGGCCTAGATCTTGAGATCCAGATGGGGCCTTGAAAAGGGATTTCCATGTCATGGGTTTGGAAGAGATTGGAATTGGAAGTCTCCCTCTTGAACGCGATCTGCCTCGTCGATGGGCTAGGGAAGGCAGCCTGGAGGAAGTGGCTTCGTGCGGTGGAGGAGGGCCAAGTGGTGAGGAAGCAGCGGCTGGCCCGCTGGAAACCTACGTCTTGGCCTCCTTGGAGGGGACTCCACGAGCAGAGACCCCTCGAGCGCCTCCATCCGCAAAGCTTCTCTCTCCTCCGAGCATTGCAAAGTCTTCAGAAAAAAGGGTTTTCACTTGCAAACAGGTGTATTCTTTGTAAAGGGGCAGAGGAAAGTATTGACCACCTATTCTTCTCATGCAAATTTTCCAAAGATCTATGGACTGAAATTTTACTAAGATTCGATATCCACAGGGAACCGAAGAATTCAATTTTATGTGAGCTACAATCTCTTGAGGCAAGTTTTGCAATCTCTTGCCATGGGTTTTTAGCTTTGTTGGGATCTATTTCAATACCCCTCTTACTCACAATGAAACCAAGTAATTTGCCCGACAAGACACCAAATACGCACTTTTTTGGATTCATTTTCAAATTGAACTCCCTTGATCTTTGCAGCACCTTGGCTAGAACTCTCGGGTGTTCTGCCCTAGTCTTGGATTTCACCAGTAAATCATCCACATATACCTCTAAATACACATGCATCATGTCATGGAATATTGCCATCATTGCCCTTTGATAAGTAGCTCCAGCATTCTTCAAACCAAATGGCATGACCAAATAGTAATAAGTTCCCCAAGGTGTGGTGAATGACGTTTTCTCCTGATCCTCTTCTGCAAAACGGATCTGATTATACCCCAAAAATCCATCCATAAATAAGAGAGTTTCGTAGCCAGCCGTGTTATCAACTAACACATCGATGTGAGGCAAGGGGAAATCATCTTTTGGACATGCGCGGTTAAGGTCCCTGAAATCGATACATATTCTCACCTTTCCATCTTTTTTCATGACCGGGATAATGTTTGCCACCCATTGAGGATATAGAACAACTCTAATAAACCTGGCTTTGTGGAGCTTATCGACCTCTTCCTTCATTTTTAAAGCCATTTGGGGGTGGAAACGTCTTAACCTTTACTTTACCGAGACGGATCCCGGCTTTAGCGTTAGGCGATGTTCGACTAGGGTGGAATCCAATCCCGGCATATCCTCATAGCTCCATGCGAACGTGTCCCTATACTCCTTGAGAACCTCGATCAATTCTTCTTCTTCAGATGGCAGCAAATTATCACTTATGAGGACGATCCTAGGGTCTTCCTCGGTCCCCAGGTTGATTTCTTTGGTGGGTTCTTCTATAGCGGCTGATGGTTCGTCAAACCTCCTCATTCCGCTAGCATATGCGTCGGCCGCGTCCTCATATTCTTCATCCCCTTCTTCAATACGATATTCTTCATCTGTGAGCTCATAAACTCCATACCCCTCATCAATTGTATGATCCTCCTCACATTCTAACTCCGACAATTGGATGGGATTCTCTAGTAATTGAGGAATGGCTAGAAAAAAGGGTTTTCACTTGCAAACAGGTGTATTCTTTGTAAAGGGGCAGAGGAAAGTATTGACCACCTATTCTTCTCATGCAAATTTTCCAAAGACTTATGGACTGAAATTTTACTAAGATTCGATATCCACAGGGAACCGAAGAATTCAATTTTATGTGAGCTACAATCTCTTGAGGCAAGTTTTGCAAAAAAAGGCTACCTCAACAAGCTTATCAAACTACTATTCAGATGCACCATCTGGTAGGTCTGGAGAGAGAGATGCATTCGAATCTTTGAGAATAAGGATATGGGTTATGCACAGCTTCTAATTGAAATCCTTTATGAAACCAGATGCTGTTTGGAAATTGAACTCAAGCTTGATAGACTTACCTCCAGGGAGAAACAGATATTCAAACGGTATAACTTCAGCATAACTTAACTCAGGCAAACTGTCTTTCAGTCCAAGGGGGATCTCATCTTGATAGACTTGGAGGTACAAAATTGAATGGTGGATAGCTTTGCCTACTCCTAGTATTTCTTTATGTACATACCCTACCGTAGACCACGAATGTTGTGGCACGAATTATTATCTCTTCTCTTGAGCAATCAGTCTAGGCTTGTCTAGACATTGCTCACCAATTGTACTCTTCTTACATTTTTATAATAGTTACAAGTTTACCGATCAAAAAAAAATATTCAATATAATCTTATGTTGGTCCACGTGTCAAGAGGGAATATACTGTGCTAGGATCATTCTAGAACCCAAGACACGTGTCTTGGATCATGTGTCATGATTGATTTTTGCTGTCACGTGACCAACTATGCTTTAGCAAATCACGCATGCCGAAATGAGTCGACTTCCTTTATATTCCAATGTTTCTTCATTCAATGTGTCGACGTAGCATCCATTATTATTGGACGATATCTGACTTGACTTCACGTTCACGTCGACTCCACTGAGTTGTTGTGTCAGTGCAATTTGTTCATGGCTTGAGATCTGACTGGAATGACTTGGTTGAGTCGACGCCATAAAGTCGTTGCGTCGACTCTTTGTTCGTATAATTTGGAAAGCAGTTGTTGAGTCGACTTCACTTGCATGTTGAGTCGACTCCCTTTATGTTGCTTGGAGATCAACTCTCTAGATTTGGGTTATCTTCTTCTACTACGTCGATGTAGTGAGACTTTGTGTCGACTCAGCCCTTCATGATTTGCACTTAGCTCCTTCTGTTCCATCGACGTAGTGAAGCTTTGTGTCGACTCAGTCCTTGAACTCAGGAGTTATTATCTTCTACAGCGTCGACCTAGTGTGTATGCGTCAAATCATCCTTCCTTGATTTCTTCAATATCAATGAACTGATTTAACTGATTGTGCGTGTTGACCCCATAAAAATATATAACGTTAGATATTTGGGAATATCATTTTGTCTTTAAGATTAACTTTATCAGATGCTCATTTTCAACAAAATTTGAAGATCATGAACACTTATTCCGAGTTAGCCATCATCAAAACCAGGGACACAACATTCTCCCCCTTTTTGATGATGGCAACTATGAGTCATTATGCATTTTTATTCAAGGTAAAAAAAATCACATTTCAACACCAAATAGACTCAACAGACAATGCAGAAAGTAGCCTTATACATAATGCAGAGGCAGACTCTACAAACACAACACACTAATGACTGCAGATATGACTAAGCATGAGCATAGACTCAACATACTTCTCCCCCTTTGACATCATCAATAGAGGAGGAAAGTGGATGTGAAATTGAAACTCTGATGAAAGCTATTGCGGGTTCATTCATTTTGGAATATAGAGAAAAAATCGAACAAGAATGTCTGTTGAGAATGAAAATTTTCCAGACTTCAAGATCTTAGCGTCAAACTCATAAGGTGAATTTCATCTATTTCATGCCCATAAAATAAGACTGTGTCAGATTCTTCTGTCATAAAGATGCTTATAAAACATTCCTTCAGAATCTTTGAACTAGTTTAAGATTGATAACCTTCAAGCTTATCACAACAAGACTCAAGAATAACTTTACACAGATTTAATAATCCTAAACTAGTCTGGTCAAATGAATTCCCAAAATTGCTTCTCTCCCTTACTATTATTTCCAGTGGTTGCTTTAGGAAATACTTTAACTAGTATGGAGATTAAACATAGTATAAGATTTCTGATTTTTTCCCTTTCAGATTCTTTTGCTACCTTTTATAGATTTAACCTTTTCTTTTCAATTTTGTAAGAGCATTAAGTCTAGCAGAAACCTTTTAGCATCAGGATACAAATTGTTTAGACGGTGGTATCCCTAGTTACTTAGTGTGACTGACTATCCTGCTTCGTGTTGAACAGAGGTAGCTTGTCAGTTCATGACATTGTTCATCTTATTTCATTGATAAGCGACCAATATTTCTCAGTGTTTTCATGCCATTGCTCTGCCTTTTGTATTTTTTTTAAAAAAATTAGCAGAGTTAACTTTGGCACTTCATGATACAGTTCACCTTACTTTAGAGGTAAGAGGACATGGTTTCTCAGTGAACCATTGTCATTGCTCTATGATATACTGGTCTTAGCAGTTTTCAGATTGATTCCAATGTTTAATAGCAATACTTAAATTAAAGTATATTCCAAAACATCCTCTGTACTTTTAAGTTTTCAGGTTCAGAGAAGGGTTTCAGGACAAGAATTCTTTCAAAGTCTAATTTAGTTTTATTAAGGCTATATATAGTTACCTCCAAGCCTTTTAGAAATATGCTCCAAAGATTATCAACCTTAAACCTTCAAATGACCTAAGACATTCACAGAGCTTTATGAAAGAAGAATCTTATTTTAGTTTTTTTCTGAAGCAAGCGGCTTATGAACAGATAAAGGTCTCCCCCTGAGTCCAAGCTCATTATTCATGGAATCAGAATTTTGATGGGCGAGAATAGCAACTTAGAGTCCAATTTCAGATGTTCACCAATGAGTGTCAAATGATCAGGGAAAATTAGAGAGGATGTAAGGTATCAATTTGACATATATATGAACGTGTAACAAATGTCGACAAGATAGAATTGACTCAGAAATATGACTGTTGACATTGAATTACCTCTGACCAGATGGAGGAGACACTCATAAGATCATTATCAGACAAACTATGCTGACTCCCCCTATCTATCAAGAGTTATGGACATGAGACTATGAACCTATAACTGACTCCCCCTTAATTATTCAGCCTATGAACCTATAACAACTACCCCTGACTGCATGATTGACTATCTTCTTTGGTACTTGGCGGAGAACTTAGATTTGAAGATCACCTCACGCTTAGTGAAAATTTTCAGTTGGACTTAATCCAACCTTCCATAAATTACCATTTTATATACCAAATTGATAGCTTGAGCACAAGCAGTAGAGAGTAGAATGGCTTGACAACATGACAAGACTGGACATTTACAAGCAGACAAGCAGCCAGACATGCTCCCCCTAACTCAGTGCACCAAAAGAATGAGCCACACACACAAGGAACATGCACTAGAGTTTAATGACTTAGACTCATGAAATTCTGTAGAGCCCAATTTACCTTCTCAAAGTAGAGAATTTATCATGATTCAATGGCTTTGTGAATATGTCAGCAATATGATGCAATGTATCAACATGATGCAGTTCAAAGTTTTTCTTGGAAACTTCATCTCTTAAAAAATGATGTCTTATTTCAATGTGTTTTGATCTTGAATGCTAAATTAGATTTTTAGAAATATTGATTGCACTAGTGTTGTCACACAATATAGGTCTGCAACCAAGATCTACATTGTAGTCTTGGAGTTGGTCTTTTATCCTTAGAACTTGAGTTCCACAACTCCCTGCAGCAACGTATTCAGCCTCTGCAGTGGAGAGTGCAATAGAATGTTGTTTCTTGGAAGCCCAAGAAACTAAACACCCACCTAGAAATTGACAATATCCACTAGTACCCTTCCTATCTAATTTACAACCAGCATAATCTGCTTCTGTATATGAAATCAAATTCAATTTATATGATGCAGGATGCCACAGTCCTAAGTTGTGTGTGCCAGCAAGATACCTAAAAATTCTTTTCATGACAGTTGTGATTCTTTAGGATTGGCTTGAAATCTAGCACATAAACATACGCTAAACAGAATGTCTAGCCTAGAAGTAGTGAGATAAAGTAAAGATCCGATCATACCTCAATAGAGTCTTGGATCAACTAATTTACCATTCTCATCTGCATCTAGGGATGCATTTGTGCTCATGGATGTAGAAATGTGCTTTACCTTCTCCATGCCAAACTTTTTCAATATTTCCAATGTATGTTTGGTTTGATTGATGAAGCATCCTTCTTTCATCTGCTTGACCAACAATCCAAGAAAATATTACAATTCACCAACTAAGCTCATTTCAAATTCTTTAGTCATTAAATTTGCAAATTCCTTACATAGTTTAGAATCTGTTGAACCAAAAATAATGTCGTCGGCATATACCTGAACTATGATAATTTGACCATTAGAAGTTTTGGTGAACAAAATTTGATCCACTTTACCTCTGTTGTAGCCATTGTCAATCAAGAATGCAGTCAACCTATCATACCAAGCTCTTGGAGCTTATTTCAGCCCGTGCAGTGCCTTATTCGACTTAAAAATATGGTTAGGTAGCTCATGAGATTCAAAACTAGGGGCCTGCTCAACATAAACTTCCTCTTTTATAATTTCATTTAAAAAAGCACTTTTCACATCCATTTGTTGAAGTTTAATGCCACATGAGTAGGCAAAAGCTAACAGAATTCTGATAGCTTCCATCCTGGCAACCGGTGCATAGGATTCATCAAAATCTACCCCTAGTTCCTCATTATAACCCTTAGCTACTAACCCTGCTTTATTTCAAGAAATTATCCCATCTTCATTTATTTTATTTTTGAATACCCATCTTGTTGCTATGACAGAACAATTATTAGGTCTGGGAACCAATGTCCAGACTGGGTTTCTTTCAAATTGACCCAATTTCTCAAGCATTGCATTTATCCAAGATTCATCTTTTAAAGCCTCATCAATAGTTTGAAGTTAAATTTATGAAACCAGTGCAGTGCAACTAAGTCTTGATTATTTATTTTTTAAAAGATGGATCTAGTTCTTGGAGGATATGCAGATTACCAATCATGTTTTGAACAAGATGGTCTTTTAAAATATTAACATTGTTTGATGAGTCAACTTGTTCGGTCGACCTAAGTATTGAATCAGTCGACCGACTGTGTACATGTTCCTATTCCTCCAGTTGTTCAGATGGTTATGCATCTTCTTTGTTTTCCAGAAATTCTCCACTATCATTTTCCTTCCTGCCATTGTCAGATTTATCAATGTGATCAGCGAATTCATCAAAAATTATATGAGGTGACTCTTCTACAGTTTGGTCATTGATGTTAAACACCATGTATTCCCTTGACTTTTCAGAATACCTAAGAAATATACCTGGACTTTTCATATTCTACAGTTTGGTCATTGATGTTAAAATTCATCAAAATTTTATCTAAGTCTTTTATATCATTATTATGAATGAAGCATTTAAAACAAAAAAATTTAAAGTATGCCAAGTTGGGTTGCTTACCTTTAAGCATTTCATAGGGAGTCTTCTTGTGAACTGGTCTTACCATTGCTCTATTTATGATATGTAGTGCTGGCTACCTCTGCCCAAAACCTTCGTGAAAGTTGGCTTTCAACCAGCATGGTTCTTGCCATCTCCACAATGGTTCTATTTCTTCTTTCAATGATCTAGTTCTGTTCAGGAGTCCTGGGAGAAGAAAACTTTTGAATCAAACCTTCTTTTTCATAGAATTCCGTGAACAAGGAGTTTTCAAACTCTCCCCCATGATCAGATAGAATTGTGCAGATCTTATGTTTACCCTCCTGTTTAATTCTTTTGAAGAAATTTTGAAATTCAAGGAAGGCATCACTTTTATGGGTTAAGAAGAAAATCTAACCAAACCTTGTAAAGTCATCTATAATCACATATCCGAATCTTTTTCCACATAGACTTTGTGTTCTAGTTGGGCCAAAAAGATCCATGTGGAGAAACTCCAATGGCCTGCCAGACAAGGGTTCATGCCTTGTTTTAAAAGATTTATAGGTCTGTTTACCCACCAAGGCACAAGTGTCACAAACTTTGGAGTTTGATTTAAATAAAATTTCTGGCAAACCTTTAACCAGATGATACTTGACAAGTTTATTCAAAGTGTTGAAGCTAGCATGACCTAATATGTGATGCCAAGTAAATGCATTATCACCTACACTAACAGATAGACATAAATTTCTTAAGAGATTGTCATCTAGGTCTACCATGTAAATGTTATTAACTCTATGGCCTATGAATTTTATTGAATCAGAATCTATTTCAAGTATTTTGTAGGTATTATTGTCAAACATGACTTTGTGACCCTTGTCACAACGCTGACATGCTAATCAGATTATGTTCAAGACCATCAACTAGCAAAACCTTCTCAGTATTGTTGGAGGGGTGCTTACCTATAGTGCCTGACCCAATGATTTTACCTCTAGTCTTCCCTCCAAATCTCACCAAACCACCTTCTTTCAGCTCTAGCTGGATGAATTTGATTTTGTCTCTAGTCATGTGCCTCGAGCAACCACTATCCAAATACCAGCGATTGTGCATGGCTGTCAGGCAATCCTGCAAAAAAAATTATGCGAATGTTTTGGAACTCAAGCAAGTTTTTGATTATCTGAGCAGACATGAAGTGAATACACAAGACACATTCATCTGATTTCTCTGATTCTTGATACTTGGCGGAGAACTTGGTCCGAAGACCATCTCACGCATGGTGATAATTTTTAGACAGACCTCATCTGTCCTTCCATAAATCACCATTTGATATACCAATTATTCAGATATTTTCAAGATGAAATTCATTTAGATAGATAGCCCAATCAAGTCTTCACATTCAACGACAAGAAGATTTTGAACTATTCAGAAAAATAATTTTAGTTTTAACAAAACTTTATTGTAAGCAGTAATAGAAGCTTAATATGTAAAATCAATCATGAGTTAAAATCTTATTCTCAAACATGTGCCTTGAGTAGCCGGTTCTTACCTCTCTTTATTCACCCTCAAGGCACCCTTGTAAAATTGGTTATGCAGATGATTTTGGGACCCAAGAAAGTTTGGGTCTAGTAACATTACTCAAACCCTGCAACAAGCTTTTAGGAATCTAGATCTGCTTGACACAAGGGTTTTGGCTGACTGATGAAGAAAACTTGGAATGACCATACTTAACAAATTTATTACCAGCGTACCTCTAGATTGGCCTAACTTTAGAATTGTTGGTAAATTTTTTATTCCTTCCTAACTGATTTCTGGGTTGTTTTTGGATAATATAAGGATGGCGCCAGTTTTGTAGGTAGTAGGAATATGAATGGGAATTCTTTCTGGCTATCTTTTTCTTGTTCTGAACAGAATAGGTTGACTTGCGATTTTGATTGTGTGGCCAGAACCTTGCATTGTATTTGTTGTGAGAAGCTTGGTTTTTAGCTTGTCGACCTGAATTGATATCCCAGTTAACATTCTTTATTGTTTTTGTGATGGTTTTTATTTTTGGTTCTTGAGAGTTTTTATTATTGTTTGAACTAGATGTTGAATCTAGTTTCTCTCTTTCCCTTCTCGTGACAGAATGTCACAGTTTTGATCTCAAATTCCTTTTTTTAGAGGGATTAAATCCCAATCCTTCTTTATTGAAGTTAACCATCATAGCTAGCATTGTATATAGGTTTGATTTTCCTTTGAAAATTTTTTCTAGTGTTGACTGTTTATCTTGTAATTCCCGTTGATGTTTTTCAACATCCTTCTGAATTTCAGAATTGACACTCTTGACAGCTTCATATTTTTCGAGAACTAACTTATTCTCACTTTGTGTTTCCCGAAATTTCAACTTGAATTTGTCAAGCTATCTTTTAATTTGTTCATTTTCAATTTTCAGGTTTTCATGAGCATCTTTCAAAGAATTGTGTTCCTCCACTTATGTTTTGAGTTTTTCTTTTTCTTTCATGAGACAATTAAATTGTTCAACTAGAGGTTGATTATGAACTGCTCCATTCATTTTATTTTTCAACAATCTATGTTCCTTTCTCAATTCATTGAATTTATCTAACAAGTCACCATAAGCATCTTCCCAATCATCAATTGTGAAGTTTTTGAAAGGATTGTTTACCTCTTCATCACCATGTGCCACAAGGCACATCTTGTCTTCTTCTTCAGATGTTCCGGCTTCAATGTCTTCTTCTTCATCACTCCACGTGTAGAGCATGACCTGTGGCTTCTTCCCTTTGCCTTTGACTATTTTCGTCATCAGCTCAGGGCAGTCTCCCTTCATGTGCCCTAATTTTTTACAATGAAAACATACAATTTTTCAGTTTTCTTATTCTTGTCATATTTAAAATTTGAACTCTTGTTTACCTATTGTGACCTCCTTTTCTACAGATTCTTACATATTTTTAAAGATTTTTTTGAACTGTTTAGTGAGGAATTCATGCCTGATCATAAGCATTTTCCAAATCCGAGAAGTCCTCAAAAGCTTCACTAGCCTCATCACTGCTCTCAGACACCTTGAGAGCCACTAGTTTTTTCTTCTTGTACTCCTCATTTCTCTTCAAATTGAGCTCGTAGGTCATCAATGACCCAATTAGCTCATCCACTGTCATGGTAGACAGATCCTTGAAATCTTCTATAATAGTGACCTTAGTGTGCCACGCTGCAGGAAGAGACTTAAGAACATTCCTAACAAGCTCATTGTCAGTGTAATCCTTACCAAAAGCCTTAAGGTTGTTCGTAAGTTCAGTAAACCTAGCATACATCTGAGAAATGGTTTCATCATGCTTCATTTTAAACATGCCATAATCTGAATTTAACATATTAGCCTTAGTGGCTCTTACCTGAGATGTTCCTTCGTAAATTAATTCCAACATGTCCGACATTACCTTGGCTAACTTACAGGTAGAGACCCTGGAGTAGTCGGCTAGATGAATGGCGCACTGCATTATGTTCATGGCGCCCCAGTTGATGGTAGACATCGAGATCTGCTCCCTTGTCCAAGCATTTTCATCATCTGGAAGCTTGAACGGACTGTGGCCCACGGTCTCATGACTTTTTGCTCGCAGGAAGACTTCCATCCTGTTCTTCCAATACAAATAGCTAAATCCATCAAAATATGGTGGCTTATTTATCGAATGCCCCTCAGCTAGAAAGCTGCGCCCATTGATATTGTCTGATCTCCCCTGGTCGTTGGACCACATTGTGGGGAACCTGCGCTCTGATACCAACTGTTAGTAATAAGAATGCAGATCTAGACGGGTGAATAGATCAGCCCCTCAAATAGACTAATTAAAAACTAATGCTCAGGATGATACCTAACGAATTGTCAAAATAAACAACTGATGAACTGAATGAGACACTCTTTTGGAACAACATCACTAACAAACACTTGATTGGCATAAACCATAATATGAAAGCACGCTGGACAACCAAACAACAAAGGAGCTCAGTGAATGGAGGTAGAGGATAAGGAATGCAAAGCACAATGTACATAAGTTTTTAAGGTGATTCGGTTGCTACCCAGCAACCTACATCCACCCCTCACCTGATTAGGGTGATGCTTCCTTTCTCAAGCAAAAAGACAGCAGAAATAATCCACTACAAATGCTGAAACTACAGCTTAACCCGGGGGAACAAACTCCTCCCACACCCTGAACACCAGAGTGGAAGTGTGTACAGCACCCAACTGTAGACACCACTGATCGTGTAACCCTACACGAATAGGCCCGCTGCTTAAAGCAGCAACCTAGGATTGCTCCTCAACACTCGTGACACCCAAAGCAACCCGTGAGTAGCACCCTGCTACTCACAACCTTGAATCGTGCAATGAAGCACGTTCAGGAACACAGAACAAAAGTAAAAACAAGAAGCAGTTGTGGACATCAAACAAATGGTGATCATATGGCATTCGCGTCCCAGCACCCGAAAGCGAGTCAAGGACGGAAAGGCCGAATAAACCCCATACCTCACCCGATCCGGAAGAGAACGCACCTGGTGGTCCGCTACCTGATAAGGAAGTCCCTCAAGCATAAGATATGGCCACGGCTCCCCAACTGGTAGTGCCGAAGGCCGAATCAGGAAAAAAACCCGAGTCATCTGACACGGGTTCAGACGCGCTAGAAATCACTCAATGTCCTGAACCAGGACTCGGAGGCTCTGAACTAAACACCCCAGAGGCAGTGCATTGCAACTAAAGCATTACGAGAGGGCAAGCATCCGTCCGAATCGCCACAAAGTTGGGGTGAAACCCTTTCACACTTAAATCGGCGCGGCCTTGCCCCTTTGGCACCTTAACCGGTGTGCCCCTCATTTTGAAATTTGAAAGAAAATAGGTGTAAAAAAATTCGATGAGAGGACTACCGAGGAAAAGGGCTCTTATAGCGTATGCTTCATGCCTGCTGCTCTTGGCTTAGCTCCACCAGCGGAAAAAGAGTCAATTCATGGGCATCATTGGTCTAACTATTTCATTGTAAGAGCATCTTACTCTTAGCGAAAGCCGCATCGCGTTCACCCGGGTTCATAGGATAGGTTAGGCTAGAGGCTCGGTTCCAACCATTCCATCTAAGGAAAATCCCGCTTCTAAAAAAGTGGCCTTCAATCCGGCGCACCCCTCATGTTGCCTTCGATTTGGTGTGCCCCCTTTGTGCTGCTAAATCGGCGTGCCAACCCCCGCGTCGATTTAACCCAAATCCATCCCATCCGACAGTCGATGATCTATTTTCGCATCAGTCCGGTGCACAGAGAGCATTCAATGCTCTGAAGCCCTGTCTCCACCTCCGTTCGACAGTGCAATGGCATTAACGGTGAAGGCAAGCATCGACGGTGGCAGCAGCAGCAGATCTCCCGGCAATCCCGCAAATGTCTTGTCTTAGGATGAACACCACTGTACTCTGCGAATCACCGGATGCTAGCGTAACAGGTTAACTCCGCTCATCTGGCAGACAAAAGAAGTGGCAGGAGTTCCTTCCGTTCGAGCAAAAAGGCAACCCATCCTATATATATGTTCCATGTTCGACGGGGTGAAGGGGGTTGGCTGATTGAGGGGAACAAGAAGAGAGGCTAGCCGAAGAGAAGAGAAGCTCCATTCCCCCTGCGCCTGCAAGGTGAAGAAAAGAGAGTGAGTGTGAGAGAAGAGAGGTGAGCTTGGGAAAGGGGTTTAGGCTTTGCTCTCCTCCCACCATTATATCTTTCCTCTTTCGTTTCGGCTTTCTTTTGATATGGGGTAGATCCCGTCCACCTATTTTGTCCACCGTTAGAAAAGCTTTTGCAAGCGTGGCGCCTGTTGCTTTGGTCTCCTCTCCTCTCCCGATCTTCTAATCACCTAGGGCTCTTAGAGGCCTACCTCTCTGTGGCATGGACTTTAGGGGAACCCGTCTGAGGGGTGAACATTCATAGCCTGCCATGGCGAACATATGTCCCTTTGGACCTCTTGCGAAGCTACGACCCGTGAGTTGTTAGAACCCCTTGAAGTCCTTGGGCTTATGCACTCACCTGTGGGCCACCGAACCACCGTCAGGCCACTCCGAGTTTTAGGTGTAATATCTTGGGTCTTTCGGATCTTGATCGGAGAGTTTCGGATCACTTTTGTGGGTCCTGAGTTGTGTTTTATGATCCGCGTGGGTTCTTCTCTCGTACTAGTTACGGAACCCAGTGGAGAGTTCACTGTTGCATTCATCTACTCGAGGACGCTACAGTTGCGTTGCATTCTTTCTGAGGATTGTTTAGACTATTTTTTCATATTTTTCTGAATTAGTGAATTTTTGGGCTGAAAATTTGATTTTTCGGAAATTGTAAAATTTCCTAATTTCCTTTTCTATTTCTTCTTTCTTTCTCCTTCCTATCTCCTCACCGCCGCTCACTTCCTCCCTACTGTTCCCTCTCCTCACTCCGTGGGGCGCACGACCGTGGCGAGGTGGACGAGACAGGGATGTCGTGGAGTTGATCTAGCGTGTTATGGGGTGACGAATGGAGCGTGGCGTTGGCGTGATCCCTCGGTGGATTCAAAGACAACATGACGGACTCGTGAGATGGTTTTCGGCGCGTTTAGTCGCTTCGGCGCGCTAGAACTTCGGGGGAGGTAGGGATATGGACGCCCTACTCTTGTTCTGTGTTTCCCCGTGATTTAGGGCTAATCCGTGCGAGAACAAGCGGGTTTTACCTCGTTTCATGTGAAAGCATGTTTGGGGGTGTGTGACAAGTTCGCCTTTCCAAGTGACGGTTTTCAGCTTAGTTAGCTTCATTCGAACCCCTGTCATGTTGGGAATCTGTTCCTGCCAGTTTCATCGCATTTGGTCGAGAATCGGAGTCGATATGAGCCCGACTATCCCCATGACTCGTTTAGGGTTTGTGAACGTGTCACATATATACATTAAAAAAAGAAAGGTTTAAATTCTTTAAAAGGAAATTCTTTAAAAGGAGTTAAGAAAAGATGATATGATGATGAGATATGATGGGAAACAAGGAAAAGGAAAAAGAGAGCATGTGATGCTCTAAAGGAGGGTGATCGCCAGAGGGGTTACCTCAAAGAAATAAAAGGATGATCGCATGTACCTTGTGAAGAAGCGGGTGAGATTGTGAGTCCTTTCTTCCTCCTTCTACTGGCCGGCCGATGAAGGAGGTTATTACTTTGATTACCCTTGTAAGACAAGCAAAAACAAGCAAATATTATAGATTAGCCAAAGTGTAGTATCAATGCTCAAAATAAATAGGACTATGCAACACAAACATTAACACACCTGGTGTGTTTTGTTTAAACCCCTCAGAGGAGTTAAGGGATGGGAGATATATGCTATGGATGCAAACAAATAGTATGATATGTAGAGAAATATATATGATGCTTGATGACTACTTCTAGCAAAATAGCTAGAAGGAGATATGCATATGAGATGCGTAATAAGGAAACTAAAAGGAAAAGGTGTCCTTCTACTGTTGCTGCAGCAGTATAGGGAGAGAACAATGAGTGCTCTCAGCCGTAGGAGGAAGAAGACCGGCAGAGGAACGCCTCCACCGTGGGAAAGAACCTGCAGGAGATTTGTTAATGAAAATCAAAAGGAACTCTCTTTTGCACAAGTCTATACTGCAGGGATCTATCTCTTCTAACAAAGATCTCTCTCTTTCTGCTAGAACTCCTCTTCTCGTGGGTGGCCTTCAAAGGAGGGTATTTATAGAGCTTAAGACCTAGTTCTAATTGGATTAAAACTAGGGATAAACTTCCAGAACATGGATTTACTCCCACGGAAAAGATGATATGATGATGAGATATGATGGGAAATAAGGAAAAGGAAAAAGAGAGCATGTGATGCTCTAAAGGAAGGTGATCGCCAGAGGGGTTACCTCAAAGAAATAAAAGGATGATCGCATGTACCTTGTGAAGAAGCGGGTGAGATTGTGAGTCATTCCTTCCTCCTTCTATCGGCCGGTCGATGAAGGGGGTTCTTACTTTCATTACCCTTATAAGACAAGCAAAAACAAGCAAATATTATGGATTAGCCAAAGTGTAGTATCAATGCTCACAATAAATAGGACTATGCAACACAAACATTAACACACCTAGTGTGTTTTGTTTAAACCCCTCGAAGGAGTAAAGGGATGGGAGATATATGCTATGGATGCAAACAAATAGTATGATATGCAGAAAAATATATATGATGCTTGATGACTACTTCTAGCAAAATAGCTAGAAGGAGATATGCATATGAGATGCGTAATAAGAAAACTAAAAGGAAAAGGGGCCCTTCTGTTGTTGCTGCAGCAGTATAGGGAGAGAACAGAGAGTGCTCTCAGCCGTAGGAGGAAGAAGACCGTCGGAGGAACGCCTCCACCGTGGGAAAGAACCTGCAAGAAATTTGTTAATGAAAACCAAAAGGAACTCTCTTTTATAGAAGTCTATACTGTAGGGATCTCTCTCTTCTAACAAAGATCTCTCTCTTTCTACTAGAACTCCTCTTCTCGCGGGTGGCCTTCAAAGGAGGGTATTTATAGAGCTTAAGACCTAGTTCTAATGGGATTAAAACTAGGGATAAACTTCCAGAACATGGATTTACTCCCATGGAAAGGATCGAGATCAAAAGATAGAAGGATTGCCCTACGAGGAAGCAGCAGCAGAGATGGACACGGAAGCCAAATGACGACATCAGGGTGGTCACTAATTGAAATGACGACCGCGCACGCAACAACTAATTCCTGGGTTAATTTATAGAAATAAATGACTTTCCATATTTAAAAATAAGAAATGACGCCTGCATGGAATGGCGTCAATTAATGAGCAGCTTGGAGACAGTCGTTAATGAATTTAGTTTTAAATGGAATTTTTAAAATCAAGAAATGACGCCTACGCGCGCGGTCACCAATTGTTGAAATAACGACACCCATAGAGTCGTCAATTAAATAACGACCTACTGACGGTCGCTAATTACAAATATGATAGACAAATTTAAAAAACTTCATATTAAGCCAGTATTAAAGTCCACTTTGGGGCATCACGTGGTGATATGAGATTAGCTCAACATAGTATTGATTTTAGCGTGTCTATAGTTGCCCCGCCTTGGCATCTGCTTTGCAAGGGAGTGAGACGGAATGAGGTGAAAGTGCAACAAGCGGAATGAAGTGGAAACAGACTAAAAAGTAGATGCCAAGGTGTGATGTGACATGCCTCCGACACTAAGCATTGGAAATCTTTCCATGATTCTGAATGAAACAACTGCGGATGATCACGAGAAAGCAACAATCGACTGGATGAAAGAACTAAACTAATAAACAAAATGTGCACGCAGGCACGGAAGGAAAGACACCATTGGAGAGCGGTTACCAGCCAACGTGAATGTGCTACAACCAAGGTGGGCTTGCAGGAAAAAAAAGTGAAGCAAGGTAGGAATCCAATGAATGAATGCTTTCAAGGAACCAGCCTGAGCGGTTTCAAAGAGAACATAGTACTCGATTTTGAATGGAATATCTCATGTTAACTAAAATCAAGAGCAAGCGGCCCACATTACTGGCTTAATATGAGGATGTTCTACCATTAAAGCTCAAAGTCCTACATGATGCATACTGGGCTAAAAGAAAAATTAAAACAAACTAAAAAATAGAAAATAATTAAGGATAATATTGTTAAATCATCCAGACTTGGTCAGGAATCCAAATCTCTAAGCTGACACTAAGCCGAAGCCCGTTTATCCACGCATCAACTTAGAAAATGGAACAATCATCCCAAGCCTTAGATGACCCAACGGCCTATCCGTGTGATCAAGACTCCCCTCGAATTATCACTGTTTTTGATGAAGGGGAACTCAAATTCCAGGTTCATCAGAACCACAAGGTCCTTGATATGCTATAATAAAGAAGATACCATATAGTAATAATGCATATAAAGAGTATACAAATGAGAGAATGATGTTACCAAAGAAGAGTTCCAAGCACCTTGAGACCTGCATAACATGTTTTTTTCTGTGCTCAAAGATCATTAGCTCAACAAAATTCATGATATGATCAATATAGAGTGCGTAAGTTCATCAAATAATTCAAAATCTAAAAATCTCAAGAAATGAAGACTTCGCATAGGGGCGCTAGAAAGTGAAATGACGACAGCCACAGTGTCGCTAATTACTTTCAATGTTTAATTTGGAATCGGACTGGAAATGACGCCTGTGTGAGAAGGCGTTCAATAAATGACGACACCTCATGTGTCGCGATTCAACCAAATGGCAACAATATCTCAGTCGTAAATTGACTGCCACCTCCGGCGCCCCGTTCCCTACTCTAAAACAAAACCCCAGAGACCTTATTCAACTTAAACACAACTTGCGTCGTTCGACCACCTGCCAAGGCTTCCATGATTATAAAAGAGTGTGTCTTCTCTGCTACACACATCGAAACTGAACTGACAGCCGAGACAGAGAACTGCAGAATGAAAACAGAGAACAGCAACTTATTCTTAACAGAGAGAAGAAGAACTTTCCCTCAAGATGGATAGGATGATGCATCGACCTTTGAAAAAAACCGAAGTGGCATTTCCCAGAATTTCTGAAATTGTAGGGCATATCAATGGAAGAATTGCCATGAACCAAGTAAGTATCAAGATTTGAAATCGACTTCTATTCTATCCCTTCCTCTTCCTAAATTCTGATCATGATCTTTTCCTCCCTCTCTTTTCTTCTTTCTTTTCAGGATTATCCAAACATTCCGTGGGCAAGAAGATTCACCAAGAACAAATGGCTACCTCTTCTTCTTTCTAAACTCTCCCTAGACATGAGGACTTACCTCTCTAGATGGCACCTTCTAGGCTTAGTGACCTATGCCAAACACTATGACAATGTACACCTAGATTGGGCCACCAGGGGAGCTCTCATAGAAATATGGCATCCTTCCACACACACCTTCCCATTCTCCACCTTTGAAGCCACTATACTCCTAGAAGAAACGGAGATGCTCCTAGGCTTGAAGAGGATGAAGCAAGGAGATGAAGAGAAGATGGCACACATGACAAGTAGTATGAGTGCACATGAAGTTCTATCAAGCTTGATTCCAAGCTTCAACATGGTGAATCAAATTAAGGCTACCAAAGGAATCAATCTAATGAAGCTTGCGGCATGGGTCTACAAGAGGATGGACCAAGCGAAGGAAGATGCATTAGAAAAGGTAATGAAGGCTTTTGTGATATGCTTGGCGGGAGCACTTCTTTTCCTTTCATTGGAGGATTTTCTAGAAGAAGAGCAACTAAGTGCTATTGCTAGAATATGGGAAGGGGAGAGAATAGGACCAGCGGTGCTAGCCTATCTCTATAGTGGGCTTTCCTCGGCGGCTATGGGGAGGCCTCTCTATGGGTCAATGCTTTTGTTTTCTAGTTGGGTAGACCTCCACTTGAAATTTGATCCATGTGAAGAAACTCAACAAGCATCTAGGATCTTTTCTAGAAGTCCACTTCACTACATGACGGGCTCACTAGGATTATGTGAGAGAGTGGTGAACCGGGTACCAAAGGTAAAAAAGAGAGTGGAGTGGAGAGAGCACCTAAAGGTTATGCCTAAAATCAAATTCACATGCGCGTCGGGATTCCTTAAAACTCAAGACATCTGCGCACGGCTCTCATCCGGAGTGGATCTTCAACTAGTGGGCGCCACCGAACTCATCCTTTACAACGCTCACCAGTGCCTACCACAAATTGGCCTTCCACGTCATTACTTTGAAGAAGCATCTCACGTCCCACCTATCAAGAGGAGGGACCTTGGTTCTAATGAAGATGAGGAGGAGATCAAGACAATTCAAGCTCTATGGAGGATCAACAAGCTACACCAACCCATGGAGAGGATTGAAGAAGACAAAGAGCAATGGAAAATCTATGTAATAGCTCTTAGGGGATTGAGACCTAAAGTGGCTCATTGAAATGTAATGATGCTTTTCTTTTAATGAAATAAAGGATTCTTCCTTAATCGAGCCAAAGAAAACACTTAGAATGATCAATTCCTCCTAATTCGGTTCAAATCTATCTTTCTGTACTGAGACGCGATGACCATCAAGTGGCTAGTTACTCAAATAACGCCCTTAACCTCGTCGCCAATTACTTTAAATAATAAACCCATGATTGGCGCCTTCGTAAACTGGCGTTAATTAATTGACGCCCCACCAATGGGCGTTGATTCTTTTAAAATCTTTCCAGATATTCCCTTAATTTTCTGAAATGACGCCTTGATAGAAGCCGTCTATTCATAAAATGACGCCTCTATACGTTGTCATCAATCATAAATAATTATTACACTCGTCCCATCAATCATATTCACCCCATCATTGCTCCAACAACAATTATAATTTCCCATGCATTGTGAAATGACGACTTCGTTCACTGTCGTTAATTCTTGAAATAGCGCCTTGGATGCAGTCGTCAATTATAATTAATTTCAAAAATTCAAAAATTCCACAAATTAGCGCCTGCGCATACGGGCGTCAATTAGCAAAGTGACGAAATGGATTACGACGTCAATTCTTTTCGAAATGCAACCGCCTCACTTTCCATCTTTCTTCTTTCCTTCCGTTATTCAACCTTCTTCTTCCTCCATTCTCTCTCGTTTCTCTGCTACTTTCTCCCAAACTGTAACCTTGCTTCTTTTCCATCTCCCTCTTCCATTCCCATCTCTATTCCCTATTCCCATGACTCACGTAAGTGGAGGCTCGGGCTCCGACAAACGGCATCGGGTCATGGCCCCCGCTCTCATCGATTTGGACGAAGAATAGCCCGCCGGCGGGGAGCTTCCCCCCGTGGCGGCCGAGGACGCTCCACCGGCAGAGCACGGCGGAGAAGAAGAAAACACCGAAGAAGGAGGAGGAGAAGGGGATGAAGGAGAAGAGGACGGTGGAAATGGAGATGATGATGAAGAAGACGAAGAGGGAGAAGATGATGAAGATGCTGACGAGGACGATGAAGACGACGACGGGGATGACGAAGAAGAAGAAGCTCCCCCTCCTCACCGGCCACTATGAGGAGGCTTGATGGCACCGGAGCCGAGCAAGGTAGGTCCCCTACCCTATCCCTTCATCCATTTTTTTTATTTCCAATTTTTTTCAATTTCCATAGCTATCGGGAAGGGGGGACAATGAACCAGAACAAACCAGTAAATGTCGCCCCTTGAGTCGTCGTCAATTCAAATGACGACCTAAGGCAAAATTCATTTTTTTATTTTCTTAAAATAGATAATAAAGAAATAGCTCCCTGAACCATGTCGTTATTTGAAAAACCCATATTAAACTGCCAATTTTTTTCATTTTTTGACATATTCTATTTTTTTATTTTTATATTATGAAGCACGGGGACAGAAACACCCCAGAAAATAGCGCCCCCATAAGGGCATCAAATTAGTGAATGACGACCATAGGGTGGTTGTCAATTGTTTTATTTTTATCACCCAGAAATACATTCAGAAACAACGCCCCCTATAGGGGCGTCAATTCATCAAATAACGGCCACGTGGTGGTCGTTAATTAGAACAGTGAAGAAATTAAACAGCAGATGAATTTTCTTTTTAGCATATATATTTATGTGTTCTATCTGTTTGCAGGGCTTGATGCGGACTCGGATCTCATGGGTCCAAGTCCGGGCTACTTATTATGGGTTACCAGACTTCCAGAGAGCCAGGGTAGAGGCAATGGGGTTCGGCCCCTTCCTTAGCATTGAGCCCATTCGCCCCGACCTACCTTTGATTCAGGTTCTGAGAGAGAGGTGGGATAGGACCAGTCGGGCATTTTTGATGCCCTGGGGGCACATGGTGCCGAGTTTGGAGGATATCGCCCGGATCACCGGACTAAGGGTAGACGGGGAGGATGTTAGTGGAGTGACCCTTCCAGACTATGGGGAGCAAGCCCGCAGACTGTTAGGGCTGGAGACGATTGCAGAGACCCCGAGGGAGTGTAGGACCATTTTCCGTACTGATCTGACCCTAGCTATGTGATTAGGGGATTCTAGGCAAAGACAGAGAGAGTCTATGGAGGAGTTTTCAGTGAGGTTGACTGGGAGAGCCCGAGCTTCCTACTGCCAGGACCCGGCTCAGAGCGAGCGAGTAGATCGAGATCTGAGGAGGTTTTTGTTCCTAATGCTCGGGAGGCTATTGCTGAGCACGAAGGGGGATGTGATCAACTGCCGATTCTTAGGCATCCTCGAGGACCTGGAGGGAGTTGGGAGGTACGCGTGGGGAGCCGCCCTGCTGGCGCACTTGATGGCCGATCTATCCACGGGGACAGGCCGAGAGACGACTGTCAGTGGCTTCTCACCTTTTCTTCAGGTATGCATGTCCTTTTATTTATTTAAATGCTTATGAATATGATTATGCATATGAATGTTTACTGATGCAATTAATGGATGGTATGGAGCCACTTATACATGCCGATAAGTCGAGCCGACCCACGACCCGGAGACGAAGGGGCCTTCCCACTAGTACGGCGATGGTTGCCTCTCGTGACTGGAGCACCACACTTCTACGAGCTACGTGTTCTTCGGCGGGAGTTCCGTGACTACCCCGTCTCACTGGTACGTGTGTTAAATATGATGCAATTTCCTTTTATTTCCTACTTTATGAAATATGATGAGATGATATGAATGATATAATTGGAATGCAGGTGGTTTGGAGACCCTACCAGGCTATGACTGAGGAGGGTCAGCCTTGGGTCGTAGCGGGCCGACCTCACTTTGGGCGTGAGCTTTGGGTTCATTGCCTAAACGAGATCGAGCCGTTACGGCTCAGGCTGGCGATGAGGACACTCGGCCTGCACCTGGAGTGGGCCGAGGTTGGAGAGTCACGTGGGATTGGGCAGAAGACCCGAGGGCGAACGAAAGTGACTGACTGGCAGATCCGGTTCCCAGACCAGTACGCCGACTGGCAGCATGGCGGGATGCGTGTTACTTCCCAGGCAACAGACAGTTCGGAGTACTTGCAGAGCTACTGGGAGGTTTACGCCGGCTGACCCCAGATGAGGGTCATAGGGGTATGTATGAATGCATTTTTATTTTATTTTCTTAAATGATATATGTCTATTATGCAACTATTATGTGATGAATGCAGGATGCGCGGGATGTAGCGGTGATGGACATGCAAGTCCATCATCACAGCTTGGAGGCCCAGCTCACCGCTACGCGGGCAGACTAGGAGACCTTGGTGAGTGCAACTATCTATATGCAAATGATTCCTGATTTATTAATGTTTAGCCACTGACAATTTCAATGAATGTAGCGTGCCCAACAGGGGGTGGTAGCAGGAGGTGCAGAAGGGGCCTCAAGCTCGAGGGGGCCGAGGGCAGTGGTCACCGCCCTAGAGGAGCGGCTCGCGGGAGCAGTAGCGCGGGCCGAGACGGCGGAGCACGACTCGGGCTACCCTTGAGGGCACCGAGCTTACCATCCGCGACCAGCGGGTCGCAGAGCTTGAGGAGGCATTGGGGCGGCCAGAGGAGCTGCCCAGAGACACGACCGAGCTGAGGATCCTCCTCGAGGTGGAGCGGAGGGACTGCGCTCGAGAGAGGGAGGAGCGGACTCGTGAGAGAGAGGAGTGGATGGCACGTGAGCGCGAGCTCGCGGACCTGTGGACGCAGCTGGGGGTCGTACAGGAGCGACTACGAGTAACAGAGGAGCGCCTCCAGAGAGGCCGAGAGCGAGTGCGACCTGCGGGACACTCCAGCGCCTTCGCCAGCACGACCTACTTAGCAGGTTCCTCAACCCGATAGAGGAACGTTGTAGAGGAGCAGGCTCGAGCTTCTACTACTTCTCGGGGGTCCATGCCCCCTCCACAGGCCCGTCGTCGAGACGGCGGTGAGGCAGAGAGTAAGAGAGAGGAGGGTGGAGGCGAGAGCTAGAGAGAGAGACTTGTACTCCTCTACCTGCATGCTTTGTACTCATATATTTATATATATATATGAGATGTTGATGTTACCTGAGTTGTTGACTTGAGCACTTGCGTACTTGTCTTATTTTTTTTCCTTCCTTCTTTCCCATGTGCCTGCATTTCACACTTAAATAAACAGATTAATTCATCTGTTCAGCTTGCCTCCTTGCTCAATAAGCAAGGGGTTGTCACTATTTTGACCTTGATAATGGGTCAAGGGGCCAAGCCTTTAATTAATGAAGGTAAAACAACAAATATATAGGAAAATGCAACACGCAAGTAAGCAAATGCAAACTTGAAATAAAAGAATGCCCACACAAGAATGCAACCAAGCACATGACATAGCAAAAGGAAAAGCAGTGGGCTTATTAGGAAATTCCTCTTCTTTTCATTTTTATTCTTTTTTTTCTTATTTCTTTTCTTTTAAATGACGACTCTACACAAAGTCGTTAATTAAAGAATTGACGCCCCCGGAGGAAGGTGTTTATTGAAAAATCATCATTTTTTTGTTTGAGGCTTAGCATGGTACAAAAGGTCTTGAAACCTTACACAATCACCATCTTAAATTCATTAATCATTCTTAAATGATTTAACAAAAGGTCAACGTGATTAATGACTTGTGCTTTTACTCATATCCTCTTGCAGCCCATCCTTCTTAGTCGGTCTTTGCCATCCCTTGAGCTTATAACATATCATAGAGGAGGAAATGAAGAATAAGTTGAGGAAGCTTACGAGAGGTTTCAGAGAATCGGGAAGCTTCCCTTCCCTTCCCTACCCTAGTGTCTGTTGGGGTTCGGTCTTTGGCTTAGGGAAATTCTTGTTACCTTTTGCCCTTATTCATGCATGCTTACGACCAGGGCTTTCCCTGCGGGGACTTCCCCCTCTTGACATGCTTTTCTTTTGTAACTTTACACCTCTTTTCCTCTCTTTTCCTTTAAAACAAATAAAGACCTAATTTTACTTGGGCTTTGCAGCATTGTTCCCTTTTGGGCCATGACTTCCACCTACTAAGGCAGCTGGTAGGTTTGGTTGTATTCCCTGACTCGTACTCCCTCTCGTGAATCGAAGAGAAGAGAATAGGTAAAGTCTTTACACTCTTTGTTTGACTCTGACTTTCCTTGAATTTTGAACCGCTTGAGTTTAAAAGTAAAATGTGTAGTGTGTGCAAGTATTAACCCCAGGTTAAACCGTCAAAACTGAAGAATGAATTAGGGATTTTGATTTTTCAAGTTCCGCGGCCTATGCACTATCCCAGCCTGCAACTTTTAATTTCCTCTTTTTTCTTTCTTTTTGTTGTTTTTGTTTTCTTTTTAAGACTTAAGGGTAGTATTTCTTAAGGTACAATCCATTCCAAGGGTGAGCCAGTTCTTCCCCTTTGGTGTTAACCAGTTTGTAAGCATTGCCAGGATAAACTTCTTTTATTACGTAAGGCCCTTCCTAATTTGGTTGGAGTTTCGAACGAGGTCCTCCTGATTTTACAAAAATTCTTATGATTACCATTTCATCGACTTTAAATTTTCTCTCAATTACTTTCTTTTGATAAAAAAGTGAAAGCCTGTTTTGGTCAACGCATACATACTCGTGGTGGCCAGATGTTTCTCATCCAGGAGTTAAAACTGAGTAAGGAGAGATTCACAACGTTCATCAATAGAGAGCTCCTTGTCCAATTGTACTCTAAGAGAAGGAATAAGAATCTCATAAGGGACTACCGCCTCCATTCGATAAGTGAGGGCAAAAGGGGTTTGCCCAGTAGGAGTACGAATGGAAGTGCGATAGGCCCAAAGAGCTTCAACCAGCTTTTCTGGCCAATCCGTGAATTTATTAGTCTCACACGTTTTCTTAATGATTTTGATCAAAGTTTTATTTGTTGCCTCTGCTTGTCCTTGCCCTGCGGATAAATAAGGAGATGAATGATGCAATTGTTGGTAGGAAATGTTACCTTCTCTACACCGGCTTAAAACTCCCTTCAAATCCCTTTACTAATATAAATATGAAAGTAAACAAAACGGGAGTAGAAGGGAACTGAAGTAGAAACCTGTGATCGCCACCAAGGCTCTGAACGTGATGAAGACGTTGTACCTTGGAAAGAAGAGGGAGACACTCGCCTTTTGACCAGCACTAGAAGGATGCGTGGCTCCTAAAGAACCGCCCTTATCTTGAACGGTCGCTCGACAGACCGTTCGTCAGCACTGAGAGAGGACGCGGGATGAAGAACGACTGGCAGACAAACTGCTTAGACCCAATCGCAGCATGAAGAAGAACGGTCCAAGATCAACCGCACTTCACCTCGAACGGACTGTTTTGAACCGCACAAGACTACCACGCCATAAGTTGTAAAAGTCCAAACCTCCACCCTTTCCGGCTGACCAGAAAGAGTGGGCCTCGCGCTAGTGTGTTGCTAACCTACAAAACCATGTGTAGAACACAAAGAAAAACTCAAGTTAGAACTATAAAGTGTAGTAAATGCTAGAATGGAAAGGAACGAACATGACTAAATGAAATGGTGGATACCTGGGAATTTTTAAACCCCTAGGGGCGCCAAAACATAGGAGGGTGTATAAATGATGCGTGAAAGTAAGAAAATGTGGAAGAGATATGGAAGAAGCGATGCATGCAAATAGAACAAAACGGCGGGACTAAATGAACTAATGACTCAAAACGTGACTACTCCCTGAACCGGAGGCCTGCGCAGACATGGAAGGCCTCCCTCCCTGGTGGTAGGTCGCTCAAAGATTTGGTAGGGCTTCGCCGTCAACCAAAAATCTCCCCCCCTTTCAAGTCCGACCTTTAGGGTCTATTTATAGAGCACCTAAAGTCTCAGCTCGAAATTAGGGTTTCCAGCCATTTTCAGGTCGAGATGATAACACAAAATGTGTAGATAAATGAATTATCTCTCAACCAGAAGAAACGGCATCGAATTTGGTTCAGTATTCGCGGAGAAATGGTTGGAGCAAGTTGGGGATAAATCCACAAGTGGAGAGAGAAAATCTGTTAAGTCTTCAGGAAACGAGCAGTTAAACGGCCATACGATAGACCACTCATCCATATGAGCGGCAAATCCTGGGCCGTCCATCCTTGTCGGTGGAAATTCAACAAATAGAAAATAGAAACAAATTATCCATTGAACTGACCGAAAACATCGCCGTTGGACTCTCATGTATGAACGGTTACTTGTGAACCTTTCATCCATAAGAGCAGCCAAGATGCAACCGCGCATATCTTGTCAGTGGAAAATCAGAGTAAATGAGATAAATAAGTAGTTATCTGAACAATCGACCGAGCTTAGGAATCTGGGGCTAGAACGGCTAATGTTAGCCCGCTCATTAAGTTGAACGGCTACACCTAAGCCGTATGAAAGCATGTCGATGATAATTCAAAAAATCAACTAAAATATCCCATAAATATATGGACGGTCCAAACACGACCGCTCATGTGTTCTGCGGCTATGGATTGACCGTTCATTAATCTGGATGCTTGAAATTCTTAAAAATGATCAATTACACAAAATCAACGCTCATTAAGTCCTGAATTGAAACAGACCTAGCCAGGGAGGGGGGCTACCCATAAAATAGTCCCAAAGATGTTGTCAGAAAAAAATAGCCCAACAAGTAACGGATAACTCGAGGCATCAACAAATGAGAGTAAGAGAAATGACTCAACTTATCGGCAAAAAATGGGTGTCAACAGATGCCCCTCCTTAACGTCCTCTTTGTAGGGGAGCGAGCGGAGGTGAAGCGAAAGTGAAATGGAACATGGAGGTGAAGCAGAAATGAAGCGAAGCGGACCAAAAAGCGGGTGTTAAGGTAAAACAACACCTGTTTGGCAACAAGTGATAGGAATCTTCCGGAAAACTCTGAACCAACCCCAAGGAATAATCAGATTAAAAGCGACATCGATCTGGAGGAACTAACTAAATAAAAAGAAACACAAGATCAACCTCATAGGGGACACAATCCGGCGGACCAATGACGAGACCAAAGCAAAAGTAAAGGAAACGGACTAAAACTCCAGACAGGGACCTCTTAATTAACCAAACCGAGTGAATCGACCAGAGAGAACCTTCCAACTCTAAATGGAATTGTTCCTCTTACTCAAACACTGAACAAACCGCTATCCATCATTGATGGGACATTAGCAAGCAAATCATGGGTCATGAATGCTTAAAAGATGCGCATGATGCATGCTGGGCTAAAATAAAAGAAATCATTAAAACGAATGCACAAAAGAGCACAAAATATAAAGTACTCGACAATAGTAATGCTAGATTGGGCAAATCAGAGTCAAGACACTATCCGCAACCACGGTGTGCAGGATAGAACCATCCTCCCCAGACCTTCCCAACCTAACGGCCTATCCGGAGGTTAAACGCGTGCACCTGGATCATCACCTGTTTTTGTTAAAGGGGAACATCAGATCCTGGCACACATGAGCAACCAACTGGTTCTCGAGATAATATAACATAGTACCATATAGTAATGCAATAAAGGATATAGGGACAGAAAACCATACCTGACCTACCAGTGGAGGCGAAACGGCAAGTGAAGAGCTGATACTGCAGGGAAGATTGCTAGCAAGGTTTGCATTAATATCATGAAACAACCAGATTTATCCATTAAACACATGAAGTGGAGCAACATGGTTCAAACCATTTATTTAAACAAATGAACGGCTGATATAATACCGCCCAATGACAAACACGGGTCTAGACAATCCGTGCATGAGTAGAGAATTTGAACATGAGATCAAGTAGTGGACGGCCCATGTTCAACCGCCAATTAGTTGAACGGCCAGAAAGTTGTCGTTCTTCAGCAAGGTACCGTAGGAGAACGAACGGCTAGAAATAAACCGCTCATGGATTGGACGGCCGTACGATAGACCACTCCTCCCCTGAGGTTTTAAAATGTTAAACCCTTCGTCTCCCTCCTCCCCACCATAACCGACGGTGGGAGGAAGGGAAAATGAAGGCTCAACCGAGCCTTCCCCCATCTCCCTTCAATCTCTCAAACCCTCTCACAAAAAACCCCCCCACCCTATCTCCCGTGTCTATGCGATCAAAACACCAAGCTTGTCATCCGCCGAGGGTCGGAGGGGAAGAGGGAGTACCGCCACCGCTGGTGTCGGCCATGGAGGAAGAAATGGTGGCACTGTCCGCCACCGAGGGACCGAGCGCACGGCAGCGACACCAGCACCCGCGGCCGACGAGGAGGCGGCTGCGACTGCCGTTGATGCCGGAGAGGACCTTCAAGCACCACCGGTCGCGGCGGCGAAGGAGGCGAAGGCTCGGGACCCCGAGGTAGGTTCCCCTAACCCTAGCTATTTTTTTATTTCAAGCAATGCATGCTAGTCTAGGGAGAGAACAAGGGTCCTACGACCCCTGGAAAATCAGTTTGGGGCCATCTTGGGGTGGTCACGCCGGTGGGAGGAGCGTTCGCCGTCGTCGGGGAAGACGACGAACGAACGGTTCCTAACGAACCACACATCCAAGAACGTGCGGCTCATCTAGAGCCGCCCATATCACACGCGGCCCAGTGTTGGCCGTTCAAAACCAGAAAACAGTAGGACTGAAAATGTAGATGAACGGTGGGAGGTCCACCGCATAACTGAAGAACGGGCCCCATTGGGCCGTTCGAAACATTAGAGGTTCAGAACAACTGCGGCCCATATCGGACCGCCCAAACAACGTGCGGCCTAGGCGTGGCCAGCCAAACTCAGAAAATGATGGCCGGAAGAAAAAGAAGAACGGTGAGACTGTCACCGTATAAATGGATAAACGGGCTAGGTTAGTCCGTTCAAATATAATGGAGTTGAGAACACGAACAGCCCACATCAGACCACACATGACGATGAGTGGTCCATGGGGAACCGCCCTTCTAACAGAAATGCATTTTTTTTCATTTTATTGGTGAAATAAAATGCCTAAATCTATTATCAAATGCATGAAATTAATGATGAATGCAAGGAAAGTGAAGGACCCACATCTCGTGGCTGCCGGTCCGGGCAGTGTATCAGGCACTACCGGACTTCCAGCGGGAGCGGTTGGCTGCCATGGGGTTCACCGCATTCATCAGCATGGAGGTGTGTCGGTTCAATACCGCACTCCTTTCTGCGCTGCACGACCGCTGGGATCCAGTGAGTCGTACGTTCTTCTTCCTGTGGGGGCATATGGTCCCCACGTTGGAGGACGTGGCCAGACTCACTAGCCTGTGAGTGCACGGGACTCCGGTCAGCGGGAGCACGTATCCCGACTACCGTGAGATGGCTCAGGTGCTGCTGGGCTTGGAGCTGCGACGCTCCGAGCGACAGTCCACCCTCCTGCCTCGAGCGAGTCTTTAGGACAGCCTTGGGCTACGACGAGCTAGCATAGTGACGGGGGAGCAGCCAGAGTAGCACCTTCAGCACTTGGTGGACCTGGTGAGATCGAGAGTTGCGGCGGAGTCGGGAGCAGAGGCAGACAGAGTGTTGAGGAGATTCCTGTTGCTGCTGTTTGGGTGACTCCTCTTTTCGATGCGCGCGGACGTGATCTACTGCTGCTTCCTTCCATTACTCCAGGACCTCGACCACGTCGGCGACTACGCGTGGGCAGCAGCAGTCCTGGCCTTCTTGTTTGACACCTTGAGCTCGACGGGTAGGCAGACCATGCTCGGGGGCTTCTCTCCCCTACTCCAGGTACGACTCCTACCCTAGACTCATTATGCAACTCTTATATGCTTCATGTATGCTGACGTGACTTGATGCAGGTTTGGGCCTACATGCGCTTATGCGGGCTAGGCAGAGGCGAGGAGACTCACCTTGAGCTCCTGCCGATCGCCCGGAGGTGGACCGCACCTCGAGAGACTGCAGCCCTTAGGAGAAAGGTCCGGGAGCTGCAGGATGACATAGACGCTCTACCGTACACCTCGGTATAATTCTAAACTTAGACTCTTAAATTACATGCAATTCTATGTGATGATGCTGATGCGACTTTCTATTTTTGTAGGTACGGTGGACACCATATGCAGAGGCGGGATAAGAGGGCCAGCCCTGGGTGGCAGGGGCCCTTGCCTTCTAGGGGCGCGACGTGTGGCTTCACTGCATGAATGTGGTGGAGCCACTGCACTTTCAACTGGTGATGAGGACAATTGGCGTCCCTCAGCCAGTAGTGGAGTTCCCGGTGGCAGAGAAGCCGGGGGAGCGCGTTACGCGGACGACACGAGGCCTAGCAGCGGCCTTTGACTGGACGGCGTGGAATGCCGCGCAGATAGCAGATTGGACAGCACTGGGGCGGGTGGTGACCGCCCGAGCAAACAGCGACTCGATGTACTACACCGCGTACGCCAGACATTACCGGGACCAGGTGTTCCGGGGTGCCCACCGACCGGTACGACCTCTAAACTTAAACTCTGTTTATTATGCTTATGATCTCTACATGACGATACACTGACATTTGGACTTCTAAATGCAGATTGACCCTGAGGAACGGCTCGCGGAGCTGCAGGGGCTCCTACACTCTACGATCACGGAGCGAGACGAGGCTCGGCAGACCCTGGCCCTATTGGTGAGTTTTCTAAACCTTAAACTCTTTAAGTTATGCACTCAATTATGATTATTTATGCATGTGACTGACCTAGAGTTTTGGATGCAGCGCACCGTGGGAGCCTAGCGGTAGGGGGCCGGCACTCCTTCTTCTTCGTAGACTCCTGCGGACTGAGTTAAGCGAGATGCCGACTTCACACGGATGGTAGCGTGGGCCAAGGCGGCCGAGGTGGCACTCACCGAGAGGGTACATAATCACTCCACCTTCCCTGTTAATTATGCTTATGATTATGAAATGTATGAAATGCCATTGACTGACTATAAAAATGCATGCAGACGACCGAGTTGACCTGACTTAGGGCAGAGCTTGAGCAGAGCCGGGTAGCAACTTGGGAGGAGGCGGCCCGCTTACGAGAGGAGGCGGCATAGAGCCGGTCGGCAGACGCACTGGAGACGGCACTTCTACGTGCCGAGCTGGAGCGGCTTCGAGCTAGTGCCACCAAGGAGGAGCGTTATCGGGCTGAGGCAGAGCAGGCCCGGATAAAGGTTGCCAGATTAGAGGTCATGGTGGCGGGCATGAGAGAGGTGAGTCGGGAGCGCAGCAGAGCGACTCCGAGCGGCAGCCACGGTACTCATGGCTCCGTGAGGAGCTACTTCACCAGTTCCTCCGTCCACCGGAGTAATGAGGACGAGGAGCGGTTCCGACGACAGTGTGAGGAGGCGACCTCGGTGATGCCTCCCCCAAAGAGGCATGAGGGAGCCGGAGACAGTGACGGGGGCCAGGGAGAGGGACAGGCCTGACTTGTACTTGAGACTCGACTTCTGTACATGATACGGTATGATAGTGATATGCCTTTTTGTTTGTTTTGATTTTGTGAGCAAATGTATGAATGTATGAATGAACACAAATGATTGACACTGACTTAGTGACTACGACTATGACACGAGTGAGACGGACAAGTGCGAGAGAGGGACGACACGTGTGAGCAAGTGAGGAGGTGAGAGAGACACGACAGAGCGGGAGAGACGACTCCGAGTGGGCGAGAGAGGAACGGAAACTTTGACTGAGAGAGGGACGCCAAACAAATGAGTGAGAAAGAGGGACGTCAAACTGAGTGAGAGAGGGATGCCGACTCAGAGTGAGAGAGAGACGCCGACTCAGAGTGAGAGAGAGATGCCGACTGAGAGTGAGAGAGAGACAGGAGAATAGAAGGTAGTGTGGCATGGGATAGGCGGTCACGAATCGGCCGCCTATAAGGATACACGGCCCGTGGGGGACCATGCGAAGGCTATTTGACTTCGCCTAGCATAGCGAGATGGACGGTCCTATAATTACCGTGCAAGTAGAGGGACGGTGAGGTTCCAACCGTTCTAGGCCCAGGACCTGAACTCTCTAGAAGAAGTTGAACGGTCTATTGTCGACCGCTCGAAGGAAAGGGCGGTCTATCGAAAGACCGTCGAAACCCATATACTGAGAGTCCGATCGGGACTCCCTTGGAGAGTCCCAAACCGGGAGATAATGTTCTAAACCCACCCAAACACTAGCCTATCCCCATCTAGATGTATCGTAGCTCAGTCCTAATGGGTTTAGACTTCCATGCAAGCTCTATAAGAAGAGGGGGGACCTTAGATTCTCAACTCACACCACACCCCTCTTTCTAGGCTTCAAACCTATCCTATTCTTTATCAAATCATCATGAAAAGGTCCTTGGAGGGGAGTTCCATGGAGGGGGCAGCTTATGAAGGGCCAAAGCCGGCCAGAAAAGAGCGCGAGGTGCTCCAACGGCTGACTACAATCCCTCGTCATCTCAGCTCGAGCCCTTTGAGAGAGGTATGTTATCATGATTTCATTTAAGTCAATTCATTCATTTACTCACACGTTCTTCCTCTCTTTCACCTTTTTTTCTTTTCCATCTCAGCTTCTCCCTGGCTCCAGACGCTATTCCACTTTAAAATGGATGGCTCCCATGGTCTGTGCATTGCCCCTAGGAGTAACATCTATCCAGAAGTCCTGGCAGCTACATCAACTCTTTGTACTAGGTCAAAATTACCCAAAGCTCTCCCTTGACTGGCACAGCATCTCAGCCTTGGTAGAGATCTGGCACCCTCAGACCCATACATTCATTTTCCCATCATTTGAGGTCACTATCCTACTAGAGGAGGTAGAGACCTATTTTTCCCTCCCGAGATCTAAGGTGGGTGAGGAGGACCTAGTGTGTCACACTGTGGCCCCTATAGACCCTAGGCTTATCTTGGGAGGGTTTATACCAGATAGCAGGGACATCCATACGTTCATAGGCCCACATCAGATCCACCTTCTTCCCCTTAGCCAGTGGGTAGTTGAACATTGTAGGAATAGGTGTGAGTGGCATGAGGCCATAGCTAAGGCCGCGTCTATTTGCCTGTGCGGGGCCATCCTGTTTCCTTCTACTGACCATGTGCTAGAGACTCCTATCCTTAGTACCATCAGCGGCATGTGGCAGGGTCTTTCTATCTCCCAGGCCGTCCTTGCTTACTTGTACAAGGGCCTTACCTCAGTAGCTCTAGGGGGTCCTCTCTTTGGTTCTATGATGCTTTTAGAATGTTGGATGGGTGTCAGGATGAAGTTCATTCATAATGAGGATGTCACTTCAGCTAGCCGAATCTTCGAGAGCCACCCCCACTTCTTCATAGGTGGCGCCTTCGGGTTCTCTCCACAGGTAGAGTGTAGGACAACAAAAAAGAAGACCAAGGACGAGTGGCGACTGCACATCAACAAGTTGCCCCTGGATTGGTTCGTGATGCGCCCTGACGTCCTCCGTGACACCACTGTCATGGTGCCTAGGAGGCCAGGCTTGGATTTGAGGCTCGTGTGCGACACTACACTGGCGATGTACAGCCCGCACCAGTGCTACCTACAGGTTGGACTTCCCAGGACCGTACTTATAGCACTACCCCACCTTCCCGCGATATAGGTGAGGAGGATCGGTACAGAGGATGACGAGCAGGCGGTCAGGAGCGGCCTGATCATGTGGGAGGTGAGCAGGGTGCTTACCCTTCCAGCGGAGGTTGCAGAGATTCCAGCGACATGCCAGGCTTATATTAGAGAGTTGAGAGAGATACATCCCCGTGGGGATGCCCAGTGGAGGACTGAGTGATATTTCTTGTCCTCTTTCATGATGTTGATGTAGAGACCTATGCTGAGAAAGTTTGATATATGAATGAATAAAAATGCTGGTTTGATTAATTTAAGTTTGGTTTTCTTATGTGCTTGAGTGGGTTAGAATATGACTTCAAAATGGACACGGTCACACACAGATCGTTCAGTCGCTGACCGCTCAGAGAATAGAACGGCTCCATTAGAGTCGTGCATTAGATCAACGGTGGAGTTGAGAGAAGGAAATTGAACGGCCCATGGGAGGCCGTGAACCTGGTTAAACGGTCAAGAATCTACCATTCATTTCTTTGAACGGTCTAATGGGGACCGTAGATATTTGGAGGAGTTTGAGATGAAACCATGAGAATGATTGGACGGTCTGACCATGGCCGTTGAAATGAGTAGGACGGTCCCCAGAGAACCATCTACTAACTGAACCTTCAACTTCAACTTGTCCCTGCACACACACAAACAAGGAAAATAAATTAAATCTGTTTTAGGCTTAGTGCCTGTAGCAAGTTAGGAAACGACCAATTCTTGATTTTTGGTCAAGGGGGTAAGCCTTATTAAATAGGCAAACAGCAAATGAAAAATGAATGCAATGCATGCCATGAATGCAAATCATGATAATGAAAATCTTTTTTTTGTGATTTTGAAAATATTTAGATTTTTTTGGATTTTGAAATTTTTTAATTTTTTTAATTTTGAAATATTTATTTTTTTTGGATTTTAAAATATGTGATTTTTTCAGATTTTTAAATAGTTGATTTTTTTTGGATTTTGAAACTTGCTCAAGCCTGATGACAGGGAACCTCACATCTCATTAGGAGTCTCCTGGATTCAACGTGCGCTATAAATGACCACCCATGGCCGGGGCCCAATTTCACTCAACGGTGCCTCTACCGAGGCCATACCTGGGGCAGGGTTCAATCCTTGGAAAATAAAAGAGAATTTGATAGAAAAGCTGGCGATAGGTATAGAGATTTTTAGGGCTTGAGTTCTTCTTACGACACCCCTTTTCAAAGAATTCTTGGTCTGTTGCGCCGAGGCTGTGTCCGTCATCGAACCTACATCTGCTCTAGGCACGCATACGACCGGGCTCATAATCCCGCGGGGAAACTATACTGCCACTCTTGCCATGCCTAGTTTCGTTATTTTGGGGACTTTTAGATTCTCAAGCTTCGAGCTTGTGGACGAGCCTTTAGCTTTTGATTTTGATTTTGCCCCTTTTCTCTATTTCTTTTCTCTCTTTTTCCTTTGCTCTTATATCTGCGGAATAAGGTCATAACGGACTGCCCCTATTTGAGACCTCTTTTGTCGGGGGGTCTAGATCAGGTCTCACCCCCTTATTCACCACATGTCCCTATTTTCAGCCGAGAGAGAGAGAAAAAAATAAGGATTTTCACTTTCCCCAAAGCATGGCCAAGGGAGAAACGGTGTCGCGCAAAAGAAGAGAACTGAACCATAGGGGGTCCTGTAGTGTATGTATGTTGAACCGGGGTCTCCCTTCGTCATCAAGTAGAGGCATACCCGGCCGCTGGGCCGTTGCTGGCTTGACTCTATGGATAAAAATGTTTTAAATACAACACATTCCATGGATTTGGCAATTCTTCACCTTCAATGTTAATTAAACGGTACGCGTTACCCGGATAGACTTCCTTAATTACAAACGGCCCTTCCCAATTAGGCTGCAGCTTAGATCTATGACCTGCTGATCTGATAAATTTGCGTTTCAAAACCATGTTACCCACTTGAAATTTCCTTTCGATAACCTTTTTTTGAAAATACCGCGAGACACGTTTTTGATAAACTGAGACGTGATTGGCCGATAAAGTCTCTTCTCGTCTAAGAGTTCCAGTTGGACTAGCAACGCCTCTCGACGCTCGTTGAGATTAAGTTATTTGTCGGCACTCTTAGGGAAGAGATCAAGATCTCGTACGGGAGTACCGCCTCCATCCCATAGGTGAGAGTAAAAGGAGTTTGCCCCGTGGGAGTACGGACAGAGGTGCGATAAGCCCATAGAGCTTCTATCTGTTTGTCGGCCCAATCCACAAATTTGTGTGACTCGGATATTTTTTTAATGATTTTAAGAAGGGTTTTGTTCGTGGCCTCAGCTTGGCCATTACCTTGAGGGTAGTATGGTGATGAGTGATGCAATGAAATATTAAATTTCTTACAGAGGTCCCGAAGTTCTTGAGAAAAGAATTGAGGCCCATTGTCGGTGACGATATCACTTGGCACTCCAAACCGCGAGATGATGTTCTTGAGGATGAAGCGGCATACTATGGTGGCTTTGATTTCTGCATAAGCTTTAACTTCCGCCCACTTGGTGAAGTACTTCGTAGCTGTCAGAATGAAGGACTTCTGTTTGATCTGAGCATTGGGGTCACCAAGTGGTCCAATAATATCAAAGGCCCACATCGAGAATGGCCAAAGAGCAGAAAGAGGATTGAGGGAAGAGACCGGAGCATGGATTTTATCGGCATGAAGCTGGCATTGAAGACACCTACGGGCATAGGTGGAACAGCCTTATTCTAAGGTTGGCCAGTAATAGCCCTGCCTAAGAATCTTCTTCGCCAACGCATGCCCATTTACGTGCCCCGCCACACTCACTGGAGTGAGCAGCTTCTACCACCTTCCAAGCCTCATCGTCATCCAAGCACCTCATTAGAACTCCATTGAGAGCCCGCCTGTACAATTCTCCTGCGATAATCGTGTATCTGGAGGTGACTCTTCTAATGGCCTTACGCTGCTCGGCATTCACCGTCTTGGGAAAAGAACCATCCCTGCAATACTGTTCTATCTCATGATACCACGGCAGTTCCTCTTCTTCTATAATCTCCTCAAGCTCAGTTAACGAAACTTCTTTCAACTCTTCCTTCTCCGCTTTCTTCTCTACAGTCTTCCTAAGGTTGTCGAACCAAGGATCCTGAAGAGAGGGAGCGTCCATCTGCTAGACCACAATGGTCTCAGTGGCGCGACTGAGCGGGAAGGAAAGGGATGAAGCAAGCGATGCAAGTGCATCGGCCAAAATGTTCTGAGAACGAGGAGTATGAATGTAGATGAGCTTCCGAAATTGCCTAGCCGAGAGCATGACCAAACCTTGATAAGGCTTGAGTTTGGGGTCACGGGTGCGGTAAGTTGACAAAACTTGACGCAGCACCAATTAAGAGTCCTATGATGTTAAGGTATCGCGCACCCATGAGGTAGGCGTGCTTCAGACCGGCAAGGAGAGCCTCATACTCGGCTATGTTATTAGTGGCGGGAAAAGAGAGTTGATAAGCGATAGGGATGGTCACTCCTTCCGGAGTGAGGAGAACGGCGCCGATTCCACGGCCCTGAGAAATGAGAGCACCGTCGAAATGAAGAGACCAACATGGAAGATGAGTGATTACAGCCAAGTGTTCATCAGGGAATTCGTCTTGGATTGAATCAGAGCGAGGGATAGGAGAATGAGCGAGATGTTCAGCGATCGCGTACCCCTTGATCACTTTCTGAACAACAAAGGTGATATCAAATTGGGAAAGAAAGCTCTGCCAGCGAGCTAATCGACTAGAGAGGACATGCTTTTCTAATAGGTAATGAATGGGGTCCATTCTAGTGATCAGCTTAACCTCGTGGGCAAGGAAATAGTGTTTGAGTTTCTGAGCTACCCATACTAGTGCTGCGCAGGTCTTCTCCATGGCAGTATACTTAGATTCAGCGGGATTTAACAACCTCGAGAGGTAGTATGCTGCCCTTTCCCTTCCTTCATCATCGACCTGAGCCTGGACAGCTCCTAAGGAGTCCTCAATAACAGAAATGTATAGGATCAGGGGTTTCTAAGGGACGGGTGGTTGCAGAACCGGGGGATTAGAAAGATAAACCTTAAGATCCTTACAGGCCTTCTGGCATTGTTCATTCCATTCGAATTTAGCTCCCGCCTTCAACAATTCATAGAACGGGCGGCATCTCTGCGAATGTTGAGATATAAATCTTGTAATGAATTGTAAGCGCCCAATCAAACCTCTTAGTTCGGTGATGTTCTTAGGCGGCGGCATTTTCATAACGGCCTTTGCTTTATTCGGATCAATCTGGATCCCCCGTTTACTAACTATATAAACACAAGCAATTTCCCTGACGCAACTCCAAATACGCATTTCTTTGGATTCATTTTCAGCTTGTACTCCCTAACCCTTTGCAACACCTTGGCTAAAATGGCGAGGTGTTCTTCTTTGGACCTCGACTTTGCCAGGATATCATCCACGTAAGCTTCCAAGTACACATGTATCATGTCGTCGAAGATAGCCATCATTATCCGTTGATATGTGGTACCTGCGTTCTTTAATCCGAATGGCATAACGACATAGCAGTACATGCCCCAGGGCGTGGTGAAGGAGGTCTTCTCTTGATCCTCGGGAGCAAGGCGGATTTGATTGTAACCAGAATACTCATCCATAAATGAGAGGGCCTCATACCCAGCTGTGTTGTCCACCAGTACATCAATGTGAGGAAGCGAGAAATCATCCTTCGAACATGTCTTATTTAAGTTCCTGAAATCAATACAAATTTGGATCTTTCCGTCCTTTTTCATTATTGGGACTATGTTCGCCACCCATTACGGATATAAAACAACTCTGATAAACCTGGCCTTGTGCAATTTATCGACTTCTTTCTTGATCCTCAAGGTCATTTACAGGTGGAACCTTCTTGCTTTTTGTTTAACGGGTGTTGCCCCTGGTTTAAGAATGAGTCGGTGTTCAACTAAAGTGGGGTCAAGACCCGGCATGTCCTCATAGGACTAGGCAAAAGAATCGCTATACTCCCTCAAAACCTTGACTAACTCCTCTTCAACCTGAGGAGGGAGATTAGCAGAAATAATTATGGGCCTGGGGTCCTCTTCCGTTCCAAGATTAATATCTTTAGTGGGTTCATCCACTGCCATTGACGGTTCATCAAATCTCTTTAATCCCTGTGTGTATAGATCGGCAGTGTCATCCACATCGCTTTCCTCATCATCGGCTGGGTCCTTCTCATCTATGATTTCATATACACCTAACCCGTCATTGCTCCACACCCCTCCTACTTCCTCGTCATCTTCTAAAACAGTCACGGCCTCTACAAACTCAGGGCATTTAAGAAGGGCATGACATCTCTGAGATAAATCTTGGAGGAACCTATCTGGGACGGATTTAGGATGACACATCACAAGGCGCGCCGCAGACGTGGATGGGCTGACCAAACTAGACCTAGACTCTACCCCAACTGACTCAACTAACCTAGGAGACTCTGCACACTGTACATCGAACCTAAGAGATGAGAAGTCTACTGGGAAAAGAGCAGGGTCTCATCCCCCTGGGGAGATGGGCAGAACATAGCGTAATCCTCCATTGAAACCTCCGTTTTAAAATTAGCATTTTTTTTGGAAGTCGGAGGAGATCACGCAACAGGAAGAAGAAGATGGGGGGGGAGGGAGTTGCATGGGAAATAGAGGGTAAGATGTAATCGAAGAATGGGTCGGAAGATGAAAACCACAATTCGTGGAGTTGGGTAGTGGGGGGAGAGGAGTAAATAGAGTTGATAAGTCAACGGGTGGGCAGCGCCCACATGCGCAAGGAACAAATAGAACTTCAAATGGTCTTTCCGTGACGTACAGGTCGACCATGATCGGAGGGGAACGGGGAACAAACCCCAATTGCTGAAATAATGAGGCAAGACGAGATGGGGACAAGGAAAAGGTAGTGATGGAGCTCCCCGCTTCCCGCGGCCTCCGGTGAACTAGCTCAGTCGGAGAATGCTTCACCAGTTGCATCTCCGTCTTCTTCGGACGAGCTTCTTCTTCTTGGAACAACTTCTCAAAACAACTACAAAAGTCTTCCATGTCACCCACCAGCCCCTTCAGTGGCGGTGGTGGGTCAGCGACAACATGAGCCGCATCAGTCTTCATGTCAGAACAGGACGGCGGCTTCTTCAAAGTACCTGGCTGTAACGGGCCTTTCACAAAGTGTTGACGGTAGTCCCACGTCAGTGGCCCGGAGTCCCCCAATATGGACAGTGCTGACTTCCGGTAGCCAAGGCCTCTCCGGCTCATTTTCCTGCCTTTAGGGACGAGCTTAGTTCCCCCGTGCAATTGTGCGCCGAGGCCCAGGCCCGGCTGATAGCCTAACTTTAAAATCATGTGCCATCCTTTCGAATCTCTAATCTTGGACTTAATTTTGACATTCACCGGTGTAACGGCGGGCTTGCGTGACGCATATGCCGATGAGTAGTTTAAGTCCATGACAGAAAGGACTGGCCAGTTGCTCGGCCACAAAGTAGGAAGAATATTATCTGCAATCGCATCAACAGATTGGACGGTGGAGATACTCTTTACCTTAACTACCCGGCCTTGGAATGGGAACTTAAGGCACTGGTGGGTGGTTGAAGGCACAACATTCAAACTATCTATCCATGGCCGACCCAGAATCACCTTGAACATCGGGTCTATGTCCAGTACATAAAACTCCACGTCCATTACCAAAGGCCCTAGCTTGGCCTGAACTGTCACGACCCCATGGCAAGCTCGTCTGGAGTTGTCGTATGCCGCAATTGTGGTTGGTGTTGGCCTAAGCATGTCTTCGGAGATATTATAGGCACGCAGTGTACTTAATGGACACACATTTATCGATGCTCCCGTGTCCACAAGGGCTGATTCAACTGCCACTTTGTTTAAAGAAATAGTAATGCAGAGTGGCATTTGTCATGACTCTGGAGGTGCCAATTCTGACTCAGAGAATGAAATGGAAGGCCCCCTTGTAATTGTTGCCAACACTGACGACAAATTGTCTACCGCCACGTCCTCGCTAACCATAACTTTCTGCAAAAAAGCCCTGAGGGCATCTTGATGTAGCATGGACCTTTTGATCAACTCCAGAACTGATATTTTGGCCGGCATCCGGTCCAAATGCTGCAGCAAGTCATACTTTGTGCCCGGCACGGGGTCTACTTCTTCTGCTTCAGCTGTTGAGGAAGGAACTTGAGGGTTGGGTGCAGATGCATCGGAGAAAAGAGTAACTTTTGTGGAATGAATGCCTGCTCCGGAGGGTGCATTGTCGTGCCGGCACGGCATCAGATGGACTCCCGATTGGCCCGGCGGGGTAAGGGGAAGGGGTAGAAATGGGGGGAGGATAGCGGAGGTTGGCCTGGCGGGCCCTGGCGGAATGATGATCGGTGAAGAGTTAAATGGAGGGGTGATGATGGAGGGTATGGCGGGTGATGGTGGAAGGGTTGGCAGAATGGTGGGGAATGTGGCGGGTGCCATAGGTGATTGGGAGAGGACAGTGGGTGGAGCGGTGGCAAAGGTGGTGGGTCGGAGGATGGAAGGGACAGAAGGTGTGGGGGAGTTAGTGTGGTGGAAGGACAAAAGATGAGCGGGAGTCTCATCGTCGAAAGGCCACCCAGCACCCAACATTAGGGGCTGGGTGGTGAACTACATTCACTTGAGTCGGTGCCGGCGGCTGTTGTTGCTGTTGAGGAGCAGGCAGATGTTCTGGCATGCGATTCTGACGAATCCCGAGGTCTTGGTGTTGTTGTTGCTGCTGTTGAGGTTGTTTCTATTGGAGAGGTTGCTGGAACTGCTGTTGCTGAGGCGCCGCCTGCTACGGCATGGCTTGTCTTCTTCTTTCATTTATGTCTTCAATCAATTTGTGCATTTGGGCCCAATCAATTCTCTAGCCCTCGTGCAGATCATACACCGAATCTTTGAATTGGTAGCATCTCTCTATGGTGTGCCCGGGCTGCCGATGGTATATACAATACCCTGACTGATCGACTGCCGGATTCCAATTCTGACATTTCAGAGGCAGTTGAATGTCATCAGTGTACATTAAGGCTGAAAAGATGTCAGGGAGTGTTTGTGGAAGTGGTGGATAGTTGACTCTCTTGGGTCCCGGCCGAGCAGGCCCATAACCAGCAGGGGGAGGAACGTTATGGTACTGGAGTGGCTGTTGTGGCTGTTGTGGTGGTGGTGGTGGTTGCTGAGGATCTTGGAAGGTGGGTCGGGGAGCTTGTGGAGCGGAGAATTGGGGGTTACGTGAAGGTTGCTGGAAATGGGGTGGAGCGGACTAGTTAGGGAATTGAACATCCTGGACCTGCACATTGGTTTGCACTCCCTCAGTAATTGGGCCTTGGGATTTTCGGGTGGTTTTAAATTTTAGGGCCTCGAACAATGAATGGATGGGGGAGTCCTTGAACTGGGTTTGTATGAACCGAGCCCGATTGTACAACTGGTGCATGTTAGATATATCGTTCATTGCCAAGATATTTCGGAACGTCGGAGTCGCATTAGAAATCAGCAACTTTACTTTTTCTTCTTCCGGGATCTGCCCAGGCACACGTGAGGCCATCTGCCTCCATCGATCTGCATTGACAGCAAACTCCTCATCTGCTTTCATCTTTTCTGCAACTAGGTCTGTAAAGGAATACTCGGGACCAACCCGATCTTGGAATCTCTGGATAAACTTCTCCTTCACTGTCTTGAAACTCTCTGCCTCCTCCAGAGGCAAGGTGTAGAACCATTCAAGGGCGACCCCGTCCAAGGATCGGCGGAACAAATACGGCATAAGGCGGTCGTCGTTTTGAAACTGCGCCGATTCATAAAGGAACTCCCTGACATGAATAAATGGGTTGCCATTCCCGTCATATTTCTGATACACGGGGAGCTCAGACTGGGGAGGAAAGTGAATGTCCCAGAAGTTAGGAATGGGAACATCGGCTAGAGACTGCGGGCAAACCCGCTTGTGGATGAGGTCAATCTGCTCCTGCATGGCACCCAATTGTCGAGAAGTTTCCATTCCCGGGAAGGAGGAGATACGGCAGGAAAGACAGAACCAGAGTACGGAGCTGAAGGATGAACTGACTGAGGGGGCAGCCCGTAAGATGGATAATGGGCCAAGGAAGGGCCCGCATCTGCGTGAGCCAATTGGGCGGCTCCTGGTTGCAGACGAATGAGATTAGCCGGGGCCACGAGGGCCTGCGGCACTGGAGAGACAATGGTGTAGGGATCAACATAAGAACTGGAGGGGATCTGAGTCCTCCCCTTGTCAAGTGGCGGATGGGCTGAGGTAGAAGCCTGGCCTGCTTCTGTAGTGGGGAACCAGAGAACCTGAGGATGAATCAGAGTGAGATCAATGGGGGCCGAAGAGGTGGCCCCTAATCCGGCAGCCGGAAATGTAGTGGCGGCAGTAGTCTCGCCATGAGAAGGAACTGAAGATGGAGCATCCGCCCCCTGCAGAGCTTGTCGAATAAGGTGAAGCTGGGTCGGATCAAGCTGGGCCATCATGTTAAGAAACTGATTGGCTGAATTCTGTGAAGAGGAACCAGAAAGGGAGGGCTGAGGGCCCTCGATGACAATGGTCGGGAGAGGAGGGGCAGTTCCCTGTCCCCCCTACACATGGGCGACCCGAGGCATGTCCTCGAGAAGTCCCTGAGGGAGAGAATTCTCAAGGGAATGGGAGAAGTTGTAGGATGACATGGTGGGTGATGTGTCGAACAGGGGATTAAGATAGGAATAGAAATGTGACCTGCCCCTAGGAGGTGATGTAGCAACCCTGATAAATGAATATTTGAAATAAATTAAAACATATATATATTACAGTAGTAATACAGATAATGAGAATAGGGTTAATTAGATGAAGTAAAACAAAATTAAAATAACGCCTCTTATTAGGGCGTTAATTCAAAAAGAAACGCCTCTATCAAAGGCGTGACTAAAGAAAGGACGCCCACACGTGCGGTCGTCAACTCTCACGACCAAATAGGCAAGTAAGAGAAACGCCCATATATGGGGCGTGTTTCAAAAACAAGGAACGCCCTTATCCAAGACGTTTCTTAAGAAACGACCTGAACTAGGTCGTTAATTAAAGAATCGACGCCCTTACCTAAGGCGTTAATTCAGTTCGTGAACCGTTCGAACCCAGAACTTATCCAGGGTAAGTGATAAGCATTAGAAAGAGTTCAAACGTGGTAATGACTCTATCATAGAAGTATTGCTTCCACACAATCACTAACCCTAATAGGACACCCAAAATCCTATAAAAACTCTCGTTCGGCCAACCCTAAAACTATTTGGACGAACTGCTGCAGGTACGTGAAGAACATATGTTCTTCTATTTTTTTTTCTTCTTCTGTTTACAGTCGCATGAAGAATATTGATTATTCTTCTTCTCTTATTAACAGGTTAAGAGGCTCGGGCGTTTGAGGAACAAGAGTTCTTCATCCGTGTGTAAGTACCCCTTCCTCTACCTACAGTCCATGGATTTCAAGGAAACTAATATCTTCAATCTATCCTCTGTAGGATTCATCCAACGTCTGCAGCATCATTGATCCTTACAAATCCCTCACGGTCATCTCCAAATCAACTCTTAAGGTAGGATTTTCTCAAGTTACTGTAGCCCAAATAAATTAAGACAAGACTTATATACGTATTGACATGACATGCATACGGTTTAATATGGTTTTATTATGTTTCTGCAATATTTTGAAAGAGACGCCCCTTACTAGGGCGCTAATTTACAAGACACGACCCTGCCCAGGTCGTCAATTTCATATTTGACGCCCTATACACAGGCGTTAATTTCATGTAAATCTTAAGAACTGATTATCCATGCAATTACATGGAATCAAATCAATAATTGTTAACGGTTAAAAGTCAATAAACATGAAACATCAAATCTAATATATTGCATCTGAATTCCTGCCAATTTTTCCTGTCATGACTATATGACTGTTATCCTTGATTATCGTGCAAATCTTGCTGATCACGTAAATTCCTGATATTTCTTGAATTCACGACCTAGACTAGGTCGTTTTCCATGTGGTAACGCCCCATCATAGGGCGTGAATTAAAAATAAACGCCCCTTACTAGGGCGCGTATCTGTTAAAATCCTGGAATATATATTCTGTGAAAATAAGAATTTAATGATTAACGCCCCTGCCAAGGGCGCGTTTTTGATAATTTATGAAAATGAATATGTTCTGAAAAATATTGTAAATAAAAAGACGCCTGCTACAGTAGTCGTCAACTTCTGAAGAAACGCCCCTCCCGAAGGCGCGTCTTAGATAAATTATAGAATTATTGAAAATTCTGCAAAATGGACCATATGTAAACGCCCTTCTGTTAGGCGTTAATTACTTGAGAAACGACTTGACCTAAGTCGTTATTTTACTATAAACTGATTTGCTAACCGATGGTTTTATATATCATAATATATATATATCGGCACTATTCTCCACTCCGTGAGTATAGTCACACGTTTCATGTTGATTTATCGATCACACTCAACTCTCATTGACATACAAGCTCTCCATTGAACATTCCGTTCCTTTGGACTAGCGAGTTAGTCATAGAGACCTCCGTAAGACTCCTCGTAGCCTTGGATTCCCTCAAGGCCGACTGAGCTGGTTGTACCCTAAAAACCTATTACACCATTGATGTCATGTCACTCTAAAGAAACATGGGATACCGGCCCTTATGATTATACAAAGAGTATATCATAAGAAATTCTTAATGGGATGATGATATCATGCCATATCATGTCGTTCTTGTAAACCTCAATTCTATGATAAGAATGAGGGTATCTTACCTTTGATATACTGTTCATGTGGACCTCAATTCTATATAAAGAATGTCCATACTGATTTGTCATGGTACCCAAGTTAAGGGAATCATATTCTACCTAGTTTTATCGATATCGTGATTATACCGTTATTATCGCCATTCTATGTCCTTTGTCATATTTTGGACTCTATTCTATCAAAGTTGTCATACGAGTCTACAAGCTTGATTATTGAAATTCTATGTTGGCTATACACAAGAGTGGATGTCAAAACACATGATAAATGCCTGCGCATATAGGGCCCGATCTGGTCCTGGGAGGAGCACCCGAAAGTACTTGTGCCCATGGGAGTTAAAATGATAAGGTATCTGGCATTATACCGAGTACTTGACTTGCTTGATTGGACATTCCACACACATCTTGTACTTGAATCGTACTTGACTTTACATGAAATGCGTGGCCGAAAAAGGGTAATTTACTTGCTTGATACATGATAGCCAAAGTTCTTGACATGACTTGTTAAACGTGCTTGCTTGAATACCTTGAATATACTTGTCATCTTGTTGGAAGTTCATGACTACGTTCATCTTATTTTCTTGATATTACATTCTCTCTATCTTGTCGTTTTATGCGAGCATGCATAGCTTTATTGCATTCCTAAAAATGTAATTACTTAAACCCCTTGCTAGTACTTGAGATATAATTTCCTACTGAGCGTTCGCTCATTCCGTTTGTCCCTTTGTACTTTTCAGGTAAGTCCGACGACGATGGAAGTCAATCGGATGGGAATTGTCAAGAGTGAAGAGATAGAGATTCTCCAAGTGTCATCTAGTCTTTTCTATAGTTTCTTGAGTCAAATATGTATTCTTTTCCTTTTTATTAAACAGAGTATTGGATTTGTAATAGTCTATCCGTTATGAAATAAAGGATTGGGTTATCTTGCTATTTTGCGCATCTCTGTCTTTGTGTCGAATACACGACCACTCTGACTGACATGATTGATATAGACACGTCGCGCATCTCCGGGTATCTTCCGCGCTCGGGGCGTGACAGTCTTTGTGGTATCAGAGCCTAAGGTATTCAATTCCTAGGAAACCCAAGTCCAAGGATAGGTTTCAAAACCTTTAACCAAGTGAGAGTGGGTAGAACCAAGGGTTAAATGATCAATGAGTCCTTTATAAGATCATAGTGATATAATACTAACATAGCTATGGTAATTGTAGGATAATGGCTGCCGAACGTGCTCAATGGCGCAACATGCAGCGTACCCTTCAAGGGATGACCCAAGTGCTACAACAGGTAGCACAAGGTGGTGCTCCACGAGCTGGAAGCTTACACCAAGCATTCAAGAATATGAATCCCCCGAAGTTCATGGGATCGACCGATCCAGACGATGCCGAGCATTGGGTTCGGGAGATTGAACGTATATTCCGTGTTATGCAATGCACGGATCAGGACAAAGTCTTATTAGCTACTTTCCAGTTAGAAAAGGATGCTAGATGCTGGTGGGAGTCGATTGAAGCTACTATTGACCCAACTCAAGTTACATGGGGTGAATTCGTTGAGTATTTCAACGCCAAATATTTCTCTGATAGGGTCCAGGAAAAGAAGGCCGCCGAATTTGCCGCATTAAAGCAAAGATCTTTATCGGTGGCTGATTATGAAGCACAGTTCTCTAGACTGTCTAGATATGCTAAGCATTTAATTAGCACGGAAAAGATGAAAGCCCGTAGATTTCTTAATGGGCTTAGGCCCCACTATATTACTCAACTGGCGCCTCTGGACATCCAAATTTATTCTGAAATAGTGCGCCGAGCTCAATTACTTGAAGATGCCACTGAACTATCTGATAGGATCCGTGGAAAAGACAAGAAGGAACAAGTCACGGGTTCGGGTTCTTTCAAACCCAACTTTAAGAAGAGGCCCAATAATGGGGGTTCTTCATCTCAAGATCAGAAATTCAAGAAGACCAAGCCTTTCTCTATCACCACTACCCCTTCGAATACAGTCTGCAAGCATTGTGACAAGGCTGGTCACAAGACAGAAGAATGCTGGAGGAAATTAGGAGCTTGTCTCCGTTGTGGAAGCCGTGAGCATCGGATTCCCGAGTGTCCATTAATGAACGACCAAGCCGGCGATAGTAAACGCCCGGTGACAAAGAATGCTCGTCTTCATGCAATACAGGAGACCGAACCGGAAGAAGAAGGCGGATTGGTGGAAGGTACATTGAAAATTTGTTCCAAATATGCACATGTCTTATTTGATACGGGTGCATCGCATTCTATTGTTTCTAAGAAGTTTGCTGACCCATTACCTCTAGAACCAGAATGGATGAAGTTAATATTGTCTACTCCTCTCGGAAACGAGACGGATATCACACATCATTACCAAAACTGTGAGGTATTGGTTCGAGGAAAGAATTTTCCTATTGATCTTATCTGCTTAGATCTAAAGGAGTATGATGTTATACTAGGAGCAGATTGGTTATCCAAATACCAGGCAACGGTTGATTGCCGTGATAGCAAGATTGTTTTCAAGGAATTTCCGGAAGTGACTTATACTAGTCCTAAGAGTCGAAGCAAATCCCCTCTTATCTCGGCTCTTCGAGCAAGCAAGCTCGTCAAGAAAGGATGTGTATCCTTCCTTGCTTTTGTCACTATTAAAGAAGCTAAGGAAACCAAGATAGAAGACGTTCAAGTAGTACGAGAATTCCCATACGTATTTCCGGAAGAATTGCCGGGATTACCCCCGCAAAGAGATGTGGCCTTTACCATCGACTTAGTCCCTGGTGCTGGTCTCGTTTCAAAGGCACCATATAGAATGTCCCCTGCTGAACTCAAGGAGTTGAAGGAGCAGTTGATGGAACTAATCCGAAAAGGGTTTATTAGACCAAGTACTTCCCTGTGGGGAGCACCAGTCTTATTTGTAAGGAAGAAGGATGGATCCATGAGATTGTGTATCGACTATCGACAATTGAATCATCTTACTATCAAGAACAAGTATCCACTGCCGAGAATCGATGAATTATTTGATCAGATTTCAGGATCCAAATATTTTTCCAAGATTGATCTCAGGTCGGGATACCATCAATTAAGAATCAAGGACAATGACATTCACAAGACTGCATTCAGAAGCAGGTATGGCCATTACGAATTTGTTGTTATGCCTTTTGGACTAACAAATGCCCCTGCTGCCTTTATGCAATTAATGAATAGCATATTCAGGCCTTACTTGGATCAATTCGTAGTAGTCTTCATTGATGATATATTGATATATTCCAAGACTAAGGAAGAACATGAAGAACATTTGAGGATTGCATTGCAAGTCTTGAGGACAAATCAATTATATGCTAAACTCAGCAAATGCGAGTTCTGGCTTGAAGAAGTGGCTTTTCTCGGGCATGTCATATCAAAGGACGGATTATCTGTAGATCCGTCAAAAGTTGAAGCTGTGAGAAACTGGGAAAGACCCACTAATGCAAGCGAGATCAGAAGTTTCTTAGGTCTTGCAGGCTATTATCGACGATTCATTAAAGATTTCTCTAAGATCGCCGTACCACTTACAAGATTAACTCGTAAGGAGATACGATACGAATGGAGTGAGGAATGTGAAAGAAGTTTTCAAACTCTCAAGGATCATCTCACCACAGCTCCGGTCTTAGCTCTATCGATAGAAGGAGAGAAATTCGAGGTCTACACTGATGCTTCTGGCATTGGCCTCGGATGTGTCCTAATGCAACAAGGAAAGGTCATAGCATACTCTTCACGTCAGCTGAAGAAGCATGAGGAGAATTACCCCGTCCATGACTTAGAACTGGCCGCGGTAGTATTTGCCCTAAAGATATGGAGACACTACTTATATGGAGCAAAGTTTACTGTATACTCCGATCACAAAAGTCTCAAATATCTATTTTCACAAAAGGAGCTAAACATGAGACAAAGGCGCTGGCTAGAATATCTCAAGGACTTCGACTTCAATATACAATACCATCCCGGAAAGGGTAATTATGTTGCTGACGCCCTTAGTCGAAAGCCGAGAGCAATGATAGCAAATTGTATGATGCAAGAATGGAGGTTACTTGAACAATTCTCCGAGCTCAATATAAGCTTGGACATGGAATCCAAATGTGTCACACTATCTCATGTAAGCATACAGTCAGATTTGTTATCTGAGATACAAACACTTCAGGATGATGATCCTATGTTAGTAGAAATCAAGGGCAGATTAGAAGGACAATCTGATTTTCAACTAACTTCTGATGGAAGATTATCGTTCAAAGATAGAACTTGTATACCTGATTGTCCGGAATTAAAGAAGAAGATCTTAGATGAAGCTCACCGATCAAGGTACACTATTCATCCAGGATCAACCAAAATGTACCAAGATGTAAAGAGGAACTTTTGGTGGCCTAATATGAAAAGAGAAATAGCGGACTATGTATCACGCTGTCTCACATGCCAACAGGTCAAGGCGGAACACCAAAAGCCTGCGGGAAAACTACATCCTCTAGATATTCCTAAGTGGAAATGGGAGGATATTGGTATGGACTTCATCATGGGTTTGTCTAAATCTAAAGGAGGACATGATGGAATCTGGGTTATCATTGACCGATTGACTAAATCGGCACATTTCTTGCCAATCAAAAGCCGATGGTCAATTGATGTGCTAGCTGCACTATACATCAAAGAAATAGTCAGGATACATGGAATTCCTGTCTCAATCGTGTCTGATAGAGATCCCCGTTTTACTTCTCATTTTTGGAAGGGATTACAACATTCGTTGGGGACAAGGCTAAACTTTAGTACTGCTTTTCACCCACAAACGGATGGTCAGACCGAGCGAACTAATCAAGTTGTTGAAGATATGCTGAGAGCATGCATTATTGACTTTGGAGGAAGCTGGCATGACCACTTACCTTTAGTTGAATTTGCATATAATAATAGCTACCAAGCTAGTATCCAAATGGCACCTTTCGAAGCCTTATACGGAAGGAGTTGCCGATCTCCCATATGTTGGAACGAAGTTGGAGAAAAACAACTATTAGGTCCAGACATGGTAAGGGATACAACCGAGAAGATACAAGTAATCAGGGAAAGATTACAAGTGGCTCAGACCAGACAAAAGACTTATGCAGATACAAGAAGAAGAGATCTTGAATTCCAAATCGGAGATCATGTATTTCTCAAGATATCGCCTGGACGTGGCATACGAAGATTTGGTGTTAAGGGCAACCTTACGCCAAGATTCATCGGACCATTTGAGGTACTCGAAAGAGTTGGCGAGGTTGCTTATCGCATCGCGTTGCCTCCTCAGTTGTCCGAGGTACACAATGTATTTCACATATCTATGTTGAAGAAGTATGTGCACGATCCGTCACATATCATTGAGCATGGAGGTCTGGTGATCCAGAAAGATCTCACATATGAACAGAGGCCTTTCAAGATATTAGATCGAGAAATACGAGCTCTAAGGAATAAGGTTATTCCCATGCTCAAGGTGCAATGGAATAAGAATCCTGAACGCGAAGCGACATGGGAGACCGAAAAATCTATGAAGAAACGATTTCCCGAGTTATTCTAAGAGGTATATGTTCTACGCTCTCCACATGTATAATTATATATATATTGAATTTGGGGACCAAATTCTTTTTAAGTGGGGGAGGGTGTAGCAACCCTGATAAATGAATATTTGAATAAATTAAAACATATATATATTACAGTAGTAATACAGATAATGAGAATATGGTTAATTAGATGAAGTAAAACAAAATTAAAATAACGCCTCTTATTAGGGCGTTAATTCAAAAAGAAACGCCTCTATCAAAGGCGTGACTAAAGAAAGGACGCCCACACGTGCGGTCGTCAACTCTCACGACCAAATAGGCAAGTAAGAGAAACGCCCATATATGGGGCGTGTTTCAAAAACAAGGAACGCCCATATCCAAGGCGTTTCTTAAGAAACGACCTGAACTAGGTCGTTAATTAAAGAATCGACGCCCTTACCTAAGGCGTTAATTCAGTTCGTGAACCGTTCGAACCCAGAACTTATCCAGGGTAAGTGATAAGCATTAGAAAGAGTTCAAACGTGGTAATGACTCTATCATAGAAGTATTGCTTCCACACAATCACTAACCCTAATAGGACACCCAAAATCCTATAAAAACTCTCGTTCGGCCAACCCTAAAACTATTTGGACGAACTGCTGCAGGTACGTGAAGAACATATGTTCTTCTATTTTTTTTTCTTCTTCTGTTTACAGTCGCATGAAGAATATTGATTATTCTTCTTCTCTTATTAACAGGTTAAGAGGCTCGGGCGTTTGAGGAACAAGAGTTCTTCATCCGTGTGTAAGTACCCCTTCCTCTACCTACAGTCCATGGATTTCAAGGAAACTAATATCTTCAATCTATCCTCTGTAGGATTCATCCAACGTCTGCAGCATCATTGATCCTTACAAATCCCTCACGGTCATCTCCAAATCAACTCTTAAGGTAGGATTTTCTCAAGTTACTGTAGCCCAAATAAATTAAGACAAGACTTATATACGTATTGACATGACATGCATACGGTTTAATATGGTTTTATTATGTTTCTGTAATATTTTGAAAGAGACGCCCCTTACTAGGGCGCTAATTTACAAGACACGACCCTGCCCAGGTCGTCAATTTCATATTTGACGCCCTGTACACAGGCGTTAATTTCATGTAAATCTTAAGAACTGATTATCCATGCAATTACATGAAATCAAATCAATAATTGTTAACGGTTAAAAGTCAATAAACATGAAACATCAAATCTAATATATTGCATCTGAATTCCTGCCAATTTTTCCTGTCATGACTATATGATTGTTATCCTTGATTATCGTGCAAATCTTGCTGATCACGTAAATTCCTGATATTTCTTGAATTCACGACCTAGACTAGGTCGTTTTCCATGTGGTAACGCCCCATCACAGGGCGTGAATTAAAAATAAACGCCCCTTACTAGGGCGCGTATCTGTTAAAATCTTGGAATATATATTCTGTGAAAATAAGAATTTAATGATTAACGCCCCTGCCAAGGGCGCGTTTTTGATAATTTCTGAAAATGAATATGTTCTGAAAAATATTGTAAATAAAAAGACGCCTGCTACAGTAGTCGTCAACTTCTGAAGAAACGCCCCTCCCGAAGGCGCGTCTTAGATAAATTATAGAATTATTGAAAATTCTGCAAAACGGACCATATGTAAACGCCCTTCTGTTAGGCGTTAATTACTTGAGAAACGACTTGACCTAAGTCGTTATTTTACTATAAACTGATTTGCTAACCGATGGTTTTATATATCATAATATATATATATCGGCACTATTCTCCACTCCGTGAGTATAGTCACACGTTTCATGTTGATTTATCGATCACACTCAACTCTCATTGACATACAAGCTCTCCATTGGACATTCCGTTCCTTTGGACTAGCGAGTTAGTCATAGAGACCTCCGTAAGACTCCTCGTAGCCTTGGATTCCCTCAAGGCCGACTGAGCTGGTTGTACCCTAAAAACCTATTACACCATTGATGTCATGTCACTCTAAAGAAACATGGGATACCGGCCCTTATGATTATACAAAGAGTATATCATAAGAAATTCTTAATGGGATGATGATATCATGCCATATCATGTCGTTCTTGTAAACCTCAATTCTATGATAAGAATGAGGGTATCTTACCTTTGATATACTGTTCATGTGGACCTTAATTCTATATAAAGAATGTCCATACTGATTTGTCATGGTACCCAAGTTAAGGGAATCATATTCTACCTAGTTTTATCGATATCGTGATTATACCGTTATTATCGCCATTCTATGTCCTTTGTCATATTTTGGACTCTATTCTATCAAAGTTGTCATACGAGTCTACAAGCTTGATTATTGGAATTCTATGTTGGCTATAAACAAGAGTGGATGTCAAAACACATGATAAATGCCTGCGCATATAGGGCCCGATCTGGTCCTGGGAGGAGCACCCGAAAGTACTTGTGCCCATGGGAGTTAAAATGATAAGGTATCTGGCATTATACCGAGTACTTGACTTGCTTGATTGGACATTCCACACACATCTTGTACTTGAATCGTACTTGACTTTACATGAAATGCGTGGCCGAAAAAGGGTAATTTACTTGCTTGATACATGATAGCCAAAGTTCTTGACATGACTTGTTAAACGTGCTTGCTTGAATACCTTGAATATACTTGTCATCTTGTTGGAAGTTCATGACTACGTTCATCTTATTTTCTTGATATTACATTCTCTCTATCTTGTCGTTTTATGCGAGCATGCATAGCTTTATTGCATTCCTAAAAATGTAATTACTTAAACCCCTTGCTAGTACTTGAGATATAATTTCCTACTGAGCGTTCGCTCATTCCGTTTGTCCCTTTGTACTTTTCAGGTAAGTCCGACGACGATGGAAGTCAATCGGATGGGAATTGTCAAGAGTGAAGAGATAGAGATTCTCCAAGTGTCATCTAGTCTTTTCTATAGTTTCTTGAGTCAAATATGTATTCTTTTCCTTTTTATTAAACAGAGTATTGGATTTGTAATAGTCTATCCGTTATGAAATAAAGGATTGGGTTATCTTGCTATTTTGCGCATCTCTGTCTTTGTGTCGAATACACGACCACTCTGACTGACATGATTGATATAGACACGTCGCGCATCTCCGGGTATCTTCCGCGCTCGGGGCGTGACAGGTGATCCTGAGGGTGTGAGGCAACTCCACATACACTAGAGCACTATGGAGAAGAGGCAAACAATCCTAACCAAAATTTAAACAACAGTCAAGTGATGCACGCAAGAGAGAGAAAGGATGATAAGAGAGACAACCAAGTGAACACTCAATTTATGGATGATGCGCGACAGATTTTATGAATTTTTCCCTTTTAGGACCTTAGTGGATTAATTTAGATGTGAGTTCACTCAACCATAAGGTACCTAACCAGGGTGAGAAATGGGGAACTGGCTGACTCTAAGGGACTCTCTCTCTCGCGCGAATGTAAACCCTAGACTTGGGGTGGGTACGGTACAATCTGCCCAGCGTCCGTGTGGGAATCCACGGCTCACGGGGACTTACGGAGGCCCTCAGCAAGGTCACCTAGTCGGCTCCAAGGAATATGGAGACGAGAGAAAACTCTACCTCGGTAGGAATGCAACTGCTATGAAGAGTATGTATGCCCCTATGCGCACCGGAGTGCATGCAAAGTCTAGCCTAGATCTAACAGACAATGATCAAGCAAGTATGAGAAAATGAAATGAACACAATCATGCAACAATATAACGACAGTAGGGGGAGATCAGAATCGCACCAGATATCATGAAAATAATATGGCATGGCATCCAAGATGAGGCTCGGGTGCACTGTAGCACGACAAGGACGGTCTCTGTGAGACTGCACGGGGAGGTTGACGGTCCGGGGTGGACCGTTCACTTGCAGGGAGTGACGACAAATACTGACAGAAAAATAGATTGGTGAAAGGCAAAATCGTACCTGGATGACGGTTTCAGGACAGACCGTGCGGGATCTAGAACGGGCCTACAACAACCATAGAACGTCAATGAAAACTAACAGTGTGAAGGCAGAGACGCACCTGAGCCTAGAATTCGAGCGGCTGGTAACAGACCGCCGGAATGATGTACGGGCGATAGAAGACCGCTGGAAGCAGCAGGGTGGCAGAAGGAATGGCACTGTTCGCAGAGAAGAGCGGTGAGTCTTTGGCTGCAGAATCCGGTGGACGGGTTTGGGAGCACCGCACAAGTTCCAGAGGATAGAAACGTGAATAGCAAAGATCGACCTGAAACCACTGAAGAAGGAGGACTAACAAAGCAAAGGAGAGGGTCAACAAGTCACTAACACAATGGGCACTAGGCATCCCACCGTGATCGCCAGAAATTTATTGGTAGGAAATGTTACCTTCTCTACACCGGCTTAAAACTCCCTTCAAATCCCTTTACTAATATAAATATGAAAGTAAACAAAACATGAGTTGAAGGGAACAGAAGTAGAAACCTGTGATCGCCACAAAGGCTGTGAACGTGATGAACACGATGTACCTTGGAAAGAAGGTTTGTCTAGACATTGTTGTGCCCCTATGGTCATTTGAGTTCATATGGTCACTTGGGTCATTCGACATCATTCTATGGTCATATGAGTTATGTGGTATTCTTGATTTTGATAATGGCTAAACACTATTAGTCATTGATGTTTTTCACTTTCATGTGATTGACATATGTGGTGTTTTTGTTCATGACAGGTGTGCCAATGAATGGACAAGGAATCAAGTGGAAATGGCGAACGTGAAAGCTCAATGTTGCGCACTCGCACGCGGATCGACCTGCCCGGAACAAAATTTAGAAATGCTTATAGCATAATCTAAATTGATTTCAATCCCAAAATATATGAAATTGATGAGAACATGAATATCTTGACCTATGGACATGTTTCCTTGGGCTAACAGTTCAATTTTGCAGGTACAGGTCTTTCCGGTCGACCTACACGCTTTGGCCGGTCGACCTGATTTGCCAGAGCCTCAGAATGTCAATGTTTACAGATTTCGGTCGACCTATACACCTTGGCCGGTCGACCAGTTTTCCCAGAACCGAAATGATGACGTTGTTACAGGTTTCGGTCGACCGCCCCCAGGCGTCCGGTCGACCGATTTTGCCAGAGCTGAAAAGTTCTGGCTGCAGCAGGTTCCGATCGACCGGCCCATGAATTCCGGTCGACCGCCAGCCCCGATGCAGCCTTGTTTGACTTCGAAATCAATCTCGTGGCTAGCCCCTTTCCATGGATTTGTTTAATCAAACCTTACCTAATCTTCCATGATTTGTGGATCTGGTCTAGGGGGCATCTATGGACCATTCAAGGGTTATAAAACTAACACGTGAGGGGTTAGAAACCCTAATGCTTCAAGGGGCTTCTTGTGAGATCTAGGGTGGCTACAAGGGAGGTTACAAGAGAGCTTGGAGACGAGCTACTATTCACGTGAACAATAGTTCGTGAAGGTGTTCTTCATCCAATCAAAGGGGAATCAAGCTCAAATCAAAGCCAGCAAACCTCAAGGAAGATTACATCAAAGCAAGGCTATCAAAGTGATCCAAGGAAGCCGGTTTGATTCAAGTTCTTCAAGGGAAATCATCTACATCCATTCAAGCTCTTTCAAGCTCATCCAAGGTGATCTTTCAAGCATTCAAACTCCTAGGAGCTAAAGAAGCAATCAAGATTCAAGGTAGCTTCATCATCTCCTTCATTCATTCAAAGAAATTCAAAGAGAAGATCAAGAGAGAAGAATTGAAGGAAGAGGTACTGTTCACGTGAACAGTACTCCGTGAAGAACATTCATCCAATCAAGGGTGAATCAAGAAGATTGAGTTGAAGCCAAGAGGAGCCTTGTTGCTGATCAACATTCCATACAAGGGCCAATTCATTTTCACTCATAACTCAATCTCTTGTTTTAGTTCCTTCGCATTTGTTTCATTTTCATTATTGTTTAAACATTGAAAGTGTGATTCATCCCTACTGGTGGTTAGTAGGAAGGCAATTGGAGGTTGTTCCAATTTGAGGTTGACGTCCCTACCAGGTGGTGAGTAGGAAGGCAATCGGTGGTTTCCGATTTGCGGTTCTGTGCACTGCACAAGTGAAGCCTCACCGGGTTTTGGTGAGGGGTGGACGTAGGGCTGAGGATTCAGTCCGAACCACCTTAAAAATCCTGTCTAGTGTGGTTTGCTTGTGCGATTGATTCGTTCTAGATGCATGCTTAGGATCGAATTATTATATATCTTGCTAAGTGAATCATAGCATTCTTGGAAGCTAGTTTCTATTCCGCTGCAATTCATTTTAACTAGCTGTTTAGAGGGCCGCATTGCGAAAAGTGGAGCTGATCTATTCACCCCTCCCCTCTAGATCCGCTATCCACCACACAACAGACATTGCTCATCCATTGTACACATTTTTATTTTTCTATAATATTTACAAGTTTACCGATCAAAAAAAAAAGGAAGAGGGAGACACTCGCCTTTTGACCAGCACTGGAAGGATGCGCGGCTCCTAAAGAACCGCCCTTATCTTGAACGGCCGCTCGACAGATCGCTCGTCAGCGCTGAGAGAGGACGCGGGACGAAGAATGACTGGCAGACAAATGGCTCAGACCCAACCGCAGGGTGAAGAAGAACGGTCCAAGATCAATCGCACTTCACCTCGAACGGACTATTTTGAACCGCACAAGACTACCACGCCGTAAGTTGTAAAAGTCCAAACCTCCACCCTTTCCGGCCGGCCAGAAAAAGTGCGCCTCGCGCTAGTGTGTTGCTGACCTACAAAACCACGTGTAGAACACAAAGAAAAACCCAGGTTAGGACTATAAAGCGTAGTAAATGCTAGAATGGAAAAGAACGAACATGACTAAATGCAATGGGGGATACTTGGAGAATTTTAAACCCCTAGGGGTGCCAAAAACATAGGAGGGTGTGTGTAATGTAGTGTGAATGACTAAACGTGGGTGGGGAAAGAAGAGAAAAGTATGCATGCAATGAAGAAACCCGCGATGGGACCAATCAAAACAAAGACTCAATTCTAGTTACTCCCTGAACCGGAGGCCTAGAAGGACGTAGAAGGCCTCCCTCCCTTGTCTTGGGTCGCTCGAGAATTCAGCAGGGCTTCGCCGTCGACCAAAAATCTCCCCCCCCCTTTTCAAACCTGGCCTCTAGGGTCTATTTATAGAGCACCTAAAATCTCAGCTCAAAATTAGGGTTTCTAGGCATTTTTAGGTCAGGGTATTAACATAAAATGTGTACATAAATGAATTATCTCTCAACCAAAAGAAACGGCATCAAATTTGGTTCAGTATTCGCAGAGAAATGGTTGGAGCAAGTTGGGGATAAATTCACAAGTGGAGAGAGAAAATCTGTTAAGTCTTCAGGAAACGAGCAGTTAAACGGCCATACGATAGACCACTCATCCATATGAGCGGCAAATCCTGGGCCGTCCATCCCTGTCGGTGGAAATTCAATAAATAGAAAATAGAAACAAATTATCCATCGAATTGACCGAAAACATCGCCGTTGGACTCTCATGTTTGAAGGGTTACTTGTGAACCTTTCATCCATAAGAGCGGCCAAGATGCAACCGCACATATCTTGTCGGTGGAAAATCAGAGTAAATGAGATAAATAGATAGTTATCTGAACAATCGACCGAGCTTAGGACTCTGGGGCTAGAACGGCTAATGTTAGCCCGCTCATTAAGTTGAACGGCTACACCTAAGCCGTATGAAAGCATGTCGGTGATAATTTAGAAACTCAATTAAAATATCCCATAAATATATGGACGGTCCAAACACGACCGCTCATGTGTTGTGCGGTCATGGATTAACCGTTCATTAATCTGGACGCTTGAAATTCATAACAATGATCAATTACACAAAATCAAGGCCCATTAAGCCTTGAATTGAAGCAGACCTAGTCAGGGAGGGAGGTTACCCATAAAATACGCCCAAAGATGTTGCCAGAAAAAAATAGTCCAACGAGTAACGGATAACTCAAGGCATCAACAAATGAGAGTAAGAGAAATGACTCAACTTATCGGCAAAAAATAGGTGTCAACAGCAATGCAATGAAGCTCTTGAGAGATGAATTGCGGTCCATTATCGGTGACGATGGTACTTGGGATGCCGAATCTTGCAATGATATTCTTCATTATAGACTTACAGACGGTTGACGCTTTAATCTCCGCATAAGCTTCCGCTTCCGCCCACTTGGTGAAGTACTCCATGGCTGTGAGTAAGAATGATTTCAGTTTTGTGAGGATGTTTGTATCACCAAGAGGTCCAATGATATCAAAAGCCCACATGGAGAAAGGCCATGGGGAAGACATAGGATAGAGTGAAGAAGCAGGAGAATGAATTTTATCGACATGCAGTTGGCACTTGACACACCTTCGTACATAGATAGAACAGTCCTCTTCTAGAGTGGGCCAATAGAAGCCTAATCTAAGGATTTTCTTAGCTAGCATCTGGCTATTGACATGACCACCACATACTCCTGAATGTGTCTCTTCCACGACCTTCCAAGACTCATCATCGTCGAGGCATCGAAGCAAGACTCTAGTGGGTTCTATAAAGCACACCACCAACTAGAGCATATCTCTTAGCAACTCTTCTAATGACTTTCTTCTCTTCAGCCGTAGCCTCTTTAGGATAAGATCGATCCTGACAATACTTGGCAATCTCATAATACCATGGCTTTTCTTCATCATCCAACTCTTCCTCCAGATCTAATAACATGATCTCCTTGTTCTCAATGATTCCACCTTCTTTAAACTTCTTGAGCACCTCGTCCTTAATACTAAGGAACGATGGATCTTTAATGGCAGGAGTGAGACGCTTGTGAACAATGATTGAATGGAAGTTCCTTTCGGGAAGGAAAACTAAAGAAGAAGCAAGGGAAGCGAGAGCATCGGCTAGGATGTTCTGATCTCGTGGAACATGGATGAAGATTAGTTTAGTGAAAAGCTTGGCATAAGCGGAAGCCAGTTCCTGATAGGGCTTAAGTTTAGGATTGAGCATGCGACATTTGGTGAGCACTTGGCGAAGAATAAGCTGACTATCACCTACAATTCGCAATTGGGTAACACCGAATTGATGAGCGGCCTGCAGTCCGACCAGAAGAGCCTCATACTCAGCTATGTTATTTGTAACTGGAAATGCGTGCTGAGAGGCAATCGGAATAGTGATACCCTCAGGTGATAGGGGAACAATACCGATCCCCTTTCCTTGTGAATTCCGAGCTCCATCAAAATGTAATGTTCACATCGAATCGGGCTGATTGACAGACATTAGTTCCTCATCTGGAAACTCCGAGCGAACCAGGTCGAATCTGGGGAGAGGGTGATGAGCAAGATGTTCTGCTATGGCATAGCCTTTAATTGCTTTTTGCTGAATGTAGATGATATCAAATTGAGAAATAAAGCTTTGCCATCGTGCCACTCGGTTAGTGAGAATAGATTTTTCAAGGAGAAACTTGATAGGATTCATGTAAGCAATAAGATGAACCGCGTGAGCTAAGAAATAATGCTTCAATTTCTGCACTACCCAGACTAAAGCATCACAAGTTTTCTCCATAGCTGAGTACTTCTGCTTACAAGGTTTGAGAAGCTTAGACAAGTAGTAGGCTGCCCTCTCCATTCCTTCTTCATCAATTTGCGCAAGGACAGCACATATAGAGTCATCTAGGACAGAAATATAAAGAACAAGTGGTTTGCATGGAACCGGTGGCCTCAGGACAAGGGGATTGGCCAAATAATCCTTTAGTCTATCAAAGGCTGCCTGACACTTGTCATCCCAATTAAATTTGACTCCCGATTTAGTAAGCTCATAAAACGGCCTACACCATTGTGAATGCTGGGAGACAAACCGGCGAATAAACTGTAACCTCCCGATCAATCCTCGAACTTCCTTCAAATTTCTATGAGGAGACATATCCCTTATTTCCCTTGCCTTATTGGGATCAATCTCAATTCCCCTTTTGCTCACTATGAATCCAAGTAATTTTCCTGACGAAACACCAAACACGCACTTCTTGGGATTCATCTTTAACTGATACTCCCGTGCTCTTTGCAAGACCTTGGCTAGAACCCCGGGATGCTCAATCCTTGTCCTTTACTTAACTACCAGATCATCAACATACACCTCTATAAAAATGTGGATCATGTCATGAAAAATAGCCATCATGGCCCTTTGGTAAGTGGCTCCGGCATTCTTGAGCCCAAATGGCATGACCACATAACAGTAAGTGCCCCAAGGTGTAGTGAATTAGGTTTTATCTTGATCCTCTTCAGCCTAGTGGATCTGATTGTAACTAGAGAAGCCATCCATAAAAGAGAGAGTCTCGTACCCTGCCTCATTGTCAATTAGCACATCTATGTGAGGGAGGGGGAAATCATTCTTAGGACATGCACGGTTAAGTTCCCGGAAGTCTATGTAAATTTTAACTCTTCCATCCTTCTTCATGACCGGGACAATGTTAGCCACCCAATTGGGATAGAGGACGACTCTAATAAATCTGGCCTTATGAAGCTTATCGACCTCTTCTTTCATCTTTAATGCCATGTGAGGGTGGAAACGTCTTAACCGCTATTTGACCGGGACATATCCTGGCTTGAGTGTGAGAGGGTGTTCAACGAGCGCAGGGTCCAGACCTGGCATATCCTCATAACTCCATGCAAACGCGTCCTTATATTCTTAAAGAACTTGAATGAGCACCTCTTCTTCAGAAGGTGGCAATTTTTTACTGATGAGGACAATCCAAGGGTTTTCCTCGGTACCCAGATTAATCTCTTTGGTGGGTTCTTCTACTGAGGCTGATGGTTCGTCGAATCTTCTCATACCACTAGCAAAAGCATCAGCCTCGTCCTCATATTCTTCGTGTTCTTCATCCCCCTCTTCAATAGGGTCTTCATCATTCATAATCTCATAAACACCAAACCCTTCATCTAGAGAGCCTACATCCTCACACTCTATTTCCGGCAGGAAGATCGGATCCTCTAAGAAACCGAGAAGAGCTAAACATGTCAGGCATCTTCTAGCTAGATCTTGCAAGAGCCTACGGGGAATCTGTCTACCCTTTGCTTTCTTATAAATAGCTACCCCAAGACTCTTATTAGAAGAGGAGGGATAAGAACAAGATGTCAAGCTAGACGAACTACCCTGACCTAGAGAAGGAGGAGAAGAAGAGGAAGACGCAGTGGATACAGGAGAAGGTACAGGATAAGCCTCCTCATCATAGGAGAAAAGGAGGTCCGCTAACGAACCTTGAAAGAGCGGCCCTTAGATCGGGGCACACTCACGAGCAAGATAGGAGGTCTCTTCAATAGAGATGGAAGATTGGAAAGTTTGAATTTTGGCATTTTTTTTCCTTTTCAAGAATAAAGCAATGGGAGAAAGAAGTAGGAGGTGGTGTTGAAATTGAAAGATTAGAGAAGGATTAGATAAGAGATTGCCCACGTGAGGGTATAATGGAGAGTTGAGAAAATTGCTCGAGGAGCAAAGGAGGAATTGGGGAAGCTTGTAACAAATCTGGAGAAAGAGTAATCAAGACCGCGGGTGGTCTGGGAATATCAAAGACGAACAGTTTAGAGCACCAGAAGGTAATATAAGTGACGGGTGTATGGAATTAAGAGAGAAAAGGATGGCCCACAGCCTGTCCATAGTGAAGCCTTCTTCAAATGGCACGTCCGGCTCTCTGGTATCTGTATAGTTACTCAAAAGCTGCCTCTTGTCTGTACTCATCGCCGGCTTTTCTATCAGCTCATGAATAAGTGGCGGCCATTCTACATCGGTTGGCATAAACAAACGACTTAAGGCAATGACAATGTCATTCATATCAAACCAACGGTACCATTCACATTCCAGATCCTCCATCTATCTTATTTTGAGCGGCCTTACAGATTCTAGGGCCTTATAAGTGACTAGTGGTGCTAGATGACGAGCAAACTGCCGTGAATGCACATCTTGATGGTCTAACACAGAAGTAACCAATGTGGACCGCTCATCATTTTGAGTAGCCCCTTTCACAAAGTGGGTATATAAGGTCCATGTGAGTGGCTGTCGGTCTGTTTTGAGAGTGGAAGTCATAACAGCCCATGGCTCTCCTTCATTATCTTTGTCATACTTTTCTTTGCTCGGCGCTTTGTGTCCTAGACCACCTCGGGGAATAAGCTTATGATTTTTAATGGGCTTTACCCTGCCCTGGAGGTTAACACCTAGGCCTTTGCTGGATCTATACCCCATTTTCATCAAAATATTCCAACCCGGGGTATTTATCAAATTCTTCCTTTTCTTCCCCTTAGAGGGTAGGGGTGATATCAAAACCGATGCAGGTGTAGTAGTTGGAGGCCTTCGAAAATCTTGCCGCCGATCGGCAACATCTAACACTAATGGCAAAGGCCTATTAGCCAGCCATATGGAAGGTACTGACGTTGCCGAATGTATATCCTCTGACGGCAAAATAGGCATGCTTGTGACTTTGATGATGCGCCCTTTGTGTGGAAACTTTATGCATTGATTATTCGTGGAGGACACAGCATCAAGCCCTTGGATATATGGATGACCCAAAATGCCATTGAAGGTCGGATCCATGTGAAGAATGTGGAAGTCCACTGTAATCGAGATCGGACCTAGCCCAACTTTTAAAGTAATCATGTCCAGCGGGGGTTTCTTTGTATTATCATAAGCCGTCACTGTAATAGTAGATGGCCGAATCAGATTATCCGGAATGCCACACATCTTCAGAGTGCTAGGAGGCAGCACATTAATGGATGCTCCAGGATCCACCAAGCATCGTTTAACTACCACTTTGTTAATGTCAACCGTGATGCACAAAGCATGTTTCCTGGCTGGCTTTGGAGCTAATTCATGCTCATGGAAAACAATGGCTGGCTGATTACTTGCTGGTGTCAAGACTAATGTAATCTGTTCTGCTGGAATGTCCTCATTAACCATCACCTTCTGAAGGTACTCTTTCAAAGCCTGCTGGTGAATGGTGGATCTTTTTATCAGTTCTAAAATAGAAATCCTTGTCGGGGTCTTGTCTAGGTGCTTTAGCAAATCATATTGAGTGCCCGGTATGGATTCCTGTTCTTGCTCCTGTTCCTCTTGCCCCTGTGTGGGCTCTGACTCCCATTGTGGGAAAACACGATGGAACATCCGTCCACTACGGAGCACCATGGTTTGTGATGCCTCTGTCGGGTTGAGTTTAGGCGGAGGATTGATGGAAGAGGAAGATGGGATGTTGGGGTTAACGGATGCTGGAGGGGTGGGGGGCGCTTGATGTAGACACCCAATTTTGGCCGATAAATTGGGCATTTTCTTTGTTCTCCTAGTTAATGTCCCAATTGATCCTTAGTTGGTTGATTTTCTGGGATGTCTCTCTATTCTTGGCCCAACATTTCAATTCCATACCTTGGATCTCGTCTCGAGTTTGGCATCCCCGCGCTATCCGCTCTTGTCGCTTTCTTGTTCATAGCGCGTTGTGGATCTAATTGAAGTTACCATTTGAACAGTTGTTATTTTCTTGACATCTGATCATTATAGCATCCACTTTGGATGTTATTCTCACTCAACATTTGATTAAGTGACTGCCCAAAGGATTTTTCTCCTTTTTCTAAATAATTTGATGGGCCTTTAATTATCGCGCTATATCGTCATAGCGCGTTCTTCATGAACGCGCTATACGCTTGTAGCGCGTTCTCAGTCAGAAACCCAATCCGACCCGGACTCCCCTCTTTCATCTCAGAGTCCTTATTTGGTAAGTTTCCAATCATATTCCTTCCAAAGGAAGGTTCCAAACCCTAATAGGAGTCTTTCCCCCGCATTAATCGGTAGGATTACCTCAATTTGAGCCGCCAACTTTTGGATTGAATTGAACTCCGACCTAGGGTTGCTTCTCGATCTTTTTCCTATAAATTGCACCCTTTGGCCGTCGTTTCAGGATGATGCAACTCGAGATCTTGACGAGGGGGAGGCTGCGTTTCGTTCTAAATCAACAACTTCTCGCTCCTCACACATCCAAGGGAGTATTTAGCGGCATATTGTGTTCTTCCTAGTTCTTAGTTTTTCTCCCCAATTCGTTCATCCCAATCTTTGCATAGCATTGCATATCAATCTCAAAAAATACTTCTTTTACAAAACACATGCATACACACACACCACACCTATCTTTTGGCCCTTTCATAGGGGTTTAAAAACCACCAAACCCCCAGGTAATCGAGCCCCCCGTTTTGCATGCTTTTGATTAAGAATAGGGGTAGATTCTACTAAAATCTCGTTCTAATGGGCCTTTTATTTGTTGTTTATGATTGTTTGCAGGCACTAGAAGACTAATACCTGGAGCCCTTGCACCTTGGCCGGCCTTGGAGCAAGGAAGGAACGAATCCAAATAACCCCGCTTCCTGTCTGATATCGCGCTATAGGTTCCTGGCGCGATCTGAAGAACGCGCTAGGACGATACAGCGCGTTCATCCCCAGGCCAGCCCTTGGCCATCTTGAATTTCTGAGGTATGTAACATGCCCTATCTTGATCTTTATATTATTTGGCATGTTGTAGGCCTCAGTGGCGATCACGGATTTTGATTATTACATGTAACCCCCCTTTTATCATCAATTGTAGTTCTATATCTTGTCAAGTCATCTTTCATGTAAATCATTTAATTTGGGGGCATTCTAATTTTATAATTCACAAATTGGCGATCACGGTGGGACCCTTTGTGCCACCACGTTCGTTCTTTTGGTTGCCTGCTTGTTAATCCATCAAAGTGTGTGTGATTATTTGTCTTTTGGGGTTCCCCCACCCTGTCATTGGTCGCGCTATACATCCATAGCGCGTTCTATCAGATCGCGCTATGGATATATAGCGCGTTAATCACCAGAGGGTATTTCACCCACACCTTCTGTCGGGGTTCTGATTGTCATCTTCTCTGGTTGCATCTTGTACATTTCCTATTGTGTATTCTTTTTTTAAACATATTTTTCATTTTATTTCTAGTTTAGATATTCTTGCATAACATAGCATTCATCTTTGCATTCGGTTTGGGAGACCCCCTCTCCCCACACTTTTAGGAGATGTCACACCCCCTTGGTGAAAGAAGGACCCTCCATTGAGCATTCCGTCTCATTGGACCGGAAATTCCTAAACCAAGCCTCCATAAGTCCCCGCACCCGTGGATTCCCTCACGGACGCTGGGCAGGTTGTACCTTTGAAGTTCCGGGTTTAGTTGGCGTATGCATGGTGAGAGAGTGATTCTTAGTTGGCACCGGAGTACCACATTTGAAACTAGGTTCCTCCCTTGAGTGATCACATCAATTTGCATAAAGTCATTAATTCACCAAGGTCCAAATAAACAAAAAAAAATCAACGGTAACCATTCCAAATTGTGTGCTTCTTTGCAAATTATTTTGCTTGAACTTTGATTGCATAATGGCTTACCTTGATAGACAAAATAACATGTTTAACCTTAATGAGGATGCACAACCTAGCACATCTTATATTCCTCAATTTCAACATGCTCGTCATACTTCTCACCATATCTTCAAGGGACCACGTACTCATTCCTATGGTCATGCCCGGCCCATGGGCAATGTCCAAACTCGTGGCCCCTCGATTCAATCGCGAGCCACTACTCCTACGGGACAGTCTCCTCCCAACGATGAGAAGGTCTCCCAGATCTTGTAGACATTAGATCATCTCACCCCCCAACAAATTCAAGCCCTTAAGGCCATTGTTGGGGGTGCATCTCATTCCTCTCATCCTCCTTCCAATCCTACGCGGGTGGCCCATCACCCACTTCCCTCTTCTATTCATATTCCTACTCGGGTAGCCCATCACCCATCTCCTCCTATTCACCCTTCTCCTCGGGTGGTCCAATACCCGCCTCCTTCTATTCCTCCTCCACCACGGCCCCAAGGCCCATTTATTCCTTGCAACCCGGCCCATCTGGGTTCTTCTATGGGTCATCCCATTAACCCCCTTTCACGGCCTTTTTATGCGGCCCCTCCTTCAAGGCCCTGCCAACCCTCTGTTACTCAGGTCACACCCCTCCAACAAACGCTTCTCGACAAAGTCACATCGTTGGAGGAACAATTTAAGAGGGTTACGAGCCCATGGCCCGCTCCTTCTACTCCAGTCAATCCCCTCCGCGCCGCTTTGAATGACATTACAAAGATGGAGCAAGCTTGGAAGGATAGGAGAGACGACTACGGCATCGACAGTACGAGCAAGCAAGAGCCGGCGGGTTTCAACGTTCAAGTGGACGTCGTCCATCCTCCACCCATTCACCCAATTCACGCATATGGCCCTCCACCTCCACATACACATACACAATGCCATTACATTCCACCACTCACATACACGCCTTCACTACGGTGTCCACTTGAACCTACTAATGAAGAACCAGTAATTGAAGAATTTGAGGCGGCATACGATGAAGCTCTGCAAGCACCTCTTCCGAGTTTCCTTCGCCGTCCCCTTCCTCCACTGCCAGAAGACCCCTATGCTCAGGACTATGCCACAGTCCCTGATCCAACCCCCATTTATGAGACCTCTTGGTGTTACGATGATGAGTTGATATTCTAATCACCCATACCGCCGCATCACGAGTCTCATCCTATCCCTAACACCTCTCGCCCCATCTGGCATTTTCAACGCACTAAACCTTCACCTCCCGTAACCACACCAATATCCTCCATTCCATCAGCCTCTGTCGAGCCTCCATCATCCTCCACTACGCCGGCCTCTGCCGAGCCTTCTATTACTCCTCCTCCTTGTTCGCCACCTCAACCCTCCATTATCCCTTTAACCCTAAAACCCACTATGCCTATAACCCCTACTCCACTACTTAACCCTTCACCCATACCCGTGGCTAGTCCTGAGCAAGGTCCACCCCTTTTTGCACTCGAGCCAACCCCGACTGCTTCCGAGCAAAGGGAGAAGCTCGATGTGTTTGAACCTCCACCTCCACTCACCCTTTCTTCAAAACTTTCCATTATACCACCACCATCCATGGAGCCTTCCACCTCCGCTTCATCCCCCTTTACTACTCGGAATGGGAGTGCTTCTGCAAGTATTTGTACCGAAGATGACCAAGAGACGGGCAAGAAGGATTTGGCTACAGCCGAGCTATTCAAGATGCAAGAGTTTATATGCCGGACGTCGATCCGGGTTGTTGTTCCAAGCATGGTCGAAGAAGCCAAGTTCCCACCACTGCTCACTAAGAGAGAATGTCAAACTTTGATGCCGTGTAAGTTTGTGCCCAAGGGCCGGGCAGGGCACCCCTTGTTCCAACTTTCAAATCTTGAACCTTTTCTTCCATACAAGGGGCGAATGACCATTTTGTTCAACACTCTCTATACGCCACAACTCCTGGGCAACACAATGCTTCTTATCCCGACTTTCCAACTCTCTCACACTATTACTTTTCACTCTTCAAGGGAGTTGTCATTTACCATTGAAGCTTCGTCATGGGCTCTTGCTTTATCCATTTGGACAACTAGCTATACACTTTCATTGCCATGGAGGGGCGGTTATCTTGGTGCTAAGGGGCCTTCCACTATTTCATCCACCTTCTATTCAATGTCATCCACATTCTTGTCTATCACATTTTCTTCATGGGCCACTCCAAGGGTAAGGAGGGGGATCTCATCCTCTCGCCCTTCATGTTCTTCATATTCTTTGCATCTCATGCATTCTGTTGCATCCATGCATTCATCGCATCTGTTGCATTGCATTCACATACATTTGCACTTCTTCTTTCCTGGGTTCCCAGACCCGTATCTTCCCCCTCCGGAACCTCCGGATCTTGCTCTTTGGGCATCGTGCCCCTACACACTCTCAAGTCCGGATCTTCTGGGCTTCTTGCTGATTCTCCCAGGGCACCGCGTCCCTCGGTATTTTCTTCCTCCGGAACCTCCAGATCCTTCACCCCTCTCTTTATCCCTTGGGCATCGTGCCCCTTTCCATCTCATTCCTCCGGAACCTCTGGATCTTTCTCTTCTCCTTGGGCATTGCGTCCCATGGTATCTTCCCCCTCCGGAACCTCCGGATCTTGCTCTTTGGGCATCGCGCCCCTACACACCCTCACGTCCGGATTCTCTGGATTTCTTATCCCCCCTCCTAGGGCATCACATCCCTTCTTTCACTATCTCTCCGGAACCTCCGGACCCTCCTGACCCTTTTCATCCACTCTTCCTGGGGCACCGCGTCCCTCGGCATTTTCTTCCTCCAGAACTTCAGGACCCTCCATCTTTCTTCCGATTCATCTTTCTGCTCCTCCGGGATATCACATCTTTCATTTTCTTCTTCCTTTTCCATCATCTTTTTCCCCATTTTTTCCAAGGGCGCTGCGTCCCTCGATATCTTATCCCTCCAGAGCCTCCAGATTCTTCCTCCTATCATGATTCTCCTCCTCGGCCTCCGGACCCTCCGGATCCGCCTCTTTCCATCTATCAATTTCTTCTTCTAATTCCTCCTGATCCCGGGTCCGACCCAACTTCTTCCACATCTACTACTCTGGGCATCTGCCCTTTCTCCCACTGCTTCCGAGGCTTTAGTCCTCACTCCTCTTCTTAATTTTCCGCTTCTTCTATAAACCGTGCCTTGCGATCAGGGTCTCTACACCTTAGTGAGGGAGTTCTAGCCCTCGCCTCTCTTCCTTTTCTCCTTATTCGTCTGAGTCTGGTCTTAGCACCACTCCTTCTTGTTAAGCCACTTCCAAATCCTTTGCTTCCAATCCTTTTATTCGCTAAAAGAGGACTATCCCACGATGATCAACCCCGCCTCTCGCGGCAACTGCTTCAACAAAGATTGCAAGGTAATATGTTGACGTAAGTACGTATTTATGATATCATTACCTTATTGCTTCACGCGTGATTTTCAAAATGAAGTGCTTCTTAACAAAGATTAAAAGAGGTGTTTTATCTTAGGCTTTTGTTTAATTAAATTATTCCAAATTAGGCTTGCTTCTGCAGCACCTTTGGTTAATAAAAATCCCGCGCTGGGAATTCAACGTTCTCTCCCCGCTTGTTAAGAGCAACCCTTAGCTGGGCATCGCACACACTTCACGGCGTCCTTAGCCGGCTCCTTTGATAAAACACCGTTGCTACTTTGGCCATGCCATGAGTATATCTGAAAGTCTTTTCTCTTCTTTACTCGGCTGAATGCAGGGGCAAGAGGTTGACGGATAAGATGACCAACTTCGGTAATCCTCAATACGAGAGAAGTCTCAAATAGGGGCAACCTTGACCCAAACTAAAATCAAATTTCATGATTGGAGAGGGGGATTTCCGCATCCCACCACCAAGGCGGCCCAACAAGGCCTACAAGGTCCAACCGGGCGAGCCCCACCCAAGTGATAGCCCACAGGGCCCACTTTGGGAGAAAAGCCTAATAAATAAAGACTCGAGGAACCAACTCTCCCCGGCGGCCTTCTAGGCTCGGAGGGCCGGAGACAACGATCAGGTCGGATGGAAGGTCCGGTCTAAAGCCCACTCTCCGACCGAGAGAAAGAGGCTCCAGCCGACCTATCCGACCCCACCTTCACCGGGCCATGCCTATCACTCGGACACGAGCTAGCCTCCCCGTAGCTCGGTGAGACCGCTTGATTACCTGCAGGTGCGGCCGTTCAGAGTCCTCCGGCAGCGGGAGAGTCATGGGAGCTGCCGAACTCCAAGGGGATAACGCCCCCACGATCCGGCCATGAAAGCCCCCGATGAAGACGTAACTCCCGCCGGGAAGCCCTCAGCTCACCGGACTCTTAAAAGGCGATGCACTATTTAAGTAAGGGAGACCCTCCGGAAGATGGTAAGATGAACTAGCCCTTCACATACCCTAAGCTCCTGGGCACGATTCGCTTCACCTTTGGTGGAGAGGATTCTCGCGCATCAGCTCTCTCCTCCCCTCATTATCGCTTCCACCATCGCTCTACTGACTTAGCCATCGGAGGGTTTTCCCCCAGGGAGATCCCCTGGGCCCTCTGATACGTTTCCCTTCTCTTGCAGATTCATCTTCTGGTGATCCACAGCCCGCTCAGGACCCAGCGCGAGATTCCACCTCTTCATCTGGCACCGTCTGTGGGAAACGCACGAAGAGTCAAGATGGTGAGAAAAAGCTCAGGGAGGAGATCCGCCGGCGGGGCAGGTAAGGCTGTGGCAGCGGGAGGCGTGCTCCCTAGGGTCTCGCAGAGCCCCCCCTCCAACGCCAGCGTCCCCGCCAACAGGCCACCCCCCCCCCCGGCGGAGACAGGGGCACCCCTCGACGGCGGTGCCAACGCCTTCCAAGCCCTCAACGAGAAGATGGACGTCCTCGTAGAGCTCATGAGGGCCCAGGCGGCCCGAGACGCAAGGTCCCGCGCCCCGTCAGGAAGTCCCCCTCGAAGGAGTGCAACGCAGCACACCGCCGGAGGCCGCTTCACCCTCCGCGGCCGACAGCTCCTCCGCAACGACGTCGGAGGACCCTCGCAAGCTCCGCCTGCGGAGCAAGAGGCTTCCTCCACGCCGAGGAAAGGGAATCAGGGGGCGAATCCGCCGCACCCGGGCACCAGTGCTCCGGGAGATCGCCATGACGCCCCCCCCAGCCCCACGGCACGGCCACAGCCGGAGCTGTCTCTCCGGCTACGAGATTTTGAAAGACGGTTCGCAGAGCAAGAGCGCGCTCTTCGCGCCTTGCAGAAGACCTCTTTCCCGGAGGATGAGGAGAAATCCCCTTTCTCCGAGTACATCTTGAAGGCAGAGGTCTCTCCTAGAGCCTCCATCCCAACCTTCAAGCTCTACGACGGCCAGGGCGACCCGGCCGACCACTACGACAGCTTCGACGCCCTGGTGACCCTGCATGGAACACCGGATCCCATCAAATGCCGAGCCTTCGCGGCCACCGTGGTCCAGGGCGCTCAGGCATGGTTCCGAGCCCTCGCCTCGGGGTCCATCCGAGACTTCAGGCAGTTCAGGCGAATTTTCAAGGAGAGCTTCGCCGGTAGCGCCCCCCCAAGGTCGGTAGCGGGGCTCCTGGCTCTCAAACAGGCGCAAGGGGAGAGGCTCCGGACTTACGTCCACCGATTTAAATCGGAAGCCCTTAGGATCCCCCGCCTGGATGTGGCCTCAGCCACAACCGCACTGACCGGGGGCACCCGGGACTAGAATCTCCGCCGCGAGCTTGTCCTCCACCCTCCCTCGACCCTTGCCGAGCTAGTGACTCTGGCACTGCGCCACGCCAAGTGCGAAGAGGTACTCAGCGCCTGCCGAGACACAACCGGCTCGGGACGGGAGGGGGACAAAAAGCGGACCTCCGAGCCAAACCCTGGCTCGAGCAAGAAGCGCGATCGAGAAGGAGAGCGCAAGAGAAAGTACGAGTGGTATACCCCTTTGACCACACCAGTCTACGAGATCTATGAAGACATCAAAGACTCGGGACTTCTCCGCCAGCCCGAGCCTATGAGGTCGAAGAACCGCAAGCGGGACAGGCATTGCCTGTTCCACGGCGACCACGGGCACCACACCGGAGATTGCCATCAGCTCCAGGACGAGATCGAGCACCTCATCCGTCTGGGGCATCTAGCCCGGTTCACAACCGGGCACAAAGAAGATCGAGACGCCGCAGAGGAGATCGACAATGCCCCCCGAGGGGTCCACATCAACGTCATCTCCGGCGGAGCGGCATCGGGAGGCGACACCAGCCGAGGAAGGAAACGTCATGCCGAGCGGGCCAGCCGAGCCTTAGAGCCCCCCAAAGGCCCGCCAATGGAGCCCCAGGTCATAGTCTTCTCCGACCAAGACCTGGAAGGGCTGAGCACCCCGCATGACGATGCCCTCGTTATCTCGGCCACGATAAATCACTGTAATGTAGACAGGATTTTGGTTGATAATGGGAGCGCCCCCGATGTATTATCTTATGACTGTTTTCTCAAGATGGGGGAAGACCCATCCAAGCTCCGCCCGATCCAAACACCCCTGTGCGGGTTTAATGGCCTGGCCACCTACCCCGAGGGAGCCCTAAGCCTGCCGGTCACTATCGGCACCCCACCGAAAACCGTTACGGTCATAGTGGACTTCATAGTGATTAAAGGTATGATAGCGTACAACGCCATTTTCGGCCGAAAAATTCTCAGTCGAATAAAGGCCGTACCATCTACCTATCACCAAAAAATGAAGTTTCCCACCAAAAAAGGGTTGGGGGAAGTCCGAGGTAACCAGGCCACGGCTAGAAGGTGCTACAATATCTCGGTGGAAGCCTCAAGGCCGGACGGGAAGGATAAGGGCCCCAGGGGAGTCGAAGGAAAAACCGTAACCGCCGAGCCCGGTGGCGAATTATTAACGGTATTCCTGAACGACGACCCGGTCCTTGGAGTGAGGATCGGTTCTGACCTACCACCGAAGGAACAGCAGCAATACAAGGAGTTTCTTTCTGGGTACGTCCGGGTCTTCGCTTGGTCCGACGATCAACTCCCTGGTATACCAGAGGAAACTGTGATGCACAAGCTTAACCTCGACGCCACCGTAAGGCCCGTACAGCAGCGGAGGAGGAAGCATGCGCTCGAGAAACAGGCGATCATCAAGGCGCAGGTCACCAAGGGATAAGAGACTGGTCTTTTCAGACCGGTCCTGTACCCAACGTGGCTAGCCAACGTCGTCCTGGTGCCGAAGACCACCGGCAAGTGGCGAATGTGCGTAGACTTCACCAATCTGAACAAGGCCACCCCCAAGGACTGCTATCCGCTGCCGAGCATCGACCAACTGGTTGACTCAACCTCGGGCAATGAGATACTCAGTTTCCTGGATGCCTATTCGGGTTATCATCAGATCCGAATGAGCCCTGAAGATGTCGAGAAGACCGCCTTCATCACCGACTACGGCGTGTACTGCTACACCCGGATGCCTTTCGGATTGAAGAATGCTGGAGCCACATACCAGCGACTGGTCAACCATATGTTCGAGGGACAATTAGGTCGGAACGTCGAGGCCTACATCGACGACATGCTTGTCAAGACCCCGAGGGTCCAAGACCACCTCACCGACCTGGCCGAGACTTTCGGCACCCTCATGAAGTACAGCATGAAGCTCAACCCCGCCAAGTGTGCCTTTGGAGTAAGATCCGGGAAGTTCCTGGGTTTCCTGGTCACTCAGCGGGGGATCGAAGCAAACCCTGACAAGGTCCAGGCCATCCTGGACATGCGCCCGCCCACGTGCATCAGAGACGTCCAGCGTCTGACGGGGCGTGTTGCCGCTCTCAGTCGTTTCCTGTCCCGTGCGGCCGAACGATGCTTGCCCTTCTTCAAGCTAATGAGGGGGCCTAAAATAGCGTCTGCTACGTTCGTATGGGACGGGGAATGCCAGACAGCGTTCGCCGAGCTCAAAGAGCTCCTAGCTTCACCCCCGGTGCTCTCCAAGCTCGTTGCAGGCGAGGTTTTGCTGCTCTATCTCTCGGCGACGCCATCAACGGTCAGCTCGGTCCTAGTCAGGAATGACTCGGGAGTCGAGAGGCCGGTCTACTACACCAGCAAGGTGCTCGGCGAGGCCGAGCGGAGGTACCCCGCAACCGAGAAACTCGTGCTAGCATTGGTTACCTCCGCAAAGCGCCTCCGACCCTACTTCCAGGGGCATCCCATCACCGTGCTGACCGGCGAGCCACTGAAGAAGATTTTGGCCCACCCCGAGGCCTCGGGGCGACTCGTCAAATGGGCCATCATGCTCGGGGCATACGACATCTCGTATCGGCCACGATCAGCTATCAAGGGGCAAGCGCTCGCCGACTTCATCGCCGAGAGCACCGTTCCGGTCGAGGACAGGCCTCCGACAGCAACCAGGCCAACCTGGGAGCTGTTCGTCGATGGATCGTCCAACTCGGTCGGTAGCGGCGCAGGGATCCTCCTAAGGTCCCCCGAAGGAATAGAGTTGCAGTACGCCCTAAAGTTCAACTTTCCGGCGTCCAACAATGCTTCCGAGTACGAGGCCCTTATCTCGGGGGCCCGCATGGCCCGACGGTTGGGGGCTGAGCGAGTCAGGATCCACACCAACTCCCAGCTGGTCGCAAGCCAGGTCAACGGCGAGTACGAAGCTCGGGAGGCACCTATGATCAAATACCTCCAGTTGGTCCGGAGCCTGGCCCAGCAGTTCGTGGAGTTCGAGGTAGTACGAATAGCTCGGGAGCAAAACTCTCGAGCGGACGCCCTCTCCCGACTGGCCTCCTCCCTAGACCCGGAAGGTACACGATCGGCCCTCCTCGAAGAGCTAGAGCGCCCGAGCATAGACTCGGAGCTCCTCGCCATTGACTCGGCCACTCCCGACGACTGGCGCTCCCCCTACCTCTCCTGGCTACGAGACTCCCAGGAACCCTCCGACTCTCGAGAAGCCCACCGGATGAAGTACCAAGCTCGGCGCTTCGTCATCCTCGACAGTGCCCTCTACCGAAGATCATTCTCCGGGCCCCTTCTGAAGTACCTCGGCCCCGACGAAGCGAGCCAAGCTATTGAGGAGATCCATCGAGGCCTGTGCGGAGCACATTCAGGAGGTCGGTCGCTGGCCAGAATCCTGCTAAGGCAAGGATACTGGTGGCCGACCCTCCAGCGCGACTGCACGGCTTACGTACAACATTGCGACCGTTGCCAGCGGTTCGACCATCTGGTCCACCAGCCGGCCACGGAACTTGTCACCCTTACCGAGCCCTACCCTTTCGCTCGGTGGGGGATCGACATCCTTGGGCCGTTCCCAACGGCTCAATCCCAGAAGAAGTTCATCATCGTCGCCATCGACTACTTCACCAAGTGGATCGAGGCTGAAGCAACAGCGAGGATCACCGAGACAGTCGTCTGGGGTTTCGTATGGAAATCGATCATTTGTCGCTTCGGCGTCCCCCGAGTGATAGTGAGCGATAACGGGCGGCAATTCGACTCTCGATACTTCCGAGATAGATGCGCCGACCTAAATATCCGCAACCACTTCACTTCGGTCGCCCACCCTCAGGCCAACGGGCTGGTTGAAAATGCCAACAAGACAATCTTGAAAGGCATAAAAACCAGACTCGGCAAGGCTAAGGGTAGCTGGCTCGAGGAACTGCCTAGCGTTCTATGGTCGCACCGAACGACCCCCAGAATGGCAACCGGTGAGACCCCTTTTCAACTGGTATATGGCACCGAAGCCGTCGTTCCATTGGAAATCGCCAATCCGTCTCTCCGAGTGATCAGCTTTGTGCCTGAGGCAAACGAGCAGAAGCTGCTCGAGAACCTCGACCTGGCAGACGAACTCCGAGAGATCGCGAACGTCCGAGCTACGGAATACCAGCGCCGCCTCACTCGGTACTACAACGCCAGGGTCCGAGGCAGACAATTCCGACCAGGGGACTTCATCCTCAGGAAGGCAGAAGCCTCTCGACCACTAGAGGCGGCGGGCAAGCTATCCCCCAACTGGGAAGGCCCCTACCGAGTGATCGAGACGCTCGGGAAAGGTGCGTACAGGTTAGCCACAATGGAAGGGGAACCCATTCCCCGGACATGGAACGCAACCACACTACGCAGATTTTATTTCTGAATACTGTATCAACAAATTGGGTAAAATAAACCCCCTTATCTTTCGCATTCATTCAAGATAACTGTTGGTACATCAGAAAGGCAACTGCCAATACATTACATAACAAAAAGCAAAAATCCATCTGGCACCGCAGCAAACGGCCATCGCCCGGTCGACCCGGTCTTGACCTTCTTGCATCCAGCCACTGACTCTGCCTCGCGTAGAAACTGGCTCGGACAAGAGATGGTCGACCCAGTTGGCTCGGGTGGTCCGTGACAAAGGTGACAGAGGGACGACAAGGAGAAGGCCACCTTTCACGCAAGGAAGGCTACCTTCCAAGTTGGCAACAACCTGGAAAAAGGGCACGCCGTGAAGGTCCCCTTTCTTCCAAACTACCAACTCTTTGGAGGCGAACAGAAAGCAAGCAGCCCCCGAAGAGTGAAAGAAATGAAGAACAAAAGAGAGAGAAAGAGGCAGCGCACGGGGGTAAGGAAGGGACTGGAGCCGCCTCCTCCCCTCCCACGGAGGGGAATGGCAGCCGGCATCCCTAACTCCCCCATCCGCCCTCCATCTCGGCGTCCGCCCGGAAGCCTCGCCGGAGCCAAGAGGAGGAAAACGGCGTGCCCCCGCACGTCGAAGCCCTCTCCCGATCCGCGCGGCGACCGTCGGACCCGCCTCATGCACGCGCGGCGACCGTAGGACCCGACCGATATTCCAGGACATCTGGAACCGGCCGCTCCCCGTCGTCTGCAGCATCACCTTCTGAAGGGTCCTCCATGTTCCGATCGCGGTGGCGCAACGCAAAGCGAAGACGAGGGAATAAGAGCAGACCGCCGGTGAAAGTCCTAAGTGTTAAGAGATAAGGAGCGCCCTTCGGTCCTTTTTATAGGCCAAGGGAGGCCACGCGGCTTAAAAGACTCCCCCCTCGAAAACACGCCACAGGACCTCCCTGGAAGGTCACCTCGAAATCCCTGCCCCCGCCCTAGCGGGATTCACGAAGCACCTCACCTTTCAAAGCATGGTAATACGGAAGGACGCCCGCCAGAAGTCTCCCGAATCGACATGCGAAAACGGCGCAAAAAATATCGGCACTTTCCAACTGCCACGATACGCCAACCAAATCACAGCAAAGATAGCGATCAAATAAAGTAAGTTATTTATTGCCTCCCATAAAAGCCTCTTACAACGAGGAAGACGGACAAAAAGGGGAAGGGGCAAAATAAAGTTACATCAGGCCTCGGGCCCACTTTGAAGCTCGGGAACCGCAGTAGGGGACGCGTCACCCCCGGTACCCTCGGCGACGGCTGGCCCGGACACTGACCTCGCCTGTGCGAGAACTGTCCCGGTCGCGAGCCCTCCTGAGGCCTCCGGAGCCGATGACCCCGCTGAAGGCGATTCCCCCGGTTCTTCCCCGGCCGAAGATGAGGAGCTGGAATCTGACTCGTCCGAGTCATAACGCTGGCCGTAAGGAAAGTCACCTCCGGCCAGGTGCTAATTAGCATAGTTCATCGCTCGGCGATAGCCCTGCTTGAACCCCTTTCGAGCACCCCGGCGGAGAGCTACCTCGTAGTAGGGTAGGGCGGCTGCAATCAGGTCGGCCGAGTAAGCTTCCGAGCCTTTATAACGCTCGATCACCTCCGCCTCGACCTGCCCGTCCCGAGCCCACTTCGCCTCGGCCGCACGCTCTTCCGCTCTCGCCAGACGCTCCTCCAGCTCGGTCATCTTCCGCTCGGCCTCGGTCATCCGACCCTCCGCCAGGGCTCGGTCCGCCTCGGCCTCGGCGCGAAGGCGCTCCGCGTCCTCCGCCCGATCGTGCAGCTCACCGCGCTCAAGCTCCCAGAGGCCATCCAGCTCGATCTGACGTTGACGCTCGTCTTCTAGACGTTTGCTCTTCCTCTCGAGCGATTCTCGGGCCCTTGTCAGCTGCTCGGCCAGTACCTCGGCCTCCCGTCGGCTCGACCGCGCCAACTCCCTGAGAGCAAGGAACTCCCGCCGGAGCCCCTCGTGCTCCCCCTCGAGCCGAGCTAGTTTCCTCTCGCATCCACCGAGGGTCCAGGCGAGCGTCGACCGCTCCGCCTCCGTCCGGGCGTGCGCCTCTGCCATCACGGCCGCTGTCCGAGCTATAACAAGGCCGCCCTCCATCAGGATGTCAAGGACCCCGGCAGGAGTGCTGCGCTTTTCTCCTCCCCGCGTCCTATCGGCGATCGACCGGCAGATCCGGTACAGATCACCCGAGACACCAAGACTGACCAGAGCTTCCGGCAAAGGGGACCGCTCCACCCTGGGCGCCCCGTCAGAAGGCCCTGTTGTGGCAGCAGAACTAACCGCCCCGCGCACCACGGTCGGTTGGGGTTGCAACGCCTCCCCGGGCGAACCCCCACCCTCGACCGGCGCCGCGGGATCAACGGCACCAGGAACTGCCGGCACTTGGGGTTGCGACACACCCCCATCTGCACCGACCGAACTCTCGGTCCCAGCGCCGGCCACGCCGGCATCGGCCCCTTCTGTCCTTACAGAGGGGAGAGCCGACCCATCACCTCCCTCTGCGGGGCCCCTGGTCTCCTCAGCCCCCTCTCGCTCGGTAGATGGGAGAGCCAGCCCAGAAGGGTCGGCCCCATCCTGCCCCCGAGAGGGGAGCGCCGCCGAGCCAGAGTCGCCCCCGACGGCGGTAGGAAGACCGGCTTTCCTAGCCCTCTTCCTGGCCTTCGCGGCCTCCCGCAGTTTCCCCACCAGGGGATCCTTGCGCTTCAGGCCGATCGACCGAGAAGTCCCCTCGAGGGCCGCCCCCTTGCCCTTATCTCGGGCATAAGCGCGACCCACCGAGACATCAGGCTCGTCGGCTGCCGAGTCCTCTCCCAGATCGATGACCTCGGCCGCCTCCTCCAGAGGCTCCCGCCTCACGTCTGCAACAAGAAGAAGCCCCGGTCAAGAGGAGGAAAAAAGGGTTACCACCCCAGAAGAAGAACCTCAAAGAACTGTACTTGATGCCGTCAACCACGTGAGAAGACACCGTTCGATGTTCTCCGGTGTCACCAGCTCCTCGGTCGATTGGCGATTCTCCAACAGACAGGTAGCCTGCTGCTCCACGTGGGGAGGAAACTCCTCCTGGCGAGGGGGCAGATTCGGGTGAAAATTGGGCGAGGTCTGGCATCTCCAGATCTCGTCCGTCGCCATCGCCTTCACCCAGAAGAACTGAGTCTTCCACCCCTTGTGCGAGGAGTCCTTCGCCGTAAGCGAAATGCAGCTCCTATTCCTCCGCGCCTGGATGAAGTAAAAACATGTTCCCGCCGATGGATGCGCCTTCAACTCGAAGAAGAAGTGGAAAAGGTCCAGAGACGGGAAGATGCCGCGCTGGTGGCACAAAATCCCGAACGCCGAAAGAAGAAGATAGGAGTTGGCCACCAACTGGATAGGCGCCAACCAGAAAAAAGTGAGCAGCTGCAGCACGAAAGGATCGAAAGGAAGCCGAAATCCACTCTTCCAGGCCAAGAGGAAGGTGCAAATGTGCCCATTGCGGTCGTCCAGACTCGTCTCGTACGGAGTGGCGGCAGCAAAGCTATAGCGGAAAGGCAGACGGAAACGATGCTCCAGCCTCCGCACCTCTGCTTCTCCCAACTCGCTACAGTTGGGGATGGGATCGCGCCTCACGGGCACAAGCTCCGGACTCTGATCCGCCATCAGATCGGGAGAAGACCCCTCGTACGAGCTTGAAGACTCCGGGGGAGAAGGAAGCTGCCGAACCGCCTCCGCGGTTATCCTCGCCAACTCTTCAAACGCCGCCGCAAGGCTCCGCGTCTCCGCTGTGCTCTCACGGCGCATCAAGAAGCAAGGAAAGCCTAAAACCCTGGAAGCCTAGAACGATGAACAGCGCCCCCTATAAACCCCTGAGGGTGGCGGCGCGCCGTTCCGTGCTCTGAGAAAAAGGGGGCCCCTTCGTTTCAAATCCGTCAGGATCATCATTACGGGCCTCGGCAACCGCTATAAGCGGCTACATAACGCCAACGGAATTCCACCCACCTGAGCCACGCCGGTCCAAAGCCTCGAAAAACTACTCATCCGAGCCTCCTTTGGCTCGGGAGTAGGAGGGGGACAAGTGGAGAGGGGGATTTCCGCAGCCCACCACCAAGGCGGCCCAACAAGGCCTACAAGGTCCAACCGGGCGAGCCCCACCCAAGTGATAGCCCATAGGGCCCACTTTGGGAGAAAAGCCCAATAAATAAAGACTCGAGGAACCAACTCTCCCCAGCGGCCTTCTAGGCTCGGAGGGCCCGAGACAACGATCAGGTCGGATGGAAGGTCCGGTCTAAAGCCCACTCTCCGACCGAGAGAAAGAGGCTCCAGCCGACCTATCTGACCCCACCTTCGCCGGGCCATGCCTATCGCTCGGACACGAGCTAGCCTCCCCGTAGCTCGGTGAGACTGCTTGATTACCTGCAGGTGCGGCCGTTCAGAGTCCTCCGGCAGCGGGAGAGTCATGGGAGCTGCCGAACTCCAAGGGGATAACGCCCCCACGATCCGGCCATGAAAGCCCCCGATGAAGACGTAACTCCCGCTGGGAAGCCCTCAGCTCACCGGACTCTTAAAAGGCGATGCACTATTTAAGTAAGGGAGACCCTCCGGAAGATGGTAAGATGAACTAGCCCTTCACATACCCTAAGCTCCTGGGCACGATTCGCTTCACCTTTGGTGGAGAGGATTCTCGCGCATCAGCTCTCTCCTTCCCTCATTATCGCTTCCACCATCGCTCTACTGACTTAGCCATCGGAGGGTTTTCCCCCAGGGAGATCCCCTGGGCCCTCTGATACGTTTCCCTTCTCTTGCAGATTCATCTTCTGGTGATCCACAGCCCGCTCAGGACCTAACGCGAGATTCCGCCTCTTCAATGATATATCTAGCCAAAAGGGCTATTATGAAAATCAAGTCAAAATTTTGATAAATTCAAAAGTATGAATTATGGCATGTCAAGAGAGGCAAAGTCCCCGTAGGGAAAACCCTGGTCGTATGCATGTCAAGGGTCTAAAAATCAAAGGCACAAAGCTCCGGCACAACAGACTACCTCTTTGAGGGGAAAACCTTGGAAGGAATTCAAGTCCCGACATCTCCCATCTTGCATAAAGCTTATCAATTATTCTTCTCTTCTCCCTCTAAGACCGAATGTTTCTCGGGTATGGCCTTGGTAGGGGCATCGTAACCAAAGGTAGCTGGTCATGGGGCGCCACCTTTAAATGCACGCCCGGCTTTGGGCAGTTTTGAGCGAAAGGGGAAGGAACTAGGACCCTTAGTCAGTGGTTTAAACATCCGTTGATGCTACATTAGCAATGTCAAAGCCAAATTCTAAAAAAAATGAATATTGCCAAAATTCCAAAAAAAAAATGAATATTGCCAAAATTCCAAAAAAAATTGAATATTGTCGAAATTCCAAAAAAAAATTCAATATTGCCAAATTCCAAAAAAAAATTTGAGCATTTCCAAAACTTTCATATCTTTTCAAAATCAACACAAAAATACAAATATTTCTTTTGAAAACTCCTAAAAATTTGCATATTTTTGAAAATTCAAAAAAATTGCATTATATTACTGATGGCATTATTGCGGAGATATCCTTTTACAGAGGCGCGCAAAATCACAAGAACAACCACAAGAAGTACAAACAAGTATCAAAGACTGTCTCATTCCACTATGTATGTCAAAAGAGTACAAAATGAGAATGGATAAAACAACCTCTCTAGCTCTCCCCTCGATCCTCCTGATCTTCCCCTCTACGCGAGCTCTCAGCCTCCTCCTGTCCTCCCCGGGAAGACCTAGGAGGAGCCATCGATCCCCGAGAAGCTGAACCCCTGTCACCGCGTGCTTCCCTCTCAGCATCTTCCCTCCTCTGATGCTCAGAGGAGGTAACTAAATAATCAGTGCTCGAATAGGCTCAGGAGTATTCCTCACGCTGAGTCCCTCACGCTGAGCCCGCTCACGCCCTCGCCGATAGCGATCCTCCGCATCCTTCGCCCGCTGCTCGACGATTCCTAATCTGGTACGCAGCTCCACCCTCTCTAGCTCCCGCTCCACTCTCTCTCTCTCTCTGTCTCGATCCTCCCTCTCTCTCTGCCGCTCACTCCTCTCCACCCCGAGTAGGAGGCGTAACTCTGCCACATCTCGAGGAAGCTCCTCCGCATCGCGGCGCCTCAGCTCGGCTTCTGCTGTCCGCAGCTCCTGCTCCTGCATCCAAAATCTTGGTCAATAACTGATAATAAAATTTTTTCAAGACTAAGATTAAAAGAACAGATTGCTTACTCTCTCCTGTAGGGAGGCCTCAGCGGCCTCCGCCTGAGCAACTGCACTAGCAAGCTGTTTCTCCAGGTCGGTGTGGTCGCAAACATGCTGAGTGGAAGATGAAGCACCATGCGAGGATCGGACTGCCTCTAGCTCCTCGCGCTAAAAAGAGAAAGCATTACTATTAATTGAATTTCAAATCCAAATCATTCTAAGTTACAAGTGCTTACAAGCTCATCGACGATATGCTGGAGGTCCTCACGCTGCTGGATCGTGGAGTCGAGGAGTCCCTGTGCCATGGCCAGTCTCCCCTCTATGTCAAACTGCAATAAACACATATTGGTCACATTTTGAATAATCAAGAACAAATGAATTTAAAGGCATACCTGTCCACGAGCGCTCTGATAAACTCGGTTGCCGTATGCCTGAGAGTATGCCTGGAGGTAGGCATCATCTGAATCCGCTCCCGCATGGACTGCTCGGCCACGCCTCTTCCAATCTGCGTACTACTCCAGGGCACGCTGCCGCCAGTCATCTGTCCCCTGGTGGCCTCGGAAGCGTCGTCCAGGTCGTGGATCCGTCGCCTGGGTCGGGAACTCTACCACCGCCTGATGGAGTCCTAGTGTCCTCATGATCAACCTATGGTATAGTGGCTCGACCAGGTTGAGGGCATGCAACCAGATCTCTCTCCCGAAGTATGGGATGGCCGCCTCCACCCAGGGCATCACCCCGGCGTCCCTTTGATAGGGAGTCCAGACCACCTGCATAGTTCAATTTATCATTGCCCTGGATCTCATTCAGATAATATAATTCAATTTCAAAAATCAATTTTACCTCTATATGGGGCATCATATCTAACGTCTCCTGAATATGGGTGACCTGGTCCTTCAAAGATCAGCCATCTCGTGTAGGGGTCCATCGTCTGGCCAGGGGCAGTAGATCTCCTCGATCCTCCCACGCACGCCTGAGGGTAGGAAGATACAAATAACTCCAAACCTGAAATGTAGCTCATGTGATCAATATAAGAGGTAAGTGCATAATTTAATCCATGGAGTTTAAGGTTTAGAGAGATACCTAAAGTAGAGGGTAGAACCCCCCGAGTGAAGGCTGGAGTGAAGAAATGCCGAAGCTGTCAAACAAATGGGCTAGGACTGCCGCACCCAAGCATACCGTCCAACTCTGTCCAGATCCTCCAGTAGGGGTAGAAATCGGTAGCTCACTGCATCACCCTTAGTCGCTAGAAGTAGCTTGCCGATCAGTAGAATAAGAAACCTCCTCAGCTCCATGTCGGCCTGTGCGCCAGCCTCGGTCGCGAAGCTCTCTCTGGCTCCAGCCTCTAGTCTCCTCTCATGAGCCGTCAAAGTCTCTCCCACCTCCCTCTGCGTGTGGAACAAGTCGAGACTCTCCTACAAAGCAATCCTCGACACTAGCGAGGTCCGGCCAGTCCCCTCCAGCTCCAAGCCTAGCAGCCTGCGCATCATCTCCCGGTAGTCGGGGTAAGTGCAGCCCGTCACTGCCGATCCATGCACCCGCAGCCCGGTGATACGGGTGACATCCTCTAGAGTTGGGATCATATGACCCCAGGGGAAGAGGAAGGCCTTGCACCCCGTATCCCATCTGGCTTTCAGGGCCCTTATCAATCCCACATCGACTCTCAGCACCTCTATCTCCAAGAACTCCCCGAAGCCCATTCGGCGGAGGCGGGCCCGTTGAAACTCCGGTAGTGCGGAGTAGACAGCCCGAACCAATGTCCATGAAATCCGGGCACGAACTACACCCTCCACACCCTGCACACAACATAAGAACAAGAAACATCAATTTGTGATCATCAAACAAAACAAAAAATCAGAAAATAAGAAAAACTAGCATTCTGTTCTTTATCGCGCTATATCGTCATAGCGCGTTCTTCAAGAACGCGCTATGAAGATATAGCGCGTTCACCTTCCGCAGGTAGGGGGTGACCCTTCATTCCCCAGATCTTTTCCATGGGCTTTCTGCCCTACACATCGGTCTAAAGGGTCATCTCCCCTTCCGTCTTCATCTCATTTGAAAAGAAAAACAAGAAAAATCAAAAGAAAGAAAGATTAGGGCGGTTTTCTTACCGATCGACGTTTTTGGGCCGCAACGCCACCAATGGGCTCCATCGCTGTTTCCTCGGCCGCCGGGGCACCTTCAACCTCTTCGGCATCGTCCGGGGGGATCTCCATTTCGTCCCCTTCAAGCCGGGCCGAGACGGTCGTCTCCGAGTCGGCATTCTCTTCCACGGGAGGGGGCGTTCGTTGCTCCTCCACGCAAGATCGTTGACGGCCACGGGTGGTGCGCCGTTTGGAGCATCGAGGAGGATCCCCTTCCATTGGATTAGGGCAATGAGGGTTCGGGTTGGTGAGAGGGCGAGAGAGGGAGTCGAGAGAGGGAAGTATGGGTTTGAATAAGAGAAACGGGGGGGGGTTTGAAAACTTGCGTATGATTAACGCGCTATACGTTCATAGCGCGACCTTAACGCGCTATGGCTTTATAGCGCGATAACCAAAGTAAAAAGAGAAATGAAAATAGAAGGGGGGAGGGAGAGAAAAGGAAATGCCATGAGAATATATGTTGAGAGTGAATGAGAAACTTGTGTTCTTTTGCTTATGCGTGCCTGAATTTGCTTGAATTTGCTTAACATTGAATTCGCAAGAAAGCAAAAGAAAGATGATGATACGCCATCAGGTAAGTATTTCTTTATCCATTCCTTTTATTATATTTTTTATGATACTTACATTATTATATTATCTCAAGGACCGGCTGGTTTTCCGTATGTTTCGGGATTTGAGTTCCCCTCTACCAAAAACAGTGATGATCTAGAAACATGTAGTTAATCGTCGGATAGGCCGTTAGGTCAGACAAATTTAGGGACGATGGACTTCATCTCGCACATCGTGGTTGCAGATAACTCTTGACCCAAGTCTGTTTGATTTAATAATATTATCCTTGAGTATCTTATATTTTATTTTTTCTTGGCATTTGTTTTAATGATTTCTTTTATTTTACCCCTGCACGCATCATGCCTTTTGCATTCATAAATGCCCAACTCTTCTTCCTAATTAAGGATCAATAATGCTTATGTTCTTGAATAAAGAAATTCAATTCCATTCCGAATTTGAAAGATTACTCCTAGTTGGACACTGGATCTCGCTGGTCGATGTGACCCTTGCCTAGAATTTGCTTATCCCTTTTCAATCCAATTTAACTTATCCTCCTTCTTTTGATCCACTCATTAGCTGTGAACCGCACGATGGCGTCGATGGATCCGCCGGGCTCGCGTCCATTCCACTAACTGAGTGAAATTCGTAGTTGCTACATACCGCGGATGCCTCTTTTTTGCAGGAGGTTGATCAGCTCCCTTTTCTTTGTTCCGCGCCTATCGTTCTAGGCAGAGGTCACTGATGCTAGCTCGATCTTGTGGTTAGCACAGAGTTTTTTGATTATTCCTATCATTTGTCAGTTGTGATGGGTGTCTCTTTTTCCTTGATATCCACTTATCAGTCCGCTCCACTACATTTACACTTCATCTCCCCGTCACTACCACTCTGTGTCATCTCCGTTTTGCCTCCGTTTTACCTCCATCTCGCTCCCCTACAAAGCGGATATCAAGGAGGGGCATCTGTAGACACCCAATTTTGGCCGATAAATTGGGCATTTTCTTTGTTCTCCTAGTTAATGTCCCAATTGATCCTTAGTTGGTTGATTTTATGGGATGTCTCTCTATTCTTGGCCCAACATTTCAATTCCATACCTTGGATCTCGTCTCGAGTTTGGCATCCCCGCGCTATCCGCTCTTATCGCTTTCTTGTTCATAGCGCGTTGTGGATCTAATTGAAGTTACCATTTGAACAGTTGTTATTTTCTTGACATCTGATCATTATAGCATCCACTTTGGATGTTATTCTCACTCAACATTTGATTAAGTGACTGCCCAAAGGATTTTTTCTCCTTTTTCTAAATCATTTGATGGGCCTTTAATTATCGCGCTATATCATCATAGCACGTTCTTCATGAACGCGCTATACGCTTGTAGCGCATTCTCAGTCAGAAACCCAGTCCGACCCGGACTCCCCTCTTTCATCTCAGAGTCCTTATTTGGTAAGTTTCCAATCATATTCCTTCCAAAGGAAGGTTCCAAACCCTAATAGGAGTCTTTCCCCCGCATTAATCGACAGGATTACCTCAATTTGAGCCGCCAACTTTTGGATTGAATTGAACTCCGACCTAGGGTTGCTTCTCGATCTTTTTCCTATAAATTGCACCCTTTTGCCGTCGTTTCAGGATGACGCAACTCGAGATCTTGATGAGGGGGAGGCTGCGTTTCGTTCTAAATCAACAACTCCTCGCTCCTCACACATCCAAGGGAGTATTTAGCGGCATATTGTGTTCTTCCTAGTTCTTAGTTTTTCTCCCTAATTCGTTCATCCCAATCTTTGCATAGCATTGCATATCAATCTCAAAAAATACTTCTTTTACAAAACACATGCATACACACACACCACACCTATCTTTTGGCCCTTTCATAGGGGTTTAAAAACCACCAAATCCCCAGGTAATCGGCCCCCCGTTTTGCATGCTTTTGATTAAGAATAGGTGTAGATTCTACTAAAATCTCGTTCTAATGGGCCTTTTATTTGTTGTTTATGATTATTTACAGGCACTAGAAGACTAATACGTGGAGCCCTTGCACCTTGGCCGGCCTTGGAGCAAGGAAGGAACGAATCCAAATAACCCCGCTTCCTGTCTGATATCGCGTCATGGGTTCCTAGCGCGATCTGAAGAACGCGCTGGGACGATACAACGCGTTCATCCCCAGGCCAGCCCTTGGCCATCTTGAATTTCTGAGGTATGTAACATGCCCTATCTTGATCTTTATATTATTTGGCATGTTGTAGGCCTTAGTGGCGATCACGGATTTTGATTATTACATGTAACCCCCCTTTTATCATCAATTGTAGTTCTATATCTTGTCAAGTCATCTTTCATGCAAATCATTTAATTTGGGGGCGTTCTAATTTTATAATTCACACCTGAACGGTTGAAGGAGGCATAGGCCGAATGAGGAGGGATCTAGGTAAAAATGAGGGATTTGTGAGTTGCGGTGTGGGAATCCTTACTGGCGGAGGGTTGGTGGTAGCAGTGGAGGGATTAGGTGTTGGTCCGCGAATGAGGAGTGGCCTAGATGGCAAAGGCAAGGAATTGGTGACAGGAGGGGGGGTTTGTTGTGGTGTGGAGTATGGTGGAGGGTGAATGTAGAGGGGTCTAGTTGGTAAGGGGTTAGTGGTAGTGGAGGGAATTTGGTTAGTGGTGCGTAAAAAGGGACTGGCTGGTTGGGGAAAAGGCGTCGAATGGAGAGGTGTTCTTAACAGACGATGTGGTTGGGTTAGAGTTTGGTTTATGGCCCCGACAGAGATGTTCTCTTCATGCCACCCTTGTCCTCTTTCCACCTTGTGGAAGGAAGCATGGTTTACTTGCTGGTTCGGAGGGTGTTCCGGCAATGGATTATGGACAATCCCCATGTCCGGTTGAGGTGCGGGAGCTTGCTGCTACTAAGGAGGAGGTGGAACTTGCTGCTGAGGAGACTGCTGAGCCTATTGCTATCGAGGAGGTCTTCGTGTCTTCAAAGTGGCAATAAACTACCTCATTACATCCCAATTGATACCACCCTGATCATTCAAATCATAGATATAATCCTTGAAATGAAAGCAATGATTTATATTGTGACCAGGCTGTCGGTGGAAAACACAATACCGAGAGGTATCCACATTAGAGGGCCAAGCCGTTCTTTCTTTTGGCAAGGTGAGCAGGTTGGCGGCCATGAGTGCGTTAAAGATATCAGGAAGACTTTCAGGTAATGGCGGGTATTGGGCTCTCTTGGGGCCTAGTGGTCTTCTTGGCTGCTGGGAGCCGTAATTGGTGGGTGGCGGCACTTGGTGGTATTGCTGAGGAATTGGTGGGTTTGGGTGGATGGCTCGATATTCTGGAGGAGGATGGAAGGGTCGAGGAGGAATATTTGCTTGGGGAGCGGGATTAAAGAAGGGGAGTTGTTGTGGAGGTTGTGGAGGTCTTGGGTTAGGGGGGCAGAAAGGTGCGGGGTTGTCAACCACGCCCACCTGCTCATTAGTCACGGTGCCCTCGGTTCTGCCACCACTATTCCTAACATTGGTGTTCTTCCTGACCAACCTCGGTTTTTGTTCAAACATGCCCATGATGGGCGAATCTTTCATCTAGGTTTGTATGTATCTTGCTCTCTCATAGAGCTCTTCCATAGTGCTTAGCGTATTCATGGCCAGAATGTGACGGAATTGCGGAGTAGAATTTGATATAATCATCTTGACTTGCTCAATTTTTGAAAGGGTGTCTTTTAATTTTTCGGCCATAGCTCTCCATCTATCGGCAAACAGAATGAAGTCCTCTTCGGGCTTCATCTTCTCAGCAACAAGATCTGTGACTGACAGGGATGGACCCACACGGTCCTTATATTTCTGTAAGAACTTCCACTGAACAACATCAAAATCACTAGCTTCAGCCGGCTCCAAAGAATAGAACCATTCAAGTGCCGGACCATCTAGGGACCTTCTAAAGAGATAGGCCAGGGAAATCTTATTATCTTGCTAGAAGGATGTCTCATACATAAAATATTTCAAATGAATGAACGGGTTACCCGTTCTATTGTAGCGTCAGAAATTGGGCATCTCGGAAGGAGGCAAATGGAAAACCGGCAAAGTGGGGAGAGGAATTTCTGGAGCATTCTTCGGTGTCGTAACATTCTTAAGCTGCTCCTCCATACTAGCTATCTTCTGGAGGAGTATGGTGTTGGTATCAGACTCGACCAGGGCCGGATTAGAAGGGAACGGATTCGGCATAGGCCTCCTTAAGAATTGGGGAGGTGGAGGATATTGGGGCCTAGCCACTGAGTGGCTTGCTGGTTGAGCTGGCGTGACCATGATGGGAGTTGATGGACGCGAAGGATTCTTGTGTGAGACGGCCTGGTCATTAGGATATGAATGGCCACCCACTGCCTGAGGTGGGTTTGAAGATGAAGGGACAGATTTCCCTATTAGAGTGGCCTAGACCGCCTGACGTTGGGAATTGTCTAATTGAGACAGAGCATGGATCAAATCATTAAGATTGAAAGATGGGGAAACGTCCCCAGATGTATTTTGCGTGATAGGTTAAGATTGGGAGGAAGGCAAAACCTCTTGAGTAGTGGTATCTACCACATGGACTTGGGAATAATAAGCATGGGAGGGAGCATAGTTTCTCTCATAATGGGTGTAATCTTGAGGGGGAATCTCATAAGATGGGTCAAATTGACCCTCCTCACAACCATCATAAGAATACCCGTAGTTGGCCATGTTAATGATTTTACCTGAACGAAGTTGCATGTTTAAGGAAACAAAAATATCTCAAGCCAACAAATATAAGTAAGAAATAATCACCCAATCAAGTAAGTTGTTCACACAAGTTGTAATGAACCCAAGATTTTAAGATTTTCTTTTGAGATTAAGGTGGATTTTAAAAGTATAATCAATTCTCTCTCTTCATTGTGGGTCCTAGTTTCATGATTGGGTGTAATCTCCATGTCAACTAAGTTCTTTCTCTCTCCTTACAAACGGATGGGTTGACTAAACTTCGGGTACTTCAAATGGTACAACCGGCCCGGCATCCGTGAGGGAATCCACGTGTGCGGGGACTTACGGAGGCCTTGGAAAAAGAATTTCCAGTCCAAAGAGACGGAATGCTCAATGGAGGGTCCTTCCAATTCTAAGAAAAAGGTGTGGAATCCCATGAGTGTAGAGAGAGGTGGTCTCTCAACCAAATGCCCTATAATGCAAGCTAATGCAAGCAGATCAATCAGTAATAATCAGATAATCAATAAATGCAGCCAACAGGTAAAGATAACAGTAGCAATCAAGGTTCTGTGAAAACAGAATAGAATGGCGACCTGACAGCCGTCACTGTCTCACTAAACAACGACTGTATGACAGTCGCTAATCACAGTAAAATCGTGATAACAGTGAGGATCAAAGTGAAATAGCGCCTTGGTGTGAGGCGCTGAATATGTGAATAACGCCTCCGTGGAGGGGCGTCAATAGCAGTGAACAGTGACCACAGAAAGAATAAACAACAGTAACTGATAATGACGCCTTGGCGTTAGGCGTTAAATGCGTGAATGACGCCTTTGTGGAGAGGCGTTGATTATAAAAATAATAAAAATGCCAAAAATGATGCACACATCGCCTCTATGTGTGGTCGTTGATTATGCAAATAGCGGCTAGAGAACAGTCGCTAATTAGTTTCAGATAACAGATAATAAGCTGAATGCTCACATAAATCAAATTTTCTTCTTAAAATGTTAAAGACAGTTTAAAAATTGGCTAATCCAGTGGAAGGTGTGCTCGTGGTGCACAAAGTGAGTGTGCTACGTGGAGCACTATGGAGGAGCACACGTGGGTGCCAAAGGAGGGGCACGCGAGGGTGCCAAAGGGAGGGGCACACGTGGGTGCTGAAGGAGGGGTAATCAAAATAAAAACAGCAAGGGTCCCACCGTGATCGCCAATTTGTGAACGTGTCACATATACATTAAAAAAGAAAGATTTAAATTCTTGAAAAGGAGTTAAGAAAAGATGATATGATGATGAGATATGATGGGAAATAAGGAAAAGGAAAAAGAGAGCATGTGATGCTCTAAAGGAGGGTGATCGCCAGAGGGGTTACCTCAAAGAAATAAAAGGATGATCGCATGTACCTTGTGAAGAAGCGGGTGAGATTGTGAGTCCTTTCTTCCTCCTTCTACTGGCCGGCCGATGAAGGGGGTTCTTACTTTGATTACCCTTGTAAGACAAGTAAAAACAAGTAAATATTATGGATTAGCCAAAGTGTAGTATCAATGCTCACAATAAATAGGACTATGCAACACAAACATTAACACACCTGGTGTGTTTTGTTTAAAACCCTCGAAGGAGTAAAGGGATGGGAGATATATGCTATGGATGCAAACAAATAGTATGATATGCAGAGAAATATATATGATGCTTGATGACTACTTCTAGCAAAATAGCTAGAAGGAGATATTCGTATGAGATGCGTAATAAGAAAACTAAAAGGAAAAGGTGCCCTTCTGCTGTTGCTGCAGCAATAGGGATAGAACATAGAGAGCTCTCGGTCGTAGGAGGAAGAAGACCGCCGGAGGAACGCCTCCACCGTGGGAAAGAAGCTGCATGAGATTTGTTAATGGAAACCAAAAGGAACTCTCTTTTGCAGAAGTCTATACTGCAGGGATCTCTCTCTTCTAACAAAGATCTCTCTCTTTCTGCTAGAACTCCTGTTCTCGCGGGTGGCCTTCAAAGGAGGGTATTTATAGAGCTTAAGACCTAATTCTAATGTGATTAAAACTAGGGATAAACTTCCAGAACATGGATTTACTCCCATGGAAAGGATCGAGATCAAAAGATAGAAGGATTACCCTGCGAGGAAGCAGCAACAGAGACGGACATGGAAGCCAAATGATGACATCAGGGTGGTCGCTAATTGAAATGACGACCGCGCACGCAACAGCTAATTCCTGGGTTAATTTAAAAAAATAAATGACTTTCCATATTTAAAAATAGGAAATGACGCCTACGTGGAATGGTGTCAATTAATGAGCACCTTGGAGACAGACGTTAAATCCTTGAATTTAGTTTTAAATGGAATTTGTAAAATTAGGAAATGACACGTACGCGCGCGGTCGCCAATTGTTGAAATAACGACACCCATAGAGTCGTCAATTAAATAACGACCTGCTGACGGTCGCTAATTACAAATATGATAGAAAAATTAAAAAAACTTCATATTAAGCCAGTATTGAAGTCCACTTTGGGGCATCACGTGGTGACACGAGATTTGCTCAACATAGTATCGATTTTAGCATGTCTACAGGGTCGATTTGGTAGAATCGCTTGTTTCTTGTCATTTTGGTGTCGTTTTGATTGCTTCCGGTCTGTGGAAGGCTTGTATGGTCGTTAGGGTTGTTTCCCCATCGTTTAGACGCGATTGGGGCGTGGAACGGCCGGATTCGGCCATTCCCCTGTTTTATCCACCGTGACGCCTAAGCGGTCGTACCAGAGACCATTTGGGTGCTTCTAGCGGTCAAATAGGTGACCGTTTGGGTCTATGTTGGTTTTTTTGTCGGTTGGGTCTAAGCGGTCATTCGATAGACCGTTTGGGCTGGCTTGCGGTCCATTGTTAGGCCGCTTAGCAATGTCTGGAATGTCAGTTTGGCCAAGCGGTCACGCGATAGACTGCAAGGCTACTTCTAGCGGTTCAGTGGATGACCGCTAGGCTCTATTTATGTCGGTTCGATGATTTTAAGTCGGTTCGGGCTAGCGGTCATAGCCTTGACCGCATGGTGCTCCTGACGGTACTGTTAGAGACCGCTTGGATGTTTGACTAGTTTATGTCGGTTTGGCGGTTGACTAGGTCAAGCGGTCAAGTCCAAACATGGCTACCGATCAAAGCTACTCCAAACAACGACAGAAGGGCGAACCCTGATCTCACAAAGTCAGGAGTTATCGATCCGTCAGCCAACCATTAGCCCAAAGGCTAAAAGCCCACGAAACCAGGCAAAATTTCTAGAAAAGACCTAGACAGACAACAGACACTGATGCACACGACTAGAGCGTCGTGTAGGCGACACAGAGCTATCCTCGGCAAAGCCGAGAAGAGACCAACTTGGAAGGGGAAGCTGAAGTTGGATGAAGCCAAGAACAGACAAACTCGGAAGGGGGAACACAGACTCCGAGAAACCCGAGAGTCGAGCGCTAAGTGGCGGAAGGACCACCTTACTAGAAGAACAGCCAGATGCGTCCATTGACGTCTTACACTGTGCCACAGGTATCTCGCTACAGACGCTGAGAACGACGGAGATTGAGATACTCACCGAACTGAACCAGGAGCTACAGTAACGAGTGACTAGTCATGGTCAATGCCCGTCGATGTTCGTCCAAAACGCCCCTAACCACGTGTGCACACACAAGCTCAATGTCTTGAGCCAGGCCTCTAGCTAGTTTTTGCCCCCACCAGGATGCTACTGCAAGGCAAGGGAGCCCACGGAAACTAGCCTACAAACTGTATCTCGGGAACTGCCCCACCACCACTCCCAGGTGGGCCGACACTCGAGGTCGTCAGGCTACGACTTGTGGAGGCTCACTAGACACGGAGACTCTGAAACACGAGTGCTGAAGTACAGACATGCTAAGAATGCACTGTCGCACGTACTACGAAGCACCAGACACATGGTGATATACCAACTGCCATAGACTCAGAATAGGACAACTAGACCTGCTGACACAATGATCCTTGAGTCACAAGACTCGGGGTCAAGATCATCGCATAACGATGGTGACAAGCCGCCAATCAGCCTAATCCTAAGTCGAGGAAAATGACACTGGATCATCGGATCCACAAACCTGTATAAAATGACACACGGAGACCTAAGGGAGCATCAAGACACTCAAAGGACCAGGACACGTAAACTAAGGTAAGACAGCACCTTTAGGCGTCTAGAACCATGTCTCGATCAGATAAGACAGTAACGAGGTCACATGTCAACCACTCGATCACACCGGGTTGACCACAAACCAAGGATGAGTCTGAAGCATCACGGAACACGACTCGATGTACAGGCACTCCTGGCTACCTTCTAACATGGTCATAGCCTACATAAGACATCAAGGATATCCACGGGAAGACAGGCAATCCACAAGGTCAAGCCAAGACAAATGGAGGCCAAACCATCGGAAAAACAACACAAAACAGTACTCCGGGAAGTAAACGGTCGTACACCTGACCACTTAACAGGTCAAACGGTCAGATAGGAGTCCGTTCCATACCCAGAACACACGGGCAAATCACGGTCGCCAAAAAGCCATGCAAAGCCAAAGACGGTCAAAAGCATGCCGTCCCATTGAATAGAACGGTGAGGGGTGTGGCCGCTCAAACCTATAAACGGTGTACAAAAGTGCCATCTACCTATAGAAAACACAAATGTTGGACCGTTAGCAAAGGGCCGTGCCAAAGTACAAACGGTCTATTCATGGGCCGTGTCACTGAGTAAACGATCAAGGGAAGAGCTCAACGACCAAAACTGCAACAGCATAGGGTACATGGTCTCCCATGGAGCCGTGCGATGAATGGAGCGGTCACAGACAAGGCCGCTTAACGCAGTCATCCCCCGAGCCAACTAAACCACTAAATGGTTTACCTTGAACTGTTCCACAAACCAGACGGTCACCCAAAGGGCCATTCAGGACACCAAACGGTAAGTCGCAAGGGTGTCTAGCCAGCGATCCAACATACAGTCACGGTCCCCAATAGGCCGTTCACTTGGCTAAGCGGTCCTCCAATGAGCCGCTTGCCAACTCACACGGTCTATCGAGAAGCCGATTAACTCAGAACCGACCAACATGAAACGGTCGCCCTCGAACCGCTTACAAGGTAGAACGGTTTCTGTAAAGCCCTTTAAGCGTCACGGCGAGTAAAACAGGGGATCGGCCAGATCTCGACCTTTCCACGCCCCGTTTGCTCTAAAACGAAGGGGAAATAATTCTAACGATGATACAAGCCTTCCACGGACCGGAAGGGGTCAAATCAATGCCAAAACGACACGAATCGGGCGATTCAAACGAATCGACCCTAATGGAGTCACATGGGTTCCGGGGCTTCTACCGGCCCCAAATGACCACCGATCGTGTTGAAACTTGCGGGAATGGAATGCTAACATGCTGGGGGTTCCAATGGAACAAACTGATCTGAAAACCGTCACCGTTTTTCAGCGAACCCAACGAACACCCCAAAAGCATGATTTTCTCGAACTTGAATGAAACCCACTCGTTCTCGCACCGTTTAGCGTGAAACTATGAAAAAACGTAGAACAGGAGTATGGCTTCCATCTCACTACCTCCACCGACAATTCCGTGCGCCAAAGCGACTAAACCGCACCGAAAATCGCCAAACCAACGAACCGCGTCGGCTTTGAATCCACCGAGGGATCGCGCCGCGCCACGCTCAATCCGCCACTCCATCATGCTCTAGGTTCACTCCATCGCGTCCTCGCCTCGGCCAGCTCGCCAACGGTGCGCGCCCCGCGTCGAGAGGACCAGAGAGGAGAAAGAACGAGAGAGAGAGAGAGAGAAACGTGAGAAATGAGAGGGAGGAGAGAGGAAAGGAAAATAAAAAGGAAAGAAATTAGGAATTTTCCTAATTTCCAAAAATCTGATTTTTGTGCTGAAAATCCACTAATTCAAAATAATACGGAAACATAGTCGAAGCGCTCCTCTCAATGAGTACATCACAGCTGTAGCGTCCTCGAGTCGATGAACTGAGAAATAAACTCACCATAGAGTTTCGTAACTTGTACGAGATAAAAACCCATGTGGATCGTAAAACTCAACTGAAGACCCACAAAAGCTATCCGAAAGCACTCCAATAAGGATCCGGAAGATTCGATAAGAATCCAGGGCATTACAGCCTCCCCTCCTTCAAGAAATTTCATCCCCGAAATTTAAGGAACTACCAAGGAGAAGCATGGAAGAACAAACCCAAACATCTGAACTCGGAACAACACAAATCTCGAAAAACATAGTTCAGAGGGACACTGCCAGATCATCATCGCAAGCACACGCATTGGACCTTAGGGTAATTCGATCCACAAAACGAGCATGGTACCCAAGTGAACACAAGTCTGACACCTCCGAAACAAGGCAACATCACTTACGTCTCACAGGAAAGGAGACACGACCCATGCCACGACAACAGCAACCGATAACACAAAACGACAGACACAGCAAGCATCAGCATAAACAAGGAAACATAGTCCTCTCAGCTGACACTCCACAACATCATCGGCTCTAGTGCCATAAGCAACCACGAAAGCCTGGCACACAGGACGCCAACGACAACACTAGACCACAAGCACAATCAAGTCAGTCTTCACTCAGACATTATATCTGATCGAGTCGCAAGCTAACTCCACCAGGAAAGAAGAGTACAGCACAACCAACTGACAAGACTTCGGTCCACATAGTGCCAAGACAGATTCACAGGGAAACAATGATAAAACGACAACAACAGCACTTGCAGGATCCCGGCTCCGTACAGAACACAGAACCACAGAACAGTACTATAAGCTAGGTCACATCAAGGCACAATAACAGCTAAACACACAACTACAAAGGACTAGCCATGCGTCGAGTAGCTTACCAAGAAAAGACCCACGACAACAAGGACAACAATCTCGGGAAAACGCATCTCAAAGACCACGATCACGTCCCGAGAACACAACACCCAAGAAAAAGATACAGAGGAGCAGAGGGTTATCAGCCCACACGCTTCCGCTACGCACTCATACAATGCACACAGGCATCGGAAATACCTCAGCATCTGCATCTCAGCACACACTCGGCGCCATCGCAATTCACGGAACTACAACATAACACGCCACGAGTACGGATCCTGCTAACAACCGATCACAAGTTGCCTAAGTGCACATCAAGAAGAGTACTAGCTTCAGCACAAAGCACAAAGAAAATTGCCAATCTCAGCTTACCCTTATGTCCTGAAACAATTACTGAACCTTCACAACACGTCAGCCGCCAGACACGGCATGACGAGCACGGTACACAACGGCTCTTAACACAAGAATAGGTCCAAAGCCAAGCAACCGTTGAACAAGGAGTAGATCAGGCTCAAAATAAATACTGTCCACACTTAAGCAGACACAGGACAAAGGTGTCACTAAGACAGCAATTCCAAGACTTACCTCGAAAAAGACTCCACCAAACAGGATGAGAAGCATCAAGCTCACTAACAGTAGCTCACCAGGAAGGGAAATCCTAGGTTCACTTGAGCATCTTCTCAATCGAGGCAATAAAGCAACCATTTCAACAGAAGTGAAACACCTCAGGAGCTGAACAGACTCAAGTTGGGATGACCAAAATAACGTAAGAACGTGTACGGCCATCACACCAACTCAAAAAGTCACCAGCCACCTGAACAAGCCACGAAAAGATCTCGAACAATGTACTGCAGATTCAAGCTAACTGGCGAACCCTGCCAAGTACAGCACGATCGAGACAAACACCACGATGAAAAGGAGCATCCCGTCGCATTCTGATAAGAGCAAAACCATCTCGCATAGTGCCAACACAACACGCACAAGACCACTTACCGAAAACAAAGCGACAAGGAATCGCGAAACCGAAGCCAGCGAAAGATTGTACTGGACTTTCAAGACTCTGGATACTATATATCTCGGATTTCCATGTACTTTCACACAACAACGCTCTGATATCACCTGTTACGACCCGGACTCCTGATACCGGATATATCCGATAGGACAGCCGAGTAGATCCGATACCACTTGGAACCCGTGAAGCCTCCCAAGAGCTGTAAAGCTCCGAAGGGGTAAAAGGATTGTTGTGTAGTACATTGAAGTCACAGATATAACAATAAGCAATTAAATTTCATTAGATCGGTTTGCTAAAATAGCAGAAATAAAATTACTTTTTAATTAACAGTTAAAATTAATAATTATACTAGAGTCCAGTCCAAAAGAAAGACAAGTACAGTCCAATAGAAAGAAAAACGGACACTGCGGTCGGGGGAAGCCCGATGCAGGTACCGCTGGCAACTACGAGCACGTCACACCAGGAACTGCGAAGGAAGCAGAGCGCCACACCTGAAATGGAGGGGTAAGCCTCGTGTCACTGGCTCAGTAGCGGTCACGCGGATCCCGACTGAAAAATAACATAGTAACACGGAACAACAACTAAAACAGTAGTAGTAGTAAAGCAGGAAAGAAAGCAGGAAAAACTACTACTAGAAAGCTGTAAGAGAAAGCTGGGAGAGCAGAGTAGAACGGCTAAAAGAAAAGGGAAAAGTAAAGCCGTAAGGAACGAGAACACAGCTACCGAGCAAAGCTACTCCAAACAGTGACAGAAGGGCGAACCCTGATCTCACAAAGTCATGAGTTACCGATCCGTTAGCCAACCATTAGCCCAAAGGCTTTAGAAAAGACCTAGAAAAGACCTAGAAAAGACAACAGACACTTGCACACACGACTAGAGCGTCATGTAGGTGACACAGAGCTATCCTCGACAAAGCCGAGAACAGACCAACTCGGAAGGAGAAGCTGAACTTGGATGAAGCCAAGAACATACTAACACGGAAGGGGAGCACAGACTCCGAGAAACACGAGAGTCAAGCACTAAGTGACGGAAGCACCTCCTCACTAGAAGAATAGCCAGATGCGTCCACTTACGTCTTACACTGCACCACAGGTATCTCGCTACAGATATCGAGAACGATGGAGACTGAGATACTCACCGAACTAAACCAGGAACTACAGTAATGAGTGACTAGTAAGCGTCACGCCCGTCGACGTTCGTCCAAAATGCCCCTGACCACGTGTGCACACACAAGCTCAATGCCTTGAGCCAGGACTCTAGCTAGTTTTCTCCCCCAGCAGGACGCTACTGCAAGGCAAGGGAGCCCACGGAAACTAGCCTACAAACTGTATCTCGGGAACTGCCCCACCACCACTCCCAGGTGGGCCGACACTCGAGGTCATCGGGCCACGGCTAGTGGAAGCTCAGTAGACACGGAGACTCTGAAACACGAGTGCTGAAGTACAGATAGGCTATGAATGCACTATCGCACGTACTACGAAGCACCATGATGATTTTCCCATTCCATTATTTAAAGAGTATTCTCATGACATCCAAATAGTAGGTCACGAGGGCCGGTATACCATGTTTCTTTAGAGTGACATGGCAATAAAATAGTGTCATGGGTTTTAATGGTACAACTAGCTCAATCAGCCTTGAGGGAATCCAAAGATACGAGGAATCTTACGGAGGTCTCTATGATAAAATCACCAGTCCGAAGGAATGGAATGTCCCGCGGAGGGTTCATCTATCACCGAGAAATAGTGGGGTAATCGATAAAACATTGTGAAACGTGGGACTATACTCACGGAATGGGATGTAGTACCTATACGTATAACCCACTGTCAAGGGTTATAGACAACCACGAAATTAGAAAATAGTAAATTGACGCCTTAGATCACGTCTTCATTTCATGAAATAGCGCCCTAGGCAGGGTCGCTAGTTTAATATATAACGACTATTAACTCAGTCGTTATATCCAGGTTCCATATTTATTAAAATCTACAAACATTCTCAATTCTAGATATTATGTAAGTGACGACTTGCCTTAAGTCTTTAATTCAGTAATTAGCGCCCTAGTCAAGGGCGTCATATCTCAAATTGATGGCAGGGTGCATGTCGTTATTTCAAAATCCATGTAATTAGGTCATGCATAAATCAAAGTTCACAAGTTATCACTAATTAGCGCCTGAGTGTGGGGGCGTTCATTCAATTGATGACCTGAAGGCGGTCATTATTATTTGTCATATGATATGCGCCGGGCAGGTACAATCATAGACACATGATTTCTGGAGTATGTCCAATCGAAAAACTAGAGACATGTGCAGGCAGAGAAAAATAGCATGAATCTAACAGTACACTCATGCATTAAATTAGATGTCATGGTTCACAGTTATTAATTTTTAAACATGTGTAGTTATTAATTAACTAGATAATTGACGACTCTTTGCACGGTCGTTATATCAAATAGTGCCCTAGCCTGGGTCGCTATTTTACTGAAACTCCTAGAAACATATCAAGCTCTACGGAAATCAATCTAACAAGCATAGTATATGCATGCTTATGGCCTTTTAGCAATTAGATTGGACTTGTACTTGAGAACACCTACCTTAGTTTTGAGGTTTGGATGCTATCGCGTGAAGAACGGTGATGAGATATCAAAATATCTGATACTCTATTTTGCAGGATGGCAACGACAGTAGGAAGAAAAGGATGACGATGCAGCTTCAATAGAAATAGAAGCAATAGGGCTTCGAAGAAATAGAGGTCTTTTCTTCCTTTTACAACAGCAGAAGAAGAAGATTCGGGATCAACAGGTTTGCCAGAACTAGGAAGAAAGCAATCTTCCTTTACGCCGTGGTAGCAACCTTTGTCCAGCAAGGGAAGCAGTAGAGAAGAAGTAGGGCTTCTTCTACGTCGAGGAAGATGATGGTGAAGGGCTCGTGAAGAAGGCGTAGATGCTCAGACTATCACAAACAATAGGTCGATGTCGAAGCAGAGAACCCAAAGGCAATAACCTTTGAAGGGTTATGTGGGGACTTATTTATAGGGAAGAGGTTCGATTGCGGGTTAGAGTTTGATTAGGATCAAAATCCTATTGTTAGTAAAACTTCCCTACGTGTTATTCCTTCTAGATCAAAACCTTTCTGAATATCATCCAACATCCTAGTTCGAACAAAACACTGCAACAGTTTCCATTTTTGACTCTGTAGGGAAATAGCGCCTAGGACCGAGGCGCCCTTTAGGTAAATAGTGCCCATGATGGAGGCGTCATTCATGTAATTGGCGCCTTCGGGAAGGGTCTTCAATTTATGAAGTAGCACCTTAAGAGAGGGTGTTATTTAATTTTGGCCCATTTGTTATTTGTTTTAAGTGTAAGGCTCATTTGGTGTATATAAACGGTTTTAAATATATATACACACATATATATATATATATACAGGGGTTGAGATTTGATCATTAGTTTTAAAATTTCAATCCTTCAATTTGCCAGGGTTGCTACACCCTCCCCCACTTAAAAGAATTTGATCCCCAAATTCAATATATATAGACGTGGAGGGTGCAGAGTACATACCATTTAGAATAAGTCAGGGAATCGCTTCCTCATGGACTCCTCGTACTCCCATGTGGCTTCGTGCTCTGAGCATTTACTCCATTGCACCCTTAGCATGGGAATCGTTTTGTTCCTCAGTGTACGCACCTCACGATCGAGGATCTTCATAGGCTTTTGTTCATATGTGAGATCTTTTTGAATCACCAGGTCATCATGATCGATGATATGTGACGGATCATGCACATACTTCTTTAACATGGATATGTGGAACACGTTATGAACTTCAGACAATTGAGGAGGCAAAGCGACTCGGTAAGCAACTTCGGCAACTCTTTCCAATATCTCAAAAGGTCCGATAAACCTTGGTGCAAGCTTGCCCTTGACACCAAATCACCTAATTCCACGTCCAGGTGATATCTTGAGAAATACGTGATCTCCGACTTGGAATTCGAGATCTCTTCTTCTTGTGTCAGCATAAGCCTTCTATCTAGACTGAGCCACTTGAAGTCTCTCCCTATTCAACTGAATCTTTTTGGTGGTATCCCTTACCATATCTGGGCCTAAGAGTTGTTTCTCACCAACTTCATCCCAGCACAAGGGTGATCGGCAACTCCTTCCGTACAAAGCTTCGAAAGGTGCCATCTGTATACTTGCCTGGTAGCTATTGTTGCATGCAAACTCAACCAGAGGTATGTGATCATGCCAGCTTCCACCAAAATCAATGATGCATGCCCTGAGCATATCTTCTACTACCTGATTTGTTCTCTCGGTCTGACCATCCATCTGAGGATGAAAGGCTGCACTAAAGTTGAGTCTTGTCCCCAACGAATGTTGTAGACCCTTCTAAAAATGGGAAGTAAAACAACGGTCTCGGTCAGAGACGATTGAAACAAGAATTCCATGTAGTCTGACTACCTCTTTAATGTACAAAGCGGCAATAACATCTACTGACCATCAGCTCTTAATTGGCAAAAAGTGTGCCGACTTAGTCAAACAATCATGGAGAGGGGGATTTCTATAGCCCATCTAAGAGCGGCCGAACTAGGTCCAGCGAGACCAAACGAGGCCCAGCTCATCTAAGTGACAACCCCACATGGCCCACTTAGCATAAAAGCCCAATAAGTTCACTCAGGATCAAGCACTTCCTAGGCGGCCACTAGGCTCGGAAGGCCGAGCGTCGGTCCAGTCGGAGGAAGACCCACGCCTGACCTATCCCCCTCGCCGGGATAAGGGCTAGCGCTCAGCGCCCACTCCGACCGAGCCTTACCCAAACTATGCCTATCACCCAGGACAGGGCTGGCACTCTTCACGCTTGGGTCGACCGACGGTTGCTTATCTACGCTGTCGTTGAGAGCCCTTTCCAAGCAAGAGTTTACGAGGATAAGGGGCCCACGACTCCTCAAGGCTATAAAGAGCCCACGTCGAGGACGTAACCCCCGCCTGAAACTCCTCAGCTTACGGGACTCATAAGGCTGGTGCACTATTTAAACATGGGACTCCCTCCAGCGAAATGTAAGGCCAACATATGCCTAAAACTCCCTGAGCAGGAACCACTTCACCACCTTGGTGGAGAGGGATCTCGTGCATCTCCTTCCTCCTCCCTTCATAGCTTCCACCACTGCTCTACTGACATATGCATCGGAGGGTTTTCCCCAGGGAACCATCCATGGGCCCCCTGATCCGTTTCCCTTCCTTACAGTTCACTGTTCATTTGGCTCCGTCTGTGGGAAACGATCAAAGAGCTAGTATGATGCGAAGAAGTACATGGAGGAGGTTCGATGGCGACAGGGGAAAAGCCATGGCGGCGGGGGGAGAGGCCCCCTCTCAGGCCACACAGAACCCCCCCTCCAATGCCAGCACCCAAGCCGGTGAACTGCCTCCACCCGCGGTGGTGGAGCTACCATCCAATGGGGGCGCTGACGCTTTCCAAGCCCTCAACGGAAAACTGGACGTCCTCGTGGAACTCATGGTGACCCAAGCGGCCAGAGAAGGAAGGTCACACATCCCTCCGGAGAGCCCTCCCCGCGAAGACGCGTCCCAACACACTGTCGGAGGCCGCTTCACCCTCCAAGGGTGGCGGCTTATTCGCAATAGGTCAGGAGGACCTTCACAAGCCCCCCCTCCGGAGCAAGAGGCCTCCTCCACGCTGAGAAGTGGAAAACCTGGGGCACGCCGTCCGCACCCCGGGACTGAAGTCCCTAGGGAACGTCGGGATAGCCCGCCAGCACGCCCCCCTAGCCCCACGGCGCAACAACAACCGGAGTTACCCCTCCGACTGCGAGAGTTCGAGAGGCGCTTCGCAGAGTAGGAGCGCGCCTTACGCGCCTTGCAGAAGACCTCCCTAGCAGAGGATGAGGAGAAATCTCCGTTCTCCGACTGCATCTTGAAGGCAGAGATATCTCCCAGAATCTCCATTCCGATCTTCAAGTCTTACGACAGCCAGGGCGACCCGGCCGACCACTTCGACAGCTTCGACGCCCTGATGACCCTTCACGGGGCGTCCGACGCCATCAAGTACTGAGCCTTCATAGTTCCAGGCCCTCGCCCCCGGATCCATCCGAGACTTCAAGCAATTTGGGTGAGTGTTCAAGGAGAGTTTCATCGGCAGCGGCCCCCCAAGGTCGGTAGAGGGGCTATTGGCTCTCAAACAGGAGCAGGGGGAGAGACTTCGGGCTTGTATCAATCGATTCAAGTCGGAAGCCCGGAGAATCCCCTACCTGGATGTTGCCTCGGCCATAACCGTGCTGACCGGAGGCACCCGTGACGAGAACCTCCACCGCGAACTTGTCCTCCATCCTCCCTCGACCCTTGCCGAGCTAGTGACTCTGGCTTTATGCCATGCTAAGTGTGAAGAAGTTCTCAACGCATGCCGAGGCGCAATCGATTCGGGTCGGGAGGGGGACAAGAAGCGAGCACCCAAGCCAAGCAGGAAAAAGGCGGAATCGAGACGGGGAGCACAAGGAACCGTCCCGAAAGTACGAGCGATACACTCCCTTAACCGCTCCGATGTACGAGATCTATGAAGACATCAAAGGCTCGGGCCTCCTACGCCAACCCGAGCCAATGAGGTCGAAGAACCGCAATCGCAGTAAGCACTGCCTATTCCACATCGACCACGGGCATCATACCGACGATTGCCACCAGCTCCAGGATGAGATCGAGTGCCTCGTCCGCCAGAGACACCTATCCCGGTTCGTGGCCGGGCATAAGGAAGACTGAGGCGCCCCAGAGGAGATCGATAACGCCCCCCGCAGGGTCCACACCAATGTCATCACTGGAGGAGCTCCATCAGAAGGAGATAGCAGCCGAGGAAGGAAGCGTCATGCTGAGCAGGTGAGCCGAGCCACCGAGCCTCCCAAGGCCCCACCAAGTGTGCCTTCGGAGTAAGGTATAGGAAATTCTTGGGTTTCTTCGTGACCCAGCGTGGGATTGAGGCAAACCCCGACAAGGTCCAGGCTATCCTGGACACGCGGCCGCCCACCTGCACCGAGGACATTCAATGCCTTACCGGGCGCATCGCTGCGCTCAACCGATTCCTTTCCCGTGCAGCCGAACGATGCCTACCCTTCTTCAAACTATTGAGGGGGCCGAAAATGGCATATGCAACGTTCGCATGGGATGAGGAATGCCAAAAGGCATTCGCTGAGCTTAAGGAGTTCTTGGCTTCGCCCCCGGTGCTCTCCAAGCCCGTTCTAGGTGAAGCTCTACATCTCTACCTCTCGGTAACTCTATCCACAATTAGCTCGGTCCTGGTCAGAAATGACTCGGGAGTCGAGAGACCGGTCTACTACACCAGCAAGGTGCTCAACGAGGCTAAAAGAAGGTACTCCACAACCGAGAGACTCGTGCTAGCATTGGTTACCTCAACCAAGCGCCTTCGACCCTACTTCCAAGGGCACTCCATCATCGTATTGACCGGCGAACCATTGAAGAGGATCCTCGCTCACCCTGAAGCCTCGGGATGCCTCGTCAAGTGGGCCATTATGCTCAGGGCCTATAATATATCATACCGGCCTCGCTCATCTATCAAAGGATAGGCGCTCGCTGACTTCATCGCCGAGAGCACCATCCCGACCGAAGAAAAATCTCCGTCCGCAAATCCCGGGCCAACCTGGGAATTGTTCGTCAAGGGATCCTCCAACTCGGTCGGGAGTGGCGCCGGTATCCTCCTGAAGTCCCCCGAAGGAGCAGAGTTGCAATACGCCTTGAAGTTCAACTTCCAAGCATCCAACAACGCCTCCAAGTATGAAGCCCTCGGGAGCCCGCATGGCCCGGCGGGTGGGGGCTGAGCGAGTCAGAATTCACACTGACTCCCAACTGGTCGCTAGCCAGGTCAATGGTGATTACAAAGCTCGGGAAGCACCGATGGTCAAATACCTCCAGCTGGTCAAAACCACAGCATAACAGTTCGAGAGTTTTGAGGTAGTTCAAATAGCTCGAAGGAAAACTCCCGAGCGGACGCCCTCTCTCGGCTGGCCTCCTCTCTTGACCCCGAGGGTACTGGATTAGTCCTTTTTGAAGAGCTAGAGCGACCGAGCATTGATTCGGACCTCATGGCTGTTGACCACCAAGCGACTGACGCACCTCCCTATCTGCCGTGGCTCCAAGACTCTCAAGAGACTCCCGACCCTCGAGATGCCCGGAGATTGAAATACCAAGCTCGGCGATTCGTAATTCTGTATGGCACTTTATACCGCAGATCCTTCTCCGGTCCCCTCCTGAAGTGCATCAGTACTGACAAAGGCAGCCGAGCGATTCAAGAGGTTCACGAAGGCCTGTGTGGAGTGCATCAAGGGGGAATGTCGCTCGCCAGGATCTTACTTTGGCAGGGTTACTGGTGGTCCACTCTGCAGCGCGACTGCTCGACCTACGTGCAACAGTGTAACCAATGCCAGTTATTTGACCACTTGTTCCATCAGCCGGCAATAGAGCTCGTCACCCTAGCCGAGCCTTATCCTTTCGCTCGGCGGGGGATCGACATCCTTGGGCCATTCCCTACGGCCCAGGCCCAGAAGAAGTTCGTCATTGTCACCATCGACTACTTCACCAAGTGGATCGAGGCCGAAGCTACAACTAGGATCACCGAGACAGTCGTGTGGAGTTTCGTTTGGAAGTCGATCATTTGTCGCTACGGCATCCCCCAAGTGATAGTGAGCGATAATGTTCGGCAATTTGATTCTCTTTATTTCCGAGACAGATGTGCCAACCAAAACATTCGCAATCACTTAACTTCAGTTGCCCACCCTTAGGCTAACGGGCTGGTCGAAAATGCCAATAAGACTATCTTAAAAGGCATCAAGACTAGGCTTGATAAAGCCAAGGGCAGCTGGCTTGAGGAATTGCCGAATGTACTTTGGTCTCACAGAACGACTCCCAGAACAGCAACCGGTGAGAGTCCCTTTCAGCTGGTGTACGGCACCAAGGCCGTGATCCCGTTGGAGATTGGCAATCCCTCCCTCCGAGTCATCGACTTCTCGCCCGAGGCAAATGACCAGAAACTGCTCGAAAACCTCGACCTAGCAGATGAAGTCTAAGAGATTACCAGCGTCCGAGCAACGGAATATCAACGCCCTCGTAAGGAGTTTTCTTAAGGATCGATCTTACCATTGCTCGATTTGTAACGTAGCAGGCGGTGTTCACTGCCTCTGCCCATAGATATCGTGGAAGACTATTTTCAGCTAGCATGGTTCGCGCCATCTCCACGAGCGTCATGTTCTTCCTTTCGACCACTCCGTTCTGTTGCGGGGTCCTAGGTGATGAGAATTGATGTTCGTACCCCTACTTCCTGCAAAATTCATCAAACTCATGATTTTCAAATTCTCTTCCGTGGTCACTTTGAATTTTCTGAATTGAATAACCTTTTTCATTTTGAACTCTAGCACAAAAATCAATGAATTCATTCCATGCATCACTCTTATTAGCTAGATACAAAACCCATGCATATTGTAAAAAATCGTCGACAATCACAAATCCATAAAGCTTCCCTCCAAGACTGCGAGTCCTGGTGGAACCAAACAAATCCAGATGCAACAATTGAAGGGGATTTTCAATTGAGACAATGTTTTTACATTTAAATGATGTTGTGGTTTATTTTCCTTTATTACATGCTTCACAAACATTTGAAGTTTCAAAATTTAAACTAGAAGACCTCTAACTAAGCCATGATGATTTAGCTTCCTAATGACATTAAAACTGGCATGTCCAAGGCAGCGATGCCACAACCAAACATCTTCATTTTTGTTTGCAACTAGACACAGATTTTCAGAAGCAATTTTATTAAAGTCAACCTGATAAGTGTTGTTACTCCTCACTCCTATGAATTTGATTTCATGTGAATTGGCATCAACAATTGTGCAGTGAGAAGACTCAAATATTACCTTATGACCCTTGTCACAGAGTTGACTTATATCAACAAGTTATGGTGAAGACCTCTAACAAGTAGAACGTCTTTAAATCAATGGTTGAGATCCTTACCAATTCTCCCAATTCCTATTATCTTACCTCTGTCATGTCCGCCAAAAATTACCGTACCGTCATTTTTCTCTGCAAGGTCTGCAAAAAGTTATTTATTTCATGTCATGTGCCTAGAGTATCCGCTGTCCAGGTACCATTTATTCTCTGTCGCCTTCATGCAGACCTGCATCAATAAGCAAACATGCTCATTTTGATTTGGTACCTGGACACAATCATATTCATTTTTAATAAGTCCAGCTTGTGTCCCTTGATGTTAGCAATTCCAAGAGATTGACTGTACTTATTAAAAAATATGTCACATCATATTTCATTAACTGGCATATATAAATGTCATGCCCTACTCTCCCACAGTAAAAATAAGTGGGTCTCTTCCTACCAAAATTTTTCTTGTTATTTACATGTGTAAAAGTATAGGGGAAACGAGAATTAACAGTTGATGGATTGTTGTATGTGTGTGAACACTCTCCATGATATGGTGAACTCTTAACAACATAATGAAAAGTATTTTTGTTGCCATGTATAAAATTTGAACTCTTCACAACTTGTTTGTCCTTACCTTTCAACATTTTTTCATTAGCATTCTTCATTTCATTCAAATCTATGATAAGTTTTTCATTTTTCTTCTTCAATTCTTCCTTAACTTTCTCACATTCAACCATTTTAACATTCAGTTCTTCCAGCTCTTTCTTCAACCTATCATACTTTTCTTGGATTTCATCTGTGATGTTAAAAGAATTTTTCTTTTCCACTTCTAAGCATGCAATTTCATCTTCAAACAAAATCAACTTTGATTCCAAAGTGTCATTGGCATTTTTGAAATTTGTAACTTACATTTCAAACAAACTGCATTTCTCACATGAATCTTCTTCTTCAAGGTTTTATTATCATTTTTCATTATTTTGTATTTTTCCTCCAATTCCTCATATGCAAGTTCCCATTGTTCATTTCTTTGTTTCGGCTGCTTCTTTCCCTTCTTGAATTTTCCGCCAATTCTTCTCCTTTGGCGCAGAAATTGCCTAACTCTTCTTGTCAACATGGCAACTTCTTCATCATCAATGGTTCCCATCGAATCCTCTTGACTTGAGACAGTTTCTGGGTATGCTTTCAAAGCGATTGACTTTTTCTTCTTCGTGTCCTCTTCCGTCCTCTTTATATTAATCTCATAGGCCATCAAAGACCCTATGAGCGCATCCACAGTGAGGGTAGATAAATCTTTCGAATCCTCTATCACGGTCGCTTTGGTGTGCCAGCTTGGTGATAAGGATCTCAGCACTTTCCTTACCAAATCGGTGTCCTTAAACTCTCTTCCGAGTGATTTGAACCCATTTGTGATCTCCATGAGACGTGCGAACATCTCGGAGATATTTCCTTCCTCTTTCATGTGAAACAACTTGTAATCTCGGATCAACATAACGCCTTTGTCTCCTTTACTTCTGTGGTGCCTTCATAAATTAGCTTGAGCTTGTCCCACATTTCTTTCGCGCTGCTGCACATGGAAACACGAGCATATTAATTCGGGTGAATAGCACACTGAATAATATTTAATGCATTAAAATTCACAGTGACCTTCTTGATACTATCATCATCCCACATATCCTCATCCGGGTGTAAAATGTACGGACCATTTTTTTGTTAAGTGAGCTGATATATTAATAAAGAAAAAAAGTACAAAGGTTAGCATTCTGAGGATAGAATGCTAATAGGGGTTGTGCAGGACCACACAAGTCGTGGACTATGCACGCATGATGCTAATAAGAGCAAGGCCACACAAGTCATGGGCTATGCCAAAAGAGAACCTGTAATACAACTAAAACAATCAGCCAAAAGCTGAGATGTCCACTTGGTATGGTTGGTCGATCGAATTAAATGCTACAAGAGACGTTAACCTGTCTGCACCCCTGAGGCAAAGGTTAGAGGCAACAGAGATTAGTGTAATGCTAATGTAATCAGTGATGAAAATGATATTAGAAGAGACTAAGATTTCTTTCAAAACTAGAATTATGGCCAGTCTAGTCATATAATAATGAGAGCAGCAGAAGAAATCAGATTAGGATTTAATGAGAAATCTCTGTAGAATTCCTTGCACTCTCCTTTTAGAAGTGCCTCTGAGTTTCTTTGACTCTATGCAGCTTCGAATGTCTCCAAGGATGCTGATAAGTAACTGAGTCTTGGAGTAATTTTTGTCTTCAAAAATCCTTTTGCATCTCTCCTTCCAAAGGTTGTATATGGTAATATGAAGGGCAGTTTGTGCAAGAAGTCTTAGTGAATCTTTATGTGGGAAGGAGATAGACAAATATCTCAGCTCCTCATGCAAAGTATTACCTGTAGCTCTTGTAAAGTCCAATCGGAGGAGGATTTCTTTCCAGATTTCATTAGCATACATGCACTGGAAGAAAATGTGATCTGATGATTCCCCATTATTCCTACATAAAATACAGATGTTGGCTGTTTGGAGGCCTCTTTTCATCATCACATCCATTGTTGGTAAAAAATTTTGTGAAGCTTGCCAAGTACAAATTGCTGCTCTTTTGCAAATAGCTCCTTCCCACACCCATTCAAAATGTTGATATGGTTGATTTTTTTTCCTCACCTCATTCCAGATGTTTCTTTGGCTAAAATGCCCATTGTTGTGATTCCACAAGATTTTGTCATCTTGATGTTTGTGAATTTGAATACCCTGGATAATAGGCCAAAGAGTATGCATATCAATTGAAGTAACAGTAGGAAAATTCCAGTTACCTTCATGGATAAAGCTTTGGACTGTTGCATTTTGACTCATGCCCAAGTCCTGGTGAATTCTATCTCCATACATGGAAAAAATACTCTTACCATATATCCAGGGGTCATGCCAAAGACTGAACTTTTCCCCATTACCAATTTGGTATAAGATCTGTTTTGATAACCATTCTCTTTGTTTTAGAATCCCTTTCCATCCTGCTGAATAATGTCCTTTGACTAGAATTTGCCAAATATTTTTACTATTTAGCTATTTGGCATTCACCCACTGCACCCAAAGCGTATCTTCATTATGAATGATGTCCCACAGTTGTCTAGTTAGACTTGCTGTATTCCATTCCTGGATGTTTCTTATATAGCCAGACCACCCTCCTCCTTAGGCTTACATATGTTATTCCATGAAATAAGGTTCGCATATCCTGCAGTTGAACTTCCTTTCCAGAAAAAGTTACATAACAATCTATCAATATCCTGTATAAGGCCTTTGGGAAGTGCAAAGGAAGCTGTCCAATAGATAGAATAAGATGATAAAACTGATTTGATCAGCTCCAATCTCCCTGCTTTAGACAAGAGGTGGTTTTTCCATGCTCCAATTTTCTTTTTGATTTTTTCAACTAAAGGCTGGCAGTTGTTTTTGTGTATTCAAGTAGAAATAAGTGGTAAACCCAAGTAGGAAACCGGCAGGGACCCCCTCTCAATGCCAAGGATACCTATGAATCTGTCTTTATTCTGAATACTCTCACCAAGGTAGATTCTACTTTTTGTTTTGTTGACTTTCAGACCAGAAATCTCTCCAAAATGATGTAAGATCTTAGCAACCTGATTTGCTGACTCAATATCATTTTTGATGAAAATCATCAAGTCATCAGCAAATAATGTATGGGAAATAGAAGTAGACTTGATCTCAGGGACTTGAATTATGCCATTGTGAACTGTGTCATTCATAGGACTAGAAAAGCCTTCCATAATAATGCCGAAAAGGTATGGATATAAGGGGTCACCTTATCGTATACCATTAGATACTGTGAAATAGCCAATTGGAGAACCATTGAAAAGAATGGAGAAGTATGGCGAATCAATGCATCCTTTTATCCATTTAATCCAATCCCAGGAGAATCCCATCTTAGTCATCATATAGTAAAGGAATTCTCTTCTCACTGAATCAAATGCCTTCTTCAAATCTGCCTTTATGCATATAATCTTCCCTTTGGATGGAGAATGGATATCCTTGACAAGATCATTGACTAGGAGAATGTTATGAACAATGCTATTGCCTTTGATGAAAGCTTCTTGGTTTGAGCTTATGATGGAAGGCATTACTTTCTCCAATCTGTTTGCTAAGAGCTTTGCTATGATCTTGTATGTGAAATTACAAAGAGATATAGGTCTGTATTCATCCAGGCTAGTAGCATGCGAAGTTTTTGCGATCAAAGCAACAAAAGTGGAGTTCATTGCTCGAACCATAGAAGTTGAGGCTAGAAAGCTTTTTACAACCATGCAAATTAGGGGACCAACAATTTCCCATGTCTTTTGAAAAAATTCTGCTATAAAACCATCTGGACTGGGGCTTTTATTTGCAGGAGAGTTGAACACCACCTCCTTAATCTGTTCATCCGAGAAAGGGGCATTCAGATATTTAATGTCCTCTTCAGACATGGATTTAGTTACTGTTATATTTGGATCAACGGAATGGAGCTGTGATTGATTCAGAAGATTCTTGAAGAAGCGGATTGTGTGATCTTGTACCTCTGCAATGTCTTCAATATCCTCTCCTTGTTGATTTTGACATTTCCAAATCGCATTGTAACTTTTTCCCGCCCTCAGAGCTGCATAGAAATATTTGGGATTAGAGTCTCCTAGCAAAAGCCAGTGTTGTTTTGCTTGTTGCTTTGCAAATAATTCCTCCATAGCTGTATGGACCATTCCTAATGACAGTCCATATTTCATGACTTTGAGCGCATAGAAAGACAATTATCCTATTCTTCCAATAGGGGTAGTTACTACCATCAAAGAAAGGTGGCCTATGAATATAATGCCCTTCGGGCATTAACCCCTTGTTAAGATTGTTAGCCATTCCTAACAGATCTCTCTAAACCGCTAGGTTTCTAAATGAAAACAAAGCCGAGGCTCTGATACCAATTGTTGGCCCGGCTAGGAAGGCAATCGAGAGGGAGTTGAATTGATTGCTCACCCTTTTTAACCAAAATTAAACTAAATCACACAGATGATAGAAAACCACTCACACTCTCTCAATGAAAAATGATGATCACTCGGATGACATTAAATGAACGGACAGTTGATAAATCTCTCATCTCACCGATTCACACTCGTTATATGAACGGATAGGATATATCAGCAATCACACAAAGAGCAAACCACAGCACAGTGATTTTTTAGGTGGTTCGGACGCACCCAAGTGCCGTCCTACATCCACCCCTCTCACCTCGAGAGGATTTCACTAAACACGTTGCACGATGGCAGCATCCACCACACACACGGGCACGACGGCCCACACATGTGGGTTCTCACACGACGACGAGAAACCGCACACACACGGAGCAAGCTCCAAAATCATCTAAGACAAATAAGTATAGGAAAATACAAAGCCCAGTTTGAGATTAACAATCTAAGATCATAACGAAATAAACAAAATAGATCTTCCCCTTAAATCTTCAAACAAACTCGGAGATGAGTGAAGATGGCACTGGAATGATAGAACCGAGAGTGAGGGAAGAAGCCTCGAAGAATGGAACGCCCGAAGTAGTGGACGACGAGGAAGCAGCTGCGGCCTCCAGATCAAAGCCCGGACTCGTGGAGATCGAACTCGGCGTCATCTTCCTTCTCCTCCAGCAGTGTGCGACTCCTTCTTCTCCTGCAAGAAAGGATGAACACGTTAAAAACTCTCCAGATTACATTCGATCGGACCAAGCGGCAGCCATATATACAAAGGAATAAACAAGCTCAAAAGACCATACACACCCTTCTCAAACCTCTTCAAACCACATACAAACATACATGATAACCCTAAGGGAAATGTGGTAAAGAGACATGGCCATCGGACCTAAAAATAATGGGTTCGAATTCAGATCCGAAATCTCGATCGAAACACTCGGAACAAGTGGCGACTCTTCTTCCACGAGTGTTCTGCCAGAACACATAAATCAGAACCCAACTAGAAAGTGTTGACTCTTAAGGTCGACACTTTTTTAGACTAGTTCTGTTCTGATGAGAAAATAGTATACACGGTGAAAAGTGTCGACTCTTGAGGTCGACACTTTTTCACGATGATTCTGGCTGCACAAAGAATGGCTAAACTTACCTGAAAGTGTCGACTCATGAGGTCGACACTTTTTCGCGAGGCTTCTATTTGCCCCAAAGGACCACCAGCTCCTATAAGTGTCGACTCATGGAGTCGACACTTTCTACCAGCGATAGCAGAAACAAGTCAAACAATGTACAGCAAAGAAGTGTAAGCAAAGTGTCGACTTCTAGAGTCGACACTTTGCTTGACATGCTTGAAGATCCAGTAAAATCAATTGAAGCACTAGAATTCATGAAACAAAGTTCAAGATCATTCAAATATGCACTGTTTAGTGAGATTGCCAAGCGTAAAACTAGATTTGAACCAATAACTTCCCTCCACATTGAAATTCAATTAAACATGTGTTCTTACCATGACTTTCAAGAATTTGAGAATAGATTCCACAATGAACCTGCACTCATACATATTGTCATACATTTCAATCTTAAAGCATAACAAATGAGATTCTCAATCACTCTGACAAGGCTTGGTCCATCCTGCATGTTTGAGAACCTCAACACCATATTAGAACAGATAAGAATCATTTAAAGCATAAGAACTCATGGCCAATGCATATAAGAGGGTTTGGTCGGTGCAAGGAGCAGCAAGGTCCGTGCAATGTTGAAGGACCAAGGATTGGGTCAGTGCAAAGCGTGACCAAGTCAGTGCAGTGGATTATCATTCCACACAGCATTCATCAAATAGTCATTTCAGCACAACTGAAACTATAATACCAACATTTAACATTCCACCTTCACAATTTCCTTTTTAACATGACTCAAATTCATTAAACATTCATTTTAACCATGAATAATCTGAACTTCACTCAATCATCCACAAGCCATTCAAAGCTCACATTCATCAAAGATCTATCAATGCAAATCATAAAGAAGATATCAGAAGGACTTCATCACATCTATTCTTCATCAAAATAACTCGAGGCACAACATTCCCTAACCTTTTTCAGATTTGTCTTTAAAAGTTTATAGACAATATGTGTAGAGGTTTCTTTTACCAAGGATGCTTACATTACTCACTATTTTCAGGGTTCAAGAGACAGTTAGGGTAGAACCTTTTTCAGAATATTTTGAGCCTACTGTTAATGCAAGAAAGATCAGTTTGAGACAGAAAGTACTCTGATTTAATGATCATAAATAGAACACCATTATATCATAAGAATTTGGTCTACCAAGACCAAATGTACTCTTGCTGGAAGAATGCTAGTAATGACACCCCTTAAATCAGTAAGTAAATCAGATTCATGAAGAGGTGACTATCCCTTTACACAAGAATTAGGTGACAAGTGATAGGACAAGGTTGCAGAGAAGGAACACATAGAACTTAAGAAACTGACAAGGTTTAGAAGAATTTGAATGGTTCCAAGTGTGAAGAAGGATAAGCAATGTGAGACAGACTCGATGTAAGGAATGATTGTGTTGAGGCGTAAGGGTCCCATTAGACCAGATAGGCAGCCACCAGATGTGCTGCTCCAACTTTCATCAATTGATGCCTCGACCTTACAAGGCCATTCAGCAACTGGTCTTGAGGAATCTTTAACAGCTGTGTCGAGGCACTAGATGGGTGCATCGACCTATCTTGCTATCTGACCCATTCAAGTTCAGTGATGCAAAGATTGACACAGCCACAGATTCAGTAACCATAAACAACAGCCAATCAACCGCATATGATCTCTCAAACTACTATTCCAGACTCCCCATCAACCATAGCATAACTTTTTCTCTGCAATACAGATCAACATACCAAGCTCCCCCTCACTCATGGAACATACTTTCTCAGTAGTTCATGCAGCATTCTGGACTCCTCCTCACTCATTGCACAGAGATACCAACAATGGCATAAAGGAGTGCAGGATTTTAACTAAGATGTGCTCATGAAAATCTAAACTATTCTATATGAAAGTTTGACCCATGGTACTTGGCAGAGTATCGAGATCCTGAGACCACCTCACACATGGTACGGATTTCCAGACAGAAGTGATCTATCCTTCTCCCAACGTACCATTTTATATATCATAGGGTCATGCATGAAGATGCAGCAGTCAATGCATTTCAGTTTGATATGAGCAATAATTTCAAGAAAGCATAGCAATGCCAGAGAAAGCAAGTGAGCAAGTTTTCAATTTTAAACATGAATATGCAATGACATATCACAATTTCTTCAGGAGCATCAATTAGAACATTGAAGATAGTAGAAGGAAATTACTGGAATTTAACTAGCAAAAATAATAAAAAATAGGAGTGGGGTTTGCCAAACCAGGTGCCTTGCTTATTTCTCAACCCCCTTTTATTTCCTTGCTCCTGGGCACACATGCAAAACAATTCTTATTTTGGATGCAAAGGTACCCAAGACTTCTTGTGTCCTCTGAGGTTAGCAGCACCTTTGATGGGTGCTCTCCACAAATTTAGAACATTCATATCATCAAATTCCATCAGATAACAATTACTCATGGAATGCCTAACCTGGCCACAATAATGGCATGAATTAAAGTGTTTTGTGTTTTTGTTGTGCACATGAGCATTAGCATGAATTTTTTGTGCATAACCAAGGTTGTTATCATAAACCATTTTCTTTCCTTTTACATGCCAACAGTCCTTGACTGTATGGCCATGTTTTCCACAATTATAACATGAAAAGCAATTCCTTCTATCAACAGCCCGCCGGCATTCAAATATTTTTTGACCTGGCTTTCCACAATTAAGACATGCAAGAATCCTATTTTTTGAATCAACTTTATTTTTATTAAAGACATGCTGGCTCACGAAATGATTGACATGATCATTATGAGAGTGAAATTTTCTTTGTCCTTTAGATGACCAACATTGAGCAAGTACATGTCCAATTTTACCACAGTTGAAGCATGAAACATTTTTCTTCCTTCTGAAGACAATTTTACTACCACATGCTTTTAAATCATCTTGCTTCATGACATGGTAATCATGCATCAAATGATCAATTCTACCACAATAATAACATGACATTTCATTTTTGTGTGCATGCATGTGTGTGGCAGATTTATGTGTTACATGCACTGTGGTAGCAGGTTTCTTATTGAACAATTTTTTATTTTCATTGACCCTTTTCTATTTTTTACTTTGTTTTGGGTCCTTCTGGGTAGTAAACTGAAAGATGGGTGAAGTTAAGGTTTTGGATGGCCCTTAGCTACTAACAAATGAAGTGTGGAGTTTAGTTTCAAAGATTTTCTTGTTCACTTGGTTATAGCCCAACCCTTCTCTTTAAAATTTAATTTTACTATCAAGTAATTTATCCAAATTGTTCTTTCCGTCCACAAACCTAGACATGGAATTTTTCAAGTCATTATTTTCGGATTGAAGAGCTAAGATTTGAAATTCATGGCTTACCATGTCTTCTTCACAAGAAATGATTTGTTGATGGAGTACATCATTCAAGTTTTTGAGAGTTTCAATTTCCTATTTCAATTTAAGCTTATTTTCAGATTTGTATTCAAAATGCATTTTCCTTTCTCTAGGACAAGCAATCTTTCTGACATAGCTTAGTTTAACTGCTCTACTCTTTCAATCTCTTCAATCAATTTGTCATTTTCCCCTTTCAATTTTTCATTCAAGTCCTCCTCCAATTTTTTAAATTCAATTTTACTATCAAGCAGATTCTTGTTTTCTTCTCTCAGGGAAGTAATTAAATCTTGATGCCTTTCTAAATCAAGGTGAAGACCTTCATTTAACTCTTTGACAAATGAACACTTATTACAAATAGAATTATCAGGACATGTATTTTGATCTTCAAGTTTCTTCAACTATTTTCTAAGGCTGTCTATCTCAGGTTTCATATTTTCAGCGAGTTCTTTCAAGGATGAGTTCTCATTACATGAGGAATTGACATAACATGTGGTTTTCTGAAGTTCCACATTTACCATCCTGACAACTTCAAATTTCTCAGAAATTAGTTGGTTCTTTTCTTCAAGTTTTCTGAGTTTTTCTTCATCTTCATCAATGTAATTTTTGAGAACCCCATTTTCACACTTCAATTTATCTAGTTCTGAATGGACATTGTCAAGATTTTTCAATTGTGTTTTAAGACAATCAATTTCATATTTCAAAACATTAACAACTTCAATTTTAGAACCAGAATCAACAACATCATGCATTTTCTTTTTGAGAGACTTATTTTGTTTTCTTAATTTTTCATTCAAATCTATCTATCAATTCAACATATGCTTCTTCCCAATCTTCTATAGAAAAATTCTCGAATGGAGAGCTAACCTCTTCATCCTCATTTTCACTTTCATTGAGTTGTATGTTGTTAACCCTGAGACACTCATGTCGTTCTTCCTTCTTATAGATGGCAGTGAGCTTGTCCAAGATCTCCTTGGCACTCCTGTAATCAGAAACAAAAGGAAATGTATGATCAACAAAATTTCTCAATATATTGAGGGCTCTAAAATTTTCACTATCTTTCATTTTTTGAGCATTGGTCCATTTGGATGAGTCCTTGGGCAATCTATGTGGACCATGAGAAATCAGGAGCTAAAGTTTTGGATTAACAACATTAATGAACGTGCAGATCTTACCTAGCCACTTCTCAAGGCGAGATCCATCGAACACAGGTAAAGAGTCCATCAGGATAAAATTCAGGAAGATAAAAACAAGCAGTAAAGAAGCACACGGATCTTTTCTATGTAGATTTTTAAATCTAAAACAAGATCAGAGCCCCGCTTTGATACCAATTGTCAGAGGGCAAGATAGGATCTAGAAGGGGGGATGAATAGATCCTTTAAAAACTTTTTGGTTAAATAAAATTCACACTAAGATGAAGCGCAATGGAAGCTTAATGCAGTGAATAGACCAGACTAGTGATGATCAAAGCGAGGCACAATGACACCTAGCAGATAGCACACTGGATAAATTAATTCACACAGGATAGAGCCTAAACGCTTAACACTCAACGATCTCAACTATACTTCAGGCATTAATGCAAACAGCTAGAAGGCTTCAAACTCAGCGAACCACGCAGCATGCAAGAACCCAATTAAGACGCAACAGAGACGGGTTCACACAGATAAACTATCGAACGCCAAACACTATATCAAAGTGAGTGATGAAATAACTCACATGCTAAACCTGTGAAAGTGATAGATGAAAAGGAATCAACCACACAAGCAAACACACGATGCACAGGAGATTTTTTAGGCGGTTCGGCCAGACACCCAGTCGGCCTACGTCCACCCCTCACTCAAATTGAGTGAGGATTCCCTTGCATATAGCAACAGCGCAGACTCACTCTGCAAACTAGAACTGACACACAGCTTGACTCGGAGGAACACACTCCTCCCTTATTCTGAGATCTCAAAAGGAAATGTGAGCAACACCCAATTGCCTACAACCAGAGGACCAGTCCTCTCTTCCTTTGAACCATAGAGGGAACCCAGAGACACATCTCCCTTCCTCTGATAAACTTAGAGGGAACACCCGGAGATACACTCTCCCTTCTTCTGATCACTCAGAAGGGAATCGATCCCCAAATAGGGTATCGGAAGAACATAAAGAAAAATGGGAAACAATCAAATGAGTAGCAAAAAGAAGAAACAAAGGAAACAACTAGAAGCAATATAGCTCAGAATGAGCACATTGGCTTGGATTTGATCCAGAAGCCAATGAACGAATTGATCCTCAATCTCCTTAGCTCTGGCAGCAGTCAATCTCACTTAATAGACTTCAGATCTGGATTCTCTCGATCTTTCTCTTCCTCTTTCTCTTTCTCTTCTTCTCTCACGTATATTCTCTCTGATTCTTCTCACATGCTGACTCTCTTCGCAGCTGTACTGATTCTCCTCTTTCTTCCCCTTCTTCTTTTCTATCTATATCATCCTTCTCTTCGAAGACGGAAGCGGCGTATATATATATGGGATAGAGTTTGGTAATTTCTGAAATAGGATGATCTTCAGATCTGGAGCTTCATTGGTCCATGGGTCATTTCTGAATATTCTTCATCAGAAATCCTCTCTAGAGATTACCACGTGGCCTGGGAATATAAGTGATTCACTTGATTTCGAAAACTCATGTTTCCATTAAGTTGGTCACGTGCTTTGCTGGAAAGCTTGATGCTTTGACGTGCTGGGAAGACAGGTCGAGGCAGCTCATTGATGCTTTGATGTTGCAGGCTTCCAAATGTTGGTTCTGAGCTAAGTGCATCTGTAATACCCTGATTCTGATCAGATCTTTATTGGGTCTTTCAGATCCTTTTCGGAGACTTTCGGATCACTTTTGTGGGTCCTGAGTTGAGTTTAACGATCCGTACGGGTTTTTCTCGAGTACTAGTTACGGAACCCTACGGTGAGTTTGTTTCTCAGTTCATCGACACGTGGACGCTGCAGTTACATTGCATTCTTTCCAAAGATCGTTTCGACTATTTTTACTTAATTTTCTGAATTAGTCCATTTTCGGGCTAATTATCAAATTTTCAGAAATTAGGAAAATTTCCTAATTCCTAATTCCTTTTCCTTTTTCTTTCCTTCCTCTCTCCTCCCGTTCATTCGTGCGTGACCCTCTCTCTCTCCTATTTTCTCTCCTCTCTCGCCCTCCCGGCTCTGGTTGCAGACGGAGGAGGCTCGTGGGGGAGGTGGCAACGGCGTGGGGTCCATGAGGTGCGCGATCGGGCAAGGATCGGATCGATTTTGGCGCGATCCCGAACGGTGGATTCAAAGCCGTCGGTCGAGCTCGCGACGTGATTTTCGGTGCGGTTTAGTTGCTTCAGTGCACGGTTTCTTCGGTGGAGGTAGGGAGACGGATCACCACTTCCTCCCGCACCTTTTCCCTGCCATTGCATGTCGTTTGGTGCGGAAATGGCCGAGTTTGAGCTCGTTTAGCCTAAACTGGGGTTTCATGGGTTTCGTAGGGTTCGTCGGAAAACGGTGACGGTTTGTAGATCAGTTAGGGTCAATGGACTCCCTGGAATGTCAGCGTTCCATAGTCACTGATTTCGTCTCGATTGGTGGTCCCGTTTGACCGGTAGGGCTCCGGGAAGTCCGGAAACCCTTTTTGGGTGATTTCGTTAGAATCGCGTGTTTCTTGTGATTCGTGCGTCGTTTTGACTCTGGTCGGAGTCTGTGTGATTGCCAGTGGGTATGGCTATATCCCCTTCATCTCAGAACGAACGGGGCGTGGAAAGTTCTCCGTCGCGTCGATCTCACGTTTTTCTCGCCGTGATGCTTGAACGGTCGAACCAGAGACCGTTCATGGTATGAGCAACTGGCTTTGGACCTTTCATCCTGTCTCGGGTTGAGGTTGAGCGGTCGTTCGATAGACCACTTATCCCCGTTGAGTGGTCCAGTTCGGACCGTTCATCCCTTTGAGTGGTCCATCCTCAACCGTTCATCTTCCCATTGGGTTGAGTGGTCAGATGTGGACCGCTTATCCCCACTGACCTCTGGTCAACAGTTTTGTGTCGGTTGCGTCGAGCGACATGGTCAAAACTGCTCTGACCGACACTGTAGTAGGTCGGTTGGCTTGAGCGGCTATCCATTAACCGCTCCACGCCATGGGCGGTCCAGCCCTAACTGCCATCCCCCGTTAGTGTTTTGGGTCTATTTGGTTGAGTGGTCCTGTCCGGACCGTTCATCCCTTTGAGTGGTCCCATTGTGACCGCCCATCTCTGTTTGGTTGAGTGGTCCTGTCCAGACCGTTCATCCCGTTGAGTGGTCCTATCTGGACCGTTCATCCGGTTGAGTGGTCCCTGTGTGACCGCCCAACTAGTTAAGTCTGTCGTCTTGTCTGTTGGCCGTGATGGCTATCTCGTGTCTGTCTGTTAGGTTGTTTAGGGCGGTGTCTGGGTGTCGATGGTTCACCAGATGAGTCGGTTCAGGGTCGACTGAGTGCGATCTACTCTCTTACTGCCACAGTTCCCGAACGACTTCGTCTGTGACCGCCATTGTCCTTGTCTCTGTGTGCATAGCATGTTCCTCCTTGACTGTTGGGTTTGCCTGGTAGCCGAGTGATGGATTGCCTATGCCCAGAGTGTCGTTTCCCACCGTTCCGGTTTCTGTATGTCTTGGCGTGACCTTATGGTCTGCCCGTTGTTCCGTGGATGTCTCCTGGCATCCTATGAGGGCTAAGACTACGTTGTGTGGTAGCCAGGAATCTTCTTTCTTGGAGTAGGATTCTCCTTCCTACTATAGAGTCATCATTGTCGGGGTTCTGGTCAACCCGGGGTGACCCAGTGGTTGATAGGTAACCTTGAGTGTCTCGGCGGTTCTGCCCAGTTCGAGACATGGTTCTGGATGCCTTGAGGTGTCATCTCACCTCGGTTTGCATGTCCAGATGTGTTGAGAGTCTTGGTGTTCCCTCATGTCCCCGTGTGTCGTTTTATGCGGTCATGTCGTTTCCTCTGGCTTAGGATTAGACCGATTGGCGGCTTGTTCCGCTTTGTACGACGATCGTGACTCCGAGTCGTGAGACTCAAGGATCGGTGTGTTTTCAGGTATAGTTGCCTTGTCCTGAGTCTGGTGGCAGTCTGGTATGCAACCTCGTGTCCTCTGTTTCGTAGTACGTACGACAGTGCTTCTTTGCTTGTCTATACTCCGACACTTCTGTTTCTAAGTTCTGTGTCTAGTGAGCCTCCACTAGTTATGGCTTGGCGACACCTTACGACGTGTTGACCCCCCCGAGAGTGGTGGCGTGACAGTTCTCGATATACGGTTTGTAAGATAGTTTCCGTGGGCCCCCGCTGTAGAGTGGCGTCCTGCTGGGTGGGGAAACCTAGCTAGAGGCCTGACTCTCCAACAAGAGTCGGTGTGTTCACACGTGGTCAGGGGCTTTGGACTGACACCGATGGACGTTACCCCATCTAGTCACTCATTACTGTAGTCCTGTTCTGGTTCCGAGCGTGTCTTAGTCTCTGTCATGTTTCGGGCGGCATAGTAGACGAGACACTTGTAGGCGCAGCATAAGACGTCAGTGGACGCAGCTGGCTATTCTTCTATTGAGGAGGTACTTCCATCATGTGGCACGTGACTCTTGCATTTCTCGTGCGTCGTGACCTTTCCGGGTTAGCCCTCTTGTGGTCTTACCCGAGGTTAGTATTGTGCCATGTGCACGACGTTCTAGTCGTGTGTGTGTGGTCGTATCTAGAAGAGCGTGCATGTCAATCGAGTCGTGTATCCTTTAGGCCATCTGTGTCTGTCTAGATCTTTTTCTAGACTTGTTGTCTGGTCTCGTGGGCCTTTGTCTTGGGCCTCGTGCCTGTCGATAGATCGGCAACTCTTGACTTCGTCAGTTCAGAGTTACCCTTCTGTTGCTGTTGTTGTTTGGAGTAGCTTAGGGGCCGAGGTAAGTTTGGCAGCAGTGTTTTGTTCAGTACGGCTTTGCCCTTTTCTTTTAGCTGTTCTACTCCTTCCGTTCCGGTTTTCTTTTACAGCTTTGTAGTTTAGTTTTCCTGCTTTACTACACCTGCTGTTTCTGTTGTTGTTCCGTGTTACTGTGTGTTTTTTAGTGGGGATCCGCGTGACCCCTACTGGGCCAGTGACACGAGGATCACCCCTGCTTTTCAGGTGGGTCACCTTTGTTCTGCTTCCGCGATTCTTGGTGTGACGTGTCCCTAGCCGCCAGTGGTACCTGCGTCGGGTTTCCCCCGACCTTAGGGTACACGTCTTCTTTCTGTTAGACTATACTTGCTTTTAATTTCTTGGACTGGACTCTGGTATAATTGTTAACTTTAACTATTAATTAAAAAGTAATTTTATTTCCGCTACTTTAGCAAATCGATCTAATGAAATTTAATTGCTTACTGTTATTTCTCTATGGCTTCAATGTACTACATGGCATTCCTTTTATCCCTTCGGAGATTTATAGCTCTTGGGAGGCTTCACGGGTTCCAAGCGGTATCGGGTCTACTCGGTAGTCCTATCGGGTATATCCGGTATCCGGTATCCGGGATCCGGGTCGTCACAGCAAGTATCAGAGTGTTGTTGTGTGAAGTACATGGGAATCCGAGATATATAGTCACCAGAGTCTTGAAAGTCAAGTACAGTCTGTAGCTCGCGTTAGGTTTTACGATGCTCTATCACTTTGTTTCCTGCGTGTCGTCTTGTGCGTGCTGTTCTAGCACTGTACGAGGTGGTTCTGCTCTCGTCAGGATGTGACGCGGTGCTTCTTTTTCACCATTGTGTATGTCTCGATCATGCTGTACTTGGCAGTATTCACCGAAAGGCTTGAATCTACAGTACTTTGTTCGAGATTGCTCTATATGTTGTTCAGGTTGCCGTTGACTTTCAGAGTTGTTGTGATGACCGTACACGTTCTTACGTTGTTTTGGCCATCCTAACTTGAGTCTGTTCAGCTCTTGATGTGTCTCGCTTCTGTTGAAGTGCTCGATTAGATTCCTTCGATTGAGAAGATGATCAGGCGACCTAGGATTTTCCCTTCCTGGTGAGCTTCTGTTGGTGAGCTTGATGCTTCTCATCCCTTTTGGTGGAGTCTTTTCGAGGTAAGCCTTGGAATTACTGTCTTAGTGATGCCTTTGTCCTGTGTCTACTTAAGTGTGGACATCGTTTATTCTGAGCCTGATCTGCTCCTTGTCTTACGGTTGCTTGGCTTTGGACTCCATCATGGTGTTAAGAGCTATTGCATACCGTATTTGTCATGCCGTGTCTAGGGGCCGATGTATTGTGAAGGCTCATTTATCATTTTCAGGACGTGAAGGTAAGCTGAGATTAGCCTTTTCCTTGGACCTTGTGCTGAAGCTGGTACTCCTCTTCTTTGCACTTAGGCTTCTTGTGATCGTTTGTTCGCTAGATCAGTACTCGTGGCGTGTTATATTGCAATTTTCATGAATTGCGATGCCACCGTACGTGTGCTGAGATGCGGATACCGAGATATTTTTTGATGCCTATGTCCGTTTTATGAGTGTGCAGCTAAAGCATGTGGGCTGATTACCCACGGGTCGAGAGGTTTGTTCTTTCTCGATGTGACTTCATCTTGGCTTCCTGTGCCTTGATGTGGCCTCTTGCCGTGTCGTTGCTGGAGTCATTCTGGTGTTGGCACCGGCATTTGCGAGTGTTGGGAGTCTATCGGCATTCCTGCTGATTGCGTACCCTCTACTCCTCTGTATTCTTTTCTTGGGTATTGTGCTCTCGGGACGTGATCATGGTCCTTGAGATGTGTTTCCCCAGATTGTCATTTTCATCATCGTGGGTATTTTCTTGGTGAACGTGCTCGATACATGACTCGTCCCTTATGGTCGTGCGTTTAGCTGTCGTTGTGCCTTGATGTGACCTAGCTTGCAGTGGCGTTCTGTGGTTCTGTGTTCAGTATGGAGCCGAAATCCTGCAAGTGCTGTTGTTGTTGTTTGATTGCTGTTTCTCTATGATTTTGTCTATCTATCTTGGCACTGTGTGGACCAGGCCTTGTCGGTTAGCCTTGCTGTACTCTTCTCTCCTGGTAGAGTTAGCTTGCGACTCGATCATATGTAATGTCTGGTTGAGGACTGACTTGATTGTGCTTGTGGTCCGGTGTTGTTATTGTTGGCGTGTTGGGTGCCAGGTGTTCCCTGTTGCCTTTGGCACTGAAGCCGATGATGTTGTTGAGCTATCAGTTGTAAGGACTATGCTTCCTTATGTAAGCTGATGCTTGTCGTGTCTGTCGTTTCGTTTCCTCGATATCTGTTATCGTGGCAGTCGTGTCTCCTGTCATGTGAGACGGAAGCGACGTTGCCCTATTTCGGAGGTGTCGGACTCGTGTTCACTTGCGTCGTGCTCGCTCTTGAGCGTGTACTTATGATTATGGTCTGACTGTGTTCCTCTGAGTTGTATTTTTTTTATATTCGCGATGTTTCAAGTTATGTCTTGGGGTTGTTCTTCCCTGCTTCTCCTTTGCTAGTCCTTAAATTTCGAGGAAGAAATTTCTTAAAGGAGGGGAGGATGTAATACCTTGATTCTTATCGGATCTTTATTGGGTCTTTCGGATCCTTTCTGGAGAGTTTCGGATCACTTTTGTGGGTCTTGAGTTGAGTTTAACGATCCGTGTGGGTTTTTCTCTCGTACTAGTTACGGAACCCTACGGTGAGATTGTTTCTCAGTTCATCGACTCGTGGACGCCGCAGTTGCATTACATTCTTTCCAAAGATCGTTTCGACTATTTTTACGTATTTTTCTGAATTAGTCCATTTTCGGGCTAATTATCAAATCTTCAGAAATTAGGAAAACTTTCAAATTCCTTTTCCTTTTTCTTTCCTTCCTCTCTCCTCCCCTTCATTCGCGCACGACCCTCTCTCTCTCTCTCTCCCGTTTTCTCTCTTCTCTCGCCCTCTCGGCTCCGGCTGTAGACGGAGGAGGCTCGTGGGCGAGGTGGCGACGACGTAGGGTCCATGAGGTGCGCGATCGGGCGAGGATCGGATCTGTTTTGGCGCGATCCCGAACGGAGGATTCAAAGCCGACGGTCGAGCTCGCAACGTGGTTTTCGACGCAGTTTAGTCGCTTCGGAGCACGGTTTCTTCGATGGAGGTAGGGAGACGGATCATCACTTCCTCCCGCAGGTTTTCCCTGCCATTGCATGTCGTTTGGTGCGGAAACAGCCGAGTTTGGACTCGCTTAGCCTAAACCGAGGTTTCGTGGGTTTCGTAGGGTTCGTCGGAAAACAGCGACGGTTTGTAGATCAGTTAGGGTCAATGGACTCCCTGGAATGTCAGCGTTCCATAGTCACTAATTTCGTCTCGATTGGTGATCCCGTTTGACCGGTAGGGCTCCGGGAAGTCCGGAAACCCTTTTTGGGTGATTTCGTTAGAATCGCCTATTTCTTGCGATTCGTGCGTTGTTTTGACTCCGATCGGAGTCTATGTGATTGCCAGTGGGTCCATGGCTGTATCCCCTTCGTCTAGGAATGAACGAGGCGTGGAAAGGCCTCCATCGGGCCGATCCCACGTTTTGGTTGCCGTGACGCTTGAACGGTCAAACCAGAGACCGTTCATGGTATGAGCGGCTGGCTTTGGACCTTTCATCCTGTCCCGGGTTGAGGTTGAGCGGTCGTTTGATAGACCACTTATCCCCATTGAGTGGTCCAGTTCAGACCGTTCATCCCTTTGAGTGGTCCATCCTGGACCGTTCATCTTCCCGTTGGGTTTAGTGGTCAGATTTGGACCGCTCATCCCTTTGAGTGGTCCCTTTGTGACCGCCCATCCCTATTTGGTTGAGTGGTCCTATCCGGACCGTTCATCCCGTTGAGTGGTCCTGTCCGGACCATTCATCCGGTTGAGTGGTCCCTATGTGACCGCCAAACTAGTTACGTCCGTCGTCTTGTCTGTTGGCCGTGATGGCTATCCCGTGTCTGTCTATTAGGTTGTTTAGGGCGGTGTCTGGGTGTCGGTGGTTCTCCAGATGAGTCGGTTCAGGGTCGACTGAGTGTGGTCTACTCTCTGACTGCCACAATTCCCTAACGACTTCGTCTGTGACCGCCATTGTCCTTGTCTCTGTATGCGTAGCATGTTCCTCCTTGACTGCTGGGTTTGCCTGGTGGCCGAGTGATGGATCGCCTAGAGTGTCATTTCCCACCATTCCGGTTTCTGTATGTCTTGGCTTGACCTTGTGGTCTGCCCGTTGTTCCGTGGATGTCTCCTGGCATCCTATGAGGGCTAAGACTACGTTATGAGGTAGCCAATAATCTTCTTTCTTGGAGTAGGATTCTCCTTCCTACTGTAGAGTCATCATTGTCGGGGTTCCGGTCAACCCGGGGTGACCCAGGGGGTGACAGGTAACTTTGAGTGTCTCGGCGGTTCTGCCCAGTTCAAGACATGGTTCTGGACACCTTGAGGTGTCGTCTCACCTCGGTTTGCATGTCCAGATATGCTGAGGGTCTTGGTGTTCCCTCATGTCCCCATGTGTCATTTTACGTAGTCATGTCGTTTCCTCTGGCTTAGGATTAGACCAATTGGCGGCTTGTTCCGCTTTGTACGACGATCGTGACTCCGAGTCGTGAGACTCAAGGATCATTGTGTTTTCTAGTGTAGTTGCTTTATCCTGAGTCTGGTGGCAATCTGGTATGCTATCTCGTGTCCTGTGCTTCATAGTACGTATGCTAATGCTTCTTTTCCACCCAGCCTGGGTGTTTCTGAGTTCTGTGTCTAGTGAGCCTTCACTAGTCGTAGCCTGGCGACACGTTATGACGTGTCGACCCACCCGGGAGTGGTGGCGTGGCAGTTCCCGATATACGGTTTGTAAGCTAGTTTTCGTGCGCCCCCACTGTACAGTGGCATCCTGCTGGGTGGGAAAAACTAGCTAGAGGCCTGGCTCTCCAGCAAGAGTCGGTGTGTGCACACGTGGTCAGGGGCTTTGGACTGACGCCGACGAGCATTACCCTGTCTAGTCACTCGCTACTTTAGTCCTGTTCTGGTTCCGAGCGTGTCTTAGTCTCTGTCGTGTTTCGGGCGGCATAGTAGACGAGACACTTATAGGCGCAGCATAAGACGTTAGTGGACGTAGCTGGCTGTACTTCTAATGAGGAGGTACTTCTTTCACGTGGCACGTGACTCTTACGTTTCTCGTGCGTCGTGACCGTTCCGGGTTAGCCCTCTTGTGGTCTTACCCGAGGTCAGTATTATGCCTTGTGCACGACATTCTAGTCGTGTGTATGTGGTCGTATCTAGAAGAGCGTGCATGACAATCGAGTTGTGTATGCTTCAGGACGTCTGTGTCTGTCTAGATCTTTTTCTAGACTTGTTGTCTGGTCTCCTGGGCCTTCGCCTTGGGCCTCATGCTTGCCGACAGATCGGCAACTCCTGACTTCGTTAGTTCAGAGTTACCCATCTGTTGCTGTTGTTGTTTGGAGTAGCTTAGGGGCCGATGTAACTTCGGCAGCCGTGTTTTATTTAGTACGGCTTTCCCTTTTTTTTAGCTGTTCTACTCCTTCCATTCCGATTTTCTTTTACAACTTTGTAGTTTAGTTTTCCTGCTTTACTACACTAGCTATTTCTGTTGTTGTTCCGTGTTACTGCGTATTTTTCAGTGGGGATCTACGTGACCCCTACTGGGCCAGTGACACGAGGCTCACCCCTACTTTTCAGGTGGTTCGTCTTTGTTCTGCTTCCGCGATTCCTGGTGTGACGTGTCCGTAGCCGCCAACGGTACTGCGTCGGGTTTCCCCCGACCTTAGGGTACGTCTTCTTTCTGTTAGACTATGCTTGCTTTTAATTTCTTGGACTGGACTCTGGTATAGTTGTTAACTTTAACTGTTAATTAAGAAGTAATTATATTTCTGCTACTTTAGCCAATCGATCTAATGAAATTTAATTACTTACTATTATATCTCTGTGGCTGCAATGTACTACACGACATTCCTTTTATCCCTTTGGAGCTTTACAGCTCTTGGGAGGCTTTGCGGGTTCCAAGCAGCATTGGGTCTGCTCGGTAGTCCTATCGTGGGTATATCCTGTATCCGGGATCTGGGTCGTCACAGCATCGAGGCATTTCTCAGATGCGTCGATGCAGTGTGAAGGTAGAGCCTTTTGGACAGAAGAGTTTCTACTACTGGATTTGACTTGGTGCATCGAGGCATCTTGTTGATGTTCTTTTGCAAACCAGATTTGAACTAGATGCATCGAGATAGTATTTTGCTGCGTCAAGGCTGGGCTTTGGAGTTAATTTCTTTGAGCATCACTGTGTCAAGACAGGGCTTTGTTGTGTCGATGCAGAAGTGTAGAAGTAGCTTGATTGGCATCACTGCCTCGAGGCAGTGGTGGTCCTGCTCCGACCTAATGTCTTGTACTGATGCTTTGTCATACTATGCTGCATCGATGCACCACTTGATGTGTCGATCTGTCTATATCAGTACCATTAATGTGACACCTGTTCAATATGTTTAAAATTCAAAGTTCATATCATTGCATCAAGATTCATAGCTGCCATCATCAAAACCAGAGATCCAACAATCTCTTAGTGAGGATCTCCGCTCGAGGGGCTTGGTGGAGAAAGACCCAGCCACCTCTTTCAATTTCCTCTATTGCTACTCGAACGCTTTGAAGTCAGCAGGGTTTATTTCTTCTTGCGTCGGCGGCTTCCCAACTGGTTTATTCTCATGACTTGGGGTAGCAGCAACCAGGCAATGCTTTGCCAAGAGGGCTTCAATGTCCGTTGCAAGATCATTCAACTACTCGAAGGATTTGATTTCAATGCCAATTACCCTCAGTAGGTTGTTCGTCTTCATACTACGTTAGCACATTTGGATAGCATCCCCATGGTTGGGTGGATGTCTGAATCTCGCACTGAGATTCCTCCATCGTTGAATATAATTCGAGGCAGACTCATCAATCATCTGCTCAGTCAAGTGTAGTGTTGCCTCGGTGATTTCCCCCTCAGCTAGCTTCATTTTAACAGCACGCTCCGCCCTTGGCTCGCGTGTTGGCTGTATGTACACGCGAGGACAAGAAGGGGGGTTGAATTATCCCAGCAATGCAATGTTAAATTTAAGCTAACGTAGTAGGATTAAAGAAACTCTTAAGTTTAAACCAAGTAGATAGAGATTTGAAACCTATTAGAATAATATTATCTCCAACTCTCCGTTCACACACGATCAGGATAAGCAGAATAAATAAGCAAGCTCACAAATGCACAGTGCGAGGCAGATTTTTTAGGTGGTTCGACAGGACACACAAGTCCTCCTACATCCATCCCTCACCAAAACGGTGAGGATCCACTCGCTTCTAAATGAATCACATATAGTTACAACTCCACACACATGGAGACGGAGTCTCCCACACGATCCGACGACCGGATCAATACACACACACACACACGCTACAACAAACGCAGCACCCTACACACACAACCATATGCAGACGGTTCACCACAGGATATATCAGAGTTGAGAAAACAAAAAGTTGTTCAATACATGATCAATACTTAGGAATGATGAAGTAAAAATATTGAAGATAAACATTCATGAGGTTTCAGATTTATCTCTTGATGATTTGAGACCAGCAGTAGATTATTCCTTGAAGCTCTGAAGCTGGGAGGTTGATCTTCAAAAGAAATGAAGCCGAATGAACTCCTCCTTGGAGATTTGACCGCGTTGAAGTTGAACACTTGGAAAATGGATGTAGACTTGAAAGGTTCCAACCTAGAAGAAACAATAAGCACTCAAGAAAAACTCCATTCCTCTCCACCGGCGGCCATACACTTCTATTTTCATGTTCATCAAACCAGAAAATGCATGGGATATAGAGAGGCACAAAGAGATGTTCTAATGACCACAAAGCCCATGCAAAAACCCCTGAAAACCCCTCTGAGATGTGTATGATAACCCTAGGGGCAAAGGGGTCAAAAAAGGAGTCCAATAGCATTGGTTTTATTGGGTGACGAATGGGGTTCGAACCCCCCGATCCGGAATGCCCTGAAGGGGTGTCGACTCACACCTAATTTCCTGAGTTTTGCCAGAGCCCAAAACCAGAACGCTGCCGGACAAGGGTCGACTGTTGGAGTCGACTCATGCTTGGAGTCGTTCTGGACAGATCAAGGGCCCAGCAGGAGTTGACTCTTGCATCGCCCTGGCCTTTCTGCCCAAGGCAAGCCCAAGAAGAGGAGGATGTCAACTCTATGAGTCGACCCCTGCACAACTAGGTTACAAATAAGCTTTAAACCCCTTTAAAAACTTAACTTTCCTTAACCAAAAAATAAAATTAAATAGACAGCATTTATGCAATATGTATGAGCATCATTCAAACTAATTTTCATCAAGATTTATATGAATTATCTTAAACATATTACTAGCTCAAAAGCCCCATGAAGAATATGCATGAAACACATTCAAAGCTTTAAAAACCCATGAAGAAAGTGCATAAGACACAGAAGGCTCGATGCAATACAATGGATGGGTCGACGCAGCTATTCTAAACAGAACGGAATCAAGAGGGTGTCGACACCAGGTGTCGACCCCTATTGCCATCTAACCCAGAATACACCCAATTGAAGAATTTTGAGAAATTCAAGGCCTTACCATTTTTTCTTGAGGAATGAAAATATGATTTACTATCTGTTTTGAATCTTTAACAGCAAGTTGACTCATTCACGCATTCATTTGAGTTCCAAGTGTCCACCAAGGATTTTAATCCTTCAAAGCAAGATAATCAAAATATGAACACCTTGGTTAGCAAACATTCTTCAATGACACATGCATACAAGATTTGCCATCATTAAAACTCAACCACCAAAATCAACTAGGGGATCCAACAAGCTGGTTGTGGAAGCGGGGTTGTGAATGGCATGGCATGAGGTACAATAGCTGCCCCCTGACATGGTCGGAAAGTTGAGAGACACGCGGAGGGAGCGTGTTGTAGCTGCTAGAGGGGGTGTCCCCTGTATAATCATAGCTATTTGGGGCATATTCAGTCGTGGTGAGGTTTCGAATGGCTCAATGCCACCCTGCGAAGCCTCAGATGATGATCCAACCCGCCCGGGTGTAGCTAGGTATAAACCCATTTTGCTTAGTTTTCTTCTCAGCACTTCAACTTCTTGAAGCTTTTGATACAGCTCTGCTACTACTTTAAGGTCGGGTTGGGGAGAGCCAGATGTGTCACCTTCCATCTCAGTTTTAAGCAGGACTAGCGGTGACTTATCATCGTTGCCGGAAACATCTCATCCCTCCAAGGTGAAGTCCCGTGATCAATGACACCCAAGAGGGGGGTGAATTGGGTGTTTACAAATTTTAAGAAAACTTTTGGCCTTTTTAAAGAATGTGATAAAACTCTAATCGGGAAGTTGAATACTGTCTAACTACAAGTTAGAATACAATGTACACTAACGTTCATACAGAATGGAGGTAGGAGAAATGAATCACACCATAGAATCCAAACCACAATGCACATCGATTTTAAGATGGTTCGGATGCAACGATGGCAATCCTACGTCCACCCCTCACCAAACCCGGTGAGGCTTCACTCGGGAATAAATTCTGAAACGGAGACAACGCTCCAAACACACACGGGACGACGCCCGCACACAAACACGGGGACGCACCCCAACACACACACACACACACGGAGATGAGGTCTCCAACACAATCTGACAACTGGATCAACCACACACACACTTGCTGCGACAGATGCAGCACTCCACACACACAAACACTAACATCTAGATAAATCCACAATCGCACACGCAGATCTAAGAAGACCTATGTACACACGAATGGAACACGACGATCACACACGACCACGGATATGAAATGATTTACACACACACTGATGTTTGCAGTTTATAGGAAACACAAATCTGAAACACAAGGCACAAGACACCAAAACGAATAAACCACAGTTTAGAAAGCTCCTGATTAAGGCTCCCCCTGAGTGTGTGCTACAGATCTTGAACATAGGTTCCTTCTTCACTTCAGTAGATCTTCAATGTCTTCAGATAGAACTAGAAAGGCCTTGGAGTGGATGTAGAGTTTCTTGCACGAAGTACTATTCATGGCTACAGTAGCAGCTCCTTCTTCATTGGACAACTCCTTTGATCTCCTTGAAGCCCTTGCTTGCTTCTTATCTTCCTTTGACGTTGCTTGCTTCAAATGGAGCTTGAATACCTTCAGATGGATGAAGAGGTTATTGGACGAAGTACTGTTCACGGAGGGTTGTAACAGCCTTCTTCTTCTCTTGATAGCCTTCCCCCTTGAACTCCCTTGAAGCCCTCTTGGTTGGTTAGGGATAACAATGAGATGTTTTATAACCTTTAAATGGTCCATAGACAAGCCCCAGACCAGATCCAAAAATTCCTCCTTGATTGGGGGCAGTGGGATTAAAGAAATGGGTGAAGATTCCTCTCCATGAGTTGGAAACACGAAGTCAACAAAAGGGGCCTCGGGGCTGTCAGTCGACCGGCGCCACTGGGTCGGTCGACCGAAAATCCGCAGATAGAACATATTTTAGTTCTGGAAGAACCGGTCGACCGGCCCTATAGTGGCGGTCGCCCGAAAGTCTGCAGACTTCCATCTTTTCAGTTCTATCAATTCTGGTCGACCGGCCATGGTGTGTTGGTCGACCGAAATGACCCATACCTATAAAAAATGAAGTGTTAGCCCAAAGAAACATATCCATAAGTCAAGAGCTTCATGTCCTCATCAATTCCATGTATTTTGGGTTTGATTTAACTTAGTTTGTACATCTGGAAAGTCCAAAGCAATTGGGTACTTGTCGTTACATGAAATGTTCTTAAACAAGTTCAATGCTCACTCTTGAAGATTATGCATGAAATGCATTCATGAACAATGCAAAAGAGTTATAGAACCTTCATTTGCAGGCCACATTCAATCTAAAAGATTTCATGTTTAAGGTTCATGAATTACATTCTCAACCCATCAAGATATATGCTGCTATGTTCACACAATTAAGGATTGGAATGAGAAACTATGCATTCGCATAAAACCAAGCCATGCAACCATCGTGCACCTTAAATGTCATGGATCAGGTGTATCAAGGAGTGTATAACAGGGTAAGAGCCTTAGCAAAGGTTCTTGACAGTACATGACATATACCACCTGTTTTGGATTATAGAAGAGGAAGGTGCTTATCCACACGTTTGATTTTTACCAGGTGACTGCCATGATGTTTGTTCTTGCAATCAAGATAGACAAGGTTTAATACCATGCTTGTTCACATTAAAGAGGTTATGAAATCTCTTGCCTCTTGTTCTTGTTCACATTAAAGAGATTATGAAACCTCTTGCCACTTGTAAAAATAACTCAATCATATTTAAACAACAACATGAATGTAAAACCTCTTGCCTCTTGTTCTTGTTCATTTGAAGCAAAGCTATCATGATGCCAACCTGCCAAGTGGACTCCATTCCCATGAGGACCGACCATCACCATTTGGCTTTGGCTTGCACTCAGGCCCACCGTCCTCCACTTCTGTTGCAGCCCACTCCATTGAAGATCGAGCGCTTCTAGCTCTCAACGGTGGAGCATCCTCAACTTCATTTCCTCTTGGAGGGTCAGCCACCTTTTGTCCTTCCCATTCGATACTATCAAAGGCATCACAAAATGGGGCAGCGCATCATGGTGGAGATTTTAACTCCACTACTCATGGGGGGACCGCCAACCTCCACAACATGACAAGGCCCTTATGTCCTTCACGTGAAGCCCTTGGGGCTGCCATCGGCCTAGCTTTTCACCAACAACAACAACATGCGCATGTGAATGCACATTGTGATGGGCCATTGGACCCCCCACCTGCTCTTGGAGGGGCCGCTAAGCAAGTGCACTCAGCGCACTCACAAGATGCTATTACTAGAGATGGGGGGACCGCAAAATCTTTTTGCAGCTAGCCTTCACGTGAAATCATTGATGCTGCCACCTCTCTTTCCTTCAACAAGGAACATCACATAGCGCATGTGAATGGCAGGTGCCATGACCGCAAGAGCCAAGAGGATGTAGGCCCATCGGACCCGCAATATACAAGTGCTCATGCTAGTGGAGTCTTGGGAGATGATTCAATGGAATTACCTAGTGGAACTGCTGCTGTTAGTGTTGTTCCTGCAGCGTGCTCAGTGCCCCTCGCCAAGCATCAAGAGGAAGAATCCCAGGTCGCACTAGCACCAATTACAATTACAGAAGACAACCATTCGGGACCACATGCAGACAATTTAAATATGCAAGCTCATCCGGCTCCACATCGCTCCACTATCAACCAAGCTAAGCCACATTATTCTTCCTTTAGGAGCCTGCAGGCTGTGGACGAGATGGATAGGAAAAAATCAAGAATTAAGAGCAGAGATGCTGATGGTCGGCCTGCAAACCCCAAATGAATCTAACTTTACATCCCCTTTCCTCCAGGATTTATATATGAAGATTATTGCCTGGAATGTCAGAGGCCTCAACAAGAGGAAGAAATGTAGAGAGTTAAATACCATGATCAGAAGTAAAGCCTGTGACTTGGTTATCTTAGTTGAAACTAAGATAAACCCTAGCCATATGATGCTCTTTAAAAACTTAATTTGGCCTGAAGCTGAAGTTGTTACTAATGACCAATACGGTGGCAAAGTAAGAGTCTGGATCCTATGGAACCACAATATCATTGATGCCCAGTTGGCTGCGGGTAGCAGTCAATTCCTTCATTTGCGATGCAGGAACAAGCTAAATCTTCTAGAATTCACAATTACTGGTGTTTATGCATCCAACTGTGCCAAGGAAAGGAGAAGCTTATGGAATGATATTATCTATCTTTCCAACATCACAAATTCTCCTGGGATGGTAGCGGGTGATTTTAACACAATTAGATATCCCCATGAGAAAAAGGGTGGGCGAATGACAACTAAAACCATGTTGGAGGAGTTTAACATGTGCATTCAACACTCAGAACTTGAGGACATTATTTGCTGTGGCAATAAGTTCTCCTAGACTAATAGGGGAGAAGCTCAACACAAAATCATGGCACGATTAGATAGATGTCTCATCAACTCTCTTTGGACTACTTCTTACCCTGAAGCTGGGCTGAATACGAGAATGAACATTTCTCTGATCATACACCCATGTTTATCAATACAGATAAAGAAACTATGAAGACCAAGCTCCCATTCAGATTCAACAACATGTGGGCCTCTCATCCAGAATTTCTTAAAGTCATTAAATCTGCCTGGGATGTACCGGTCGTAGGGTCACCTCCACATGTGCTTTGTATGAAGCTTAAGGCTTGCAAATTTGCCCTTAAGGATTGGAATAGGAACACATTTGGTAATATTCAGAATATAGTGGCCACTTCTAAGAGGAACCTTCACCAAGCTCAGACTAATCTTCGTCATAGCCCCTTTGATAATGACTTCATCCTACAGGATAAGGAGGCAAGAAAAGAATATTTACATGCTCTAGCAGTAGAGGAAAACTTTATCAGGCAGAAATCCAGAGAGAATTGGCTGACGCTGGGTGATTCCAATACAAAATTCTTTTATGCTAGCATGACGGCAAGAAGAACAAGAAACCAAATCAGACAATTTAAAGATCACCTTGTAAATACTATCAATGACAATAATCAGGTAAAGGAGCACATCATCGATTACTATTATCAACTGCTAAACCAAACTTCTATGCAGGAACCTCATGACATCAACCCTCCTCTACAACTCTCTGAAGAAGTCAGGGTAATTCTCAATGCTGAATTCACCCCAGAAGAAATTAAGGAAGTTGTCTTTCAATCACCAAAAAATAAAAGTCCAGGCCCAGACGGATTTCCAGCGGAATTCTATCATTCAACATGGCATATAATTGGTAAAGATGTGATCAACATGCCTTCACTTTTTCAAAACGGGTCATCTCTACAAGCAATTCAACAACACTTTTATCGCACTCATACCAAAAGTGGTGGGGGCTGACAACCTGGAGAATTACAGGCCCATTGCACTATGCAATTTCATCTACAAAGTGATTTCAAAGCTTATGGCTAATAGAATCTAGAAGGTGATTAATAAGATCATTAGTCCACATCAGACAGCATTCATTAAAGGTAGAAGTATTGCCCACAACATTCTACTAGCGAATGATCTGACTAAAGATTTACATTCCAAGGACAAAAGAAAAATTATTGGCCTTAAAGCGGATCTGAGGAAGGCGTTTGACTCTGTTAACATGCGCTTTATATATCATATGCTTATGAGAATTGGGTTTCCGGCCAACTTGATCCAATGGATTAGATGCTGCACTGAGAGCTGTATGTTCTCCATTCTATTCAATGGTTCACCTGCAGGCTATTTTAAAAGCTCAAATGGCATCAGGCAAGGAGACCCTCTGTCCCCTTATTTATTTACCATTGCTATGGAAGGACTCACGTGTATGCTGGAGGAAGCTGTACACCAAGGTCTCCTCAAAGTTCCAAAGACCACTGAAACCCATGTTTCTCATATTACTTTTGTAGATGATTTAATTATTTTTCTACAAAATGATATTGATTCAGTTCACTACCTTGCAAATATTCTCCACACATTTGGCAAATGGTCAGGCCTCAAGTTGAATCATTCCAAAAGCATAGTGTATATTGGTGCCAAGGTCAAAGACAAAACAGCAATTACAGCCGCGCTGAGGGTGGATGAAGGTAACCTACCTATTCCATATTTAGGCTTGCCTCTTATCTCCACGGGTTTAAAAAAAATACATTGCCAACCTATCATTGAGAAAATCAAAAATAGAGTTAGCTCTTGGAGAATGAAACTCCTTTCCAAGAGTGGGCGGCTGGAACTGATTAGATCCAGATTATCCACCTACTCCATCTATTGGTCTACGGCTTTCCTCCTACCTGCAGGATTAATCCAAGAGATTGAAAAACTATTGGCAAGTTTCTTCTGGCAAGGGACAGGTGCTAATAAGGCGCTTCACATGATCAATTGGGACATTATATGCAGACCAAAAAAAGAAGGGGGTCTAAATTTGAGACGATTAGCTGATTGGAACAAAGCTATTTTGGCAAAACAGTGTTGGGATATATTACATAAAAAGGACAGTATGTGGATAAAATGGATTCATAGTAAATATCTATCCAAATGTAACTTTTGGCACATCCAAGCAAAGTCTTATCATTCTACAGCTTGGAAATGTATCCTTCAAATGAGAACATGGCTACTCAAACAAATCCAATTTTCAATCTCTATTGAAAGTAGACTTAGCATGTGTTATGATCCTTGGGTCAATGGGAAAAGCATATTCCAGCTTTATGGAGATCGGATCAGGCAAGATCTGGGAGCAAATGTGAATAGTCTTGTTTCTGACTTCATTTGGAATGGAACTTGGAATCTCCCGATTCCAACCTCCATTGACATGTTTGAGCTTTGGCCAATCATCTCTGCTATTCCTCTGGTTAATGATCCCACTGATACATTAATTTGGATTCATGACAAAGGCAAATTTTCAATCTCCATTGAAAGTAGACTTAGCATGTGGTATGATCCTTGGGTCAATGGGAAAAGCATATTCCAGCTTTATGGAGATCGGATCAGGCAAGATCTGGGAGCAAATGTGAATAGTCTTGTTTCTGACTTCATTTGTAATGGAACTTGGAATCTCCCGATTCCAACCTCCATTGACATGTTTGAGCTTTGGCCAATCATCTCTGCTATTCCTCTGGTTAATGATCCCACTGATACATTGATTTGGATTCATGACAAAGGCAAATTTTCCTGTACTTCTGCATGGAATCAAATACGGCAAAAGCATCATGTATGGCATCCTGAGAGCTGGGCTTGGGGCAGGCCACTTTGTCACAAGCATTTCATATGTTGCTGGCAAGCACTTCACCTCAGGCTACCGACTTTGGACATTATTCAGAAAAAATGGTTTTCACTTGCAAATAGGTGTATTCTTTGTAAAGGGGTAGAGGAAAGTATTGACCACCTATTCTTCTCATGCAAATTTTCCAAAGATCTATGGACTAAAATTTTACAAAGATTTGATATCCACAGGGAACCGAAGAATTCAATTTTATGTGAGCTGCAATCTCTTGAGGCCAATTTTCCTACCAAAGGCTACCTCAACAAGCTTATCAAACTACTATTCCGATGCACCATCTGGTGGATTTGGAGAGAGGGATGCATTCGAATCTTTGAGAATAAGGATATGGGATATGCAAAGCTTCTAATTGAAATCCTTTATGAAACCAGATGTTGTATGGAAAACGAACTCAAGCTTGATAGACTTACCTCCAGGGAGAAACAGATATTCAAACGGTATAACTTCAGCATAACTTAACTCAGGCCAACTGTCTTTCATTCCATGGGGGATCTCATCTTGATAGACATGGAGGTACAAAATTGAATGGTGGGTAGCTCTGCCTACTTCTAGTATTTCTTTATGTACCTTCCCTACTGTAGACCACGACTGTTGTTGCACGGACTATTATCTCTTGAGCAATCAGTCTAGGCTTGTCTAGATATTGCTCACCCATTGTACACTTTTTACATTTCTATAATAGTTACAAGTTTACCGATCAAAAAAAAAATGTACACAGTCATCATGAACATGTGCAATCAACCATAAGTATAGTTATCATCACTTAATCACACATTAAGTTTAGTTATCATCAAAACCATAACTAACAATCATCAAAACCATAATTCAACAATCTCCCCCTTTTTGATGATGACAAGCTTAGTGGTGATGACAAACTTAATGATGATACAATAAAATGGCACATATATTCTTCTCCCCCTGTCACACACAATCATCAATCTTTCTCCCCCTTTGACATTATCAAAAGGTGGGATAATGCAAATCTTTCTCCCCCTTTGACATAATCAACAATATCAACAAACTGGAAGAAGACAACGAAGCAAGAGCAAATCTTTCTCCCTTTGAAACAGCAGCCCATCTTATCAATTCAGAAGAAGCAAGGGCAAATCATGGACGTACAAATCAATATGATTCCAATTATATGATACCAATTGGTGATTATTATCTCATGGAAAGATGAGTAGACGGGAGACTAACAAATCAATGTGATTCCAATCTTTCTCCCCATTGGCCATTCAATGTCGAAAAACTTATAGAGCAAGTGTGAAGCATTTGAAGTCCATTTAATTTTTAATTTTCATCATTTTTAGATTTTTTAAATTTTAGTTTGAAATACATGAGATGCAACACATACAAGTAATGACATGTGAGATGCATAAAAATGCAATCAAACAAATGCATATATATATATATATATACATGCAACACAGCTTCCCCGTACTTATTTAGGAGTGGATAGGTATAAGAAGAGTGCATGAAGGTCATAACAACTGGAATGCTCATATATAACATCTAGGAGATTGTGCAATCGTATAGGAGATTCATGCAATTGCTAAGGCAGTCAATCAATTTTCTGAATACATAATAAATCAAATTTCCAGATGTGTAAGTGAGTAACATGAAAAATGATAGTTACAATATGGATATTCAGATTTTCAGATCAACACAAGGAGACATTTTACAGACTGCACTTCATTTTTGAGAACAACGTATTGGAGGCCTTTTGCTCTACCTCAATAATTTTACACAAATAATCAGAATTTTTCTAAGAATGATAAGGTTCAAATAATTCCTTTTTACGCGAGTAGACGTATGGAGCTCATGCCAGAATCTCCGGTTACTCAGAATACTGAACCATTTCACTTCATCTTGAATAGAAGTACTTTTGTCAAAACTTTTTAGAAATGAATCACATCACGTCTCAGGTGACATGTGCCCAGTTTACTCAGTGAGACCGAGCATTGCTCTGTCTTACATTTTCATTTCATATTTTTGAATAATGATAGGCAGGCAGCTTTTTCCTCAACTGTCTCGTCAACATACATGCAGCAAGTTTAACGTTTCGAGAGTGTTGAAAAGAAATTCATATATCCTTATCTTTAACACTCATTTTCAAATTTTGTGCAAGAAGTGTATGAATTTGATTCAGCACGTATACCAAAAATATCATGAACACATAACAGTGTAACTCCCCCTAAATAGATGTACTCATGAAATATGAACTCCCCAGAGTGTATAACATGAAACACTCTAATAATGACTCAAATGCAACATTATTTAGCAAGAAGTATGTGGTCTTAGAAATTCCAAAGGATGGGGATGAATAACATATAATATCAAGCAAGCACACAGAGAGAATGTATGCAATATGCAATGCAAATATGTAATGTGATGCACAATTGCTGATACCAATTGAATGGATACCCATTGAATGAACTAAATTCTGAATGCATGAGTTCTAATACAATGTAACATATGAGCATATAAGAATGCAATGCAGTGTGTAAGTGTAAGATGTAGGAGCTTATTTTTCAAACCATGAGACAAATTTCTCAACAAACATTTTTCATGACATTTTTCAATGACATGGCCTTTATGAATAAGGGTGCATAAAATGATCAAAATTAAGCAGTGCAACCCAATTTTTAGAATTGTTCAAAATCAAATTTTCAAGAGCATTTCACAATTTTGAAATGAGAAATCATCCACAAGCCGAATGTTTAGATCATTTGATCAAAAACATATTTTCAATATAATTAGCTCAGGTCAAGGATTCATTCACAAATCAACCATTCACAAGCTAGTCACAATTGTCAAGATCTGGTACGAGGCGGAGATTTTAATCCGAAGACCCAGCTCACGCATAGGGAATACTTCCAAGTGGACATAATCCACTCTTCCACAAACGCCATTTGATATACCAGATATGCAGGTAAATTCAAGTATGCTATCCAGCATGCAGTTTTAGGCATGAATTATTCTAACATTGATTTCATCACATCAGAATAGAGGAACAATCAATTCAGCCATTTAGAAGTAATACATGTTTCCAAGTGCCACATGAATGTATGAATTTTTCATTTCCATAGCAAAAAGGTTGAATTACCTTAGTTCAAGAGACAAGGCCGGAAGCCTCCAAGCACTCAACCACTAACCTCATGAAGGTTAGGACTTCAGAATTTGTTTTCTTACCTTGGCCTTGAGAATCAATACCTGTCATATGAACAACATCACAAGGTGACTGTAGGCCATTGCATGAATTTCAGATATTCACCTTTTCAAGTATCAAGTGCATAGAGTTATGATCAATTTAGTTTTAACAGTAGGCAAGAGATTAAATTCCATAAGGATGAGTTAGACTCACAATTCTAAATCATTTATTCAAAAATAATTGACATTTTTATTTTTTTATTTTTTTGAAAATCATGCAACCTATGACCTAAATGAACATGTGACTCATGGTACAAGGCGGAGGCACATTCTCACGCATGGTGACAGGCTTCAGATAAGAATGACTTACCCTTCCTCAAGTCACCATTTGATATACCATGTAGTCATGCAATGATAATCAAACAGATGAATTTTTAGATTCATGAAATGCAGGCATGCAATGGTGGTTTATGAAAAGTACAATTGCATTCTAATGGCAAAAATAGTTTTTTTTGTTTTTTTCATTTATGGAGATTTGGTTGAAGCAAGTGTGAGTTTTTCAAATAGAGTTCAGAATTATTTTTAATACTTGTGCCTTGAGCATCCATCATCTTCCAAGCCTTCCACTTGCAATCCAAAGAAAGTACAAATCAGTTCATCCATTATGCTTATTTCAAAATTTCCTTGCATAATCCCTACAAGTTGTTCACAAAAAGTATTATTAGTAGCTTCCAAAATTGATATTGTCCACATATACTTGAGCCACTAAGATGTCTTTACCTGCTTACCTTGTGAAAAATATTTGATCAACCTTACCTAATGAATCCGTTCTCAATCAAAGGAGATGTACACCTTTCATACCATACCTTGGGTACTTGCTTTAGCACGTACAAGGATTTTCACCAGCTTGTACTTGAGTCGATCTTGGAGGTTGTTCAAGTTCTGGTATCCCATCTCCTAGTGGCAATTGAGAAAGTTCTCATCATTTTTCATCCTTGCAAAATATTCCTTTAGTTGATTCAAGCCTGACTATGGATGGCCAACATCACTTAGACTTGGGGAGTGTAATCTGCATCCAAATACAAAAAGACTTGATTTGTCAATTTTGATTTAGATTTATTAAGACAATGAAAAGTTCCTTTGACAACCAAACATCCCCTTAAGAACTTGAGACTTGATGCATGACTCAGGTGTGAACCTAATTAACAGGTTCATATGACTAATCTGGTAACTCCCCCACGATGTGTGCAAGAATGTGAAATGTTCAGTGAAATTTTAATACCATGTGTGGCCTTCAAGTAATTGACTCATAGTACCAGGCGGAGAACTTAGATCCGAAGATCACCTTACGCGTAGTGATAGTTTTCAGACAAGCGTAACATGTCCTTCCATGGATGATGAAGGTAGGAGGATTGCAATGCATTATAACATGAATTCATAATGTTCAACTTTTGCAAAATAGCATGTGAAAGTATATGCAAAATCAGTGTATGCAGTGAAATTGATTTGATGATTTTCAAACTCCACTTCAACAAGATGCTACATGAGGGTGATATGCACAAGGGTGTGCAAACAACTATGGATGGAGTGGATGTACAGACTCATGCATGATCACATAACTATTCAGCACATGGTAAATCACAACATAGCACTCTTTTCTAGAGAAGTGAGAGGGATATCACCTGAGCATTCAGATTTCAATTTTTTGATTTTCTTTTAACCTGACTTATCTCGCTTGTCCCGTGAGCCTTACCTTCTTGACTGAATACATGTTTCATGCTTCTTATTTCCAAGGCACACATGCAAAACAGATTTCTCATTTTACATTCTTAGGTACCCAAACCATCTTGGGTCCTTGTGGGTTAGCATCACTTTTGGCACGTTGCTTCCACTTCTTGACAACATTCAATTCATCATTTTTCTTCAGAAAATAGTCATGCATGTTATGCCCTGATTTTTCACAGTGATGACAACATGACTTTGAAACCTTCAAGGCATGAAACTTATTTGAAGCATGTGACACCACATTCATTCTTCTCATTTGCTTGACCATTTTGTGTGTGTTGGCATGATGTGTGAATGAAGACTCTTTTTCTTCATTAGTAGCCAGCAGTGTGAAATAGTATGACCTCTTTCACCACAGTGATTGCAATGCATGAAATGTTTTATGGTAAACAATTGCTTTAAACTTTAAAAGCCAGTTATGTTCCTGTAAGCTTTCAAATCATCATTTTTCATAATGAAACAATCATATATCATGTGTCCAAGTTTTTCACAGTAAAGACAAGAGCCATTTTTTTCTCAGGTGCATGGGGTTTAACATGAGTGTTTCTAACATGCACATTTGGGACATTCACCATGTTTCTCGAATTATGCTGAGTTCCTAGCATAGTGTGTTGCTAGGAGTTGGATTTGGAGGTGCTAGGTATACATGTACTATGAACAAATGAAGTGTACAACTTGTTTTCAATTTTTTTTTTTATTTATAGGATTATATCTCAACCCTTCTCTTTGAAAATTCACTTTCATTCCCAGTAATTTGTCTAGATTTTCTTTGCCATCTATAAACTTAGACAGCGAATTATTCAAGTCAAGAATTTCAGATTGAAGAGATGAAATGTGTAGTTCAGCATTGACAAGTTCTTCTTCACAAGTAGAAAGACTAACATTCAACAAAGCGTTGGTAGTCTTAAGGTATTCTACTTCTTACTTTAATTCACTCACATTTTCACATTCATTTTCAACCACACATTTTCCTTTTTCTAAAACCAACAATCTTTCAGAAATGGCCTTGTTCAATTCCTTCAGTTTCTTATTTTATTTTACAAGCTTTTCATCATGAATGAGTTCATTTATCAAGGTTTGATCATCGGCCATTGAATTTAGTTTTGCAGTCATCTCCTTGTTTTCATTTCTTAAGGAGCAAATTTGATCTTTATGAAATTCAATATCGAACACATGAGTCTCAATTATTTCCTCTAAATGTGAGCATTTTTTACAGGAGGAAACACAGCTGCTTTGTTCAACCTTCTTTTTAAATTTTTTATTTTCAGATTTTAACTTCTTGTATTTTTCAACAAGCTCATCATATGCATTCAACAAATCTTCATAGCTAAATTTATCTTCATTATCAGAATCAGAATTTACCTTTGAGCTTGATCCACTTGGCTGATCACTCCCTTGTTCACTCGTGCCTGCCACAAGACATATGTCTTTAAGCTCTTCCTTGAAGTCTACTAATCCATCCAATATTTCCTTCACGGATCTGCAATGGGAGACAAAAGGGAAATAATTAGAATCAACTGTAGCAGTAAGCAACTTTAAAACTAAGAAATTTTGATCATGTTTAAGCTTTTGATTTTCAGTCCAGACATTTTTGTCCTTAGGCAACTCATAAGGGCCATATGAAATAAGCTTCTATAGCTTAGGGTCATATGAGTTGACAAGATGACTGCACATTCTTCCTAACCACAAATCGAAATTGCAACCATCAAACACCGGTGGAGAATTTAAGATGTACATATTGGTAGTTATTGATCTGGATCTACCTAGATCGTTAGATCTATAAAGAATCGAGCCTTAGCTCTGATACCAATTAAAGTCCCGCGATCAATGACACCCAAGAGGGGGGTGAATTGGGTGTTTACAAATTTTTAAAAAACTTTTGGCCTTTTTAAAGAATGTGATAAAACTTTAACTGGGAAGTTGAATACTGTCTAACTACAAGTTAGAATATAACATACACTAATGTTCTTACAGAATGGAGGTAGGAGAAATGAATCACACAACACAATCCAACCACAATGCACAGCGATTTTAAGGTGGTTCGGATGCAACGACGGTAATATTACGTCCACCCCTCACCAAATCCGGTGAGGCTTCACTCGGGGATAAATCCCCAAACGGAGACAACGCTCCAAACACACACGGGACGACGCCCGCACACACACACGGAGACGAGGTCTCCAACACAATATGACAACCGGATCAACCACACACACACTTGCTACGACAGATGCAACACTCCACACACACAAACACTAAGATCTAGATAAATCCACAATCACACACATAGATCTAAGAAGACCTACGTACACACGAATGGAACACGACGACCACACACGACCACGGATCTGAAATGATCCACATACATGGATGTTTGCAGTTTATAGGAAACACAAATCTGAAACACAAAGCACAAGACACCAAAACGAATAAACCATAGTTTAGAAAGCTCCTGATTTAGGCTCCCCCTGAGTGTGTGCTGCAGATCTTGAACATAGGTTCCTTCTTCACTTCAGTAGATCTTCAATGGCTTCAGATAGAACTAGAAAGGCCTTGGAGTGGATGTAGAGTTTCTTGGATGAAGTACTGTTCACGGCTACAGTAGCAGCTCCTTCTTCCTTGGACAGCTCCTTTGATGTCCTTGAAGCCCTTGCTTGCTTCTTCTATTCCTTTGAGGTTGCTTGCTTCAAATGGAGCTTGAATATCAGATGGATGAAGAGGTTGCTGGACGAAGTACTGTTCACGGAGGGTTGTAGCAGCCTTCTTCTTCTCTTGATAGCCTTCCCCCTTGATCTCCCTTGAAGCCCTCTTGGTTTCTTAGGGTTATTACTCCAATGAGATGTTTTATAACCTTTGAATGGTCCATAGATAAGCCCTAGACCAGATCCACAAATTCCTGCTTGATTGGGGGCAGTGGGATTAAAGAAATGGGTGAAGATTCCTCTCCATGAGCTAGAAATAGGAAGTCAACAAAAGGGGCCTCGGGGCTATCGGTCGACCGGTGTCACTAGGTCGGTCGATTGGAAATTCACAGATAGAACATATTTCAGTTCTGGAAGAACCGATCGACCGGCCCTATAGTGGCGGTCGACCGAAAGTCTGCAGACTTCCATCTTTTCGGTTCTATCAATTCTGGTAGATCGGCCATGGTGTGTTGGTCGACCGAAATGACCCATACCTGCAAAAATGAATTGTTAGCCCAAAGAAACATATCCATAAGTCAAGAACTTCATGTCCTCATCAATTCCATGCATTTTGGGTTTGATTTAACTTAGTTTGTACATATGGAAAGTCCAAAGCAATTGAGCACTTGTCATTACATGAAATGTTCTTAAACAAGTTCAATGCTCACTCTTGAAGATTATGCATGAAATGCATTCATGAACAATACAAAAGACTTACAGAACCTTCATTTGTAGGCCACATTCAATCTAAAGGATTTCATGTTTAAGGTTCATGAATTACATTCTCAACCCATCAATTATATGCTGCTATGTTCACACAATTAAGGATTGGAATGAGAAACTATGCATTCGCATAAAACCAAGCCATGCAACCATCGTGCACCTTAAATGTCATGGATCAGGTGTATCAAGGAGTGTATAACAGGGTAAGAGCCTTACCAAAGGTTCTTGACAGTACATGACATATACCACATGTTTTGGATTATAGAAGAGGAAGGTGCTTATCCACACGTTTGGTTTACCAGGTGACTGCCATGATGTTTGATCCTGCAATCAAGATAGACAAGGTTTAAGTGCTTGTTCACATTAAAGAGGTTATGAAACCTCTTGCCTCTTGTTCTTGTTCACATTAAAGAGATTATGAAACGTCTTGCCTCTTGTAAAAATAACTCACTCATATTTAAACAACAACATGAATGTACACAGTCATCAAGAACATGTGCAACCAACCATAAGTATAGTTATCATCACTTAATCACACATTAAGTTTAGCTATCATCAAAACCATAACTAACAATCATCAAAACCATAACTCAACACAAGGTTGACATTCTTGCCCCCATGCCCTCACGTAGAGGAGGGGTGTAATAGCGTGCCTCTTTATCGGGCAATGGACCGCATAATTCTTCATTTTCTTCTTCTACAGCTCTACTCATGCCGGGCAAGGTAGACTATGTATTATAGGAGAGAACGATGCTCCCCCCTTTATTCTTTGGCTTCTTCTTTTCATTCTCCTTTGCTGCTGGCATCTGCCCTTCAGATAATTGTGGGTATAAAGACACCATGTTGACTGCCCTTTTCAGATCGGGCAAGCCATGAGGGCATGGAGGGTCCACTTTGTGGTTACCCATTTGCAGCTCCCCTCTCCGGATCAGCCGTTCAATAGCATCTTTGAATGGGTAGCAATCTTCAATGGAGTGCCCGATCATTTGGTGATACGGGTAGAAGCGAGGATCATCTTTTCTTCTAGCATCTTTCGGTATCTTTGATTCTGGGAGAGTGACTTTATTATATTGAGTGGCCCATTCAAATAGGGCCCAAGTCCTCTCCTTAGGGAATGAGTACAGCTTTTCCATTTTGGCCCGCTAGGATGGGCCTTCCTGTTGTTCATCGGGCTCAACAGGGGGAGGGTTGGCAACCCCTTTATCTATTCTTTTGTAGCTCGAATGTCTTGAAGTCAATCATGTAAACTTCCTTTGGAACAGGCCGTTTATCAGCAGACTTGGCTTTCTGGCTTACAGTAGTGGGAGTAGAGGAACCACTAGAGAGGAAGGCCTTGATCTCGACCACCACATTGTTCAAAAGACCTAATCTCAACCCCGATTTGTTTACAGATTTCAACTGCATCTTCTTGATGTGGCGGATGCATGTATCTCATGCTGAGATTCCGCCATCTTTTAATGTAATCCAAAATAGTGTCTTCACTCTTCTGCTTGGAGGCATAGGGCTCAGTGACAGACACTTCTCTTTCGACGACATTGAACCGCTCCTGAAATTGCTGCTACATGTCCGGCCAATCATTGATTGCTCCAGCTGGCAAGTTTGAATACCATTCAAAAGTGAGTCCCGTCTGCGAGGACCCGAAGAATTTTACCATGTAGGACTCATCGGTCGCCAAATCGCCCATCACGTTGATGTAGTAGGCTATGTGCTCCTTTGATGAACCTTGTTCGTTGAATTTATCAAACTTCGATGGCTTGCTGACGTCGAGAGGTAGTCTTTTGGCAGCATGTTGGACCGGGTACGGCACCTTGTATACGTCGAACGAGGCATAATCATTACGACCTCGGTCTGCCAACTTCTTTTCAATCATTTGCTCTATCATTATTTTATTCATCATTGTCGGATTAACCGGCTCTGGACCGAATTGAGTTTGTTGCATCAGCGACGACATCGGCACCATTGGTTGATGTATAGTAGCAATCCCTTGATGCTGAGGAGCAAGCTGGGGTGTTGGGGTCATGCCTCCAGTTTAATCATGTGTCGGTTGAGAGGCCATTATTGGGGGGGAAGCTTCAAATTCATCAGCACCTCGCTGTAAGGTTTCAAGAGGGAGCTCAACCTGCTTCAGGGCCGGAGCATGTACGCTCATCTCATTGAGTTGCTTCTTTAGTGTCTCAACATCTTGTTGGTATTTTTGCAACAGCATCATCATTGTAGTTAGATCGGGCGTAGAGGAGCTGGAAGCATGACCTTGCCCTTCCAATGGAGAATCTAGAGCAGGCGCTGGTCCCTCGCCGTAATCTTCGACGGTGATCACATTTGCAGTTATCGTGATCGGATCAGCACTATTTTGTTCGGGGTGAGCTTGTGTTGTCTCAGCTGTAGCCTCTGTGGATGAAGTCCCATAGCAACCCGTCACTCCAACCATGTTGCAAGCGAAGGCTTGGAGGCTTCCATTCTTCTTTGTTCTTCTAGCGAGTGGTCTCTGGAGGACAGCCAGCTCCTCGAAGACCAAAATTCTTGCCCCCAGCTTTTGCGGAGGTGAAGAATTGTTGCAGTGGCATTGATGGCTCGTTGGTCCTGCTCCTGGCGGAGTGTGAAGTTTGTGGCCCTCTTGGATATTTTCCATGGCCTGTGATAGCCTCTGCCGACCTGAGGGGATGGTCCCTAGGCCCTGCAAACAGCTTCTAATAGCGTCATTTTTCTTTTCTCGCTATTGCAAAGTTGGGAGGGCAGGTGATAGTGCCCCCATCTGCACTGGGAGTGTGTAAGCAGAGTGCCTTGAACAGAGGCAGCAATGATTGAGATGGTAGGACACCTCTCCCGACTAGGCAGGAGCAGCAGATGCCGGCAAGGGGTGAACTGGGGCTGCCATCTCAACCCGTATATATTTATCTGTTCCTCTTTGGTGGACCCTTTCAGATTCTCCTAGGATGAAGGGGATAGCGCGGGTCCCCTTGGGCACCCAGATTTGCTTGAGCTTGGTTGACTTCGGAGCCAACCCTCCTTTTAGCTTGGACTCGAAGCGGTCTGCTTTGATTCGGGCCAGTGCTTGGAAGGAAGTGCACACCGGCACTATTGAGACCACCATATCAGATGTAATTCTGGCCTGCTGGCCACTCAAGAATACTTGGACTCCTCCGATGAGCATGGTCTTGCCCGAGGTGGATAGCCGACTTTGTAGTGGACCGGCGTTCTTCTTGGCCGACCTCCTGGCAGCCGGCGTACGCCTCTTGCTATTCGAGGCACGGGAGTCAGCTTGGTCGACGAAGTAGCCCACCGCTTCAACTTTCTCAAATGTTGCCGATGCAGTGGAGATGGACTTCATATCCCGGGCATCCTAGAGTTCCACAAACGCGACCCCCAACAAGTTGGAGAAGCCGACCATCGGGGGGGGGGGGGGGGAAAGTCGCCAAACCTGATCGGCATAGCCAGGTAGCCATGAGTGGCATGGCTAGCGACAACAAGCGGTCCGAACAACACGGTCATCGTAGTTGTCGGAATGCAATCTGCAAGATCAAATTAGACAATTAGAATTTTAAGAAGAGGCCATTGGGCCCCCTATCCTTGCGAGGAGATGAAGGGAAGTCTAAGTCCCACCGGGCGTGCCAGACTTGTGGACGCACTTTGGGGATCTCTTTTATTTATTCGTTTATTTATTTATTTATTCCATTTATTTTGTCTATTTAGTGCGTGGGCGTGAGTCACAAAGTAACAGTTTCGGGATCCGAAGAAGTCACCGGTGCGTGCCGTCTGACTTATCAGACGATAGTGGATATCATGTCGGGACTAAAACCCGCCGTGCCATAAAGGCCACGATGTTAATGACATCCCCTCGAGAGGAAAAAACCCTTGATTGATTGCCAGGAAAAGGGGCCATATGGCCTAGAATTAACATTAATAAAATGAGATAATGAAATTCACGAACTGCGTTAAAATGCTCCCAGATTGGGGTGTGAACATTTAAATCATGTTTGTAGCTTATTGACCATTTCATGTTCAGACGGAAATCCGTATTTAAAGCGTGATAAAGACGGTGATAAACACATGTGAATGTCTGCCGAGTATACGGAGATAGAGAGGTGTTGGTTGCTTATCGATTTAAATCATGTTGGTAGCTTATCCACAATTTCACCTCCACTCCCCCTACTTTTATTTATTTTTAGGTAAGGCCCATTGAATCGGTGGAGTGGATAGGGAGAGATAGAGAGGAAGAGAGGAGGGGTGATCCGGTGAGAATATGGCCGCTGGATCACTTCCCATCTCTACTTTTTTTTATGTGATGGAGGGTGAATCGGCTAAGAGAGAGAAAGAGATGGGGGGCGAACCGACGCAGGGGGAGAGAGAGAGAGAAAAAAAAGGGGGGGTGATCGGACGCGAGAAGGTTTCACACCGGATAATTCCTGTCTTTGTTTTTTTTATCATTTTTTTTGAAATGGGGGAGAGTTCGGTAGACCGAACTGAGTGGTCGACCAACCAAATCTCCCTGCAACAGGGCGACCGACTGAAGTAGATAGCCACTGATTGGTCGACCGAAAATGCCATTCGGTCAACTGACCCAGTGGGAAAGTCGACTAGGGGAGGGGGAGCATGGCGACTTGCCTTATGCCATGGGCAGAACTCCCGTCTGCTTCATCTTTTGACATAGATTTTTTTATTTTAGGCTGTTCTTTGGCCAAAATAGAATGTGTGGATTGCTCCCCTTCTTTTATTATGCTTGTTGGGTTAGTTTCCCTCCCTTCCTTTTCTTCTTGGGCATGACTAGCATGTATATGTATATGCATATGTAGAGAAGAGAGAGGGAGGACGACAAAGGGACAAACCAACTTTCGTTACTCCATTGAACAGGGCCACATGACGGAACGACAAGTGTTAATGCGTGAACGCTTCCCTAAGGAAGTTATGCCATGTGTGTGGACTGATTATGCACTTATGATGCAAATAGCCCAATGCAAAAAGGGATATGATATGCTTTGTTTTATGTTGGACATATGAAGCTCTTCATCTCTTTAGAGCTTGTTCATGCAGAGGCCACAGGATATTGGCAGGTGGATTGAATGGGCTTTGTAGAGATGTTTTTGTGCAAGTTCATGCATATAAGAAATGTAACGCCCCGAGTTTTTCGGATTACTGTTCGAAACAAGATCCGTAGGTTTTGGATTGCTTTTGTGGGTCCCAGATTGAGTTTTACGATTTACGCGTGTTTTTACCTGTCGAGCCTTCGGAATCCCGTGTAGGGTGAACCGTTACGTTCTCCGACTCTGGGACGTTACCAGTACGTTGTGCATTTTTCGAGGATCGTGGGGAGTATTTTACCTTATTTTTGTATTTTTTGGATTTTAAAAACCCAAAATGGTTTTCTATTTAAACCACCCTAACCCCCTTTCTCTGCCCATTCTCTCATTCTATCCCTCTCTCTTATCTTTCTCTCCCCCTCTCCTTCGGGCGGCCGATGGAGGTGATGGTGGGCGAGTTGGAGACGGCATGGGGGCGAGGAGCACGAGGACAGGTTGAGGATCGAGGTGTGGTGGCGCGTTTAAGCTCGAGTGCATGTTCGTGAATCGGCAAGGGTTTCGCGGACGGTTTCGCGTAGAACGGCGATCTCGGCTCGCAAAATCTTCGATGGAGATAGGGGGATGGATCCTTAACCCCTGTACTTCCTTTCCCATGATAATTTTGGTAGCCCGTGGTGGGCCGAGCGTGGGTCTATTGCCGTTGGGGGGAAAAATCATGTTTTTAGGGCGTGTGACGGTTTTGCCCGATCGAGCGAGGTTTTCCCGCTTTCTTTCCTCCATTTTTGGGTTTTGGGACCCGGGGAATGATCCCCGTTATTTTCCCTCTCGACTTGTGTGGCGACCCAGACTCTGAATACCGGGTAAACCCGATACCACTTGGAACCTGCGAAGCCTCCCAAGAGCGGTAAAGCTCCAAAGCGAAAGCCTACAAGAACAGGCAAAAGCCCTAGAAAAGACCTACACGGTTCAAAAGCCCAAACATACACAACCTTACCATCATGTACGCTACATTACACTGACCTCGGGTGAAGCCAAGAACAGACTACTCGAAAAAGTCATGAAGCACAATGAGTCAGGAGTCATGTGACAGAAGTACCTCCTCACTAGAAGAACAGCCAGATGCGTCCACTGACGTCTTACACTGCGCGACAAGTATCTGCCACACGCCTGGAACGGCGGTAACTGAGATACTCACAGGACCAACTACCAGGAACAACAGTAATGAGTGACTAGTCAGGGTTACACCCGTCGGCGCTCGTCCAAATGCCCCTAACCACGTGTGCACACACAAGCCCAATGCCTTGAGCCAGGCCTCTAGCTAGTCCCCCCCAGTAGGACGCTACCGCAAAGCAAGGGGGCCCACGAAAACTAGCCTAAATACCGTATGTCAGGAACTGCCCCACCACCACTCCTAGGTGTGCCGACACACAGGAAAGTGTCATCCGGCTACGACTAGTGGAGGCTCACTAAACACAAGGACTCCAAAACATCAGTACTGAAGTTGGATAGGCTATGCATGCACTATCACACGTACTACGAAGCACAAGTACAAGGCAGCAAATAAGACTGCAGCCAGACTCAGGACAGGCAACTAGACCTGCTGACACAACTATCCTTGAGTCACAAGACTCAGGTCAAGATCGTCGCACAAAAGTGTTAACCGCCAATCAGCCAAGTCCCTAAGCCAAATGATGGTTAACACTGATAAAGGAAATGGCACAAGACCACCGGATCCACACATCCGCGTGACACGAATCACGGAAACATGAGGGATCACCAAGACCCTCAAAACACATGGACATGTAAACCAAGGTAAGACAGTACCTCACGGCTGTAAATACAAAGCTTAGACTAATCTATCCCGCCCCAAACTAATAAGCACGCACGTATGAACATGCATATGATCATGAAGTGTAAACAATGGGAAGCAAAGGGGCGATACAGAAAGGAAATGAATCGTGATCGCCACCCAAGGAATAGCAATAGGAAATAGATACTATGATTAAAACAAACCTACTACGTACCTTGGGAAAGGAAGAAGAAAACCGCGGCAGAAGGTGACCACTACAACGTGTGATCTCACCTTGAAGACGGGTGTGGGGAACCCATGGGATCGTACCTCCTCTCCTTCCGGCCGGCTAGAGGAAGAGGGCCTCACGTCCTATTGATAGTCTCCTGCAAAATAGAGCCATGAAAACAAAAGAACACCCATTAGAATATGATAGTGTAGCACATTCCCCGAAGTGATGAAATAGCATGAAAGAATGGGGGAGAACACACCGGGGGAGGGTTTTTAACTCCTATAAATGGGTGCAAAAGGAAGGTGGGAGTGTTGTGTATGCATAGGATTTGAAATCACAAAATTTGGTGGAAAGAAGAGGGAGAAAAATGTTGTGCAAAATGGAGAAAAATGCATGAACGTGTATAAAACAGTGCAAAAATAAAGTATAAAAACTGTGGTGATTTGTGAAAAGTAGGAGAAGAGAATAAGAAATTAGAGAGAGTATAGAGAGCCCAGAGAGATGAAAAATGAAGAAGATACTCCGATCTTCAGGATGGGATCAATGGAGGACGAAGAGGATGCCGGATGACTCCGCCCCGAGTCGACGAAGGGCGCCCCACCGCACAGGTTCAAGAACTTGTGATGATTTGCAAGAAGTAGAGGCGAAGTTAGGAGGGCAAACGAAGATGAAATGAAGCAAATGAGGAACCAAATTAAAGCTAATACTTCCCTCAATAGCCTGGGGTTGAAGGTTTGAGTGGATCTGACATGGCTTCGCCCCAGCTCGAAGAAGAGCCCCCCGTCGCGCAGGCGAACTGGGCATCTACTTATAGAAAAGTGGTCAGACCCTGAACTTTCTCCCACAATTCCAGGAGATAGAGTCCACCAAATCTCGAGATCTCTGGATCATTCTCGAGATAATAGTCAAGATAAGATGTAAGAACAAACGGGACTCTTTTTGGTGGAAGGATGTGGAAGTTATGGCTCTTAGAAGAAGTCTCTGGAATCTAATCTGCAGGAGTTTTTGTTCCATGAAATGCGTAAAACCTGATATTGCTGCCAAGATTCCAGGATATCTGGTCAAATAAAAATCGTGCTCCGTATACCAAATTCAAGATAATACAAAGAGGAAGACACAGAAATAAATGGGGCTCAATTTCATGGAGGATTCTAGAAGATAGAGCCGTAACAAGGAGGCCCCGTTGCATAGGTTTCGGCCTTAGAGTCCGGCGGTGAAGAAGACGGAGTTCAGGGTCTTCTAGACTCTCTGTCCTATAAATGGTCTCACGATAGACCATTTTTAGAAATAAACAGTTTTATCATGAAGAACAGAGACCTGGGCGACCACGGTAGTTTGGGCTAAAACAGGATGAAAACGGTCTAGCAGTAGACCGTTTAGTGCTTGGAGCGGTCTTTCAGTAGACCACTTAGTGATGGGACGATCTAGCAGTAGACCACTTAGTCATGGGATGGTCTTGCAGTAGACCACTTACTGATGGGACGGTCTAGCAGTAGACCACTTACTGATGGGGCGGTCTAACAGTAGACCACTTAGTGAATGGGGCGGTCTATCAGTAGACCACTTACTGAATGGAAGAACATTCTGGGCAGACTGCGCAACTTTGGAAATCAGAGTGTATCTTGAAAATGGTGTAGAACTAGCAAAAGTAGTAGAAGAAGAAATTATAGATAACATAAAAATGAACAACTTTCATGAAGAGAGAAAGATGAAAAGATGATCAGAAGAGAGAGAAAATAGGGCGAGAATAGAGAGGAAAAATGCTAGGATGCAGGTGAACAGCGCAGCACGCCGGAAAAATGTGAATAACATGAAATCGGTGGAGAACTGGCCAATGGCATAGAAGAAGAAAATGTAGGGCTTTAAGAATGGAACAACTTTGAGGAAGGACACATTTTGAATAGAAGAACAGAATGGGATGAAAAAAGACCATTTTCAAGACTACACAGTGAAAGGGGTCGAACGCTTGAGGGAAATTGACCTAAATGGGCCGTAAGTCGACTTGGAAGGCCGAAAGTTGATACAATAAGCTCCAAGTCTCTAAGAAATCATGATCTCTAAGACTCAAAGGGAATGTAATAATGAAATGGGCTCAAAATCTATCCAAGGAAGGCTCCAAAATAATGGTTGATTTGGGACATCAGAAATGATGAATAAGAGAAATGACGCAACTTGCGGGCTAAAAATAGGTGTCAACAGATGCCCCTCTTTGATGTCCGCTTTACAAGGGAACGAGCGAAAGCGATGCGGAGGAAAAATAGAATGGAGATGGAGCGAAAGTGACAGCGACGTGAAATGGAGATGACGCGGAGATGAAGCAGAGAGAACTGATAAGCGGGCATCAAGGTAAAAGACACCCGTTTTAACCAACAAGCGACAGGAATCCTCCCGAAATCGCCGAACTAACCACCAGGACTGGATGACAAGAATGAGACATGTCTGGGGAACTAAACTAATAGGAAAAAAAGGAAACACGACCAGCCTCATCGGGGACACAATCCACAGACGATGAGGGGGTCGGAAAGGAACATAACGTAAAAAGCAGGAGAAATATAACTGAGATAAAATCCAGACAGGAATCAGCTGACCAACCAGACCAAGCGGCAAGATCATAGAAATCGTTCAAATTCATAGTGGAATGAGAATCTCTTATCCAAGTGAATTGAAGTGTAATTAACCATTGCCGAGGAACAACCTTGAACGGATCACGAGGCATGCGTGCTCAAAATGTGACATGATGCATGCTGGGCTAAAAATAAAGAAATCATCAAAACGAATGCACAAAAAGCTAAAATAGAAAGTACTCGAGAATAGTATTGCTAGACCGGAGCAATCAGGGTCAAGACACTATCCGCAACCACGGCGTGCGAGATAGAACAATCATCCCCTAATTTTCCAACCTAACGGCCTATCCGATGATTAAACACGTGCACCTAGATCATCATCATTTTTGTTAGAGGGGAACGTCAGATCCTGGAACACATGAATGACCAGCCAGTTCTCGAGATAATATAATAATATAGATACCATATAGTAATGCAACAATGAGAAGGGATAGAAGGCCATACCTGACCTACTTGTGCAGGCGAAACGGCATTTTTTTTTGATTTTTGAATAAGACACAACCACATGAACAAGCATGAGGATAACATAACATAACTGAACATGAATTAAAACATAACATCACAAAAAACATAACAGCATAACAAACATCACAAGAACAAATGGCAAGCATGCGTGAGATTGAAGAATACGGTAGAACAAGACAACACCACAACATTGTGGGACAAGGACACGTGGGACAACACCACGGGAGACATAAGACAACACGTGGGATGACATGGACATGGTGGGACAAAGACACGTGGGACATAAGACAACACGTGCGATGACACGGACAGACAAAGGCACGCGTGGCAAGGACAACACGTGCGAGACATAGACACATGAAACAAAGACATGAGAAACATAAACACGTGTGACAACCAACACGGGGGACAAAAGATAACAAACACATTCTTCAATCAAAGCCCCGAGATCGGATGAAGCAGAACTTGCCAGGTTCAAAATAGTGAGGCAATGCCCTCTCACAGAGACATGATGAGATGAAGCGAGAGTTGAGAATGACACAAGCTTAAGAATAGATCGAGAGATATAGATTGAAGAAGAGAGAACAGATCAGAAGTCGTGAACAGGAGGCAGAGCAAAAGATAGAGCAAGGAAACTTGAACACCTGCAACATGCACACTTAGCAAACAGATCACGTATCCGTCCTCAAAACAAATAGATAGAAAGGAATAAAAATATAAATATTTTTAGATTTTTTAATTTTTCTAATTTTTTTTGAATTTTTAACAATATTTGAATTTATTTGGTTTTTGAACAATATTTGATTTTTTTGGACTTTTGATAATATCTCATTTTTGGATTTTTGGCAATATTTCCTTTTTTTTTGAAAGTTTGAAATAGCAATCTGTAGCACCCAAAGACGGGCTCGAACTACTAACTAGGGATCGTCGTTCTACCCATCTCATTAAAGGCTTCCCTTAAGCAGGGCTTAAAGAACGGTGCCCCTGCTAAGGCCATACCTAGCATATGAGGGTGGCTCGCCACAACCAACCGCCTCTAAAGAACGGTGCCCCAACTAAGGCCATACCTAGGATACAACCCAGCCTAAGAGGGATAAATAGAAGAAAAATTGGAGACAAGCTTTATGCAGGATGGGAGATATTAGGACTCGACTTCCTTCTAGGGCACTACCCCTCAAAGATACAGTCTGTTGCGCCGGGATTTTGTGTCTTTGATTTTTAGACCCATATTTACAGGCACGCATGCGACATGGCTCATGACGTCCCACGGGGAACTGTACTGTCACTGCCATGCCTTTATTTTCATAATTTTACATATTGATTCATTGAATTTTGATTTTGAGAGCCCTTATTGGCTAGATATTACATGAAAGCTCATTTTTCAAGGTCAAGACTACCCCTATTTGAGACCTCTCTCGTATTAGAAAGCACCTAGGTCAGTCATCTCATCCGCCAATCTCTTGTCCCTACACTAGACTGAGCAGAGAAAAGAAAATGCCTTTGTGCATACCAATGGTATGGCCAAATAAGTAACGGTGTGCCTTAGAGGAATCGGCTATGGCTTGCCATGAAGTGTGTGAAAAACACATACAAAAGGTCACCCTCAACAATCAGGGAAAGAAACTAGACTCCCAGCGCAGAGCTATCACCAGCCTAAGGATGCTGCAGAAGCTAACTTTTTTGTTTGACACAAAGTTAAGATCTAATTAAACAAAGACTCCTAAAGTCATTCAATCATGTTAAGGAATTAACATTATAACCATGTGCAGAAATAATAGAAATAATGGAAATGAAAGCACATTTCTTGCACAAAATAAAGATACCTTTGCAAATCCATGCCGTGGAAACCGGTATCCTGAAGCGATCTCGATCATTGAGCTTTGAGGAGTGCGAGTAGCTTTGTATTCCTTGCTTGCCATGATAAAGGATGATTAGAGAGCAAAGGATTGGATTCCTCGACACAGAGGAGTGGCAGACATCATACTGGACGAAGAAGGGATAAAAAGGAAGAGAGACGAGGTCTAGAATTCCCTCGTTAAGTCACTAAGGCCCTGATAATAAGGAACCAGATACAGAATAAACATGGATTAACTAAGATCAAGGTGGGCTAAACCCTCGAAGACAGCATGAAAAAGGGCAAGAACCCTGAAAGGGTGAGGAGGAGTAAGAAGAAAGAGGAGAATAAGAATCATCCGACATGGTCGGAGAAGGAGAGTAGCGATCACCCGCCAGAGGCGGGGAAGAAGAAGCATAAACACCTAACAAGGTCGGGGAAGGGAAATGACAGACACCCGACAAGGTCGGGAAAGAAGAATGACGGTCACCTGACAGGGTCGGGGAAAGAGAATGAGAAGTAGAATGCGGGAATACCGGAGGAGAAGGATCAGAAGAAGTCTCGAAAGTGGGATGAAAGGATGACATAGGCCTGGGCCTAGAATCATGAGAAAATGGAGAATCTGGAGGTTCTAGATGAGGGGAGAAAGAAGAATGGGGGTTTGCGGACCCGAAAAGAGAGGAGAAAATAATTGAAATTGGATTGGGAGAAGGTAAATACACCACCCAAGGGTGGGAGCTGAGTAGAAGAAATGATGAATGGAAGAAAGGAGAAGAAGAAGTAGCGGCCCCTCGAGTGCACAACCCGCGGCCTTTGTACTTGCCCCGTTGCCTCTTCTTGGCAGAAACTGTCTTGTAACGGACCCGCCTGGCACGGACTTGGACCTTCGGCCTTCTTGTCTAGAAACATCTTTTCATATAACAGGCCCACCTGGCATACGACCTAGCCCAGTCATGAATATGCAGTTTTATCGGGGTGGCTGCCCCTAGACACCCGATGCTTACCATAGGCAAACATCCTTGAACAAGTAACTCCTTAGGATGAACATCAGAAATCCACAGAGTCTTGTCACTCGGCACTAGCAACATGAGATTTGACATCTCCATTTGGCAATCGGGCATGAAGCATAACTCCCTTACCAGAAGAGCAGGACAAAACTGAGGGAGAGTAATGAACGGCGTTGACGTGGCCGATTCACCAATAAACCAAGGGAGATTGCATAACGAGTGCAGAATGTCCTTTGAAAGTGCAGAAGATACGGCCAATTGTCCCTTGTATATGGAATCCATCAGGCTCCTGGTGACCATATGGGTTAGCACAATCCAAGTAGAGAACCCCTCTCGGCCAGTGAACTGAACAACAATGGAGCGAGGAGAAATAACAACATCGATAGTGAATCCCCCGGCGAGCAATGAGATTGCCACCGGCCTCGCTTGTGAAGAAACTGGCACTAGTGCAAGTGAACTCTTCTTTGCAACCATTTCTGAAAATACAGGCTCATTATCCCCAAAATGGCCAGGGACCAGGACTCGAATTGGCATGTGGCAAATGGCATCTTGAATCTTGAAGTGCACAATCGAAACCTGGCTCGGCTCATTATCTCCCTGGGACCAGACCCAAGGGGCACCAGAGATAGCGCGCACCCGCTTCGTGGGGTGGAAAGAGATGGAGAAGTGGAGGTAATAGCCTTGGAAGGCATGAGGTGAGGATGTGGGTATAGGTATAGCCTGCTCAGGCTCGGGCAATGATGGTGAAGGGGAGGGTAAAGGCGGTGGAGATGGAGGAAGTGATGGAAGAGGGGTCACTGGGAGAGGAGGCGGTGAAGACGATGGTGATAGCGGCAGGGGTATTGGAGATGGTGGAGAGGGTGATGTGGTCGATGGAGGTAGTGGAGGTGAGGATGGTAACAGTGGTGGTGATGCGGAGGAAGTGGAGAGTCATGAGGCCCATCTTCGACGCATCGACACAACGCGTCGAGTGGCGTCGGGAATAGAAGCGGTGGTGGAAATGGAAGAGGAAGGAGAGGTAGCACTTCCCTGAGCAGAGGCTTGGGTCTGTGGAGAAGGTCGAGGTTGAGTAGGAGATGGTAAAGGTGAGGGGGTAGGTGCAGATGAAGAGGGTGATGAGGTAGGCAACGAGGTGGACAAAAGCATAGGGGAGGGAACAGGTGATGGAGTAGGTGACGGAGCGGGTGCATTATCAGATAAAGAATCACTGGGGTGCCCCTGGTCTTGTAGTGGAGATGGCAGCCTGGGCGGCACTTCTTGTTGCTGCTGCTGCTTATTACAGAGATTTAAGATAGCTTCATGCATGGCGGCCCAATCGATCATCCTCTTGTCTTCCAAACCATAAACAAGTTCCTGAAACTCTGGCAATCCTTAACCAAATGCCCCTACTGGCAATGAAATTCACAATATTGAAACACATCCCCGCCGCGGGTCGGCAAGGCACTATCGGAGGGAGCTGCAACACGTGAGCGGCCATCAAAGCCCTAAAAATGTCTGTAAGAGACTCTGGCAACGACGGAGAAGGAGCCCGCTTCGGGAACGGTGGATGCCGAGAGATATGGGAAGGTGATGGAGAAGGTTGCGGGGATGGAAGCGGAGGTTACGTAGACAATGGCGCATGGCTAAGGGAAGGATTTGGTAAAGGCATATGAGGAGCAGGATGAGGGGGTATATAGACGGCATCCACCTGCTCGGGGTGTGGTGTTTCCTTAACCGGAGGTGGAGGTTCATACAGGTATGAAGAGGCGGAAGGTTGACTCATGGAGGGTTGATATGTGGAGGTATATGGGTGTGGGGGAGCGGAAGGCTGACTTGTGGAAGGATATGTGGTGGATGGCTGACTCATGGAAGGTGATGGATAGGAGGCGTATGTGGGCATAGAAGGTAGAGGGGACTCGGGGCAAGGGAAACTAGGAGTTGTTGGCGGATGAAGCGGGCTCGGCTATAAAGCTGTTGCCATGAGGTGATATCATTCAAGGCTAAGATAAAGCGGTACTCGGGCGTTGCATTAGAAATGATCATTTTCATTTGTTCTCCCTTTGGAATATGTCCCAGGACTTGCGTGGCCAGGTGACGCCAGCGGTCGGTAAAGGTAGAGAACTCCTCGTCGGGCTTCATCTTCTCATGGGCCAGATCAACCATGGAATACCTGGGCCCAACTTGGTCTTGATACTGCTGAAGGAATTTCTCTTGAACTGTTTGGAAATTCACCACTTGATATTGCGACAATGCAAAGAACCAATCTCGAGCCGGCCCTTCTAGAGACAGACCAAACGAATAGGTCATCAAACGCTGGTCATGTCAGAATTGGGCCGACTCATAAAGAAACTCCTTCAAGTGCATGTAGGGGTCACTGACCCCACCATGTAGCTGAAGACCTTGGAATGCAAATGGGACACTCAAAGAAGTTTTGGGATCAATTTGACGTTGATGTTCATCAAGCTAGCGTTGGGTTTGAGCAATCATCTCCTCGATGGAGAGAGATCGGGAAGGATACAAGTCGGCGTGAGCAAGAGAGTGTGGATTTGGACCAGGATTATGATATTGGGCCGGATAAGAAGATCCGGACTGAGAAGAAGGAAAGCCCATTCCAGGAATAGAAGGATGCATGGGCCTGGAAGGATCATGACCATGGGAATAAGGGCCCATTGGGCCACCAATAGCAACATGGGTAGAAGGAGCGGGCCCATTAAGAGAGGTAGGCCCATTAGGAGAATAAGAAGGCCCGCTAAAGAAAGCGGGTGTAATGTCCCGGGTTTTTCGGATCCTTGTTCGTGGGTCCCGGATCTGGTTTCTCAGAGCGTCTGACTCCCTTGTGTCTGAAATTTCGTTTCAGACATCTTTCATGTTCGGATCGGCGCGATCCGGAGTCGTTTCGGAGGCCCGGAGGCGTTCCGCGACTTTTTTCGCGTGTGTTTTCCGATTCCCGGCGTGGGTTTCGGCTTTCCCTTCGGAACCTCATTGCGGGTGAACCGGGCCGTTCACCTAGGCGAGTGTGGTACCGTTACGATCGGTGCGTTCCGAGGATCGCGAGGGTGTGATTTTCTATTTTTTGGGATTTTTTCGGTTTTTCGGATTTTCCTATATATACCCCCACCCTCTCTCTTCCTCTCATTTCTCACTCTCACCCTCTCTCTCTTCTCCCACTCTCTCCTCTCACTCTCTCCTCTCCGGCGGTCGACGGACCGAGGCGGGGGCGATGCGGGCGAGGAGGACTACAAGGATGAGTCGAGGATCGAGGCTCGAGGACGCGGTGAAGCTCGGCCGTGAGTTCGTGGAGCGGCGAGGCTTCAACGGCATTTTCTTCGTTGATCGGCATCCACGGTGCACGAAATCTTCGGTGGAGGTAGGGTGATGGACCCCCAGCTCGCGCACTTCCTTTCCCGCAAGTTTCGTAGGCTACGGTGAGCCGAGCGGGCCAAACGAGGTGATTTGGGCAAAATCCATGTTTTAGGGCTTGTGGGCCGATCTCCCGTTTCATTGCGTTTTAGGCCGATCTGAGGCCATAGATGCATGCTAGGGGCTACTGGGGAGCTTCCCCTTTGTTTTCCCCCTCATCCGTGGATGTTTGGGGGCGTGGCGTGGATTTTTGGGGTTTTCCCACCGTTCCCGATTTTCCAAAATGATCGCGGTCCACCAGTAACCGCTATCACTGGTCGCGGTCGTGGGAGAACCGCGTTCATCCTTTGTGTTTTGGTCGAGGAGGCCTTCAGGCGTCGCGGTCGTGCGATAGACCGCTTTGGCCTAGTCGCGGTCAGGGGATGACCGCTACTGTATGGTCGCGGTCCTTGGACGACCGCTACCATCAGGCTTGCGCGTGGCTGGTCGCGGTCGTGAGATGACTGTGACAGCATGGTCACGGTCGCCGGTCGACCGCTACCATCTGGTCGCGGTCACCAGGTGACCACTACCATGTTCTGGTTCCTGTTTGCGCTGTTTTGACCCCCGGTCGACCCGATTGTGACCCAGTGGTTGACTTTAGGTCTCGTGAGTGTCTCGGACACCCCGTGGAGTTCCGTGACCGTGTCTTTGGGTGTCCAGAGGTCCCACTTACCTCGTTTTGCGTGCCCAAGAGCTTAAGGGTCTAGGTGACCTTTTAGCGTTCCGATTGTGTTGTGTTGGTCTCCGGTCGACCCGGTTGTGACCCAGTGGTCGACCTCCGGCCTTGTGAGTATCCCGGACACCCCATGGGTTCTGTGTCCATGTTTTTGGGGTGTCAGGAGGGACCATGTTACTTCGATTAGCGTGCCCGTAGGTGTGGTGGGTCCGGGTGACCCCACGTGTTCCGGGCTTTCGTGTTGCGCATGATCGAGTCACCGTGCATCGGTGGGTGTGCGGTGGGGTCTCCCCCGCATGTCGTGGATTTCTTTGGAAGGCAATTCCCATGTGGGCCATGTGTTTGGCCTTGGACTGCGAGTCCAATTATCCGGCCTGGGGCTGGAGGTCTCCCGCTTGCTTCGAGATGGGAAATCATCATGGTGGCTTGTGTGCTACCTTGGGAATCGTGCTTCTGTGTTTTCCGTATGGCCCGTGTGGGTGGCCTTGCCCCTTTACATTCCCTTCCCGAGGGAGTGGTCTTGACGGCTCGTGAATTGTCTCGGTACTCGTGCTATCGTGGTTTTAGACCTAGAGATTGGACTAGATTGACGGCCTTGTGCTGTTGCGTACAACGGTCTTGACCCCGAGTCTTGTGACTCAAGGACCGTTGGCTGTAGTGTGTCTAGAGGACTGTCCAGAGTCTAGTGGCTTAAGTGCCACTCGAGTTTTCTTGACTCTCGCGCACGGTGCGTGCGTGGCCGTGGACTGCGAGTCCTGTTTCTTCTCCGACTGTGGTCACCGTGCGACGGGGCCGGTACGCGGGGTTGTCCCCGTACGTCGTCGAATTCGGACGTTGTTTTCTGTTGAGTTGAGAGTTTACTCCTTCAGTGACCCTCCACTAGTCGTAGCCTACCAGTACGCGGTGCTGGTCGCACCAGGGAGTGGTGTACGGGCTTACCTTTGAGACGGTTTGTGGACCGGTTACCGTAGGCCCCTCGTCGGTAGCCAGAGTCCGGCTACAGGGGAAAACTGGTCAGAGGACCAGACCTAGTGACACAAGGTCTGTGTGTGCACACGTGGTTGGGGGCGGTTGGACCCACGTCGACGGGCGTGACCCCAGCTAGTTACTTGTTTGTGGTTACTTGTACGGTGTTCGCGCCTCGGGTAGGACCTACCACGCCAGGCGGTTCACCTGCGGTGCGGTGTAAGATGTCAGGGGACGCTACCGGCTGTGCTTCTAGTGGGTGGTACTCCTGTCGAGTACGGAGTGACAGACTATCAGTCTCTGTGTCTTTGACCTTCGGGTTTTCGGTCGTGTTGACCGGTGAGTTCGGTTGTTTCACCTTGGCGCGTGTGTCGGTTCTTGCGCCGTGAGACTAGTGCTATTGGCTTTACCGAGGTGGCGTCTTGTGGTGAGGTACCCGCGATCGGATGGTCGGGGTTGCACCTTGGACGGCGTGTCCAGGTTGGCTGTCCGGGGGACAGGCCTCTACGGCGTGGTTGCCGTGTGTTCTTACTTCGGTAGGTGGCACTAGCGTGGTTTGGTAGCTTCGACTTCGTGATCGAGGTGTGCCTTCTGGCAGTAGGAGTAGCTATAGTGCCGAGTTTTGACCGGCCACCGGTTTGCTGTTCCTGCTGTAGTTGTAGCTCTCCTTTCCGCTACCGCCGTTTTTTCCGGTTGGGGTTCCGCGGGATCCCTGCTGAGTCTCTGTTTTGGAGACTCATTCCCTGCTTTTCAGGTGTAGTGGTTCTTCCTCGCGGTTCGAGGGTGCGGGGCGGAGGTTCTCAGTTGCCAGCTTGCCGGGCCGAGTGTTCACTTGGCAAGTGGTACGTTTTACTGCTTTAGACTGCACTTTCTATTGGACTGGACTCTGTTGTAGTAGTTGTTTATTTATTTCTGTTAATTGTTGAATTGTCCTACTTTATTTCCTATTTCTTTGTGCCTCCACACTCTGTTAGCCCTTCCAATCCCTCCCGGCTCGTGGGCGGCGGTGCGAGTCTCGAGTTATCGGGCCTTCTCGGTAATCGGATTCTCGAGTCGTTACAGCGGGTCCATTAGGAGTAGAAGATGGAGGCCCGTTAGAAGGATGAGGCCCATTGAAAGAGCGAGGCCCATTGAAGGGATAAGGCCCACTAAGAGAATGGGACCCATTAAAGGAAGATGGGCCACTCAAGAAAGATGACCCATTAAAGGAATGAGGCCCATTAAATGAATGAGGCCCGTTATGAGAATGAGGCCCATTAAGATGATTATCAGTGAGTCTTTGGGCCTGGACCGGGTCCATTTGGCAAACAAGAGGTGATAAGTGGGCCATGAGATTTGCTTGTGGGTCGGACGGGCCACGAGGGGATGGGCCCGCGTGGGAAGAGGAATCCACGCGGGCATAGGAAGACGGGGAAGAAGAAGGGTAATATACAGGAGAAAAATGACACTCCATGACGGCAAATGGAGACTTTATATAGGAAAAATCAGGGAAATACAATGAGGGAAGTAAAGGGCTCGAGAATTAAAGAGGGGGATTGACTCAATAATGCAAAGGAAAAAAGAAAGAAAAAGAAACCTAGGACAATGAGACTAAACAAATGGACGCACAGAATGGTCTAACCTAAATGGGCCTAATAACAAAATTTATATGGATGATGGGGGATGCAACACGAAATAACACAAATGGGCTTGGACAGGCCCAAACAAACAATATGGGTGTGAGGGGATTCAACCAAGATCAAACAAGTTGATATGATCGTCAATTTTTATTTTTCCAAAGTTTCGATGGGCCTTTTAATGATTCGAATTAAGGTTAATTCCCTCAAAATAGGAAACATATAGGGAATAAGGTCCAAACTTTGCGTTTGACTAAGGTTAATTCCCTGACATGTATGCAAATGCAAACCGACATGTATGCAAATGTAAACCTAAGGGTAGAAAGGTACAACCGGCCCGGCGTCTGTGTGGGAATCCATGGCTCACGGGGACTTATGGAGGTCCCGGATAAGATCACATAGTCAAGCCCAAGGAATATGGGAGCGAGAGGATAACTTATCAAGGGGGAATACAACTACAATATGCAAATATGCATGATCCTATGTGCACCGTGGTGCATACAATTTCTAGCCTAAGTCTAGCAATTCAAGAGAATAATGAAATTATGCAAACATCACAAAAATGTATGCAAAATGTAAAACAATATGAATAACAATGATGCAAGACCTGAAATAGGGACAACTAGGCACTAAAAGATGACAACGTACCTTTGTGTTTGCCCCCGGACCTACAAGTTAGCTTTATGCGTAAAATGCAAAAATGAAGGCAATATTTAACTAGGCAAATGAAGTCCAATGCATGCAAATAATATATGGATGTGAAGATAAAACAAAAGAATACCCAATGGAACCAAGAAACAGCCAAAACAGACCCTGGAAGGTAATTTAAATCAGCAACTAAAATGCCCCTGTGAATCTGTCCCGAATCTGCCCACAAACTAGATGCAAAAAATGCAAAAATGGAGGCACTTTTTAAATATGCAAATGATGTCCAAAGGATGCAAATGAACTATGCATGAAAAGATAATACAAAGGTCTACACAATGGGCCTAAGAACAAGGCAATCCGACCTCGGGAGGACAATTAAATCGTCCAAGAAAGATGCCCCCATAATACAAACTTTATATGTATGGAAAGATAATACAAAGGATAACTCAACGCAACAAAAATCAACCAAATCCGACGTCAGGAGACAAAGTTATGCCCGAATGAATAAGGCCCCTATGAACAGAAATCATGCTTTTTCTAGAACCACTAAAAGGTCCCTGGATGAACATTTTTACCCTGTAAGCGGTCTTCTGGAGGACCGCCCAGGTCTTGGACGGTCGTGGAGGACCGTTTATAACCCCAGAGGGTTTGGGCAGTTCTGGAAAGGCCGTTAAAGGTGCTGGGCAGCCTTACGATAGACCGTTTACCCCTGACAGACCCGAAAATGGACAGAACGATGAAAAAACGTGGAGACTACCCAAACATGCATGAACACGTACCTGATAAGTGTGTATTTTTCCTTCTTAATTCATAATTATTCATATTTTTATGAGCTTAAATTATGATAAATATACACTTCTCACACTTATTGTTGATTTAGACTCAAATGTTTAATTTTTTGAAATTAAATAAAATTTAATCATAATTTTTACTTATTTATGCGGGCACGCAATACGAGGAAAACTCCAAGAAAAAGAAAAAAAGAATAAAAATATACATGTTGAATGGGCCAAAAGCCCGAGGATTAGTTCAAAAAGAAAAGAAAAAAAATTAGAAAAAAAATAAATTTATTCGCTATTTTTTAGTATTTTATACAAATATATACTAGATATATATATATATATATTTAGATATAATATATATATATATATATTAAAAACAAAAAAAATTTCAAACCCCGCCCCCGCCCTTCACGCCTTCGCCGCACGCACGGGCGACGAGGCGGGGCGAAGGAGGGCGAATGGCGGGGGGGTCGTGGCAGGTAGGAGGAGGGCCCAAGGAGGCCACGCGGAGGCGCGGGCGCACGCGCCCGCGTGCGACAACCGGGTCGGCAGGAGACGGGCGGGCGCACGGAGGGCCCACAGGCGGGCGGCCTAACGCGGTCGGCCGGCCGGCGCGTTGTGCCGGCAGAGAGAGAAAAGAAAGAAAAAGAGAAAGAGAAGGAAGAAAGGGCTATAAAAATTCCAAAATTTTTTTGAAAAATCCGAAAAAAAATAGAAGAGTGTGCAGCACATCCAGCCTAACATTTTGGATCCAATAGAGCATCAATTATGTTCACATGAAGAGAAAGGGAGTGTTGTGATCTCTATAAAAGGGGGTCTATTGGCCATTGTCAGGCCAAGGAAGAGATGTTAGGAGAGTAGGAAGCTATGGGTCATTTGTAATGTAAGTTTGTTCTTTATATTTCTGAAGTTGGTGATTGTAGGAGTGGTGTTTTGTAAGCTTTTGATGTCAAGATTGTAAGTTGAAGTTATTTCAATACAAGTTTGGTTTTAGAATTCAGTCTTTTCTTAGTCTCATTTCTCATTGTTGTGATCTTCATTTCAATTTCAGTTCTTCACAAAAGTTGTTCATTTTCAAGTGTTCTTCAACTTCCATGCTTAGTATTTCTTCAAATTCTTCCTAATTCATAGAGTTATTACCCATTTTCTTAAGTGTTATTTTGTGTGATTACTATTCATCCGTGGTGAGACCTTCTAGTATTCTTATGTTTTGAAGCTTTTCTAGACCTCTTTTCAATCTGAGTTCTTCATCAAAGTTGTTCCTCTCTTTGAGAACTAAATTTCATTCTTCTCCCACTTTGTCTAATTCTGCTTATTTTAAGAGTTATAATTAATTATTTACTGTGCTATTTTCTGCCATTGTACTGTTCATCCGAATTGATAGTTCTTTAGTTTTTCTCATTTTTCACTATCTTCTTCTTATTTTCTGTGTCTGTATTCTTCATCAAAGTTCTTCATCTTTTCATTCCTACAACTTTCATGTTTTCCATTTCTTCTAATTCCTCTAGATTTCACGTTATTCTTTTCCTTCCAACCCCATGCTTTCAACAAAATTCTGATGTATTTTCAAGTTATGTTTGTTTCTATTTACATTTCTTCATAAGTTCTTCAATCACACCCGAAGCGGTAAGTCATCTTCGAATCATCTCACGGCATCGACTTCCAAGGCAGAGCGGTCTTCATCAAAGGCTCAGTAAGGAAACGACGGCGTTCTTCAATTGGCTAATTATTCCTTTACTTTTCTCTTGATATTTAAAGTTGTAATTCCACTTAGTGATAATCGCACTCCATGAACAAAATATGCGTTTTCAAGCATAAGGGTATTTCTAACTTGAGCTAAAATTAAATATTCTCTCCCCGTGGGATCGACCCGTATTCACCACTGTACTCGTATTTTCAAAAATCATTCGAGTGAGTGAGTGCGGTTATAAATTTTAAAATTTGTGTGGCACGACATTTTTAAACGACGACTGTCGAGCGCATCAAATTTTTGGCCCTGCCTTGGAAGTCGACGCCGTGAGATGTTTCGAAGATGCCTTGGAAGTCGACGCCGTGAGAGGAACAACTTGGATGCAGAACTCAGATTGAAAAGAGGTCTAGAAAGGCTTCAAAACATAAGAATACTAGAAGGTCTCACCACGGATGAATAGTAATCACACAAAACAATACTTAAGAAAATGGGTAATAACTCTATGAATTAGGAAGAATTTGAAGAAATGCTAAGCATGGAAGTTGAAGAACACTTGAAAATGAACAACTTTCGTGAAGAACTCAAATTGAAATGAAGATCACAACAATGAGAAATGAGACTAAGAAAAGACTGAATTCTAAAACCAAACTTGTATTGAAATAACTTCAACTTACAATCTTGACATCAAAAGATTACAAAACACCACTCCTACAATCACCAACTTCAGAAATACAAAGAACAAACTTACATTACAAATGACCCATAGCTTCCTACTCTCCTAACATCTCTTCCTTGGCCTGACAATGGCCAATAGACCCCCTTTTATAGGGATCACAACACTCCCTTTCTCTTCATGTGAACATAATTGATGTTCTATTGGATCCAAAATGTTAGGCTGGATGTGCTGCACACTCTTCTATTTTTTTCGGATTTTTCCAAATTTTTTTGGAATTTTTATAGCCCTTTCTTCCTTCTCTTTCTCTCCTTTTCTTTCTTTTCTCTCTCTGCCGGCACAACGCGCCGGCCGGCCGACCGCGTTAGGCTGCCCGCCTGTGGGCCCTCTGTGTGCCCGCCGTCTCATGCCGACCGGCGTGTCGCACGCGGGCGCGTGCGCCCGCGCCTCCGCGTGGCCTCCTTGGGCCCTCCTCCTGCTTGCCACGACCCCCCCCGCCATTCGCCCGCGTTCGCCCCGCCTCGTTGCCCGTGCGTGCGGTGAAGGCGGGAAGGGCGGGGGCGGGGTTTGAAATTTTTTTTTGTTTTTAATATATATATATATATATATATATATCTAGTATATATTTGTATAAAATACTAAAAAATAGCGAATAAATTTATTTTTTTTCTAATTTTTTTTATTTTCTTTTTGAACCAATCCTCGGGCTTTTGGCCCATTCAACATGTATATTTTTATTCTTTTTTTTCATTTTCTTGGAGTTTTCCTCGTATTACGTGCCTGCATAAATAAGTAAAAATTGTGATTAAAATTTATTTAATTTCAGAAAATTAAACATTTGAGTCTAAATCAACAATAAGTGTGAGAAGTGTATATTTATCATAATTTAAGCTCATAAAAATATGAATAATTATGAATTAAGAAGGAAAAATACACACTTATCACACCCCCCAACTTACTCATTGCTAGTCCCTTAGCAATGTACATAATGAAAATTTGATGACTAACAAGAGTTTAAAGATATTCATGCTTCATTTCCAGATCATCTTTCATAGAGTTAACTAAAGATCAGGAATCTGGAGTAATTACCACAGACTAGCCTTATGTCGGAAATTCAGGTACATGATCAAGAATTCTAATCAAAATTCAGTAGCACTTGTGCATGTGTAATGCTAAGTCCACAGTGAAGATAATTGCATCCCCCATTTGCTATTCCGAACAAATGTCTTTCAATTCTGCACTTCTTAATCAGAGCTTTAAGCATAATAGCTTTTTATCTGCCTTATTTCATTTGTCCCTTTTGGGATCTCTTTTCCTCTTATTTTTTCTTTTTCTTTGTCTGTTTTTTTTTCTACACACATGATGCTGCACTACTCTTCACTGTTTTACGCGAACCTCAACACGTCTTAGGTGAAGTAGGCCTGGTTCCACAGATCAGAGTTCCCTTTTCCTTTTGACGCGAACCTCAACACGTATTAGGTGAAGTAGGCCCGGTTACTCAGAATCGGAGCATTTTTCATGGTATTTTTTTTCTCATAATTTTATATGGCAGAAAGCTTATAACGAATCTCTTTTTCAAGAAATATAAAATATCATACACATACCCAAAATAGCAGAAGACTTGTCCTACTTGTTTCATTAGCGTGCAACGTGATTTTCATTTTTTTAAAGTGCATCTGAACTTTAAGGAGATTCTTAAATCAGTTTTCCATTGCTAGCTTAAAGAAATTATCCATCATCCTTTTCCTAGTCGTTTCGATTCCAGAATTACTTTTCATGAGACATGAATCAAGTAACATCAACTCGGGGAAAACTGTTGTTTAGCGTGACAATACAAAATTTACAAAATAGCAAGAAAAAGTTTTTTTTTAACTCCCCCCCCAAACATAAATGACATTGTCCTCAATGGCATAAGCATGAGAAAGATCAAAGAACAATTAAACATATAATATGGTTGGGATGGAAGGATACAACTTGATGGTCAGGGCAAAATGACGAGGGCTTCATTGCGTTGTGGCCTGACAATTGAAAAACAAACACACTAAAATAAGAAATCAAATCATAAAATATTGGGTCGCCTCCCAAAAAGCATTTATTAGCACACCAAACTATGAAAACGTTGGGCTGCCTCCCAAAAAGCGCTAAGTTTACCTTCTTCAACCAGACGCATGAAAGCATAAAAGGAAGTTAAGCCTGATCACATAATGCTATGGATTCTTTAGGTGACAACAGCTCATTTTCCAAGTAGGGTTTCAACCTTTGACCATTAACAGTGAAGATATGACCATTTTAGGGATTCAAAAGTTTGACGGCTCCATGATCAAATGCCTTAACAACTATGAACGGCCCATCCCATCTTGATTTCAATTTACCAGGGAACAAACGGAGCCATGAGTTAAAAAGCCAAACCTTTTGATTTTCATGAAAAGTTTTTCTATGAATATGCTGATCGTGAAAAGCCTTGGTTTTAGCTTTATAGATCTTGGAATTTTCATAGGCTTCATTTCTTAGCTCCTCTAGTTCATGGAGTTGAAGAACCCGTTGGGCTCCAGCTTGAGTCAAGTCAAAGTTGACTTGCTTAATGGCCCAATAGGCTCGATGTTCGAGCTCGACAGGTAGGTGGCAGGCTTTACCAAAGATGAGGTGGTAGGGTGACATGCCAATAGGGGTTTTGAATGTAGTTCTATAGGCCCATAGTGCATCATCTAGTCGCTCAGACCAGTCTTTCCTATCCGGCCGAACTGTCTTGTGTACAATGTTCTTAATCTCCCTGTTGGATACTTCCACCTGACCACTGGTTTGGGGATGATATGGGGTGGCAATTTTGTGGGTGATCCCATATTTCTTGAGCAAAGCTCGAAATTGGGAGTGAGTGAAATGCGAACCCCCATCACTAATGATAGCCCTCGGACAGCCAAATCTAGAGAAAATGTTCTTGCAAACAAATTTCATGACTACCTTGTGATCATTGGTCCGTGTGGGTATAGCTTCAATCCACTTTGAAACATAATCGACCGCCACCAAAATGTATTCATTGCCAAAGGATGGTGGAAACGGTCCCATGAAATCAATACCCCAAACATCAAAGATTTCCACTACAAGAATGGGATTTAGCGGCATCATATCTCTCTTCGGAATATTGCCAACAGCTTGACACCTCAGACATGTTTTGGAAAATTCATAAGCATCCTTGAATAAGGTGGGCCAATAAAATCCACTTTGTAACACCTTAGCCGCAATTTTCTTTCCTGAAAAGTGTCCCCTACAAGCGAGAGTGTGCCAAAAATTCAGGACAGATTGTTGCTCATCCTCGGGGACACATCTTCGGATGATCTGATCTGGACCCATATGAAACAATTCCGGGTCCTCCCAAAAATAGTGTTTGAGTTTGGCAAAGAAGTGGTCCTTTTCCTGCTTAGACCACCCAACTGGGATCTGTCGTACTGCCAAGAAGTTGACAATATGAGCATACCAGGGGGTAGAGGTGATAGACAAAAGTTGTTCGTCAGGAAAAGAATCAGACATTGGAGCACTCTCAGGTATCACTATTCGGGATAAATGATCAGCCACAACATTTTCTAACCCCTTCTTATCTTTGATTTCCAGATCAAATTCTTGCAATAACAGAATCCATCTAATCAGACGGGGTTTAGCGTCCTTCTTGGTAAGCAAGTACCTCAAAGCGGCGTGATCAGAATACACAATGACCTTGGCCCCTAAAAGATATGATCGGAATTTCTCTAGGGCAAAAACAACTGCCAAAAGTTCCTTTTCTGTGGTGGTGTAATTCATTTGAGCATCTCCGAGAGTGCGACTCGCATAATATATCACCACAGGTTTCTTATCAATTCGTTGCCCCAGGACAGCTCCTATGGCGTAGTCTGAGGCATCACACATGATTTCGAAAGACAGTGACCAATCTGGGGATTGAAGAATCGGAGCTTGGGTCAGAGCTACCTTCAAAGAATGGAAGGCCTCAAGACACGACTCATCTAGATGGAAGGGAGTGTCCTTGGCTAGCAACTTTGTGAGCGGGCGAGTGATGGAAGAGAAGTTCTGAGTGAATCTTCTATAAAAACCCGCATGGCCAAGGAAAGATCGGATTTGCCTGACAGATGAAGGGGGAGGAAGATTGGAAATCAGATCGACCTTAGCCTTGTCTACTTCTATCCCCCTTTCAGAAATAACATGGCCTAACACAATCCCTTCTTGGACCATAAAATGGCTTTTCTCCCAGCTAAGCACCAGATTGGAGTCAATACATCGTGCCAACACTTTCTGCAAATTCTTCAAACAATTATCAAATGAATCTCCGAAAACGGAGAAATCATCCATGAAAATTTCTAAAAATTCTCCCACCATTTCAGAAAATATGGCCATCATGCATCGCTGAAAGGTGGCAGGGGCATTGCAAAGCCCGAATGGCATTCTCCTGAAAGCAAACGTGCCATAAGGACACATGAACGTAGTTTTCTCTTGATCCTCCGGGTAAACAGCAACTTGATTATACCCGGAGTATCCATCCAAAAAGTAAAAATATTTTTGCCCAGCCAACTTATCCAAAATTTGATCAAGAAACGGGAGAGGGAAATGATCCTTCTTTGTCATGGAGTTCAGTTTTCTGTAATCAATACAGATTCTCCATCCCGTTTGTAATCTCATGGCTATCCCTCACCTTTCTCATTTTTAGTAACGGTCAGCCCAGATTTCTTGGGAACAACTTGTGTAGGGCTAACCCACTTACTATCAGAAATGGGATATATAATCCCAGCATCTAGTCACTTCACTACCTCCTGCTTGACTACTTCTTTCATGTGCGGATTCAGCCGGCGTTGCATCTCCCTACTCGGCTTAGCATTGTCCTCCAAATAGATGTGGTGCATACAAACGTCCGGACTAATGCCCTTGAGATCTGCCACCGACCAACCTATGGCCCCCCTATGTTCCTTAAGGACATCTAAAAGTTTAGATTCCTGATCAGAAGTGAGGTTGGAGGATATAATGACAGGCAAAGTTTGGTCAGGACCCAGATAAGCATACTTAAGAGAGTTCGGCAGAGGCTTCAATTCAAGAGTAGGTGGCTGATCCAGGGATGGAAGTGCAGGTTCAGATTGCAGTGGAGGGAGTGACTCTACCCTAGACCAGGGTGTGAGAGAGAAAGGAGAATCCTGCAGCATACTACCCTCTTCTAGGGTGTCCTTGATTGCACCCGGACTTTCATCACTCAACTCAAAAATATCAACAACATTACATTCTTCTTCAAGGTCCGGGTATTGAGAAGCTTTGAAAATATTCAATGCAATTTTCTCTCCTCCAAATGATATGTCCATCATTCCCGTGGCACAATTTATATTGGCCTTAGCTGTAGCTAAAAAGGGGCGTCCCAAAATAATAGGTGTATGTTTAAGATCCTGGGACGAGGCCATATCCAAAATGAGAAAATCTACTGGGAAGTAACAATCATGCACTTTCACAATTACATCCTCCAACAGACCTCTTGGTGTTTTCACTGATCTATCGGCCAATTGAAGGATGATAGATGTTGGTTTTAACTCACCCAGATCAAATTGCTCATAGATAAAGGTGGGTAAAAGATTTACGCTAGCACCTAAGTCGAGCAAAGCTCGATCAAAGGTGACTCCACCTATATCACATGAGATCAAGGGGGCTCCGGGGTCCTTCAACTTTCTCGGCAAATGATTCATTACAACGGCACTCACATCCTCCGACAAACGGACCTTTTGAGTTGCCGCCCTTGGCTCCCTCCTTGGAGTGCAAAGCTCTTTCAAAAACTTTGCATATCCCGGCACATGCTTGATGGCATCTAAAAGTGGAATATTGATATTCACTTGTTTGAACAATTCCACTAATTCTTCCTGATGTACTGGTGGTTTCTTGGGAGCTTTCGGCTTTAAAGCATCAGGAAAAGGGGCCTTAGGCTCATAATCTAGGGGTCCTTCATCAAGTTTCACCTTTCCTTTATCCAGCCTCTTCTTTCCATCCATCGGCTTCTCTTTAACAATCATGGGTTCTTCTTCCTCCTCATTCTCCTCTCGGGCCTCTTGGCCCGAACTACTACCAACGCCCTTAGCCTTGTAAGGGTCATCTAAAACTTTCTCCCTCCTAAGAGAAGAGATTGCCTTAGCATTCTCCAATTGGGGGCCCATAGGAGGAGGATGCTGAGGTTGGTTTGGCTGAGGGAGAATAGGAGCTCTTTGAGGGAAGCCTGGAGGTTGGTTCCTTGGATTAGCCACTGGCTGGGTAGGAAGCTGACCTACCTCTCTCCGAACATTTCCTGCTGCTATTTGCCCGATTTGACCTTCCAACTTAGCAATGGATTGCTGCTGAGAAAAAATGAGTTGTTGGAGTCGGTCAAACTTTTCATCAAAATTTGACTACGAAAATTGAGGAGGAGGTTGGAAGGGGACTTGATTGGATCTGTTGGATGGATAGTGATGGTACTGGCCCTGAGAAAATTGAGATTGTTGGTACGGAGCCTGAGAATAATGTGATGAGTGTTGGGATTGTTGTGAAAAAGGTGCACTGGTTTGTGAGAAATTTTGATGAGTTTGGTGAAAAGGATATTGATACTGTTGGTGAGATTGGACTGGAGCTTGGAATTGCTGTTTTTTGAACAAGGGATTAGTGTGGGAAGATGAACCTTGTTGGGATTTCCAAGAGAAATTTGGGTGATTTCTCCAGCTTGGATTATAGGTGTTTGAGTAAGGATCATAACGTGGCTTAGAAACACCCTGAGCAGCGAAGATTTGTTCTTGAATGAATGGGGGAAGTTGGGCCGCAGTAGGGCAATCAGTTACCACATGATCAGTGCTAGAGCAAAGAGCACAGATCTCGTCATAATTGGGAGCTGAGAATGGTTGAGGTCGAGGACCTGAAGAAGAAGTTTCTTGCCTTGATAGAAATTGATCTAGCTTTTGGGCAACAAGATCAACATTTTCTATCTTTTGTGCCAACAATTCCATTTTGTTCAGTTTCTGAGTTAAGGCATTGATATCCATCCTATTCTCATGCTCACCGTGGCTCTTCACTTCATACAGCCCACCCTTCTTAGCTGGTCCCACCATTCTCTCATAGGATGAAAGTGAGGTATGACTGATTGAATTTTCACTCAACATTTCAAACAGGTCATAAGCCTCATCCTCGCTTTTACTCATAAAAGCTCCCCCACAAGACGCATCCACCATTTGACGGTAACTATCTGTCAATCCCTCATAGAATGCTTGAACTATTTGCCATCTCGACAAACTATGATGAGGGCATTTCCGTAACAAATCATTCAACCTATCCCACGCCTCATGGATTTGTTCTCCAGGGTTTTGTGAAAATCCAGTTATAGCTCTCCTCATGGTATTGGTTCGCCCTATGGGGTAGAATTTCTTTAGGAATTCCTTTTGCATTTCTGCCCATGTTTTGATGGGTTTACTCAAGGCTCCTAACCAATACTTGGCTTTGTCTTTAAGAGAGAATGGGAAAAGGGTTAGCCTGAGAGCATCATCTGAAAAATTGGGGATTTTCACAGTTGAACATATCTGGAGGAACTCATCCAGATGTCTATAGGGATCCTCATTGGTATTGCCATAGAAAGACGGCAACATTTGAATGGTGCTGGACTTGATTTCGTATTGAGCTGCTTGATTTTATGGTGCTTGGGTATAAAATGAAGGTTCATATTGATTGGGAAGAAAATATTCCTTCATTTGCTTGGGAGCAGCTTGTGGAATTAGCTGATTTTGGTTTTGGTCCGCCATGAGGTTAGGTTGATGGTGGGTTTTAGAATGCACTAACCTCTCAATCTCTCCTATAGGTCCTAGTAAAGATGGGTGTAGGGATCTCCTACCGTGCATAAACTAGGCCAAAATGAGAGAGAAAATTGTTTTATGATGATTTTTTTGTGTGTGTGTTTTATATTGACATACTATGACGAAGAAAGAGAAGAAAATGCTTTTGTTTTTGTTTTATTTTGTATTTAGGCAAACACAAACAATTTTTTCACACAAATGACCCTAATGACTTAAATGTGTCCTAAATCTATAAATGGGGTTTCACAAAATGATTAAAGTGAAACTGAAGTTCACCCTCAATATGTCAACCAACCAGGTAAGGGGTGGGGAAGTGGGAGGATCCCCCTACTTGCGTAGGGACCTAATTATGCCAAATCACTAACCCGCTTAAGGCGTTTGCCGTTCGACCGTCTTGCCTTAGGCACCGGTTTTCATATGAGGGTAAACCTAAATCTATAAATGGGGTTTCACAAAATGATTAAAGTGAAACTGAAGTTCACCCTCAATATGTCAACCAACCAGGTAAGGGGTGGGGAAGTGGGAGGATCCCCCTACTTGCGTAGGGACCTAATTATGCCAAACCACTAACCCGCTTAAGGCGTTTGCCGTTCGACTGTCTTGCCTTAGGCACCGGTTTTCATATGAGGGTAAACCCAAATAACATAAAAATCACAGTGTGATCCTAGGGCCAACGTTTACTGACTTTTATTTATGGCGTAGGTTATGCAGATATGTAAGGAAAATGTGGTTTACGGGCTAAGGAAGAGTGATGAATTTCCCACCTTATGTTATTTAAGGGAATGCCCTTAGAATAATTTGAAATGAAATGCACACCACAATTTCAAACAAGGGGTTCTTTATGCAATATGAATGCCAGAAGAGGATGAGTAAAACGTACCTTGCCCCTTGCAATCTTCAATATGCAACGACAGGAATTAAACAAATGAAAATTATATGCTAAATGATGCATGACCTAGAACATGTTGTGTGGTTTCTAATCTTGAAATGATTTTTTTTTTGGTGTAAGTAAATTTTTTTTTTGTTTTTAATTAATGAACCTATCTAGCCAGAACAAAAATGTCTTTTTGTTTTGATGTTTTTGATTTTTATAGAGTTTTCAAGAATTTTGCAGATTTTTGTTAAAAAATTTTCAAAAAGTGGAAAAATAGAATATGTTCCTGCGTTTCTTCCCTTTTTACTTCAGGTATGAGTTTCCTCTTTCCTTGATTTTTTTGATTTGTTTTTGTTTTCCTGCAAAATGAAAATAATAAAATCAATATACAAATATACAAATATACAAATAAAACACAAGAATATCCAACTTTCAAAAATTCACTCCCCGGCAACGGCGGCAAAAATTTGATGCGCTCGACAGTCGTCGTTTAAAAATGCCGTGCCACACAAATTTCAAAATTTATAACCGCACTCACTCACTCGAATGATTTTGAAAATGCGAGTACAGTGGTGAATACGGGTCGATCCCACGGGGAGAGAATATTTGATTTTAGCTCAAGTTGGAAATACCCTTATGCTTGAAAACGTAAATTTTGTTCATGGAGTGCGATTATCACTAAGTGGAATTATAACTTTAAATATCAAGAGAAAAGTAAAGGAATAATTAGCCAATTGAAGAACGCCGTCGTTTCCTTGCCGAGCCTTTGATGAAGACCGCTCTGCCTTGGAAGTCGACGCTGTGAGATGATTCGAAGATGACTTACCGCTTCGGGTGTGATTGAAGAACTTATGAAGAAATGTAAATATAAACAAACATAACTTGAAAATACATCAGAATTTTGTTGAAAACATGGGGTTGGAAGGAAAAGAATAACGTGAAATTTACATGGAATTAGAAGAAATGGAAAACATGAAAGTTCTAGAGAATGAAAAGATGAAGAACTTTGATGAAGAACGCAGACACAGAAAATAAGAAGACGATAGTGAAAAATGAGAAAAACTAAAGAACTATCAATTCGGATGAACAGTAAAATGGTAGAAAAGAGCACAGTAAATAATTAATTATAACTCTTAAAATAAGCAGAATTAGACAAAGTGGGAGAAGAATGAAATTTAGTTCTACAAGAGAGGAATAACTTTGATGAAGAACTCAGATTGAAATGAAGATCACAACAATGAGAAATGAGACTAAGAAGAGATTGAATGCTCAAACCAAACTTTCATTAAAACAAATTCAACTTACAACTTTTGCATCAAAATAACACTTTATGAAACCTTAGTAAGGCCAACATGAAAGAACTTGAAGAACACAAAGAACACTCTTACAATTCGTCACAATCTCTAAGCTTACAACTCTTTCTAGCTCTCCTTAGCCTTCTTACATTGGAAATGAAGCCCCTTTATATAGGGTACAAAACACCCCTTAGGAAATGTGAACATTCATACCAATGTGAACACTCAATTGTTACAATTGTTGACCCAAAATGGTAGGTTGGCATGTGCTGCACACTTTGCCATTTTTTTCTGATTTTTTTGGATTTTTCTGGCATTTTTTTGGCCTTCTTTTCCTTCTCTTTCTCTCTTTCTCTCTCATTTTCTCTCTCCTCCTGGCCGGCGGCACGTTGCGCGGACCGGCCGTCCCCGTTAGGCCGCCCGCCTGTGGGCGCGCCGTGCGCCCGCCGTCTCCTATCGACCCGCGTGTCGCACGCGGGCGCGTGCGCCCGCGCCTCCCCGCCGACCGTTGACGCGTCCTCCGCGTGGCGAGGTGGCGAAGGGGGAGCGGGGGTCGTGGCAGCCGGCAGGAGGGCCCAAGGGGCCACGCGGAGGACGCGTCAACGGTCGGCAGGGAGGCGCGGACGCACGCGCCCGCGTGCGACACGCGGGTCGGCAGGAGACGGCGGGCGCACGGCGGGCCCACAGGCGGGCGGCCAGGAGGAGAGAGAAAATGAGAGAGAAAGAGAGAAAGAGAAGGAAAAGAAGGCCAAAAAATGCCAGAAAAATCCAAAAAAATCAGAAAAAAATGGCAAAGTGTGCAGCACATGCCAACCTACCATTTTGGGTCAACAATTGTAACAATTGAGTGTTCACATTGGTATGAATGTTCACATTTCCTAAGGGGTGTTTTGTACCCTATATAAAGGGGCTTCATTTCCAATGTAAGAAGGCTAAGGAGAGCTAGAAAGAGTTGTAAGCTTAGAGATTGTGACGAATTGTAAGAGTGTTCTTTGTGTTCTTCAAGTTCTTTCATGTTGGCCTTACTAAGGTTTCATAAAGTGTTGTTTTGATGCAAACGTTGTAAGTTGAATTTGTTTTAATGAAAGTTTGGTTTGAGCATTCAATCTCTTCTTAGTCTCATTTCTCATTGTTGTGATCTTCATTTCAATCTGAGTTCTTCATCAAAGTTGTTCCTCTCTTGTAGAACTAAATTTCATTCTTCTCCCACTTTGTCTAATTCTGCTTATTTTAAGAGTTATAATTAATTATTTACTGTGCTATTTTCTGCCATTTTACTGTTCATCCGAATTGATAGTTCTTTAATTTTTCTCATTTTTCACTATCTTCTTCTTATTTTCTGTGTCTGCGTTCTTCATCTTTTCATTCTCTACAACTTTCATGTTTTCCATTTCTTCTAATTCCATCTAAATTTCACGTTATTCTTTTCCTTCCAACCCCATGTTTTCAACAAAATTCTGATGTATTTTCAAGTTATGTTTGTTTATATTTACATTTCTTCATAAGTTCTTCAATCACACCCGAAGCGGTAAGTCATCTTCGAATCATCTCATGGCGTCGACTTCCAAGGCAGAGCGGTCTTCATCAAAGGCTCGGCAAGGAAACGACAACGTTCTTCAATTGGCTAATTATTCCTTTACTTTTCTCTTGATAAAGTTGTAATTCCACTTAGTGATAATCGCACTCCATGAACAAAATTTGCGTTTTCAAGCATAAGGGTATTTCTAACTTGAGCTAAAATCAAATATTCTCTCCCCGTGGGATCAACCCGTATTCACCACTGTACTCGTATTTTTAAAATCATTCGAGTGAGTGAGTGCGGTTATAAATTTTGAAATTTGTGTGGCACGGCATTTTTAAACGACGACTGTCGAGTGCATCAGTACCCAACATGCAAGAGACTAAAAATAAAAGGTGATGGGCACTAGGTATCCCACTGTGATCGCCAAAAAAAAACTTTAAATACAAAGCTTAGGCTGATCTATCCCGCCCTGACCTAATAAGCACGCACATATGAACATGCATATGATCATGAAGTGTAAACAATAGAAAGCAAAGAGGCGATGAAGAAAAGAAATGAACTGTGATCACCACCCAAGGAATAGCAATAGGAAATAGATACTATGATGAAAACAAACCTACTGCGTACCTTGGGAAGGGAAGAAGAAAACCGCGGTCGAAGGTGACCGCTACAACGTGTGATCGCACCTTGAAGACGGGTGCGGGGAACTCATGGGATTGGACCACCTCTCCTTCCAACCGGCTAGAGGAAGAGGGCCTCACGTCCTATTGATAGTCTCCTGCAAAACAAAGCCATGAAAATGAAAGAACACCCATTAGAATATGATAGTGTAGCACATGCCCCGAAGTGATGAAATAGCATGAAAGAATGGGAGAGAACGCACCGGGAGAGGGTTTTTAACCCCTATAAATGGGTGCAAAAGGAAGGTGGGAGTGTTGTGCATGCATAGGATTTGAAATCATGAAATTTGGTGAAAAGGAGAGGGAGAAAAATGTTGTGCAAAATGGAGAAAAATGCATGAGCGTCCAGAAAATAGTGCAAAAACTAAGTGTAAAAACTGTGGTGATTTGTGAAAAGTAGGAGAAGAGAATAAGAAATTGGAGAGAGTATAGAGAGCCCAGAGAGATTAAAAATGAAGAAGATACTCCCCTCTTCAGGATGGGACCAATGGAGGACGAAGAGGATGCCAGATGACTCCGCCTCGAGCCGACGAAGGGCGCCCCGCCGCACAGGTTCAAGAACTTGTGATGATTTGCAAGAAGTAGAGGCGAAGTTCGGAGGAAAAACGAAGATGAAATGAAGCAAATGAGGAACCAAATTAAAGCTAATACTTCCCTCAATAGCCTGGGGTCGAAGGTTTGAGTGGACGATCCGGCATGGCTTCGCCCTAGGTCGAAGAAGAGCCCCCCGTCGCGCAGGCGAACTGGGCATCTATTTATAGAAAAGTGGTGAGACCCCGAACTTTCTGCCATAATTCCAGGAGATAGAGTCCACCAAATCTCAAGATCTCTGGATCATTCTCGAGATAATAGTCAAGATAAGATGTAGGAACAAACGGGACTCTTTTTCGTGGAAGGATGTGGAAGTTATGGCTATTGGAAGAAGCCTCTGGAACCTAATCTACAGGAGTTTTTGTTGCACGAAATGCGTTAAACCTGATATTGCGGTGAAGATTCCAGGTTATCTGGTCAAATAAAAATCATGCTCTGTATACCAAAGTTGAGATAATACAAAGAGGAAGACACAGAAACAAATGGGGCTCAATTTCATGGAGGATTCTAGAAGATAGAGCCGTAACAAGGAGGCCCCGTTGCACAGGTTTCGACCTTAGAGTCCGACGGCAAAGAAGACGGAGTTCAGGGTCTTCTGGACTCTCTGTCATATAAATGGTCTCACGATAGACCATTTTTAGAAATAAACGGTCATCATTAGGCCGCTTTTATCATGAAGAATAGAGACCTGGGCGACCACGGCAGTTCGGGCTAAAAAAGGATGAAAACGGTCTAGCAGTAGACCGTTTAGTGCTTGGAGCTATCTTGCATTAGACCACTTAGTGATGGGACGGTTTAGCAGTAGACCACTTAGTCATGGGACGGTCTAGCAGTAGACCACTTACTGATGGGGCGATCTAGCAGTAGACCACTTACTTACTGATGGGATGGTCTAGCAGTAGACCACTTACTGATGGGGCGGTCTAACAGTAGACCACTTAGTGAATGAGGCGGTCTATCAGTAGACCACTTACTGAATGGAAGAACATTCTAGGCAGACTGCGCGCAACTTTGGAAATCGGAGTGTATCTTGACAACGATGTAGAACTAGTGAAAGTGGTAGAAGAAGAAATTGTAGATAACAAAAAAATGAAAAACTTTTATGAAGAGAGAAAGATGAAAAGATGATCAGAAGAGAGAGAAAATAGGGCGAGAATGGAGGACAAAAATACCGAGATGTAGGTGAATAGCGTAGCACGCCGGAAAAATGTGAATAACTTGAAATCGGTGGTGAACTGGGCAATGGCGTCGTAGAAGAAAATGTAGGGCTTTACAAATGGAACAACTTTGATGAAGGACATATTTTGAATAGAGGAATAGAATGGGATAAAAAAGGACCATTTTCAAGACTGCATAGTGAAAGGGGCCGAACGCTTGAGGGAAGTCGACCTAAATGGGCCGTAAGTCGACTTGGAAGACCGAAAGTTGATACAATAAGCTCCGGGACTCTAAGAAATCATGATCTCCAAGGCTCAAAGGGAATGGAATAATGAAATGGGCTCAAAATCTATCCAAGGAAAACTCCAAAACAATGGTTGATTTGGGACATCAAAAATGATGAATAAGAGAAATGATGCAACTTGCGGGCTAAAAACGGGTGTCAACAACGGCGTCCAAAACCATGTCTTGCTCCTCACGGGATCACCGAGACATTTAGGAGGTGACCTGTCAACCATTGGATCACACCGGGTTGACCAGAAACCAATCATGACAGTGAAGCAGTACGGAACACTACTCGATATAATGGCACTCCCGGACACCCGACAACCTGGTCACAGCCCTCATAGGATATCCAAGACATCGACGGGATCACAGGCAAACCACAGGGTTAAGCCAAGACAATTGGAGGCCAAAACAATGGGAACCTATGAAGGAAATGGTCACATACCTGACTGCTAGGCAAACCAGGCGGTCAACCAAAGGGCCGCTACCCTCACATAGAGAACATAGACACTTGGCGGTCATAAAAGGGCCGTACCAAGAAAAAGTGGTCTATACATGGGCCGTCTCACTGAGTTAAGCGGTCAAGGATATGGCCGCTTCACTCAGAAGACTCAACAAATAAAACTACCAAAGCATAGGGGTATGCGGTCTATCTGAGGCCGTTACTTGCACAAGGCGATCTCCTCAGGGCTGCAAGGTGACTGTATCGGTCATATACCTGGCCGCTTAACCCAGTCAACCCCCGAACTGACTTAACTAGTCAAACAACTAAACGGTCTACCTAGAACCATTTTACAGAGCTTGGTAGTCTCTCCAAGGGCCGCCAAGGACACCATGCGGTCGGAGCTAGACCGCTAGCCCGAACCAACTTAAAACTGTTGACCAAATTCTAACAAAGCTTAGCGGTCGTCCACGAACTGCCACAGCCAGCCTTGCGGTCTATCGCATGACCGCTTAGCTAAACTGACAGACCACACAGTCTAGCAGTCTCCAATGGACCGCTTAGAATATAGAAACGGTCTCTGGAAGGACCGCCAAGGCATTACGGCGAAAAAATCATAGGAATGGCCAAAACCCGGCCTTCCACGCCCCATTCACCCTAAAACGAAGGGGAAACAATCCTAATGACAATATAAACCTTTCACAGGCTGAAAAGGATCCAGTCGACGCATAAACGACAAGAAACGGGCGATTCTAACAAATCGACCCAAAATGAGTCACGTGGGTTCCCGAGTTCATACTGGTCCCAAACGACAACCAATTACAACAAAATTGGCAGGAACGAAATGTTAACATGCCAAGGGTTCGAATGAAACTAACTAGGCTAGAAACCGTTGCCAGAAAAGGCAAACCCGTCTCACACCCCCCCAAAGTATGATTTCACCTTAAAGCTGAAAAACTTGCTCATTCTCGCACGATTCAGCTCAAATCGCGAGGGAACGCAGAACAGGAGTAGGGCATCCTCCCTACCTCCACCGAAGTTCTCGCGTGCTGAAGCGACTAAACCAAGCCGAAAATGATCGCACCAACCACCCACGTCGGCTTTGAATCCACCGAGGGATCACGCCAACGCCACGCTTCGATTCTCGCGCCATCACGCGTCACAATAGCTCCACGACGTTCCTGCCTTGCCCACCTCGTCACGGTCGCGCGCCCCGCGGTGAGAGGAGAAGAGAGGAGAGAGAGAGTGAACGTGAGAAATGAGAGAGAGGAGAGAGGTGAAGAAAGAAATAGAAAAGGAAATTAGGAATTCCCTAATTTTTGTGAAATCTGATTTTTCGCCCAAAAATTCACTAATTCAGAAAAATTCAGAAAAATAGTCTACGAAATCCTCGGAAGGAGCATAACGCAACCGTAGCGTCCTCGAGTCGACGAATTCAATAGTAAACTCACCACAGGGTTTCGTAACTTGTACGAGAGAAAAATCCGCATGGATCGTAAAACACAACTCATGACCCACAAAAGCGATCTGAAAGCTCTCCGATATAGATCCGAAAGACCCGGGCATTACAACCTCCCCTCCTTAGGAAATTTCATCCTCGAAATTAAAGGAGCTAACAAAAAGAAGCAGGGAAGAACAAACCCAAACATTGGCCACGCTCTCCAAGCATCAGGCAAACCTTAAAACACAATGCACGATAACAGGATTCTTGAAAAACACAGTTCAGAGGGACACTGCCAGACCATAATCACAAGCACACACTCAGGATCTCAAGACATATCGATCCACAGAACGAGCATGGCACACAAGTGAACACAAGTTCGACACCTCCGAAACACCATGGCATTATCGCTTACGTCTCACAGAGAAAGGAGACACGACCCAAGCCACGAAACAGCTACCGAAAAACCACACGGCAGACACAACAAGCATCAGCTTAAACAAGAAAACATAGTCCTCTCAGCTGACTGCTCTACCAACTGTGGCGACCCAGACTCCGGATACCAGGTAAACCCGATACCACTTGGAACCTGCGAAGCCTCCCAAGAGCGGTAAAGCTCCAAAGGGATAAAAGGTGTGTGTGGAGTACATTGAAGTTCCAGGTAAAGCAGTAAACAATTAATATTTCAATGATCAGGATTGCTAAAGTAGTAGAAATAAAATTTCATTTTTAATTAACAATTTAAATTACAGAGTCTAGTCCAAATAAAGACAAGTACATCTCAATAGAAGAGAAAAGGTACTCTCAAGTCGGGGGAAGCCCGACACTGGCAAAGCTGGCAACAACGAACTGACGCACCGTGCCCCGAACCATAAGGAAGAAGAACAGCCACACCTGATAAACAGGGGTGAGCCTCGTGTCACTGGCTCAGTAGGGGTCCCGCAGATCCTCACTGGAAACAACACAGTAACATGCAAGACAACATCGCTAAACAGTAAAGCAGGAGCAGAAGTAACAATAGTGCTAAGCTACAACAGTAAAGCTATAAAAGTAGGAGTAAGAATAGCTAAAGGAAAGAGTAAAGCCGTACCGAATAGAAACACGGCTGCCAAATGAACCTTGGCTCTCTAAGCTACTCCAAACAACAACAGAAAGACGAACCCCGATCTCACAAAGTCGGGCGTTACCGATCCGTCGACAAAGCACTAGCTTCAAATCATCGGCTTCTGTGCCAAGAACAATAACGAAACCTTGCACACAGAATGCCAACGATAGCACTAGACCAGAAGCATAATCAAGTCAGTCCTCACTCAGACATTACATCTGATTCGAGTCGCATGCCAACTCTACTATGATAGAAGAGTACAACAAAACCAACCGACAAGACCTCGGTCCACAAAATGCCAATTCAGACTCACAGGGAACTCCTCCCAAGCTGAACACAACCACCACTACCAACAACAACAACAACAACAACAACAACACCTACAGAATCCTGACTCCGTTCTCAACATAGAACCACGGGACACGACTGCAAGCTGGGTCACATCAAGGTACAATTACAGCTGAACACACGGCTAAGATATACAAGCCACACTGCGAGCAGCTCACTAATAAGGACCCACAACAACAAGAATAATCTCGGAGAATGCATCTCTAGGACGACGATCACGTTCCGAGAGCACAACTCCCAAGAAAAATACAGAAGAAGAAAAGGGTACTCGACCAGCATAATTGCCGACATATTCCCCCATTCCATACACAAGCTAGTGCGAATAGTCAGAATATATCCGAACAATGGCAAAGCAATTCACAACATCAAGGCTGGGGGCATCCCTTGCCCCTCCACATTTTCGAGGCTCGGATTGTTCGTCGGCATGTGCCATTGTGTTTGTCATGTTTTTCTAAGTCTAGTCATGTAATTTTTATATTTTATTTGAGTCATAAACTATGTAATTTTCCCTTTATTTGAGTCAAGTACCTAGGTTAGTGAGTCATTTACCTAAGTTAGTTGTCATATGGTTAGTTTGATAGGTTATTGGACCCAATTCAATGGGCTAGGCCCAAGGGCGCCCTCCCTTGGACTACTTTGGTCATTAGTTGTTTACTCAGTGTCAATTTGGCCCTAGGAAAAGTATGGAGTCTATAAATAGCCCCCTCCCATCTCTCATTTGTAACATTTGATGATCAATGAAATTAAAAATTCCCTTGAAATTTTATCTCTCCTCCCTCTCTTGATATATCTCTCTCATATCTCTCTCTCTCTTCCCCCACCCCTAAATTTCAAAATTTTCTCTCTCTCCTCCCCATTCACCTCTCATTAAGACCCCTCCCCCCTTCCCCATACATCCATTCAATTCCCCTCCAACCCCAAGGTAGCATCCACCACTCCCTACTCCACCCTCCAACCACCCACTACCCTTTCCCAAGCACCCTTCCATCTCCCCAAGGCTGAAGGGGCTCAAACCCTAGGCCAAATTTGAATTTCCCTCCCCTTGCGGGCTATTTTCCTCCCTTTCCCATCACCCCCTTACCATCTAGGTCGCACCCCCCCTAGCCATCAACCTCCCTTTCCCATTCTCCCCTCTCTTACCCCCACTCCCAATCAGCCCCAGCTCTAGGTCGCAAGCAGCAGAGTACTAGCAGATTGCAGAGAGTGCCACGGCGTCATCGTGAGGCTTCAGGAGGTGTACCATATACTGTCGGAATCGTCGTCCAGTCAGATTCGCAGCCGAGGTGGTTTTGTCTTCACCCGACACCGGAGCTATCCAAAGGAGCGATTCTTGCCGACCTGCGCAGCTCCTCCCAGGCAGACAACCAGAGAAGGATTGCATAGGCTCCCACGGTCTGATTCCTGTGATTCTTGGAGCGCCACTTGGCTGAGGGATTCCCCTATAAGTCCTATGTCATCCCCAAGAAGCATAGCGAATTTAGGACCTCGGCATCAACAGTTCCAAATTTTCTTTCTAAGGTTGCGTTAGGTCAGTTTCTTTGAGCCTTAATCGACCCCCCTACTGTTTGGGCCTTCACGATCAGCTCTAACATCTGCCGACGGCGCCGTTGGTACCGACGGAAAGAAGACTCGTCCACGGACACAGCGGTTCTGGTCCCGCATCATTCAGACATTAGGAGCGTTTGTGGCACATTCATCTTCTAGCAGAAGCAACCTGAGAGCAGTCAGTGCCATAACAGTTTGGACCTGCTCCAGCCGTTGTCCCAGCCATCAAAAATGTCAAGAAATTCCCCAATAATTCTGACATCCTCCTGGGCCAACCCAGGAGGTTTTGGTGCTAGTTTCGTCACAAATAGAGTTCAGGTGAGTCCGTAGCGGCGCCAATAGCGACTGTCTATCCACTGTTCCAGAGAGTGGACAGAATCGACGACCTCCTCGCATTTTGGTTTCTAGCATAGATTTCCCCACCCCGCCTGGCCGGCTTATAGCCCCTCCTTGCGTGGAGGTAGTTTTGGGTGTAATACAAGTTAATCCCCACCCCGAGATCACCCTCCTGTGAGAGGTGTAGTGGTGTTCTATTCTAAATTTTCAGGTTAGAGCTACACCAGCGCCGCGTGCGGGGTATACCCATGCTTCCCCGCTCGCCTCGTCTCCGGCCAAGATCGGCATCTTCATGCCGACCAGGTGAGCTTCTGGCCACTCTCCTTGCTGGTCTGTATTTCGCTTAATTAGTAGTGCTACCTAGCTCCGTTGGACGGTGAGTGAGCGCCCGGTCTCAAAATGCTATTGTGTGAATGATCACCGCGGGTGAGTTGTGAGCGAGACACTACATGCCACGCCCTCGGCATGCTGGCCGCCCACAAAATTGGGCATCCCAGGCCCTTAGGAGTCTGTCCCAAGCTAGCCATACCCCTGGAGCAGCAAGGTCCCACCTCGGACCCTTCCCTCCATTGCCGGTTTGCCTACAAGCAACCGTGATCGCTATGCGAGTCGGTCCGCTATAGTGAGTCCGCCGCTCAAAGTTACTTGCTTGCAATTATAGGTCCAAGGGCATCGACCGAGTGGCTGCCACCCCCAAGGTGGTGCCACATCAAGTGGTATCAGAGCAATTTCACAACTTGTCTCTCCACAAGTTGGTCCTAGGATGCATATGTATTTCAAGTCACCCGATACCTCCCCCTTGTCCACTAGAATAGCCATTTCACACCCGTCATACCCATCCCCATCACGTTTCCCAAAAGGCCCAAATCCTCATGGAAGCTCCGCCGCCAACAAAGTGGGCGGCATCAACTCTATCATAAAAACCCTACCTAATGTCTTTGATCGGCTAGAAGACATCAAGTTCCGACTCGATCGACTTGAGGGAAATGGGCCTGCACCAAGAATAGATGAGAGTTACCCTCGGAAAAATCTGGATGACCACCTCTTGGCGCTTTTGAAAATCAAAACCCCCGCCTTTAAGGGATCCTGCAACCCAAGCCTCTATCTAAATTGGGAATTTTTGATAGGCCAATACTTTGATTGGTACCCCTTGGCCGAAGAGAGGAAGTGAGACTAGCCAAAATGCACCTCTCCAAGCAAGCCAAAACTCATTGGCTAATGGTTGAAGGTTTAAGGAGGATCCGCGGGGAAGCCCCGATTGGCACTTGGGAAGAGATGAAGGCCGGGCTTGGGAAAACCTACACTCTCCGACCCTCTCCTTCCTACTCGGAGAACCACAACCCGAGGAGCACTCCCACTCCTCCAACCCCACCCGTCCAAACCCTTCCCACTAAAACCCAAGTGGTCTCGGCCTCCGCCTCTCAATCTACCCCCATAAGGGCCCCCACATCCCAACCTAAACCCCCTCAACCAACCTACACTACTCAAACCCCTTTGGCCCTCGCCTCCGTCCCTCCATCTTCCCCTATAAAGAACACACCTCCCAAGACCAACCAACCCAATCCTCCTCACCCAACCCATCTCCCACTCCCGACCCCAACTCTACCATGTCCTAGGCCTCCACTACTTCCCCTCCCTATCCTAACCCAAGTTTCCCATTACCCACCACCCCGAGTACACCATGCACCAACCATCATCACCCCACCCCCAAAAGACTTTCCCATTCCCTTGGGAAAGGAGACCACACCCATCCACACGGGAACATATACTAACCTAGAATCCCTCCCCAACTTCGTGGAAACCCAAGTACACACTAATGGTGAGGAAGAGCCTCACATCTCCCCTTCACATAGCTCGGACCATCAAGAGCCACTTGCCTTCACTCATGGCACCATAACCATAGATGGGCCCCTATTCAAATGGCTCAAGGTAAACCCCATCCTCCATAGCTTGCACTCATACCTTCTACCCATGGAGCGACACCTCCCTATAGTGCCCCTCTCCTATCACACCACCATCCAATCATCTTACCAAGTGGAGACATTAGGGGATCTTCTTAAGGGCCTAGCATGGCAAATGGAGTTGACTAGCATGTTGACCACAATGGCCGACAGACCTAGGAGCCTTGACCTCCTACAGGTAGTGTTGGGTCTATCACCTTGATTTGAACTGTTGGTTGCTATACTAGCGACTTCCTACTATTCTTCCCCACACCCGATGAGCCCGACCTTATCCTCGAATTAGAGTTCCTTATATCGGGTAGAAAGCCAAGCCATCCCCTCATAGCCGACCCACCCACCAAAGACTTTGGCCCAATTATTTCATTAGAGGAGGATGATCCACCACCATATTGTGAGGACCTTGAGGTTGACGAGATGAACTTAGAGCTCCTTTCCCCCGGGTACAGTTATGTTGATCCTTTTGACCCCTCCCAATGGGAGCCCGGGAACCCATGTGGCCTACCCGCACCACTTACAAGCCACTCCTTCCTACCCTCACCCACCATGTTAGACCAAGCCCACCTCTTCCAAGTCCCGGGTGACACAGGGGTAGCCATGACCATGGAAGATCTACACCTAGGAACAAGGAAGTGCCTCTCTCCATGATGTCCACCTTCCTAGATCCCTTTGACCCTTTCAAGTGGAAGCTCAAAGGCCAACCCACAAACCTGCACATGGAAGTCAACTTTAAGATAGGAATACATATGTCTTGGCATATCACACCACTTGGCATTATTACTACGTCGGGTCCACTCGTTCATGTCACCCACATGTCAAGAAGGATGTATGATTGGTCCATATTTGGGTGTAACGCCCCTCCCCCATTCATCATTGATCTTACACATGTTAGGAGCATTCAAGGATGCCCGGGACCCCCGGTATTTGCCACCCCCATGCATGATAGATCTACCTATGGATGCCCCAGTCCCCCCGAGTCCATGAAAGTCTTCATCACATCAATGCATGATAGGTCTATATATGGTTGCCCCAGTCCACCTTTGCACACTATCCTCTTTCACACCCACTCACCGCATCATGATGCATGGCATGAGCATACATGCAAGCAATTCGCGATGAGCGGTGAGGTTCACAAGGAGCGGACAAAAGCTCGTAAGAGCCACTTGGGATTCCAAGTAGGCAACTTGGTGATGGTGACATTGGAGTGGCTCTACCCTAGAGTCACCTCCAAATCGAGGGCACGGGGACTTGGACCTTCCCGAGTTCCGAGTGGCTTTGGCAACTCGGCTCACGGGTTGGAGTTACCGACGGGTTATGGGATATACCCCACTTCCTACGTGGCAGACTCGACACCCTATACGGGCACCGCGGTGGACCCTAGTGAGTGCCTCGAGCCTCTACCTACCTTTGAGAGTGACACATTCGGAGAGCCTCCACCAATCAGCTTGAGAGCCCAACGTGAGCACACGGAGGCAATACTAGGCAAGCAGAGTACCATCCCCGGAAAGAGGGTGTGCCCGAGCTACCATGAGAGGCAGAAGAGCCGTCCCCCGACTAGGGACGCAGAGTTGAGTTTGGAGATCGTGGCTCGCCCGGAGCTAAATTTGGTGTACTACTTCCCCAGTGGACCCATACTCGACGGGGTCGAGTTTTCCCCACCCCGGAGATATGATGGGAGCATCCCTTGCCCCTCCACATTTTCAAGGCTCGGATTGTTCGTCGGCATGTGCCATTATGTTTGTCATAATTTTTAAGTCTAGTCATGTAATTTTTATATTTTATTTGAGTCATAAACTATGTAATTTTCCCTTTATTTGAGTCAAGTACCTAGGTTAGTGAGTCATTTACCTAAGTTAGTTGTCATATGGTTGGTTTGATAGGTTATTGGGCCCAATTCAATGGGCTAGGCCCAGGGGCGCCCTTCCTTGGACTACTTTGGTCATTAGTTGTTTAGTCAGGGTCAATTTGGTCCTAGGAAAAGTATGGAGTCTATAAATACCCCCCTCCCCTCTCTCATTTGTAACCTTTGATGATCAATGAAATTAAAAATTCCCTTGAAATTTTATCTCCCCTCCCTCTCTTGATATATATCTATCTCATATATATATATCTCTCTCTCTAAGGGGGTTCCCCCTCTCTCTCTCTTCCCCGACTCCTAAATTTCAAAATTTCTCTCTCTCCTCCCCATTCACCTCTCATTAAGACCCCTCCCCCCTTCCCCATAATTCCCCTCCAACCCCAAGGTAGCATCCACCACTCCCTACTCCACCCTCCAACCACCAACCACCCACTACCCTTTCCCAAGCACCCTTCCATCTCCCCAAGGCTGAAGGGGCTCAAACCCTAGGCCAAATTTGAATTTCCCTCCCTTTGCTGGCTGTTTCCTCCCCATCACCCCCTTACCATCTAGGTCGCACCCCCCTAGCCATCAACTTCCCTTTCCCATTCTCCCCTCTCTTACCCCCACTCCCAATCAGCCCTAGCTCTAGGTCGCAGGTAACAGAGTACCAGTAGATTGCAGAGAGTGCCACGGTATCATCGTGAGGCTTCAGGAGGTGCACCATATACTGTCGGAATCGTCGTCTAGTCAGCTTCGCAGCAGAGGTGGTTTCGTCATCACCCGACACCGGAGCTGTCCAAAGGAGCGATTCTCGGTGACCTGGGCAGCTCCTCCCAGGCAGACAACCAGAGAAGGCTTGCAGAGGCTCCCACGGTCTGATTCCTGTCATTCTTGGAGTGCCACTTGGCTGAGGGATTCCCCTATAATCCCTCTATCATCCCCAAGAAGCATAGCGAATTTAGGACCTCGACATCAAAAGTTCCAAATTTTCTTTCTAAGGTGGTGCGTCAGGTCAGTTTCTCTGAGCCTTAATCGACTCCCCCTACTGTTTGGGCCTCCACGATCAGCTCTGACATCTGTCGACAGCGCCGTTGGTACCGACGGAAAGAAGACTCGTCCACAGACACAGCGGTTCTGGTCCCGCATCGTTCAGACATTAGGAGCATTTGTGGCACCTTCATCTTCCAACAGAAGCAACCTGAGAGCAGTCAGCGCCAGAACAGTTTGGCCCTGGTCCCGCCCTTCTCCCAGCCACCGAAAACATCAGGAAATTCCCCAATAATTCTAACATCCTCCTGGGTCAACCCAGGAGGTTTTGGCGCTAGTTTCGTCACAAACAGAGTTCGGGTGAGTCCGTAGCGGCGCCAACAGCAACTGTCTATCCACTGTTCCAGAGAGTGGACAGAATCGACGGCCTCCTCGCATTTGGTTTCCAGCATAGATTTCCCCACCCCGCCTGGCCGGCTTACCGTGGAGGTAGTTTTGGGTGTAATACAAGTTAATCCCCACCCCAAGATCCCCCTCCTGTGAGAGGCATAGTGGTGTACTATTCTAAATTTTCAGGTTAGAGCTACACCGGCACAACGTGCGGAGTATACCCACGCTTCCCCGCTCACCTCGTCTCCGGTCAAGATCGGCATCTTCATGCCGACCAGGTGAGCTTCTGGCCACTCTCCTTGCTGGTCTATATTCCGCTTAATTAGTATTGCTACCTAGCTCCGTTGGACGGTGAGTGAGCGCCTAGTCTCAAAATGCTATTGGGTGAATGATCACCGCGGGTGAGTTGTGAGCGAGACTCCCACGCCCTCAGCGTGCTGGCCGCCCATGAAATTGGGCATCCCAGGCCCTTAGGGGTCTGTCCCAAGCTAGCCATACCCCTGGAGCAGCAAGGTCCCACCTCGGACCCTTCCCACCATTGCTGGTTTACCTATAAGCAACCGTGATCGCTACGCGAGTCGGTCCGCTATAGTGAGTCCGCCGCTCAAAGTTACTTGCTTGCAATTGTAGGTCCAAGGGCATCGGCCGAGTGGCTGCCACGCCCAAGGTGGTGCCACATCAGGCACACATAGCCAAGATGAAGTCACATCGAGGAAAACCAATCTCTCGGCTAGCCAGAATCTCCCAACCAAACAATCCTCGACCTGCAGTTTATAAGCCCACACGCTTTCGCTGCGCACTCATACAACACACACAGGCATCAAGAAGAACTCGGCATCCGCATCTTAGCACAACATGGCACCCTCGCAATTCACAAACTGCAATATAACACGCCTCGAGTACCGATCCTGCAAACAACCGATCACAAATCGCCAAAGTGCAAACCAAGAAGAGCACCAGCTTCAGCACAAAGCACAAAGAACACATGTCTCAGCTTATCCTCACGTCCTGAAACAATTACTGAACCTTCACAGCACAACAGCTGCCAAACATGGCACGTCGGGCACGGTGCACAACGGCCCCCAAACACACATTGAGTCCAAAGCCAAGCAGCCGTCGAACAAGAACAGATCAGGCTCAGAACTAACACTATACATACTTAAGTAGACATAGGACAAAAGCCTCACCAAGATAGCACTTCCAAAGCTTATCTCGAAAAGATGCCACCAAACAAGATGAGAAGAATCAAGCTTGACTATCAGTAGCTCACCAAGAAAGAAATTCCTAGGTTCGCCCGAGCATTCTCTCAATCAAGGCATCTAATCGACCACTTCGACACAATCTTAACACCTCAGGGGCTAAACAAACCTCAAGCTAGGACGACCAAAGCAACATAAAAATGTGTATGGCCATCTCACCAACGATGAAGTCACCAGCCACTTGAACAACACCACAGAAAAAATCTCGAACACTACACCACATATTCATGCCTGCCGACGAACTCTGCCAACCGTAGCACAACTGAGACAAGCATCATGACAAAAGAAGAATACTCCGTCACATCTTGATGAGAACAAAACCATCTCGCACAGTGCCAACACAACACGTACAAGACCACACACGAAAGCAAAGCGATAAACAATCGCAAAACTAATGCTAGCTGTCGACTGTACTAGACCTTAAGGACTTTGAGTATTGTAATATCTCGAATTCCCATGTACCACAACTAGCTCTGATACCAACTCTGGCGACCCAGACTCCGGATATCGGGTAAACCCGATACCACTTGGAACTTGCGAAGCCTCCTAAGAGCGGTAAAGCTCCAAAGCGAAAGCCTACAATAACAGCCAAAAGCCCTAGAAAAGACCTACACAGTTCAAAAGCACAAACATACACAACCTTACCGTCGTGTACGCTACATTACACTGACCTCGGGTGAAGCCAAGAATAGACTACTCGAAAAAATCATGAAGCACAATGAGTCAAGTGTCATGTGACAGAAGTACCTCCTCACTAGAAGAACAGCCAGATGCATCCACTGATGTCTTACACTGCGCCACAAGTATCTCCCACACGCTTGGAACGGCGGTAACAGAGATACTCACAGGACCAAGTACGAGGAACAACAGTAACGAGTGACTAGTTAGGGTTACGCCCGTCGACGCTCGTCCAAATACCCCTAACCACGTGTGCACACACAAGCCCAATGCCTTGAGCCAGGCCTCTAGCTAGTCCCCCCCAGTAAGACGCTACCGCAAAGCAAGGGGGCCCACAGAAACTAGCCTAAAAACCGTATGTCAGGAACTGCCCCGCCACCACTCCTAGGTGGGCCGACACACAAGAAAGTGTCGCAGGCTACAACTAGTGGAGGCTCACTAAACATAAGGACTCCAAAACATCAGTGCTGAAGTACGGACAGGCTAAGCATGCACTATCGCACGTACTGCGAAGCACAAGCATAAGGCAGCACACAAGACTATAGCCAGACTCAGGACAAACAACTAGACCTGCTGACACAATGATCCTTGAGTCACAAGACTCAGGTCAAGATCGTCGTACAAAAGCAGTAACACGCCGCCAATCAGCCAAGTCCCAAAGCCAAATCACGGTCTACACTAATAAAAGAAACGGCACAAGATAGCCGGATCCACACATCCGCGTGACACGAATCACAGAAACATGAGGGATCACCAAGACCCTCAAAAACACATGGACATGCAAACCGAGGTAAGATAGTACCTCACGGCATCCAAAACTATGTCTCGCTCCTCACGGGATCATCGAGACATTTAGGAGGTCACCTGTCAACCATTGGATCACACCGGGTTGACCAGAAACCAATCATGACTGTGAAGCAGTACGGAACACTACTCGATATAATGGCACTCCCGGACACCCGAAAACTTGGTCACATCCCTCATAGGATATCCAAGACATCCACAGGATCACGGGCAAACCACAGGGTTAAGCTAAGACAATTGGAGGTCAAAACAATGGGAAAATAGAACCCTGGGAAGGAAACGGTCTCATACCTGATCGCTAGGCAAACCAAGCGGTCAACCAAAGTGCCGCTACCCTCACACAGAGAACACAGACACTTGGCGGTCATAAAAGGGCTGCACCACGACAAAAACAATCTATACATGGGCCGTCTTATTGAGTTAAGCGGCCAAGGATATGGCCGCTTCACTCAGAAGACTCAACGAATAAGACTACCAAAGCATAGGGGTATGCGGTCTATCTGAGGCCGTTACTTGCACAAGGTGATCTCCTCATGACCGCAAGGTGACTGTAGCGGTCATATACATGGCTGCTTAACCCAGTCAACTCCCGAACCGACTTAACTAGTCAAACTACTAAATGGTCTACCTAGAACCGTTTCACAAAGCTTGGCGGTCTCCCCAAGGGCCGCTAAGGACACCATGCGGTCGGAGCTAGACCGCTAGCCCGAACCGACTTAACATCGTTGACCAAATTCTAACGAAGCTTAACGGTCGTCCATGAACCGCCACAGCCAGCCTTGCTATCTATCACACGACCACATAGCTAAACCGACAGACCACATAGCCTAGCGGTCTCCAATGGACCGCTTAGGATATAGAAATGGTCTCTGGAAGGACCGCCAAGGCGTTACGGCGAGAAAACCGTAGGAATGGCCAAAACCTGGCCTTCCACGCCCCGTTCGCCCTAAAATGAAGGGTAAACAATCCTAATGGCAATATAAACCTTTCACAGGTTGAAAGGGATCCAATCGACGCATAAACGACAAGAAATGGGCGATTCTAACGAATCGACCCAAAATGAGTCACGTGGGTTCCCGGGTTCATATCGGTCCCAAACGACAACCAATTACAACAAAAATGGTGGGAACGAAATGCTAACATGCCAAGGGTTCGAATGAAACTACCTAGGCTAGAAACCATTGCCGGAAAAGGTGAACTCGTCTCACACCCCCCCGAAGCATGATTTCACCCTAAAGGTGAAAAACTCGCTCGTTCTCGCACAGTTCAGCTCAAAATCGTGAGGGAACGCAGAACAGGAGCATGACATCCATCTCTCTACCTCTACCGAAGTTCTCGCGTGCCGAAGCGACTAAATCAAGCCGAAAACGATCGCACGAACCACCCATGTCGACTTTGAATCCACCGAGGGATCGCGCCAACACCATGACGTTCCTGCCTCGCCCACCACGCCACGGTCGTGTGCCCCGCAGTGAGAGGAGAAGAGAGGAGAGAGAACAGAGAGAGAGAGTGAACATGAGAAATGAGAGAGAGGAGTGAGGTGAAGAAAGAAATAGAAAAGGAAATTAGGAATTTCCTAATTTTCATGAAATCCGATTTTTCGCTCAAAAATTCACTAATTCAGAAAAATATAGAAAAATAGTCTACGAAATCCTAGGAAGGAGCATAACACAACTGTAGCGTCCTCATGTCGATGAACTCAATAGTAAACTCACCAAAGGGTTCCGTAACTTGTACGAGAGAAAAACCCGCGTAGATCGTAAAACACAACTCAGGACCCACAAAAGCGATCCGAAAGCTCTCCGATACAGATCCGAAAGACCCAGGGCATTACCACTGGGGTCGAGTGGGCGTGGAAATCGGAGCCCTATGGTGGCTCCGATCGGTTTTTTGCTTTAATCGGTAGACCGACACGGGCAGTTCGATCGATCGATCAGGCGTTCACCGCTGAACTGGGCATTCTACCCAGTTCGGTTGACTGGTTGGTCAACCGACCCCCTGCGGGGTGGTCGATCGAAATACAGAGTTTTGGCCATTTTGGGTCCCGGTCGGTTCAGTTGAGACCCAATGACCGACCTATGGCCCCATGAGTGTCCCAGACACCCCATGGGGACCATGACTGTGTTTTTGGGTGTCCGGAGGTATCGCTAGTCCTTGTTCTATCTTCCTGGTTACTGTACGGTGTCTCAGCCTCCGCCTGGGGTGTCGTACGGAGACATCTGAGGCTGCGGACTAAGTCGTCAGTGGACGCATCCGACCTTACTTCTGGTGGGCAATACTCCCGACACGTGACCTGAGTTTTTAGTGACTCGAGTTCCATTTCACGTCTGCGAGACGCGGTTTTACTCGTAGTTTTCGGGTGGTTTCTCGAGGTAGAGGTCTAGGGTTTCGGTGAGTGTCACCGTGGGTCTTTTCCCTAGGTAGTGTACGGTCCATGACAGGGTTGTCGTGATGTTTCCCTTGGCAGCGACCATGGTGGTTTTCTGTCAGGTCGTCCCCCGACTGTGAGATCAGGGCGTTGGTTTCCGTTCCAGTAGGAGTAGTTATAGTGCCGAGTTTTTATCGGCCACTGGGTTTATTGTTCCTACTGTCGTTGCTGCTTTCCGCTACCGCCGTTGTTTACGGTTGGGGTTCCGCGGGACCCTTACTGAGCCAGTGATAGGAGGCTCACTCTTACTTTTCGGGTGTGGCGGTTCACCCTTGAGGTTCGAGGGTGCTGCGCGGAGGTTCTTTGTAATGTCCCAAATTTTTTCGATTATTGTTCGGATCAGGATCCATGGGTTTCGGATCGCTTTCGTGGGTCCCAGATTGAGTTTTGCGGTTTATGCGTGTTTTTGTCTGTCAGACCTTCGGAACCCCGTGTAGGGCGAATCGTTGCATTCTCCGACTCCGGGACGCTACCACTACGTTGTGCATTTTTCAAAGATCTTGGGAAGTATTTTTCCCTATTTTCATATTTTTTGGAATTTCTAGATTTTCTATATATTAAAATCTTCTTTTTCTCACTCCCCATCTCTCATTTCTCTCCCTCACCCTCTCTCTTCTCTCACGCTCTCTCCTCTCCCCGTCTCTTCTCCAGGGAGCCGACGGAGGCAGACGAGGACGGGTGGCGATGCTTGTGGGGCATGGAGAGACGGGCACGGGACGAGGATCGCGATGGTGGAGGTGATTTGTGGGATCGCGAGCTGGCGATAGTTTAAACGGTATTTTCTTGGTGGATCGGCGTCCTCGGTGCGCGGAATCTTCGGTGGAGGTAGGGGGATGGTTCCCTAGCTTGAGTACCTCATTTCTCGCGAGTGCGTTTATTTCCCCGTCGGGGTGAAATTGCATGATTTTGGGGTGTGAGCCAGATTTATTGTTTTCATCCTATTTTTGGGGTTTGAATGGGTCCTCTCGGTGCTAGAGAGGTTGGGGAATGGTTTCCCCTTGTCTTCTCCTTCACATGGGTGTGAACGGGGCATGGAATGGGTTTTCTGATGATTTTCGCCATTTTCGGTCTCGGGTCGAGATCACGACCATCACAGTGGTCGCGTTCTTCAAGAAGGCGACGTATCGCGCCACCGCGTTCATCGGGGAAGATGAACAGTAAGGTGAATTGGGTCGCGTTCAGCCGTTGACATGACCAGGGGACCCGTCGCGTAATTCTGTAGTCGCACCTTAGGCTATGGTCGCGTTCATGGTAAACGCGACCAAGGCTCAAGTCACGTTAAGTCAGGGTCGCGCTCAGGGTGGTGGTCGCGTTCATGGATGATCGCGACCAAGGCCTTGGTCGCGTTAATGAACGCGCCCATGGTGGGCGGCGCATTCATGCCTTGTGGGCCCGGGGGTGTTGAACACAGCTAGTCGTGTTCCTCTTGGCCTGTGAGTTTCCCAGACACCCCGTGGGTTTCGTGTCTGTGTTTTTGGGTGTCTAGAGGTACCGTGTTACCTTGATTAGTGTGCCCGTGGGTTTGTTGGTCCGGGGGACCCAATGTGTTCCGGGCTTTCGTATCCTCGTCAGATCGAGTCACCGTGTATCGGTATGAGAGCGGTGGGGTTCCCCCGCATGTCGTGGGTTTCTCCGAAAAGTGGTTTCCGTGTGGGCCGTGCGTATGGCTGTGGACTGTGAGTCCAGTCAACCAGCCTGGGGCTAGAGGTTTCGGTGTGTCCCCTGGGATGGGGGATCAACTCAGAGGCTCATGAGCTACCTCGGTATTCATGCTACCATGGTTTCAAACATAGGGATTCGGCGAGATTGACAACGTTGTGTCGTAATGTACAACGGTCTTGACCCCGAGTCATGTGACTCAACGGCCATTGGATTTAGTAGGTCTAGTGGGCTATCCAGAGTCTGATGGTCCCGAGCCACCTGTTACTCCGCGTTACTCGTGATGGGTGCGTCCGTGGCTTTTTGTGTTCATGTTTAGTGACCTCCCACTGGTCGTAGCCTTCTTATAGCACGTATGTGCTGACCCACCTGGAAGTGGTAGAGCAGCTTACCCGAGAGAGATGATTTTTAGGCTGGTTACTGTAGGGTCCCTACGCGCAGCCTGAGTCCGGGCTTCGGGGGAAGAACCAACTAGAGGATCTGACCTAGGGCGCATGGTCTGTGTGTGCACACTAAGTTGGGGAGGTCGGACCCGCGCTGACGAGTGCGACCCCAGCTAGTCCTTGTTCGTAGTACTAGTTATTGTTGTGTCTCTGTCTCCGCCTGGGGCGTCGTAGCGAGACACTTGAGCGCAGACTAAGTCATCAGTGGACGCATCTGGCTTTACTTCTGGTGGGCAGTGCTCCCGTCACGTGACGTGAGTTTATTGTGACTTGAGTTTCTGCTTCCCGTCTGCGAGACGTGGTTTTGTGTGCAGTTTCTGGGTGTGTTCCCGAGGTAGAGGTCTAGGGTTCCAGTGAGCGTCACCGAGGGTTCCCCCTAGACGGTGTTTGGCCCACGATACCGTTGTTGTGATGTCTCTTCTAGTACCATAGCCAGAGGTTTCCCCGTTAGTTAGGTGGTCTCCTGACCGTGAGATCGGGACGTGTTTTCGTGTACAGTAGGAGTAGCTATAGTGCCAAGTTTTACCAGCCACCGAGCGCTATTCCTACTGTTGTTGCTGCATTTCGCTACTACCGTTGTTTACGGTTGGGGTTCTGCGGGACCCCTACTGAGCCAGTGATAGGAGGCTCACCCTTGCTTTTTAGGTGCGACGGTTCTTCCTCGAGGTTTGAGGGTCCTGTGAGGATGTTCTTAGCTGCCAGCTCGCCGGGCCGAGTGTTCACTTGGCGTTGGGTACGTTCTTTTGCCTTAGACTGTACTTTTGCTGAACTGGACTCTATTGTAGTTAGATTATTTATTTATGTTAATTGTTGAATTGTCCTACTTTATTTCCTATTTCTTTGTACCTCCACACTCCTTTTAGCTCTTCCGAGCCCTCCGACTCGTGGGCGGTGGGCCAGGATTCGAATGGTATCGGGTTCCTTTCCCGGTATCCGGATCTGGGGTCGTCACATTCTTAGTTACCAGCTTGCCGGGCCGAGTGTTCACTCGGTGTTGGGTACATTTCCCCTGCCTTAGACGGTACTTCTGTTGGACTAGACTCTATTATAGTTGTTTATTTATTTTTGTTAATTATTGATTTATCCTGCCTTATTTCCTATTTCTTTGTGCCTCCAAACTCCTTTTAGCTCTTCCGAGTCCTCCTACTCGTGGGCGACGGGCCAGTATTCGAATGGTATCGGGTCCTTCCTGGTATCCGGATCTTGGGTCGTCACAGTTGGTATCAGAGCGTGGTTGTGGACGTACATGGGAATTCGATATATTGTAGTCATCAAAGTTCGTAAGGTCCAATATAGTGGGCAGCTACCATAGGGTTTTGTGCTTATTTTCCGCTTGGTTTCTCGCGTAAGAGCTTGAGGGCAGGGTGTTCGTGCTATGAATGTGGTTGTTGTTTCGTGGAGTGCGGTGTGGGGCCCGAGGAATGATATAGATAGATTTCGTCCCAATGGGTGGTGGCCCCAGTCGTGCTACGGTGGGCAGAGGTTGCCAGGCAGGTGCGGATCTACGGTGCTGCTCTATACGAGGAATTTGTAGCGAGGTCAAGTGGCTGGCGAGGATTGTTCATAGTTAAGTGGCCGTGAGCGTGCTCTGAGGGAGCTGTTATTGGTGTGGGCCACTCCTGCTTGAGATTTATCCAACCCCTGAGGTGTTAAGGTTGTGGTTTGAGGTGTCGGAGCGATTGCTCTGGTCGAGAATTGTGCTCGGGCGAGTGGAAGATCTTCTGTTGAGCTGCTGATTGTTGAGCCCGATGTTCTTGTTATGCTCTGTGGCGTCATAAATGACATGTCAGTTCCGGTTACTTTTACGGATTTTGAGGTAGGATCGGGTAGAGTTGTCCCAATAAGCTCTAAGTCCTGCACTCCAGCAGGTGGATGGGTTGTGTTCGCCCTGGATTTGGCTCGAGATGTGAAGGTTTTGCAGTGAGTTCGGGACTCGAGGATGAGCGTTGGTAGTTGCCGATTATGACCCGTGTTGCGGCTCTTGGCGTGACGTGTTACAGTTCGAGGAATTGCAGCGGTGGTGCATCGAAAGAGCTATGATTGTGGCCCGACGAGACACTTGGTGAGTGTGTCGGAGGAGCTGACCAGACAGAAGTGATTATTTTTCTTGGTGCTGGAAGGTGCCGTTCCCAACGTGTGCAAGGTTCGAGGTCCGATCGAGAGTGGAGAATTTCCGTTGGTGGGAGGTATGCTAGTTTCTCCTTTGGTTGGAGAAAATCATGTTTGTCTAAGTTCGTCGTCTTGTATCGTGTGTCCGGATCGGTTTGTGGTCGTGTGCCATGAAGTCCGTGTGAGACGAGTCCTGTGTTTTGACAAGGTGGTTGCCTGTGAGAAGCATTGCCCATTCCTTGGTGTGTAAGGGTGTTGGCACTATTCCGGAAGGACGAGTGCGGGTTGGGGCGGTGTTGTGAGAATTTGCGGCTGGTGTTGTGATTTCTGATGTGTTGAGGATCGGAGCCTGTAGTGTTACAGAGGATTGTTGGGATGGTGGATCCCGAGTTCTCGTTGTGGTGGCTGCGCGTGTGGATTAGAGTGCCAGGATCGTAGCGTTGGTTGCTACATGCGGATTCTTGAGGATGTGTAGAGCATTGGAGGATTGGTTCCTTGGTGTGATACGTGTGGTTATCGTGCCGTTGCTCGAGATATTGTGGTTCATGGCACTGGCAGGATGGAGAATTGGGAAAATGTGTTGGCAAGTGCGCCGCATGAGTACCCTATTTGTGTGTTGGAAGCTGTGTTTGCGGATGAGGCTGTGTTTTGGGAGAAGTGATCTCGGAGAGATTATGGATCCTAGTTGGTAGCTGCAAACGGCTGGTCATGTTGACCGAGTGGTCGACCATGGTAAGATGTGTATTGTCTGGGGACCCGTGTGCATTGGTCATGGTGTTGTCGACCAGGCTACTGTGGTGGCAAGTGGCACTTGGTTGCCTTGGGGTCGTGTGCCTTGAATTGCTTAGGTGGTGTCCCGTGGCTCTGTGGTATGGGCAGAACCGGGATTGGGAGGTGTTCATTTGGAGTAATTGAGATGAGATGGGATTTGATGAGACAAGATGGTGGACAATACCGGGTTTGGATGTCTTTGAAGAGACGTTGGTATAAGAATGGTGGTCCTTGGTCGGTGACCAGCATGGGAGGATTCCCCTGTAAGTCTGAGTCGAGTGAGGTGAAGACCAAAGATTCCGTGATCTTGTCATTTGGTTTCACCGTGCTCCCCTGAGAGGGTAGAGTTGGCGTGAGGATATGTCTGGATGTGTTATCCAAGTGAGGTTTTTGCTCGAGATGTGGTGTTGGTCTATGTGAGAGTCAACGGATGGCCCGTCGAGATTTTGGAATGTGCCCTTCAGACCTAGTGAAGGACCAGGAAAGAAGGAAGAAGCTGAGTAAATCAAGGATTTCCTGTTGGCGAGTGTCTGGTGACCAGCGGATGGTCCTTCACAGACAGAAGATGCTGGTGGTTGTGGTTCGAGAATGGCGAGAGCCGTGTGCAAGCGAGGCCTTTGGTGCCGATTTCCATGATGTGCTTTTTCCTGGATTGGATCTAGGAATTGTGGAAGTTTGTCTTCTGGCATAGTTGGTTTCTGTGCAGCTGAGGTGATACCAGACTTGTGTTTTTGTTTTCTGCATGCTCCGATGATCGACGTGTGTTGGGTCATGAGCGAGGCACTGTTCGTGATTAAAGTCTGGCGTATCCCTCAAGATCTATGTTTTCGTGAGAGTCGAGGTTTTCTATGCTGGGGCTCTGACAGCGTTGTCAATTGGTTAAGGTGTTCTCCCCCTTGTGGCTTGGTGCTAGTCATGAATTTTGAGGATGAAATTTGTTTAAGGGGTGGGGGGGGGGGCTGTAATGCCCCGGGTTTTTTGGATTATTGTTCGGAATAGGATACGTTGGTTTGGATCACTTTTGTGGGTCTCAGATTGAGTTTTACAGTTTACGCGTGTTTTTACCTATCGAGCCTTCGGAACCCCGTGTAGGGTGAACCGTTGCGTTCTCTGACTCCGGGACGTTACCAGTACGTTGTGCGTTTTTCGAGGATCATGGGGAGTATTTTTCCCTATTTTTTGATTTTTTGGATTTTTAAAACCCGAAATGGTTTTCTATTTAAACCACCCTAACCCCCTCTGTCTCCCCATTCTCTCATTCTCTCCCTCTCTCTTCTCTTTCTCTCCCCCTCTCCTTCGGGCAGTCAACGGAGGGGATGGCGGGCGAGTTGGAAACACTGTGGGGGCGAGGAGCATGAGGACGGGTCGAGGATCGATGTGTGGTGCCGCGTTGAAGCTCGGGTGCGCATTCGTGAACCGGCGAGGGTTTCGCAGACGGTTTCTTGTAGAATGGCGATCTCGGCATGCAAAATCTTCGGTGGAGGTTGGGGGATGGATCAGTAACCCTGTACTTCCTTTGTCGTGATTTTGGTAGCCCATGGTTAGCCGAGCGTGGGTCTATTGCTGTTGGGGGGAAAAATCATGTTTTTAGGGCATGTGACGGTTTCGCCCAATCAAGTGAGGTTTTCCGACTTTCTTTCCTCCATTTCTGGGTTTTGGGACCCGAGGAATGATCCCCGTTGTTTTCCCCCTCGACTAGGGTCGAGTGGGCATGGAATCGGAGCCCTAGGGTGGCTCCGGTCGATTTTTTGATGTAATCGGTCGACCGACACGGGCAGTTCAGTAGACCGATCAGGCGTTCACCATTGAACTGGGCATTCTGCCCAGTTTGGTCGACCGAACTAGTTGGTCAACCGACCCCCTATGGGGTGGTCGACCGAAATGCAGAGTTTTGGCCGTTTTGGGTCCCGGTCGGTCCGATTGAGACCCAATGACCAACCTATGGCCCCGTGAGTGTCCCGGACACCCCATGGGGACCGTGATTGTGTTATTGGGTGTCCGAAGGTATCACTTTACTTTGCTTAGCGTGCCCATGGGTTTTCGGGGCACGGGTGACCCTTTCGTGTTTCGGGCTTCTGTGTTTTCGCTAGATCGAGTCACCGCGGGTTGGTGTGAGTGCGGTGGGCTATTCCCTGACATCATTAGCTTTCCAGTGAATGTTTCCCGAGTGAGCTGTGAGTTTGGCCCTTGGACTGTGAGTCCAGCCACCCAACCTAGGGCTGGAGGTGTCTTGAGTTCTCTTTATAAGGGAATGATCTCGACAGTTGTGAACTGCATCGTGAGTCATCGTGCCGAGGTTTCAGACCTAGGGATTACGCTAGATTGACGGCGATGCGCCGTCACGTGTAGTGGTCTTGAGACGAGTCACGTGACTGAAGGACCGTTTTATTTATTAGGTCTAGTGGGCTGTCCTAAGCCTGGTGGCCTCGAGCCACCTGGTACTCTGCTTTGCTCGAGATTGGTGTGTGCGTGACTTTTCGTGTTCACGTTTAGTGACCTCCCACTAGTCGTAGCCTTCTTACAGCACGCGTGTACTGACCCACCCGGGAGTGGTGGAGCGGCTTACCCGAGAGAGACGGTTTTTAGGCTGGTTAACATATGGCCCCTTCGTGCAGCCTGAGTCCGGGCTTTGGGGAAGAACCAGCTAGAGGATCTGACCAAGGGCGCAAGGTTTGTGTGTGCACATGTAGTTGGGGACGTCAGACCCGCACTGACGAGCGCTACCCCAGCAAGTCCTTGTTCCGTGCTCCTGGTTACTATACGGTGTCTCAGCCTCCGCCTGGGGTGTCGTGGGGATACACCTGAGGCTGCGGACTAAGTCGTCAGTGGACGCATCCGGCCTTACTTTTGGTGGGTAGTGCTCCCGTCACGTGACATGAGTTTCTAGTGACTCGAGTTCCATTTCACGTCTGCGAGAAATGGTTTTACTCATTGTTTTCGGGTGGTTTCCCGAGGTAGAGGTCTAGGGTTCTGGTGGGTGTCACCGAGGATCTTTTCCCTAGGCAGTGTGCTGTCCACAATAGGGTTGTCGTGGTGTTTCCCCTGGCCGTGACTAGGGTGGTTTGTTGTCTGGTGGTCCCCCGACTGTGAGATCGGGGCGTTGGTTTCCGTTCCATTAGGAGTGGTTATAGTGCCGAGTTTTTACCGGCCACCGGGTTTGCTGTTCCTACTGTCGTTGCTACTTCCCACTACCGCCGCTGTTTAAGGTTGGGGTTCCGCGGGACCCCCACTGACCCAGTGATAGGAGGCGCACCCCTACTTTTCAGGAGTGGCAATTCGTCCTTGAGGTTCGAGAGTGCTGCGCGGAGGTTCTTAGTTGCTAGCTCGTCGGGCCGAGCGTTCACTCGGTGTTGGGTATGTTTCCCCTGCCTTAGACTGTACTTCTGTTGGACAGTACTCTGTTGTAGTTATTTATTTATTTCTATTAATTGTTGAATTATCCTACCTTATTTCTTATTTCTTTGTTCCTAAACACTCCTTTTAGCGCTTCCGAGCCTCTGGCTCGTGGGCGGCGGGCCAGGATTCGAATGGTATCGGGTCCTTCCTGGTATCCGGATCTTGGGAAGTCCCAAGAATGGCTTGAAAAAAGGGATGTGTATGAGAGAGGGGTGCTCAATACGCGTTTAAGTTCAAAGATGCAGAGATCTTTCTATTCTTGGCTCATGAAAGCTCTGCAGGAACATTCATGCAGAAGAGCTTGACGATTCACGAGTCCACTTATTTATTTTTTTTGTATATCCAATCTTGTTCTTATGGTTAGTATTTTTCAAACATGCATTTTTTTTAGCCACGTTCCTAGCGGAATTTTGGCAGCACCTCCCCCGGAACCGAGATTTGTTGGGTGTAAAATGGAGACCCGTCCACGGAAGGATCCAAGATTACCTCAAAAATCGTGGGTGAGCTGAGAATAGCTACCCCAATGCCCGGATTGGGCATGGAAACCCCGAGGATTGGTCTACGAGGGGCTCCAATGACCCATGGGCAGTGATATCCAAAATTTGGGACATGGCTTTTGATGGGGGCATCCCTTGCCCCTCCACAGTTTCGAGGCTCGGATTGTTCGTCAGCATGTGTCATTGTGTTTGTCATCTTTTTTTGAGTCTATTCATGTAATTTTTATATTTTATTTGAGTCATAAACTGTGTAATTTTTCCTTTATTTGAGTCTGGTACCTAGGTTAATGAGTCATTTACCTAAGTTCTCTGTCATATGGTTGATTAGGTTTGCTATTGGGCCCAATTCAATGGGCTAGGCCCAGGGGTGCCCCTCCCTGGTCTGTCTGGTCATTGTGTCAATTGTCGAAGGTCAGTATGGTCATATGAAAAGTCTGGAGTCTATAAATAGCCCCCTCCCCTATCTCATTTGTAACCTTTGATGATCATTATAATATATAATTTCTTTGTGGAGTTTTCTTCTCTCTCTCTTGATTTTCTCTCTCTCTCTCTCTCTCTCTCTCTCTCTCTCTCTCTCTCTCTCTCTTATCTCTCTCTCTCAAAGGGGGGCACCCCCATTCTCTCTCCTCCCCCTCCCACCTACTTTCTAACTATCCTCCCCTCATTCAAGAGCCTTCCCAACTCCCCACAACCCCTCTTCACTCCTTCCCAACCCCAAGGTAGCCTCCACCTATTCCCACTCCACCCTCCAACCACCAACCACCCACTCCCCTTCCTCAAGCACCTCTCTCATCGCCCAAGGGAGAATTCTCCACTCTCCAAGCACCCCTTCCCTTCCCCAACACAACCCTTCCCATCCCCAAGACCCCCATTAACAACCCCCATTAAGCCACATTTCAACCTTGAGACAGATCTCTCCTTCCCAACCCAAATTCATAGCTCTCCCTCCCTCCACTTGCTAGACCCCCTTCCAGCCTCCATTATCCCTCTCCCGCACCTTGGTTTGCCCCTCCTAGACTCCCTCACAGCTAGGGGTTGCTCCGACACCCATCCACCCCATTTCCCATCCCATCTACCCCATTTCCCATCACCTATCACCACCCTATTCATCCCATTTCGCAGGCAGCAGTCAAGGGTCGAGTTATAGAGGCTGCTATGTCTTCACCGTGCATCTTCAGGTGGTGTACCTTATACTGATGGAAAGATTGGCGAGGTTGCTTCATAGGCAAGGTAGTCTCGTCATCGTTGGACTTCGGAGCTGCTCGGAGGAGTCATCTAGACACATTTCCTCCCAAGCAGACAGCCAGCAACAACTTTTAGAGGCTCCCATGACCAGCACCCTGGGCTTCTTGAGACGCCATTTGGCTGAGGGCTTCTCCTTCAAGTCTTCTATCATCTCCAAGAAGCAGAGCTAATTTTGGACCTCTGAGTCCGGAGTTCCATATTTTCTTCCCACAGTGCGCATAGTCAGTTTCCCTAAGCCTGAACTGATACTCTATCACTGTTCCTACCTTCATGATCAGCTCCGACATCTTCCGATGGCCCCGTTGGTCCCGGCTCAAAGAAGACTTGACCACGATCACAACAGATCTGGTCTCGCCTTCAACAGATCACGATATTGTTTGTGGCGCCCCCGTCTTCCAGAAGCATAACTCTGGGAGCAACCAGAGCCAGAGCGGTCCAGCCCTGTTCCAGACCCTGCCCCAGCCAGCAACATCGTCAAGACATTCCAAGAAAACACAGACGTCATCTGGGTCAAGTCAGAAAGTTTCGGCACCGGTCTTGACCTCTTCTGAGCTTGGCAGAGCTCGTGGCGGTGCCGTCATCGACTGTCTGTCAAGCTGGTCTTGAAGCCGGCAGAACCGGAGGAGCTTGGCAATTCGGTTTCTAACTTAGCTCCCCCACCCCGCCTAGCTGGATTACAGCCCCTCCCTGCGTGGAGGTAGTGTTTAGTTGTAATTGGGCTTCCCCACCCCTAGTCCAACCTCTCTGCGTGGGAGTAGTGCATGTACTAGCAGGTCTTCGGCCGAAGCATCATCGGCACGGCGTGAGGGTAGCCCACGCTTCCCCACTAGCCCTCATCTTCGGTTTGGGTCGGCGTCTTCACGTCGACCAGGTGAGCTACTGAACACTTCTCTTTGCTGGTTTCTTTTGCTTAATTTAGTATTGCATCTTAGTGCCGTCGACGGTGAGAGAGTGCCCGGTCCCAAATTGTCATCAAATTGAGCGACCACCGCGGAGCGAGTTGTGAGAGCGACCTACAACCCACGCCCTTGGAGTGCTGGCCGTCCGTGAAATTGGGCATCCTGGGCCCTTAGGGGTTCAGCCTCAAGCTAGCCAAATCCCCCGGAGCATCAAGGTCCCACCTCGGACCCTTCCCACCATCGTCGGTTTGCCTATGAGCAACCGTGATCGCTAGGCCAGTCGGTCCGCTAGAGTGAGTCTGCCGCTCAAGGTTGATTGCTTGTAAGTTTAGGTCCAAGGTGTATCAGTCTAGTGGATATCACCCCCAGGGTGGTGTCACATCAAGTGGTATCAGAGCAAGTTCTCAACTTATCTCTACAAGTTGGTCCCAGGGCGCGCATGTGCATTTAGAGTCTCCCAGTGCATCGCTCTTGTCCACTAGCATGGCCGCCTCATACCGACCTTACCCATCGGCCCTCTGCATAAGTCCAAACCCCCAAGAGAATCCCACCACCAACACACTAATGGGAGCCTTGACCAATGCCAATGAGCGGCTTGATAGCCTATCGGGTCGACTCGACCAACTAGGAGACAATAGGCCCGCCCCAAGGGCGGACAATAGAAGGACATCTCCCCTGCCTCCCACCTTTGATGGAACTCATCCTAATGACTATTTAGATTGGGAGGCTTCAATGGACCATTACTTTGAGTGGAATCCCATGTCCGAGGATAGGAAGGTTTGATTTGTCAACATGCAACTAACCGAAAGGGAACAAACCCATTGGTTGAAAATTGAGGGCTTAAGGATAATTAGAAGGGAAGCTCCCCTCACCACATGGGGGGACATGAAGGATCAACTTAGGGCTAGATATATTTTCCCCTCCTACCGGGATCGCCATAGCCCAAGGAGCCCTTCAACTCCTCCATCCCCACTCGGCCAACCCAAGACCCCAATCACCCAATCCCCACCGCTTCCCACCTCTCCCACAACTACATCTACACCCTACCTCCAAGTCCTCACCACAACCATAGCTCCATAAGCTCAAGTGGACTCTATGTCCACCCCTCCACCGAGGCCCATGATGGCCACCACCCCCTAACCCAAAACCCCTCACCAAACCCATACCCTACAAGCCCCCTTGGTCTCCACCACTACCCCTCCATCGTCCCCCATAAGAGACACACCTCCCAAGACCAGCCAAACCAAGACTCCTCACCCAAACCATCTCCCACTCCCTA